>CM074719.1:12034329-12634329 GCA_037306005.1 Rhinophrynus dorsalis
CTGTCTATAGGATGGTGTAGCAACAGTGCCACTGTACAATTTCAGGCCACTGAGATACTGCACCTAATAAAAATCAAGTTTGCCCTGTAAAAACTTTTGAATAGAACACCTTTCAGCAGTGGGAGTACCCTTGTTTGACTCAGGGGAATAAGCCCTACACAATATATTTGTTTACATTTTAAAGTGATCTATCACATATAGATATCTAATGCTCATTAGATAGAGCATTTAGCGAAAAAGTTTAATATGTTAGTAATTTAAAAAATAAAAAAAAAACGTTATCTACGCAAAAATTCAAGTTTAAAAGGTGCCCAGCAGCCTACTTCCACTTGCAGCTGCAGCAAACTGCTTGCCGCACAGAGGCTGATCCCGTCCCACTACCCAGCATCCTCCGATGATGGAGGATGTCTGTCTGTAAGCTGGAGCGATCTCATTGGCTAGATATCGGTCTCTGCCAATGAGATCGCTGCAGCTTAGAGAAAGAAAGCCTCTATCATTGGAGGATGCTGGGTAGAGGGACGGGAGAAGAGGCAGTGCTGCAAGCAGGAAGTAGGCTGCAGGACACGTTTTAAACTTGAATTTTTGTGCAGATAACGTTTTTTTTTTTTAAAAATACAAAACACAGTATAGCACCAACTAAATAAATAAAGAAAACCACAATACTACCCTTAATGGGTCAGGTGCTCTCAGGGTCATACTAACTAGACACAAACACAAAATGGAAAGCTCTAAATAAAGACACAAAGGGCTCTCCAAAAGGACCCAAATAAATTGAGGCACACTTGGTTTATCAATAAATCCACAGCAAAAAATACAAAAATATAATAATTTTATTGATACAAAAATACACATAAAAGCAATTAAAAACAAACAAATCCAGGAATCCGACCATAACTCATGAATATGCTATGTAATACTGAGAGGTCTATAGACAAGAGGTAAAGTAAACCTGTGCTAACACAAAAATGTATAGATAAACCAATAATAAAGGAGCAAATAAGCACATACAAATAGAAAACAGGAATACTTATCCAGCAAATATGTAAGTCAAAACATCTCAGAAGCAAAGGAGATCAAAGTCGGATGCCCAGACTACAGGACCCAACGCGTATCGCCACTGATTGTGGCTTCGTCAGGGGTAGCGTGCAATCTGAGTTGAATGATTTAAATAGTAGACCCACTCTAATCATCGCCCAATACTTAATCACAGAATCAAACATCACCTGTAGATCAATTGAACCAATAAGCCTCACTTTACATACCTCCGAAGTAAGTTTCAAAAATGCTCCCATTACTCCTCCCATAAGCCTCAGCATAATGCCAGAACGGTCCGTTAAACACAGACCCGGAAGTAAACAAGTCACATGGTCAGGATCACGCGGCTCCGAACTCTACAACCCCAATAGGAGAAGGAGAAAAAGGAACACGTGACCGAAATCACGTGATATCGTTGCCATGGCGAGAAAGCAACTCATCCAAAGAAATGAAATCGCCCAAACTCACCATTGCAACAATAACCCAGAGCAATGGAAAACATAAAGAAACCGGAGGAATAGGACCGTATGCATCCGGTCCCTAATACAAATATTAATTAAATTAGTAGTATATCGGCTGCCAAGCACCCGAATACTACATATAAGGTGCACCTTATAAAGAGGACCAAACTTACATAAATATTATTTAAGGTGATGTAAATTCAAATGAGACACAAAATATACATCAACATTCAGGGCAATAGTTATATTAGGGTCTATACATAGCTAACAATAATTTTTATTTCAGAAAGAAGATCCTTTAAGAATTACAAGTAAATATTTTTTTATACAAATGAAAAGTTCAAAAGCACAATACACCTCATTTGTAAGTTAACAAATAAAGAAAATAGAAGGCAATGCTGCCTCTAATTAAGAAGCAACAGTTCATCTTCAATAAGCTTCAAAAAGACCAAGGGAATTAAAGAAATAAAGCAGCACTTCTTCACGATCATATTCACAAGACTTGGGTAAACAACGAACTTGACCATAGGTTGGATGTTAGAAGAGGAGTAATCTTGAAATTAGACTTCAAAATCCAAAAGGTAAACTGAAAAATATAAACAAAAAAATATATAAACAAATAAATAAAAAATAAAAAATGAAATAGAATAAACCTACTTATCCAAATAGCAACTAAATAACATATCTTCGTTAAGCCCAAATGGGGCATATGTTCTAAGCATGAAAATCCACCACACTTCTTTCCTCAATAATTTCTGCTCAAGATTACCTCTCCTGATACCCAATTTAGTTCTATCTAGTCCAAGAACCTCCAAACCCTCAGGGGAACCATCATGTTGAAGTAAAAAATGGGAAGCAACTGTAGTGAGGGTCTCTCCTCTTCCCCTATCTCTTTCTGCATTTCTTATTAAAGACATATGTTTTTGTACTCTACTCTTCAAAAGCTGAGAAGTCTGACCTACATAGACGAGACCACAGGGGCACCTTAGTCCATAGATGCAATTCCTTGTTCTACAATTAATAAAAAAATGCAAATCAAACTTTTTATTCGCTACTGGACTATAAATGCTCTTATCCTTACAGATGTAACTACAGATAGAGCATTGTCCACAAGGAAAAGTACCTACTAGACCTGGTGCCCCCATGGTACATCGTCTAGACTGGAAATGACTATGTACCAATAAATCAGACAAATTATGCCCCCTTCTAGCAGTGACAGAGGCTTTTTGTGTCAAATACGGTTTGAGAGAAAAATCCGAGGTAAGTATATGCCAATGACGATTCAAAATCCTTTTTAAGACACCCCAATGTGAATTAAATTTAGTAATCAGTAGGCATAGATACTGATTCTTGTTTACCTGAACCAATATTGACAAGAGATTCACTAGGAGTCCTCAGTGCTCTCTGATATCCCCTTTTGAGGCAAGACTTGGGGTACCCATGTTCAAGAAAACGAGATCGTAATTCTAACACTCTAACATGAAATTGAGTGTCCGTAGAGCAATTACGCCGTAATTAAGAAGGTCGGTACGACAGGGCTATCCACTACAAGGAAGCCATATTCATGTTTAGTAATAACACCCTCATGCAAAGTAGTCATTAAAAAAGAAACCAAGAGACTCTTAAAATTATCGTTTGGATCCAACAAAAGACGTTTGTAGATTGACTCATTTTTCAATTGACGAGAAACCTCTGCCACATACATGTCAGTAGGCCAGATGACAACATTTCCCCCCTTGTCTGCCTCCTTAATAACCACATCATCCCACCTCTGAATTTGCAACATAGCTCCACGCTCCTTAGAGGTAAGATTGCTGCGGAAGGGCAGACAAGGGGGGAGACGCAATACATCATCCATGACCTGTTGGAAAAAGACACGGACTTGAGAACTGACCTGAAAAGAAGGAGTAAAGACACTAGGCGGACGAAAAGTGGTTTTATGAGTGAGACGATGCTCTGGATCCAAAGGATTAGAAGATTCACTATCCAAAAGAAGATCCATAAGATCAGATGTCAACTCCTCATCAGTCATAGCCTCATGATGAAATTGTAACGGTTTATCAAAATATTTTTTAAGAAGTAACTTCCTACAAAATAAAAAAACATCTTTAACAAACTCAAATTTATTAAGAGACTGAGTAGGAGAAAAAGATAAGCCACGTGAGAGTACTGACCTCTGATGGTCAGTTAAAACATGATCAGAGAGATTTACCACATTCAATTTTGTTTGGGCTTGTTGTTCCTTTTGCGGGTTCGACGGGCTGTTACTGATCCCTTGTAACCCCAATGTAATCTGTTTCTGAGCTCGCGAAGATCTGCCCCTTCTGACACGTTTGTGTCTAGATGTCCTAAAAAGGGCCTGGTCTACTGCCCTCCTCATCACTCTGTGGTTCAACCTCCGAACCAGAAGAGATGGAAACCTCTGAATCCCCAAAGACTGGCCACCAGGGGTCAGAATTTGAGAAGTCTGAGAAGAAGTTATTGATGGTAGAGTGAAAGGACGAGTTTTAATTCTCCTGACGTTACCCTTATGTTTCCATTATATAAGCATTTCTCCTGAAAATCCCTATTGTCACGTGCAAATTTGCTCCTTTTCTTCTCCACAATAATTTTTTCCACCTTATCCAGTTCCAATTTGAGTTGTGTCTGAAATGGATCTACTTGGGTAAGCTTATCAAAATCAACCAATTTCTCATAAGGGAAGAAATTTCAACTCGCACCTTCAGCATCAACGACCGATCATGATCTATAAGAATACGTATCAAATCATGTGAACATTTCGTTAGAGTGTCTTCCCACCTAGTTTTAAACTCAGAATCTGCTTCCCATGTTGGAAGTATTTGAATACGTAAAACCACGTGGTATCAATTTAGTTTCAAATACTGTTCAAGACTATTAACATTCCACCATAAGGTAATGTATTGATAATGAAGACGTATCAACTGATTACTAGTGATGAGCGAGCATGCTCGGCGAAGCTCGGTTCGGCTCGAGCATCGCTCTGCTCGGCACATGGCGGTACTCGTACGAGTACCGCATGTGCTCGCCCGCCATGTTCGGGTCTCCTCCCCGCACGTTTCGCGGCTTCTGCGCAGCCAATAAACGTGCGGGGAGGCTCTGACATCAGTGTAATGCCAGCAGCCATGTTGGCTGCTGGCATTACACTGATTGGCTGGCCAGAACCCGTGATCGGGTGCTGTATAGCACCTGACCAGCGAGTTCGGCTCAGTCTTAGCCAGGGAGATATGAGGATAGGAAGGGAAAGTCAGTGTAGGCAGAAAAAAAGTGCGTTTGAACAACAAAAAGACCCAAAAGTCCTTTTTAGGACTATTGTGTGTGGGGGCAGCAGATATATTTTGTTTTGGGGGGCAGAGTTTAAAAAAAAACGTCACATATTACGTTCACTGTGCCTAGCCGCAGATTAGCAGCACATTCTGTTTAGTGTGCAAAGTTTCAGATTAGCAGCACATTCTGTTTAGTGTGCAAAGTTGGAGATTAGCAGCACATTCTGTTTAGTGTGCAAAGTTTCAGATTAGCAGCACATTCTGTTTAGTGTGCAAAATTGGAGATTAGCAGCACATTCTTTTTAGTGTGCAAAGTTGCAGATTAGCAGCACATTCTGTTTAGTGTGCAAAGTTGCAGATTAGCAGCACATTCTTTTTAGTGTGCAAAGTTGCAGATTAGCAGCACATTCTGTTTAGTGTGCAAAGTTGCAGATTAGCAGCACATTCTGTTCAGTGTGCAAAGTTGCAGATTAGCAGCACATTCTTTTTAGTGTGCAAAGTTGCAGATTAGCAGAACATTCTGTTTAGTGTGCAAAGTGTAAAAAATAAAAGTCACATATTCCATTCACTGTGCCTAGCCGCAGATAAGAAGCACATTCTGTTTAGTGTGCAAAGTTGCAGATTAGCAGAACATTCTGTTTAGTGTGCAAAGTGTAAAAATAAAAGTCACATATTCCATTCACTGTGCCTAGCCGCAGATAAGCAGCACATTCTGTTTAGTGTGCAAAGTTGCAGATTAGCAGAACATTCTGTTTAGTGTGCAAAGTGTAAAAATAAAAGTCACATATTCCATTCACTGTGCCTAGCCGCAGATAAGCAGCACATTCTGTTTAGTGTGCAAAGTTGCAGATTAGCAGAACATTCTGTTTAGTGTGCAAAGTGTAAAAAATAAAAGTCACATATTCCATTCACTGTGCCTAGCCGCAGATAAGCAGCACATTCTGTTTAGTGTGCAAAGTTGCAGATTAGCAGAACATTCTGTTTAGTGTGCAAAGTGTAAAAAATAAAAGTCACATATTCCATTCACTGTGCCCTAGCCGCAGATAAGCAGCACATTCTGTTTAGTGTGCAAAGTTGCAGATTAGCAGCACATTCTGTTTAGTGTGCAAAGTGTAAAAAATAAAAGTCACTTATTCCGTTCACTGTGCCTAGCCGCAGATAAGCAGCACATTCTGTTTAGTGTGCAAAGTTGCAGATTAGCAGAACATTCTGTTTAGTGTGCAAAGTGTAAAAAAATAAAAGTCACATATTCCATTCACTGTGCCTAGCCGCAGATAAGCAGCACATTCTGTTTAGTGTGCAAAGTTGCAGATTAGCAGAACATTCTGTTTAGTGTGCAAAGTGTAAAAAATAAAAGTCACATATTCCATTCACTGTGCCTAGCCGCAGATAAGCAGCACATTCTGTTTAGTGTGCAAAGTTGCAGAGTAGCAGAACATTCTGTTTAGTGTGCAAAGTGTAAAAAATAAAAGTCACATATTCCATTCACTGTGCCTAGCCGCAGATAAGCAGCACATTCTGTTTAGTGTGCAAAGTTGCAGATTATCAGCACATTCTGTTTAGTGTGCAAAGTGTAAAAAATAAAAGTCACTTATTCCGTTCACTGTGCCTAGCCGCAGATAAGCAGCACATTCTGTTTAGTGTGCAAAGGTTGCAGATTTGCAGCACATTCTGTTTAGTGTGCAAAGTGTTAAAAATAAAAGTCACATATTCTGTTCACTGTGCCTAGCCGCAGATAAGCAGCACATTCTGTTTAGTGTGCAAAGTGTTAAAAATAAAAGTCACATATTCTGTTCACTGTGCCTAGCCGCAGATAAGCAGCACATTCTGTTTAGTGTGCAAAGTTGCAGATTTGCAGCACATATTCCGTGTAATATGAAGAAGGCGGGTAAAAAGGGACGGGGAAGTGGACGTGATCCTGATAGTTCAGGGCGCGGGTCAGGACGCGTAGAAACTGTGCCTGGTGCCAGAGCACAAGAAAGAAAGACATCCACCATACCTAGCTTCATGTCTCAGTTTACAGGGCATCGCAGGACATCAACTCTCGAGGTCAGACCACTGCGAACAGGTGGTCGGTTGGATTTCAGCTGATACTGCTTCCAGTCGGTTAAGCACCACCCTGTCTTCCACCAAGTCCACTCTCAGTAGCCAAGAGTCTGGTCAACACAATCCTCACCCTGATCATCCTTCCTCCCACCATAGAGGGTCTGTCCAAAGAAGTGATCCACACTGGGATATAGTGAGGAGCTCGTCTCATCACCAATCCTTCATTTGAACCTCTCTCCAAGCACGCTTGCAGAGGAACATGAGATCTTGTGCCCTGATTCACAACCTCTAGAGGGTACCCAATCACAAGAAGATGACAGAGGGAACGGCATTTAAGGTCAAAGGAAGTGGATGATGATGATGATGAGACACAGTTGCCATCAATCAACCACTATTACTGTCTCAAGACCTTGATGAGGAGGATGATACACAGTTGTCAATGACTGAGTATGTGGTGGGATCAAGAAATGAGGAGGATGATCAGAGTGAGGAAGTGGAGGAGGACTTGGTGGACGATGAGGTGACTGACCCCACCTGGGAAGGTGGAGAGCCGAGCGATGACAGCAGTCCTGAGGGTGAGCCATCTGCAGCACCGCAACAGGCTGGAAGAGGCAGTGGTGTGGCTAAAGAAAGAAGGCGGACCGCACCAAACCGGCCCGCAAATGTTCCACGGAGCACCCCCTTGCGTAAATCTCCCTTGCCAAGGGCTAGGTGTTCCGCGGTATGGCGTTTTTTTAAGGAAAGTGCGGACGACAAAAGAATTGTAGTTTGCAACCTGTGCCACACCAGAATGAGCCGAGGCATGAACACTAGCAACCTCACCACCACCAGCATGATCCGACACATGGCATCCAAGCACCGTAATAAGTGGGAGGAACACCCGGATCGCCAATCTCTGTCTGCAGGCCACACCACTGCCTCTCTTCCCCTGTTTTCGGTGCCGGCCAATCGCCTGTCGAAGGCGCAGGCCCGCATACCTCCGCCCTGCACCTGTACCATCTGAAGCACCATCAGCGACCACATCCACTTCCCTGTCCCAGCGCAGCGTCCAAATGTCGTTACCCCAGGCATTTGAGCACAAGCGAAAATACCCAGCCACCCACCCACAGGCCATAGCACTAACCTCACACCTTTCCAAATTACTGGCCATCGAAATGCTGCCATTTAGGCTTGTGGAGACTGAGTCCTTCCACAGCCTGATGGCAGCAGCTGTCCCTCGGTACGCAGTCCCCAGCCGCCACTACTTTTCCCGGTGTGCCGTCCCCGCCTTACACCACCATGTGTCCCGTAACATCACCCGTGCCCTGACCAACGCAGTTACTGGGAAGGTCCACTTACGACTGACACATGGACAAGTGCTTGTGGCCAGGGACGCTACATTTCCCTGACGGCACACTGGGTGAATGTCGTGGAGGCTGGGAGCGACTCGGACCCTGGGATGGCACAGGTGCTACCCACGCCAAGGATTGCAGGCCCTACCTCCATCCTCCCTATGCTGTCCCTGAACCATTTCTGTGGTGTTTCCATCATTTTCTGCCCTTTTCCTATGGACCAGGCACCCTCCCCTCATCAGAGCAGGGGGTGCCTGGTGTAATGCTCGAGTCCTCCCATTGACTTCAATGGGGCTCGGGTGCTCGGCCGAGCACTCGAGCCTCCGGGGGCGCTCAGTCAGAGCACCCGAACACCCGAGCATTGGGGGTGCTCGATCATCACTACTGATTACATATAGACACAAAAGAGTCTTCTCTTGACAAACTGGAATAGGGATCTCACCAAAGAACCAGAGGGCATGGAAAAGACTTTATTAAGCTTATCAAGCCAAGTCTCTTCCATACATTCAATATTGTTAGCCATAATTCAAACTGAGATTACACGAAAAATAAACTCAAATACCTAAATAATCGTATCAAAAATGAATGAAAATAATATAATAATTAAATAGCTGTGCTAATACCAAAGAAGAGATATTAAATATTATCTCCAAATGAACCAAAACACAAAACACAGTATAGCACCAACTAAATAAATAAAGAAAACCACAATACTACCCTTAATGGGTCAGGTGCTCTCAGGGTCATACTAACTAGACACAAACACAAAATGGAAAGCTCTAAATAAAGACACAAAGGGCTCTCCAAAAGGACCCAAATAAATTGAGGCACACTTGGTTTATCAATAAATCCACAGCAAAAAATACAAAAATATAATAATTTTATTGATACAAAAATACACATAAAAGCAATTAAAAACAAACAAATCCTGCCCTTCCGCAGCAATCTTACCTCTAAGGAGCGTGGAGCTCTGTTGCAAATTCAGAGGTGGGATGATGTGGTTATTAAGGAGGCAGACAAGGGGGGAAATGTTGTCATCTGGCCTACTGACATGTATGTGGCAGAGGTTTCTCGTCAATTGAAAAATGAGTCAATCTACAAACGTCTTTTGTTGGATCCAACCGATAATTTTAAGAGTCTCTTGGTTTCTTTTTTAATGACTACTTTGCATGAGGGTGTTATTACTAAACATGAATATGGCTTCCTTGTAGTGGATAGCCCTGTCGTACCGACCTTCTATGCCCTGCCAAAGATACATAAAAATGTTTTTTGCCCTCCTGGGCGACCTATTGTGGCAGGGATAGGAGGTCTGTGCGAGAAGGCTTGTTTGTTTTTGGATTATTTCTACAACCTATTATGTTTCAACTTGACTCTTTTCTAAGAGATTCTACGGATCTCTTGGTTAAATTACAGGAATTGTCGGTTGGTCCAAATGCTTATCTAGTCACCTGTGATGTGGAGGCTTTGTATTCAAATATTCCCCATGAGTTTGGCATTAAGGCTGTCTCTTATTATTTGTATCAAACTAGTCTTGCTTTAGATACACAGTTCTGTCAGTTCATTTTGGACTTGTTGCTATTTGTCTTAACGCACAATTACTTTGTGTTTGATGGACAGTTCTTTTTACAGGTGTCAGGGACAGCAATGGGAGCAAAATGTGCCCCCTCTTATGCCAACATTTTTCTGGGTGGTGGGAGCGAGAGACAGTATTTAATGATTCCATGGAACAATATACCAAACATATTGAGTTTTGGTATCGTTAAATTGATGATATTATTTTCTTATGGAATGGTCCCTTTGACCTTTGTCGTGAATTTTTGGAAATACTTAACTCTAACCTTTTCTTCTCCTCAGAGAACGGTGGATTTTTGGATTTATCCATTTCGATTGATGCGTCTGGTTTGATTAATACAGATCTATATCGTAAACCAACGGCGGTCAATTCTCTTCTCATTTCACCAGTGCTCATGAGATGGGATGTAAAAAGGGTATACCGGTTGGTCAATATTTGAGGATACGGCGTAACTGCTCTACAGACACTCAATTTCATGTTAGAGCTAAAGAATTACGATCTCGTTTTGTTGAACGTGGGTACCCCAAGTCTTGCCTCAAAAGGGGATATCAGAGAGCATTGAGGACTCCTAGAGAATCTCTTGTCAATATTGGTTCAGGTAAACAAGAATCAGTATCTATGCCTACTGATTACTAAATTTAATTCACATTGGGGTGTCTTAAAAGGATTTTGAATCGTCATTGGCATATACTTACCTCGGATTTTTCTCTCAAACCGTATTTGACACAAAAAGCCTCTGTTACTGCTAGAAGGGGGCATAATTTGTCTGATTTATTGGTACATAGTCATTTCCAGTCTAGACGATGTACCATGGGGGCACCAGGTCTAGTAGGTACTTTTCCTTGTGGACAATGCTCTATCTGTAGTTACATCTGTAAGGATAAGAGCATTTATAGTCCAGTAGCGAATAAAAAGTTTGATTTGTGTTTTTTTATTAATTGTAGAACAAGGAATTGCATCTATGGACTAAGGTGCCCCTGTGGTCTCGTCTATGTAGGTCAGACTTCTCAGCTTTTGAAGAGTAGAGTACAAAAACATATGTCTTTAATAAGAAATGCAGAAGAGATAGGGGAAGAGGAGAGACCCTCACTACAGTTGCTTCCCATTTTTTACTTCAACATGATGGTTCCCCTGAGGGTTTGGAGGTTCTTGGACTAGATAGAACTAAATTGGGTATCAGGAGAGGTAATCTTGAGCAGAAATTATTGAGGAAAGAAGTGTGGTGGATTTTCATGCTTAGAACATATGCCCCATTTGGGCTTAACGAAGATATGTTATTTAGTTCCTATTTGGATAAGTAGGTTTATTCTATTTCATTTTTTATTTTTTATTTACTTGTTTATATATTTTTTTGTTTATATTTTTCAGTTTACCTTTTGGATTTTGAAGTCTAATTTCAAGATTACTCCTCTTCTAACATCCAACCTATGGTCAAGTTCGTTGTTTACCCAAGTCTTGTGAATATGATCGTGAAGAAGTGCTGCTTTATTTCTTTAATTCCCTTGGTCTTTTTGAAGCTTATTGAAGATGGACTGTTGCTTCTTAATTAGAGGCAGCATTGCCTTCTATTTTCTTTATTTGTTAACTTACAAATGAGGTGTATTGTGCTTTTGAACTTTTCATTTGTATAAAAAAATATTTACTTGTAATTCTTAAAGGATCTTCTTTCTGAAATAAAAATTATTGTTAGCTATGTATAGACCCTAATATAACTATTGCCCTGAATGTTGATGTATATTTTGTGTCTCATTTGAATTTACATCACCTTAAATAATATTTATGTAAGTTTGGTCCTCTTTATAAGGTGCACCTTATATGTAGTATTCGGGTGCTTGGCAGCCGATATACTACTAATTTAATTAATATTTGTATTAGGGACCGGATGCATACGGTCCTATTCCTCCGGTTTCTTTATGTTTTCCATTGCTCTGGGTTATTGTTGCAATGGTGAGTTTGGGCGATTTCATTTCTTTGGATGAGTTGCTTTCTCGCCATGGCAACGATATCACGTGATTTCGGTCACGTGTTCCTTTTTCTCCTTCTCCTATTGGGGTTGTAGAGTTCGGAGCCGCGTGATCCTGACCATGTGACTTGTTTACTTCCGGGTCTGTGTTTAACGGACCGTTCTGGCATTATGCTGAGGCTTATGGGAGGAGTAATGGGAGCATTTTTGAAACTTACTTCGGAGGTATGTAAAGTGAGGCTTATTGGTTCAATTGATCTACAGGTGATGTTTGATTCTGTGATTAAGTATTGGGCGATGATTAGAGTGGGTCTACTATTTAAATCATTCAACTCAGATTGCACGCTACCCCTGACGAAGCCACAATCGGTGGCGATACGCGTTGGGTCCTGTAGTCTGGGCATCCGACTTTGATCTCCTTTGCTTCTGAGATGTTTTGACTTACATATTTGCTGGATAAGTATTCCTGTTTTCTATTTGTATGTGCTTATTTGCTCCTTTATTATTGGTTTATCTATACATTTTTGTGTTAGCACAGGTTTACTTTACCTCTTGTCTATAGACCTCTCAGTATTACATAGCATATTCATGAGTTATGGTCGGATTCCTGGATTTGTTTGTTTTTAATTGCTTTTATGTGTATTTTTGTATCAATAAAATTATTATATTTTTGTATTTTTTGCTGTGGATTTATTGATAAACCAAGTGTGCCTCAATTTATTTGGGTCCTTTTGGAGAGCCCTTTGTGTCTTTATTTAGAGCTTTCCATTTTGTGTTTGTGTTTTTTTAAAAAATGACTAACATATTAAACTTTTTCACGAAATTCTGTATCTTATTAGCATTAGATATCTATATGTGATAGATCCACTTTAAGTATCACTGTCCCTTTAAAAATCACAGGTCTTATTTCACTATTTATTGTGTCTGTTGATGAAAATAGCACTGAGGGGTATATAATAATGAGGTGACCATGTAATATTTCTATATGTGTGCAGCAGCAACCCTAGCCACCAAATGTAAATCAACTTTAGTTAGGTGTTATGGTTTATAAAATCTATTATATGAATGAAGGTTTAATTATATTGACTGAGTCCATAAATGCACGTAAACGACGACCAGTGACTAAAAACACATTCTGCCTCTTCAATTCTTCATCACAGATTTGGTTGATGTTTGATTCTGGTTCATTGAGCTTTCAGTTTCCAGTGTAACCTGTCCACAGAGCTTGTAAGCAACAGTGTGATTAGTGTGTGCAGTCAATAAGAACATTAACTCTTATTAACATTAACATTAACATAGACTTTGTCCACAAAGAGGATACAATCTACAGAAAAACATATACCTGCAGAGTTTACAGTCAATAAACTAACTGACATGTCTTGGGCATGTGGTAATGATCCAGGGAACACATACAGACCATATTATGGATGAAGCCAGGCCACAGCTTTAATGAAATATAACAATACCACATTCTGCTTTTAAACCCTTGCCACGAATATGGGGCATAACTCTATGCCCCACCCCTACTAAGCATAAAACTCAGCCCCATTCTTACTCAACCCCACCACACCCCATTAGCTGGTCTGTGCAGTTCAGCGGGGGGAGATGCCTAAAACCTGTGACCGTGGTTCAGCTGATTTTGCCCTTGGCCGCTGGCCTAACATCTTCCTGTTAAGATATATACCAACCAAATGTTTAACCATTGTAACCCTTGCATACCTGCCAACGTTTCAAATTGCCAAAGAGGGACACTTGTGGTTTAGGGGGTGTTTCTGGAGGTGTGGCTGGTGGGCGGGGCATTATCAAGAATTTTTAAGCTGTTTCATGACCTACTGACACCTTCTTGTGTAACCTAATAAATGATTTAGAACAAGACCAAAGTATTTTATTTACACAGACTAATTTATTACACAAATACTGATGTTGAATCAAACAATAATGTGCGTTTTATTGCTGTAGAGCAATATAAACACTTATATACACATCACACAGTCTGATCTTCTACACACAGGGACACCAGGGTGATTCATTTATATACACACCACACAGTCTGATGTCCTAAACACAGGGACACCAGGGTGATTCATTTATATACACACCACACAGTCTGATCTCCTAAACACAGGGACACCGGGGTGATTCATTTATATACACACCACACAGTCTGATCTCCTAAACACAGGGACACCAGGGTGATACACTTATATACACACCACACAGTCTGATCTCCTACACACAGGGATACCAGGGTGATACACTTATACACACCACACAGTCTGATCTCCTAAACACAGGGACACCAGGGTGATACACTTCTATACACACCACACAGTCTGATCTCCTAAACACAGGGACACCAGGGTGATACACTTATATACACACCACACAGTCTAATCTCCTAAACACAGGGACACCAGGGTGATACACTTATATACACATCACACAGTCTGATCTCCTAAACACAGGGACACCAGGGTGATACACTTATATACACACCACACAGTCTGATCTCCTAAACACAGGGACACCAGGGTGATACACTTATATATACACCACACAGTCTGATCTCCTAAACACAGGGACACCAGGGTGATACATTTATATACACACCACACAGTCTGATCTCCTAAAAAGAGGGACATTAGGGTGATACACTTATATACACACCACACAGTCTGATCTCCTAAAAAGAGGGACATTAGGGTGGGAAAGAGGGACAGAGGAATCTATATATATAAAAGAAGACTTTGTGCCTGCCAAAACACACCCAGGGGAGGCATAAAGCAGGAGTTACTATTCCTATTGGGTGATTCAGTCATGCAGGGAGTTGGCCCGCCCCCACTATGCAGCCCGCCCACCACTATCAAAGTCAGAAAAAAACAATATGGCCGCCACTTGCTCCTACACCACAGACAAACACACATGCCTCACTCATACAGCACCACACAAACACACACAGACCACCACACACACACGCCCCACTCAGACTGCACCAAACACACATGCCCCCACTCACACACACAGCACCACATACACACACAAAGCCAGAATTAAATATGGCTGACACACACACAGTCACTCACCCTGACTCCCAGTGGCCTCAGCAGGACCTGTAGTGCAGCACCAGAGGAACAAAATGGCACTCAAAGGGTTAAGGTAGGCCCTCATTGCTCAATTATTTCTTCACTGTCATCATTTGCCATGCAAGACACAGGACAAACAGCCATCAGATTCACATTTAACCCACTGACTGCCACAGGGTTGTGTATCAAGTTTTACCCCTCAGGGAGTGTGTTCAAACCCCTCACACTGTAAACTTGCATTTCCCTCCCACTTCTCCTCCTTCCCCAGCCTATTACTAACACTTTTCCACATTTATGTTAAGCCCCACCCCTACTCGCGATTAAGCCCCGCCCACTTTTACCCCAGATTGCCCCATTTGTCTCTCCACATCAGCACCACATGACTCCCCTCTAGGGACTACACAAGTCAATGTTCCCAGGTATGAATACACTTCCCACTGCTATTTAACTCTCACATGCCTCTCTATACCTTAACCCTTTGACTGCCAGAGGGGTGCACATCTCATGAGTGCATGTGTTTCTGCTCATATATGTTGCGTGTGTGTTTGTGTACATCTCTATTACATATGTGTGTCCATGTGTGCATCTCCAGTGTGTCTGTGTGTGTGTGTGTTATTTCATTACCTATTACTGGCTATTTATGTAACTGAATAAATGATTTAGTTCAAGTATTTTATTTGCACAGACTAATGTATAAACACATATACTGAAGTTTATTGCTTTATTGCTGTAGACCAAAGTAATACACACCACACAGTCAGGGCTGGTGCAAGGATTTTTGCCACCCTAGGCAAAACCTAATTTTGCCGCCCATTTCACTCCGCCCCTTGTGTCCCACTCCTTTATACCCCGCCTACTTATACCCCACCTCTTTTCATGATTGTCCTCTCTCTGCCCCCTGGGCCAGTCTGCCCCTGGTCTGGAGATGCCTGTAAGAGATGCCCCCCACCAGCTCCAACTTGCCCCTTATCAGCTTCACTTTGGTCCACCAGCTCCACTTTGCCACCATCAGCTCCAACTTGCCACCATCAGCTCCACTTTGCCCCCCATCCACTCCAACTTGCCCCCATCAGTTCCACTTTGCCCCCCATCCGCTCCAACGTGCCCCCACCAGCTCCACTTTGCCCCCCATCTGCTCTAACGTGCCCCCACCAGCTCCACTTTGCCCCCATCAGCTCCACTTTGCCCCCCATCCTCTCCAACTTACCCCCATCAGCTCCACTTTGCCCCCCATCCGCTCCAACTTGCCCCCCATCCGCTCCAACTTGCCCCCACCAGCTCCAACTTGCCCCCACCAGCTCCACTATGCCCCCCATCCTCTCCAACTTGCCCCCCATCCGCTCCACTTTGCCCCACATCCGCTCCAACTTGCCCCCATCCGCTCCACTTTGCCCCCCTTCAGCTCCACTTTGCCCCCCTCAGCTCCAACTTGCCCCCCCTCAGCTCCACTTTGACCCTCATCCGCTCCACTTTGCCCCCATCAGCTCCAACTTGCCCCCAACAGCTCCACTATGCCCCCTCAGCTCCAGCTTTCCCCTAACAGCTCCAACTTGCCCCCATCATCTCCACTTTGCCCCACATCCGCTCCAACTTGCCCCCTCAGCTCCACTATGCCCCCTCAGCTCCAACTTGCCCCCTATCACATACCTGTAGCTCCCGCGCAGTCTTCTCTTCAGTAATGCAGAGCACGGCGGGAGATCATGACTCCCAGCGCGCTCTGCATTACTAAAGATCCGACCAGATGAGGGAGCGCTGTAGCAACACAGACCTGACTGTGTTGTGGTTCCCGGCGTGGTGTGTGCGGGCGCAGCTCTTCTCCGCTGCATGCCCGCGCCCCCAGTACGTGTGCGCCCTAGGCCGGCGCCTACCTCGCCTATAGGTGGATCTGCCCTGCACACAGTCTGACCTCCTAAAAAGAGGGACAACAGGGTGGGAAAGAGGGACAGAGGGATTTGGCCCTCAAAGAGGGACTGTCCCTCCTAAAGAGGGACACTTGGGATGTATGGTATGTGTCTGCCTGTGTGTTGCATATGTCTGTGTTTATCCGTGTGACTTGCCACCATCAGCTCCAACTTGCCACCATCAGCTCCACTTTGCCCCCCATCCGCTCCAACGTGCCCCCACCAGCTCCTCTTTGCCCCCCATCTGCTCTAACGTGCCCCCACCAGCTCCACTTTGCCCCCTCAGCTCCACTTTGCCCCCATCAGCTCCAACTTGCCCCCATCAGCTCCACTTTGACCCCCATCCTCTCCAACTTACCCCCATCAGCTCCACTTTGCCCCACATCCGCTCCAACTTGCCCCCATCCGCTCCACTTTGCCCCCCTTCAGCTCCACTTTGCCCCCCCTCAGCTCCAACTTGCCCCCCCCTCAGCTCCACTTTGACCCTCATCCGCTCCACTTTGCCCCCATCAGCTCCAACTTGCCCCCAACAGCTCCACTATGCCCCCTCAGCTCCAGCTTTCCCCTAACAGCTCCAACTTGCCCCCATCATCTCCACTTTGCCCCCCATCCACTCCAACTTGCCCCCATCATCTCCACTTTGCCCCCCTCTCAGCTCCAACTTGCCCCCCATCACATACCTGGAGCTCCCGCGCAGTCTTCTCTTCAGTAATGCAGAGCATGGCGGGAGATCATGACTCCCAGCACGCTCTGCATTACTAAAGATCCGACCCAATGAGGGAGCGCTGTAGAAACACAGACCTGACTGTGTTGTGGTTCCCGGCGTGGTGTGTGCGGGCGCATCTCTTCTCTTATCAGTGTGTCTGCATTTCACACACGTGCGCCCAACGGTCATAACATGACGGGCAACGCCGTCCCACATTGCTAGTTTAGGTCTAAAAGAGGGACCGTTCCTCCTAAAGAGGGACACTTGGGAGGTATGCCCTTGGCAAGGGCCCAAAGCGCCAAAAACTGTGACAAGAACCAAGGTGCTTTATGGCCTGGATAGCAATAAATTCCCACCCTGAAACAACACAGAGGAACCAACACCATACAGGGAGGGAGGGCTGATTCCCGCAAGGATCAAAGCGGAAGTGACTAGGTCAGGAACTTCCCCTTATCTTCCCCCCAGTATACCTCTAACCTGACCAATCCCAAGGGTCCTTACTTAACCCCCTCAACCCCGACTTGATTCCCTTTCTTAGGCTCTGGTAGGGAATTCTAATCTTTTCTTAGTGACAAAGCTTGCGATCAACAGGTAAATTAGGGAACCTGACCCACAGAGCTCGCAACTGATAGAAACTAAACCACAAAGTCTGCAATTGACAGAAACGGGCCGATGTTCCTACAATTCCTATAGACCATGGGTGTTGAAGTTCAGTCCTCAATGGCTGCAGTAATGCCAGGATTTATGGATTTCGCTGCTTGAGCACAGGTGGGTCAGTCAGAATGAATAACTCGCTGTTTAAAGGGATAGCAACACTTAATATGTAGAAAAATATATATTGTAGGGTTTATCCTCCTGAGTAAAAGAAAGGTACTCGCACTTCTGACAAATGTTTCATTAAAAAGTTATTGTAGCTCAAGCTTGAATTTTTTAGGTGTAGTCTCTCAGTGGCCTGAAATGTTACAGTGGCGCTGTTGCTACACACAGCTCTGGACAGTTGACCAGAAATCTTCATAGGATGGTGTAGCAACAGCGCCACTGTGCAATTTCAGGCTAATGAGATACAGCACCCAAAAAAATTAAAGTTTGAGCTGCAATAAGTTTTGAATAAACAGCCTTTCAGAAGCAGATGTACCCTTGTTTAAGTCACGAGGATAAACTCTACAATATGTATAATTATGTTTACATATTAAGTGTTGTTATCCCTTTAAATAATCTATGCTTAAAGTAGGGCTATGACTTTATAAAAAGTTTTGCCTGTTAATGAAAAGTTTACTTCATATTATGTTTTTATACCATTTTCTTTCAAGGAGACCTATCACTTTTACACGTCTCTCTCAGGGGATCTTCCATCTTGAAAGGATTTGCATGATTATTCCTCCTATCAATTAATTCCACCCCTCTTGTAGAAACCAATACATTGTAGCAACCTAAGAAGGTGGCGATGTGATGTTCTGAACATGTGAGTAATTCAGTTCAGCTGACCAAATCAGAGAATAAAGTTCTACTGAGATTAGATTCCCCAACTACTAAACCAAACTTGTCTACAACTATTAACCTGTTTGCAAAACAAAAAAGTACAAAGTATAGGCAATCTAAATAGATAACAGTTAATGAGACTAAAAGTTCAGTAACCCTGGAAATCCTTAAATCCTTTTTGCAGCCCTTGATGACTGAACCCAGGGCCGGATTTATAATTAGGCAGAGTAAGCATCTGCCTACAGGCGCACACCACAGAGGGGCGCCTGTCATTGGGATCATGTTGTGTGTTTTTTTTTTTTTTTTTAATACGCCTCCCCTGCCGCCCCGTGCCGCAACATGGTGAAGACAGGTCTTCGGTAATTTGGAGATGATGGGGGCAATATTGGGTTGATGGGGGCAATGTGAGGGCAATATGGTATATGGAGATGATGGGGGCAATATGGAGCTGATGGGGGCAATATGATATATGAAGATGATGGGGCAATGTGAGGGCAATATGGTATATGGATATGATGTGGGCATTGTGGAGATGATAGAGGGCAATGTGAGAGCAATTTGGTATATGGAGATGATGGGGGCAATGTGGAGATGATGGAGGCAATATGGAGCTGATGGAGGGCAATGTGGGGATTAGGAGCATTGTGGAGGTGTCCAGTGGAGATGGCCAATGGGGGGGGCGCTTCAGTTTTCTGTGCCTACAGGCTCCTGAGATGTAAATCCGGCCCTGACTGAACCCCGATAGCCCTGATACAGACTGTTACACATGGCAAGCAATCATGGGAGTCTGGTCACATGACCGGACAAATCGCAGCAAGGGACAATCTTCTTACTGTGATCGTAAGGAAAACCCTGCCCCCTTTAACAGGTTTTTCCTTATGATCACTGAAGATTGTCCCTCTCTGAGACCCATCCAGACAGTCTTGCTGCTCTGAGGTGAGCAGTGTTACATCAGTAAAAGGGTCAGGAGGGGGATACTTTATCATTCAATTACTCTTGAACTATAACTCTGACAGAATTGAAATAACACTCTCCAAAGTCCAAATACTATGAAGATTAATTGGAGCTGCTTTTATTTTGAAACATTATTATCCCTTTAGGCATATCAATCCTTTTATTATGCTTATTAAGTCCGGCATTATTTATAGATCTTAGTTCTTCGGAGACTCACCAGCAGGCATTTTGCAGAAGAGTCATCTGCGCGCCTGAGCTGGCTGTTCCCGTCTAGGGTGACCACGCGTCCCGGGATGCCCGGGACTGTCCCTTAATTTGGTGCTGTGTCCCACGTCCCGAATCATTCCCCACCAGGACAATAAAGAGTCATGGAATCAGCAAAGCCTAGATGTCTTCCTTATTCTGCCTGCCAGTCCACGCTCCACGCACCACCACCATGAGCCAATGAAGGGAGAGAATTTGCAAAATGTTCCTCCCCTTATTGGCTGGCTGGTGTGTGCGTGTGTTACGAGTGAGTGACAGTGTCTCACAGTCTCTGTGCAGAAAGTTCCAGAAGAGGACTGGGAGGATTAAAGTGAACAGGCACAGCCCGCTGCACTGCAGGCACAGCGTGAGTGAGACTGAGCCCCGCGGTTGAGCGGCTCTGGCCGGCTCTGACTCCTCGCTGAATAAGTCTTCAACATTACTATATACACACACAGCTTATTAAATTAATAAGCACAGCATACACTTTGGGCAACTCACTGCAATGTATGGACTGGTCTGCAAACAACTCACATACTTAAAGGGATAGTAATACTTTGTTTTAACTTTATTTTATTTTGTAGGCATTAAAAAAACATGAAGAATGATATAAGTCTTATCTCTCAAACCTTTATGGTTTAAGAGATATTCACAAGCAAAGTATCCCCCTCCCGCCACTTTTACTGATGTAACACTGCTCAGCCAGGGCAGAAGGGAGCTGCCCAGGTAGACTGCAGAGAGGGACAATCTTCAATTAAGATAAGGGAAAAACCTGAAAAGCTTGTCAAGGGGGGGCAGGGCTTTCATTGTTCTCATAGGAAGAAGATTGTCCCCTTCTGTTATCTGGTCTAAGGACTGCATTCCACATCTGAGAAGAGATGTCTTACACTAGGTAAAAGGGGCGGGAGGGGAAACTTTGCTTGTGAATATCTCATAAACCATAAAGGTCTGAGAGATAAGACTTATATCATTCTTCATGTTTTTTTAATGCCTACAAAATAAAATAAAGTTAAAACGAAGTATTACTATCCCTTTAAATCACATTATGGTTACGAGCTTTGCCCCTATGTTAATGTTTTGCTCCTAAGTTAACCGATTGAGGGTAAGAAGGATGTGCAACCTTCTGGTCATCAAGGTTGTTTTTTATAACCTGTCTGTAAAATGAGCTATGGTATTATTTCACAGCTTTATTTATAGATTTTGCCACACCTTTGTATTTATACGTGTCCTATTATACAGCTAGATCCCTTATTCTCTAATATTTTGTTGTGTCAGGAATCTTATTCCTGTAATCTGACCACCTCACTAATAGCAAGCTTATATAACTGGAACTAGTACTTAATCTCCCCACTGCTGAGAGCTGTTTTATTCCAAACTTATTGCAGCTCGAATTTGTATTATTTACACGTATCATTTCCATGGGGGGGTTCTCAGCATAGGCAACTTAATACATAGACTAAAGACAGGTGTGCATACCTGGGAACTCTCCAGTTTTGCCCCGGAGACTCCGGATTTCAAACTGAATTACCGGGTCTCTGGGGCAGTGTGTGAATCACCGGGTGGGCAGAGTTTAAGTAGAAACTCTGCCCACTTGTGCTCCATCCCGCCCGGTTCCTCCCACTCCCCGCCCTCTTACCTTCATTTTGCAGGAGGGGGGTTTGTTTGTTTGCCCCCCCCCGCAACTAAGCCCCACCCCTTTTATGACGCAAATCTCGTAATTTTCCTCCCCGGTCGGCGCTGACAGGGTTACTCTCCGGGTAGCCCTGTTTCAAAAGTTCCCAGGTATGCAGGTGCGGCACTATTATTTTGATTTTAGCTCCTACTTTAGAGAGGAATTGCATTTGTACAGCACCTTGAATGGGTCCTGACTTTGCCGTGACTTGTTAATGATATGTGTGTCCCTAAATGGCAGAAAGTAAATGTGGTCACCCTAACACAGCCCCACCCCCTGGAGAAGGTAATCCCACCCTGCTATATCATCCATACACACAGCCACACCCCCTGGAGAAGGTAATCCCACCCTGCTATATCATTCATACACACAGCCCCACCCCCTGGAGAAGGTAATCCCACCCTGCTATATCATCCATACACACAGCCCCACCTCCTGGAGAAGGTAATCCCACCCTGCTATATCATCCATACACACAGCCCCACCGACTGGAGAAGGTAATCCCACCCTGTTATATCATCCATACACAAAGCCCCACCCCCTAGAGAAGGTAATCCCACCCTGCTATATCCTCCATACACAAAGCCCCACCCCCTGGAGAAGGTAATCCCACCCTGCCATATCCTACATACACACAGCCCCACCCCCTGGAGAAGGTAATCCCACCCTGCTATATCCTCCATACACAAAGCCCCACCCCCTGGAGAAGGTAATCCCACCCTGCTATATCCTCCATACACACAGCCCCACCCCCTGGAGAAGGTAATCCCACCCTGCTATATCATTCATACACACAGCCCCACCCCCTGGAGAAGGTAATCCCACCCTGCTATATCATCTTTACACACAGCCACACCCCCTGGAGAAGGTAATCCCACCCTGCTATATCCTCCATACACACAGCCCCACCCCCTGGAGAAGGTAATCCCACCCTGCTATATCATCCATACACAAAGCCCCACCCCCTGGAGAAGGTAATCCCACCCTGCTATATCCTCCATACACAAAGCCCCACCCCCTGGAGAAGGTAACCCACCCTGCTATATCCTCCATACACAAAGCCCCACCCCCTGGAGAAGGTAATCCCACCCTGCTATATCATTCATACACACAGCCCCACCTCCAGGAGAAGGTAATCCACCCTGCTATATCATCCATACACACAGCCACACCTCCTGGAGAAGGTAATCCCACCCTGCTATATCATTCATACACACAGCCACACCTCCTGGAGAAGGTAATCCCACACTGCTATATCATCCATACACAAAGCCCCACCCCCTGGAGAAGGTAATCCCACCCTGCTATATCCTCCATCCACACAGCCCCACCCCCTGGAGAAGGTAATCCCACCCTGCTATATCATCCATACACACAGCCCCACCCCCTGGAGAAGGTAAACATGCCATATCCTACATACACACAGCCCCACCCCCTGGAGAAGGTAACCCGACCCTGCTATATCCTCCATATACACAGCCCCACCCCTCACAGGTCCTGTAATGCCCAAGAATAAATATAACAGGTGATGGTGAACTGCCTTAGCAGTAACGGAGGCTGACCAACCTGAGCACTGCACTGCCGGAGCAGTAACGGAGACTAGGCCACATGATCATTGCCGTAACAGTAACGGAATTGAGCAACTGAGCAACTCGCCCTGAGGAGGCAACCAACCGGGAGCGGAATGTAGGACAAGCCAATAGGAATGTCGCCGGAGCGACACGGAGGCAACCGAGACCAAAACTGCACAGCTGTCACAGACAGCGAGAAAGGATCACTGCCCTAAACCGGAGACCGGACGGGTGCACACGGAGCAGGAACGTCAGCCAATCCAAGTCGGTACACCGAGCAGGAACGTCAGCCAAGCGGGGACGGTACACGGAGCAGGAACATCAGCCAAACCGGGTCGGTACACAGGAGATGAAAAGCAGAATGGTCAGGCAGTCCGGGTCGGTACACAAGCAGGAGACGAGATGCAGAGTAGTCAGGCAGGCCGGGTCGATACACTGAGAGCAACTGTAATCAGAAACAAGCGCTTGTACTGGAACACCACGAAAGGGCACCAGAGAAGTGCCAGAACCCAGTATTTAAATGCCATACTGGGTGGGACAAACACAGTATAGCCAATAGGAGTAGGGCAGGTGTGTAGACTGACAGAATGTCGCTGAAAGAGCAAGGGCACCGTGATACACACAGTCTGATCTCCTAAACACAGGGACACCAGGGTGATACACTTATATACACACCACACAGTCTGATCTCCTCAACACAGGGACACCAGGGTGATACACTTATATACACACCACACAGTCTGATCTCCTAAACAGAGGGACACCAGGGTGATACAATTACATACACACCACACAGTCTGAATCTCCTTAAACACAGGGACAGCAGGGTGAAACACTTACATACACACCACACAGTCTGATCTCCTAAACACAGGGACATACACATCACACAGTCTGATCTCCTAAACACAGGGACACCAGGGGTGATACACTTATATACACACCACACAGTATGATCTCCTAAACACAGGGACACAGGGTGATACACTTCTATACACACCACACAGTCTGATCTCCTAAACACAGGACACCAGGGTGATACACTTCTATACACACCACACAGTCTGATCTCCTAAACACAAGGGACACCAGTGTGATACACTTATATACACACCACACAGTCTGATCTCCTAAACACAGGGACACCAGGGTGATACACTTATAAACCACACTTCAAAGTCTGATCTCCTAAACACAGGGACACCAGTGTGATACACTTATATACACACCACACAGTCTGATCTCCTAAACACAGGAACACCAGGGTGATACACTTCTATACACACCACACAGTCTTATCTCCTAAACACAGGGACACCAGGGTGATACACTTATATACACATCACACAGTCTGATCTCCTAAACACAGGGACACCAGGGTGATACACTTATATACACACCACACAGTATGATCTCCTAAACAAAGGGACAACAGAGTGGGAAAGAGGGACAGAGGGATTTGGGTCTCAAAGAGGGACTGACCCTCCTAAAGAGGGACACTTGGAAGGTATGGAGCCCTAATATCTCCTACAGAGGGACACTTGGGAGGTATGGGACCCCTAATATCTTCTAAAGAGGGACACTTGGGAGCTATGGGTGCCTAATCTCTCCTAAAGAGGGACACTTGGGAGGTATATACTGCTAATATCTCCTAAAGAGGAACACTTGGGAGGTATAGAGCCCTAATATCTCCTAAAGAGGGACACTTGGGAGGTATGGACCCCTAATATCTCCTAAAGAGGGACACTTGGGAGGTACAGACCCCTAATATCTCCTAAAGAGGGACACTTGGAGGTACAGACCCCTAATATCTCCTAAAAAGGGATACTTGGGAGGTATGGACCCCTAATATCTCATAAATAGGGACACTTGGGAGGTATGTACCCCCAAATATCTCCTAAAGAGAGACACTTGGGAGGTATGGATCCCTAATATTTCCTAAAGAGGAACACTTGAGAGGCATGTACCCCTAATATCTCCTACATAGGGACACTTGGGAGGGATGTACCCCTAATATCGCCTAAAGAAAGACACTTGGGAGGTATGGATCCCTAATATCTCCCAAAGAGGACATTACCTCCTTTTGTTACCTGCTCCCTGGCACTGAAGGATTTAACCACCTTGAATTCTTGAGTGGTCTGCTATGTATTGCTTTGCAGTGCACGGGAGACCTCTCTTGCATCTGAAGCGTTAATAATTCTGAAGAGCAGTGTCAGGGACAATATTGAATCAGTCTCTATAACAACCTGGAGTCCACATCGCACACAATAGGTAAGTGTTGTTTGTTTAGCAGACTCCCTTTATTCTTTATTGAGCTGTCTCTCCTGTCTCGTTGTGTGAGCTCTCTGCCCCAAGGCATCATGGAAAGTGAGTCAGCTTCTCCTGGGGAAATCACATTTTTTGTGACTATATTAAAGCTTTGTGAGATACAATGCACATAACCCACACCTTTCATCGGGGATGGAGAACTTCCTATCGACTAAATACAAGCAGCTTTAGTTAGACTTTGCTTTATTTAAAACTTTATTTTACTAAACAGTTTTATCTGGGTCATTGTAACTGTTCTCTGTTCTTCACGTGTTTTCTTGTTCAATAAAACCTTGGGAAAAGGACAATATTATGGGCAGTTTTCATCCCTAATATCTCCTAAAGAGGGACACATGGGAGGTATGGACCCCTAATATCTCCTAAAGAGGGACACATGGAGGTATGGACCCCTAATATCTCCTAAAGAGGGGACACTTGGGAGGTACGGACCCTAATATCTCCTAAAGAGGGATACTTGGGAGGTACGGACCCCTAATATCTCCTAAAGAGGGACACTTGGGAGGTACGGACCCCTAATATCTCCTAAAGAGGGACACTTGGGAGGTACGGACCCTAATATCTCCTAAAGAGGGACACTTGGGAGGTACGGACCCCTAATATCGCCTAAAGAGGGACACTTGGGAGGTATGGATCCCTAATATCTCCTAAAGAGGGAGACTTGGGATGTATGTACCCTAATATCTCATAAAGAGGGACACTTGGGAGGTACGGACCCCTAATATCTCCTAAAGAGGGACACTTGGAGGTACAGACCCCTAATATCGCCTAAAGAGGGACACTTGGGAGGTACAGACCCCTAATATCACCTAAAGAGGGACACTTGGGAGGTATGGATCCCTAATATCTCCTAAAGAGGGAGACTTGGGATGTATGTACCCCTAATATCTCCTAAAGAGGGACACTTGGGAGGTACGGACCCCTATTATCTCCTAAAGAGGGACACTTGGGAGGTACAGACCCCTAATATCTCCTAAAGAGGGACACTTGGGAGGTATGTACCCCTAATATCTCCTATAAAGAGGTACACGGGAGGTACGGACCCCTAATATCTCCTAAAGAGGGACACTTCGGTGGAACAGACCCCTAATATCTCCTAAAGAGGGCCACTTGGGAGGTACGGACCCCTAATATCTCCTAAAGAGGGACACTTGGGAGGTACTGTATATTCACACATCTGTAATCTTCTCTTCCCAAGTCTCCAGAAATCCACTTAGCTCTGGGTGTGGGGTAGGGGGTGTAAGTGCCCAACTTACACAATTTGCTTAGCAATGTATCACTCACACTTCTGGTCTTAAAAGGTTAAACAGAAACTCAGAATTGGACAGGCCAATCGGTTCTAACCTGCTATCTATCTGCCCCACCAGCAATATTTCTCATTTTAATTACAGTGCGGACCTTCTGGTACAAATTACATTTTAAATCAGCTTGTTTTCTAGAGCAGGTGTAGACGGCCTGTGTCTCTCCAGTTGCTGACTGGTTGGGGATAACAGAAGTTCTAATCTCCAGCAACTAAAGTACCAAATGTTGCCTACCCCATTCTAGTGGTGAGCGAGACACTGGACTGCTGACATCTCACTGAGTGTCTCAGGATATATTAGGGGGTCAATATCTCCCAGTCTTCCCTGTTTAAGATATGTTAGGGCTCCGCACCTCCCAAGTGTCCCTCTTTAGGAGATATTGTGCTGCCTGGGTCCAAGGATGAAATGCTGCCCCCCCCCCCACGTACACACCAAAACCACGCCCACCAAAACACATACAAAGGAAAGAAAACACCTTGATCAGGGCTGAGCAATCAGAATCTTATTTCTGCACTAACATAATAGTTCAGTAATGAGATGCATATGATTTCTCAGTCATGGGCTAGATGTTTTCCCTTTTTTAGCAACAAAAACATAAGTTTACATGATCATTTTAACCCTTTGAGTGCCAGAGGGGTACGCAACGCATTGCTTATTTAAGCGTACGCCCTACCGCAGTGGTTCTCAACTCTGGTCCTCAGGACCCACTAACAGGCCAGGATGTGATGATTTCCTTGTTAGAACGCAGGTGAGTTAATCAGTGTGAATGAGCCTCTGATCACATGATTTCCTTGTTAGAGCGCAGGTGAGTTAATCAATGTGAATGAGCCTCTGATCACATGATTTCTTGTTAGAACACAGGTGAGTTAATCAGTGTGAATGAGCCTCTGATCACATGATTTCCTTGTTAGAGCACAGGTGAGTTTAATCAATGTGAATGAGCCTCTGATCACATGATTTCCTTGTTAGAACGCAGGTGAGTTAATCAATGTGAATGAGCCTCTGATCACATGATTTCCTTGTTAGAACGCAGTGAGTTAATCAATGTGAATGAGCCTCTGATCACATGATTTCCTTGTTAGAGCGCAGGTGAGTTAATCAATGTGAATGAGCCTCTGATCACATGATTTCCTTGTTAGAGCGCAGGTGAGTTAATCAATGTGAATGAGCCTCTGATCACGATTTCCTTGTTAGAACACAGGTGAGTTAATGTGAATGAGCCTCTGATCACATGATTTCCTTGTTAGAACACAGGTGAGTTAATCAATGTGAATGAGCCTCTGATCACATGATTTCCTTGTTAGAGCACAGGTGAGTTAATCAGTGTGAATGAGCCCCCTGATCACCACACCTGTGCTCTAGCAGAGAAATCCCTAAGTCCTGGCCCTGTTAGTGGGTCCCGAGGACCGGAGTTGAGAACCACTGCCCTACCGTATTTAAGCTTAAGCCCTACCTCTATGTTTCCCTGCCTCACTATTTCCTCCCTGCACCCCCCACTCCCAGCAGGGAGAGAGGAATCCGCTTCTCTTTTTTCTAGGGCCCCCTCTCCCCCCACCAGAAGCAGCACAGGAGAATGGGGAAGGGTGTAGGCTCTTACCCATAATGGATTTCCACTTGCCATTCCGTGCTCTCTGCCATTTTAAAGGGATAGTAATGTTTTAAAATAAAAGCAGCTCCAATTAATCATCATAGTATTTGGACTTTGGAGAGTGTTATTTCACTACTGTCAGAGTTGTAGTATAAGAGTAATTGAATGATAAAGTATCCCCCTCCCGCCCCTTTTACCTAGTGTAGCACTGCTCACCTCAGATGTGGAATCTGGTCTCTTGATCAGACAGGTCACAGCAAGGGACAATCTTCTTACTGTGATCATAAGGAAAACCCTGTCCCCTTGACAGGTTTTTCAGCTTTTTCCTTATGCTCACTGAAGATTGTCCCTCTCTGTGACCCATCCGGACAGTCTTGCTGCTCTGAGGTGAAAAGTCAAAATTGGTAACTATGTGTAGGGAGATAAGAAAATAACTGACTGTAGTCATTTAAAAAAATATTATTTTTGCTCAGTTTTTACAGAAGGCTGTGAACCACTCAAGAAAGAGAAGAACTGTTAATGTTAACCAGTAGACAGTAACCTGTCTACTCTCAAACATTTATGGTTTGAGAGATAATCGCTCCTAAAGTTGCCCTCCCCCTTCCCCGAAGTTAGCGTTGTAGCTGACTGTAGGGAAATCAGGTCATAGATCATCAGGCGGCTCTGCAGCAGAGCTGCGATCGCGTTAATAAAAAAAAAATCTTTCACTAAAACGGTCTTCTACACGTGCTTACAAACCGAGCACAAACCAAGGACAAAACAAGCACAAACCAAGGACAAAACAAGCACAAACCAAACACAAACCAAGCACAAACCAATCACAAACCAAGCACAAACCAAACACAAACCAATCACAAACCAAGCACAAACCAAGCACAAACCAAGCACAAACCAAGCACAACCAAACACAAACCAAGCACAAACCAAACACAAACCAATCACAAACCAATCACAAACCAAGCACAAACCAAGCACAAACCAAACACAAACCAAGCACAAACCAAGGACAAAACAAGCACAAACCAAACACAAACCAAGCACAAACCAAGCACAAACCAAACACAAACCAAGCACAAACCAAACACAAACCAAACACAAACCAAGCACAAACCAATCACAAACCAAGCACAAACCAAGCTCAAACCAAACACAAACCAATCACAAACACAAACCAATCACAAACCAAGCATAAACCAAACACAAACCAAGCACAAACCAAACACAAACCAATCACAAACCAATCACAAACCAAGCACAAACCAAACACAAACCAAGCACAAACCAAGCACAAACCAATCACAAACCAATCACAAACCAAACACAAACCAAGCACAAACCAAGCACAAACCAATCACAAACCAAGCACACGTAGAATACAATTTCAGTGAAAGTTTTCTTTTTTATTAACGCAATTGCGGCTGTGCTGTAGAGCCGCCTGTCTACAGGGAAGGGGGAGGGAGAGGGCAACTTTAGGAGCGATCATCTCTCAAACCAAAAAGGTTTGAGAGATGAAACTGGGGGCAATACATTTATTTTTAAAAGGACTTTACTATAGGGATTAGTAATACTTAAGTATTACTATCCCTTTAAGTGTAAAATACATCTACATAGTAACATAGTTGATGAGGCTAAAAAAAAAGACATGCGTCCCTTATGTCCAGTCCATTCCAAATCACTGATGTTGATCCAGAGGAAGGCAACCCCCCCCCCCAAAAAAAAAACAACAAACCTGAAGCCATTTCCAATTTAGCCCCAAGCGGTAAAAAAAAATTCCTTCCTGACTTCAAATGGCAGTCAGATATTTCCCTGATCAACAACCTATCTGCATTGGAGCAAACTGTCATAATTCTCAATATTGTTCTGTACTAGACAGATATCTCTCTAGAACAGAACCGCTACAATAAGCACGTACGAAGCAATTAGACTGTAAGCTCTTTAGGACAAAGTATCCTTCCCAATGTATTCCTTTTGCTGCACTTCTTCCCCTGCTGATAATGCAATTATCGCACTTTAGGCTGATGCTCTTAACCCTGTCCTGTATGTCTGTATTTTGCTATTACTTTCTCTGTGAAGCACTGTGTACATGTATGCTGCTATACACTGCAAAATCTTGGGTATAATGTGCACCTGTGTACGACATGCAGGTGGAAACTCTACCCAAGATTTTAGGTAAAGAATACAGAACATATGTATAATACACCCCCCCTCTCCCTCACTCAAAACACAAACATATTAAAGGGATAGTAGCACTATATAAATTAGGATTTCTCCTCCTGAGTAAAACAATGGTACTCCTTCTGCTATGAGGTGTTTTATTAAAAAGTTACTGCATCTCAAAATTTTTTTAGGCGCACTATGTGAACGACCTGAAATGTTACAGTGGTGATGTTGCTACACCGCCCTATGGACAGCTCTGATCTGTTGACCATAAACCTTTGTAGCAACAGCACCACTGTAAAATTTCAGGCCATTGTGCCTACAAAAATTCAGGTTTGAGTTTCAATGACTTTTGAATTAAACAACTCCCAGTATATATCCTATTACATAAAGTGATAGAATGCGTAGCTCACTGTGAGCCGTAACCACACATGTGCAGTAGAGAGTCCCTACTGTGCATGTGTGGTTTCGCACACAGGGAACTTCGCTGTGAGCCGTCTGGAGCTCCCTGCAGTAGAGACTTGCCGAACGCTCTGTCCCGCTCCGGACGGCTCATATCCTGTCTCTGCTCCCGGCTCCGGGGCAGCAGCTGGGTGCACTTTATCCCGTGTATACCGGCTTTCATACTATTTTTTTTTTACATATTAAATGTCACTGTCCTTTTAAAGTAGTCCCGTTGATCTCTTTCCCCCCCTTCCCTTCACACTTTGAAACTATGGTAGTGCCCTAATGGCCTGGAGTTCCAGACAGGGCACTAACGTATTTTCAGTGGTCCTCAAAGGCGGTACAGCAGCAGAGGAAGCAGGCCGCAAATGCAAGCATGCCACCCACTGTATGTATCTCCCAGCTGCCTCTGGAGGGGCTTCTAGTCATGGAGGTGGGTGGAGGGAGGAAAGGGGGTCACAGTTGCGGTATTGGGGTTCTGGGGGAGAGAGAGATTGAGGGGAGCATTTTTAAAGGGTGGGGAAAAGGGGGTGCAGATGCTGTTTTGAGGTGGGGGGAAGAAGGGAGAGAGATCGAGGAGAGAATTTCTTTTTTGTTTATTTGTTTTCTATTCTTGCGTATAATATGCCCCCCCCATCCTATATAATAATTCACTAGGATGTTTGTCATGATGCAGTCATGCTCAGTGCCCGTGTTCGGGCAGTCTCTACTGCGCATGATTGCATCACGTGAGTGAGGCAACGCAAGACTGCATCGCGTGGAGAATAACTGCAAGCTCGGGCAGCCTTGCCATTTCAAACACGAATGCTCCGGTTGTGGGGGTCAACATGCATTTTTCAGGTGTTGGAAGAAGCGAGGTCTGGCAGGGCAAAAAGGGGCAGATGCCGGTACGGTTGGATCGAATGCGTCCATGGCTCGCACACTATCCTGATAGGTTACTGGAGGAAGGCACGGTTATTGGAGGAAGGGTTCTCTGTAGGATTCAGGATTCCCTTCCAATGGGAGAAGGGGGGCAGATTTTTGGTAATTTAAAGTCAGCAAGTGATCAGCCAAACATGATTCAGGAAAAATTGAATAAAGAAGTGGCTTTAGGACGCATGGCAGGGCCTTTTGCGGTACCACCCTGTCCGAACTTTAGGGTCACTCCATTGGGACTAGTACGGAAAATGGAGAAGGGTAAGTTCCTCATGATCCAGAATTTGTCCTACCCTTTTGGAACTTCGGTAAATGATGACATTAGTTGGGAAGACAGTAAGGTGTCATATGCATCTTTTGATAAGGCGGTAGCATTGGTGGGAAACGCTGGTCGCGGGGCATTGATGGCCAAGGCAAATTCTGAATCTGCATTTTGTCTACTACCGGTACATCCTGATTATCAGCATTTATTGGGATGTTGTTTTCAGGGAAAATTTTATGTGGATCTTTCCCTACCTATTGGCTGTGCAATTTCCTGTGCTCATTTTGAAGCATTTAGCACCTTTTTGGAGTGGGTAGTGAAGTCAGAGGCAGGCGTAACATCCATTATTCACTACCTAGATGACTTTCCCTGCATAGACCCAAAGGATCGGTGGTGTGTTCTTGGCTTATACAGACACTACAGTGGGTAGCAGACTAGTTTGGGGGTCCCAATGGCTCCTGAAAAAACAGTTGGGCCAGTATCATGTTTAAATTACTTGGAATAAAAATTGATGTGGATGCAATGAAATACAGGCTGCCAACGAGAAAAAGTTAATGACCTATGCAGTATGATTGAGGCATTTCTGGGGGTACATAAGGTAATACTAAAACATGTGTAGGTACTGCTTGGAAAATTGAATTTTTCCTGTTGTATCCTGCCTATGGACAGGATGTTCAGTAGGTGCCTGGCTTTGTTGACAGCAGGTGCTAAACAGGCCCCATCATTTCTTACGCCTAATGAAAGACGTAGAAGCAGACTTGGATGTATGGTTAACTTTTTAGAGGGAATTCAATGGGTCAACGGCGTGGCCTATGTCTCCAACCTCAAACACAGAGCTGGGTCTACACACTGACGCAGCCAGATCCGTGGGCTTTGGAGGCAACTTTTGGGGCAGAATGGTGAGCGGCACACTGGCCAAATTGGTGGAAAAAGGAGGGGCTAACCAATAACCTAGTATTTTTTTTAACTATTCCCTATTATAGTGGCAGTTGAATTATGGGGATCATCTGTAAGAGACCGGAGGGTTTATTTCATTGCGATAATTTGGGGATAGTAGAAGTCATCAATAATCTTACGGCCTCATCACAGCCAGTGCTGCAGCTGATGAGGTTCTTGGTACTGACCTGTTTGAATCTCAATGTGGGTTTTAGGGCTATAAATGTGCCCGGCGCTCATAACATAGCAGCTGATTGTTTACCCCCGGTTTCAGATGAATGCCTTCCAGGTGAAATGGCCAGGGGCAAAATTGGTCTGTACAGCGTGCCCAGATTTCCTATGGGGACTTAGAAAGAAAAAGTAGCGCAATGGATTCAGAACCCCGTTTCACCGACCACATGGGGGCGGTATATGAAAACATGGGAAGAGTGGTTGAAATTCACAGTACTGGCAGGAGGTTTTACGGACGACACTAGTAGGAGGCTTGGAGTCTTGTGGCTCCTGTTGTGCTGGTCTGAACAAGGGCTGTCACCGGCAACTGTCTCTACAAAATTAGCAGGACTGGTATTTAGGTTTAAAATTAGGGGTTGGCAGGATGTAACAAAAGAATTCATGGTTCATATGACCTTGAGGGGTCTCCGCAAGGGATCTCAAAAGAAAGACAATAGAAGACCTGTTTCCTTTTCTTTGTTGCACCAACTTATGTGGGTTTTGCCTCAGTTACGCTTTTCACCTTATGAAACTTGCTTGTTCAAACTAGCATTCAGTCTGGCATTTTTTGGTGCAATGAGAATTTGTGAACTAGTAAGCAAGAGTAAAACCTCTCCTGGGGGGATTCAGGGGCATGAGGTATTCCTTGGGGAAGGGTTTTTACACCACCATATTTCCCATTCAAAAACTAATATATTAGGGAGAGGAGCATGGGTCACTTTATTTGGGGTATTCCCTGCTATTTGTTGCCCTGTAGATTTATTACGAAAATTCATGGCCATGCGACCATTGGTATCAGGTCCTTTACTAATTCACAGAGGAGGTGATCCACTCACTCATTTTCAATTTGTTCAAGTATTCCAAAAATGCCTGTTAAAGTTAGGAAGGGTCCCTGCAGAGTTTGGAGGGCATTCCTTCCGGACTGGGGCAGCAACGGAGGCGGCTAGACTGGGTCTAACAGATGCAGTCATTCAGAAGATCAGTAGATGGGAGTCTAGCCGTTTCCGTTCATATGTTCGGCCACATTTGTTGTAAATAGATAGGGATATCATAAAAAAAAAAAATATATATATATAATTTTTGGGATTGTTGTGTATTTCATCACTTATCCAAGATATATTTGCCTCCTAGATGCAGCTATTATAAGAGTTCAGATTCTCTGGCTTTCTTATGTATACTGGGCATGTCGCAGAGCAATGGTACGTAAGAATGGCCGTTGGGTTTTGACGAATCTCAAGTGGAGGTATCGTGGTGCGGGCGCCAAGGGCTGTTGTGGGTACAAGTGTTACCTGAAGTACTGAAGCTAGCAGCTTGGTGAGATGTTGGCCCACAAATCTTGGTATTACATGCGGGTGGGAATGACTTAGGTATTTTTCCAGCATGGGACTTGGGCGAATGAATGAGAAGAGATGTAGCTAGGTTGGTTTCCTTGTTTCCCGGCATCGTCATTGTGTGGTTTGGAGATGGGCAAAGGATCAAAAAGCAATAGACAAAAGCAGGATTAAATTAAATAGAAAAATGTCTCGCTTTATAATGGGCTTGGGGGGGGTTCCAGTTAGGAATGGGGAATTTGAAGATAGGGATCATCATTTGTTTAAAGGATGATGGTGTTCACCCTAATGACAGTGGTCCGACTGTTTTAATTTGAACTTAATGAGAGGTATTGAACAAGCCTTGATATTATTGTGGGGGGTAGCCCAGCTGCTTAGGATGTAAGCATCTGGCCCTTGTGCGTTGGGTTTTTTCCTCAAGGGGTTAACCTTAGAGGAGGTTGGCGCCGGGCTTATGCCGTGGTTAGATACGTTACCCATTTAAGCTGGATGGCTCTAGCCAAGTGGGGTAACTGGTAGGTGCACTTTAAATGGTGGAGGTAACTAGCCTGTTGAATTACTGGTATTTTTTGAGACATGTATTTTGTAAATTAATAAATATGGCTTGTTTTCCCCCAATTCTTGAGTGGTGTTTATTCTTTCCCTTTATACCCTTTTACTTTTGCATGTAAAAGGCTAAAAAACTGGTGCAGGGACACTGAGATCGCTCTTACCACACCTACAATTCAGAATGTGGGCGTGGCCAGCACAGTTAAGGCCCCGCATCTCAAAATGTGGCGTTCCTGGCAGTTGCCTGCTCTGCCTAATGGTGTCTGGTCCTGGTGACCCAGCTGTCCTGCCAGCAAATATCAGGGGGGATTCACAAATGTGAGATAAAGATGTATTAGTACATTGGCCTCTATAGAATAACATAGGAACGGGACACGCGATATCACTAGAGAAGTCATCTCCCGCTTTATCACCTCTTTATCACCGCTTTATCTACGCTTACTGAATCTCCCCCATCATGTCTGCTTCAATAGACATGACATCCAGTACTGAACAATGACAACATTTCCAGGGGCCCTTAGAATTTCTGCCATGATAAGTTAAAGGAACAGTAATGTCCAATAATAATGTTATGTTGTGTTGTAGATTTTAACACCTTAAGGACCCATGACGGTCCTGTTCCGTCATGAGTTGTTATACCCTTAACGACCCATGACGGAACTGGACCGTCATGGAATTCTGGGGCTCCCCTCGCGGCTGCACGCCCGTTCAGGGAGTCCGGAACTCAGCCGCAAAAAAAAAAAAAAAAAAAAATGCTCCGTGGTCCTTAACGGACCGCAAGGTGCGTGCATGGCCCGTCGTTAAGGGGTTAAAAAAATACATTATGCGGAGCAAACCCCATCTCGCAAAGCTTTATGGTTTGAGAGATATTCACCGCTAAAGTTCCCTCCTCCCTCATGTAGGCTGTAAAGCTGAAAGAAGATCCGTGTCAGCCGACATGAGGAGGCTCTTCAGCAGAGCAGAAATAACGATCTATAAAAAGAACAACTTCATCGGAATGTCTACAAAGTGTGCTTGTAAAACCAGGCACACTTGGTAGACCGTTCCAATGAAGTAATTCTTTTCAAATATCTCTATCTCGGCTCTGCTGAAGAGCCGCCGGTTGGTCCCAGTACTGGGATCTTTTGCTGTCAGTAGAGCGCTGACGTCAGGAGAAAGGGAGGGAGGGGGAACTTTAGATGCCAATATCTCTCAAACCATGAAGGTTTGAGAGATGGGAATTGCGCCACATAATTTTTTTTTTTTTAAAGGGATAGTAATACTTAAAATGTAAAAAAATATGTTGTAGGGTTTTTCCCCCTGAGTAAAACAAGACTACTCCCACTGCTGAAAGGTGTTTCATTCAAAAGTTATTCATTTTCAAAGTTGAATTTTTTAGGTGCAATATCACAGTGGCCTGAAATTGTACAGTGGCGCTGTTGTTACACCATCCTATGGAGATTTATGGTCCCGGGACCAGAGCTGTCCATAGGATCGTGTAGCACAGCGCCACTGTACAATTTCAGGCCACTGTGATATTGCACCTAAAAAATTCAACTTTGAAAAATTAATAACTTTTGAATGAAACACCTTTCAGCAGTGGGAGTACTCTTGTTTTACTCGGGGGGATAAACCCTACAACATATTTTTTTTTTACATTTTAAGTATTACTATCCCTTTAAATCTACAATACAACATAAAATTATTTTCGGATATTAGTGTTCCTTTAAGTGGGGCGTTAACTATCAGGAGATGTTACTTCCTCGGCAGGACATTAACCCTTTGAGTTCCAAAGGGGTACGCAACTCATTGCATACCACTGTGGCACTCAAAGGGTTAACTGTGAATATAAATGCCTTTTACACTCCTCCAAATGACCCTTTATTCGAATGGGCTTCACAATCACTGCTGAAAATTCCCAAGTCAACAGTAATTAATTAAGCAGAATGATACTTGTAACTGCTGGTACCGAATGCTGACGTTGGCCACGCACATTAAAAAAAAATGTTTAAAAAAAAATCAGAAAAGCCATCTGGTTGGATTCTGCCATCAGACAAAGTTGTTTTTCGAAGAGCAGATCTTGGATTCCTGACAGTAAAGTCTCTTGGCAAATCTTTGGGATTCAGCAATACAATCATGACATCCTAGTAAAGGAGACAGCAAAATAAGTCTGTGTTCACACACACACGGGGGCCAAGGTACGAATTCGCCAGCGTGGGGCCACTGCCAGCGTCTGCACTCCAGGTCATGTATTAGTACTTATGACTGCTGCATACCTACCAACATTTCAAATGGCCAAAGAGGGACACTGGTGTTTTAGGTGGTGTTGCTGGGGGGCATGGCTGGTGAGCGGGGCATTACCAAGAATTTTTAGGTTATTTTATGACCTACTGACACCTTTTTGTGTAACTGAATAAATGATTTAGAGCAAACCAAAGCATTTTATTTACACAGACTAATTTTTAAACATATATGCTGATGTTTATATAAACATTAATGTGACTTTTATATCAGTGGAGCAATGTGATACACTTCTATACACACCACACAGTCTGATCTCCTAAACACAGGGACACCAGGGTGATACACTTCTATACACACCACACAGTCTGATCTCCTAAACACACGGACACCAGGGTGATACACTTATATACACATCACACAGTCTGATCTCCTAAACACAGGGACACCAGGGTGATACACTTCTATACACACCACACAGTCTGATCTCCTAAACACACGGACACCAGGGTGATACACTTATATACACATCACACAGTCTGATCTCCTAAACACAGGGACACCAGGGTGATACACTTCTATACACACCACACAGTCTGATCTCCTAAACACACGGACACCAGGGTGATACACTTATATACACATCACACAGTCTGATCTCCTAAACACAGGGACACCAGGGTGATACACTTCTATACACACCACACAGTCTGATCTCCTAAACACAGGGACACCAGGATGATACACTTCCTATACACACCACACAGTCTGATCTCCTAAACACAGGGACACCAGGGTGATACACTTCTATACACACCACACAGTCTGATCTCCTAAACACAGGGACACCAGGATGATACACTTCTATACACACCACACAGTCTGATCTCCTAAACACAGGGACACAGGGTGATACACTTATATACACACCACACAGTCTGATCTCCTAAACACAGGGACACCAGGGTGATACACTTCTATACACACCACACAGTCTGATCTCCTAAACACAGGGACACCAGGCTGATACACTTATATACACACCACACAGTCCTGATCTCCTAAACACAGGGACACCAGGGTGATACACTTCTATACACACCACACAGTCTGATCTCCTAAACACAGGGACACCAGGGTGATACAGTTTATATACACACCACATAGTCTGATCTCCTAAACACAGGGACACCAGGGTGATACACTTCTATACACACCACACAGTCTGATCTCCTAAACACAAGGACACCAGGGTGATACACTTCTATACACAGCACACAGTCTGATCTCCTAAACACAGGGACACCAGGGTGATACACTTATATACACACACACCCACATTGTATGATTTCCTAAACACAGGGACACCAGGGTGATACACTTATATACACACCACACAGTCTGATCTCCAAAACACAGGAACACCAGGGTGATACACTTATATACACACCACACAGTCTGATCTCCTAAACACAGGGACACCAGGGTGATACACTTCTATACACACCACACAGTCTGATCTCCTAAACACAGGGACACCAGGGTGATACACTTCTATACACACCGCACAGTCTTATCTCCTAAACACAGGGACACCAGGGTGATACACTTATATACACACCACACAGTCTGATCTCCTAAACACAGGGACACCAGGGTGATACACTAATATACACACCACATTGTATGATTTCCTAAACACAGGGACACCAGGGTGATACACTTATATACACACCACACAGTCTGATCTCCAAAACACAGGAACACCAGGGTGATACACTTATATACACACCACACAGTCTGATCTCCTAAACACAGGGACACCAGGGTGATACACTTCTATACACACCACACAGTCTGATCTCCTAAACACAGGGACACCAGGGTGATACACTTCTATACACACCACACAGTCTGATCTCCTAAACACAGGAACACCAGGGTGATACACTTATATACACACCACACAGTCTGATCGTCTAAACACAGGGACACCAGGGTGATACACTTATATACACATCACACAGTCTGATCTCCTAAACACAGGGACACCAGGGTGATACACTTATATACACACCACACAGTCTGATCTCCTAAACACAGGGACACCAGTGTGATACACTTCTATACACACCACACAGTCTTATCTCCTAAACACAATTTCACCAGGGTGATATACTTCTATACACACCACACAGTCTGATCTCCTAAACACAGGGACACCAGGGTGATACACCTCTATACACACCACACAGTCTGATCTCCTAAACACAGGGACTCCAGGGTGATACACTTATATACATATCACACAGTCTGATCTCCTAAACACAGGGACACCAGGGTGATACACTTATATACATACCACACAGTCTGATCTCCTAAACACAGGGACACCATGGTGATACACTTCTATACACACCACACAGTCTGATCTCCTAAACACACGGACACCAGGGTGATACACTTATATACACACCACACAGTCTGATCTCCTGAACACACGGACACCAGGGTGATACACTTATATACACACCACACAGTCTGATCTCCTAAACACAGGGACACCAGTGTCATACACTTCTATACACACCACACAGTCTTATCTCCTAAACACAGGGACACCAGGGTGATACACTTCAAAACACACCACACAGTCTTATCTCCTAAACACAGGGACACCAGGGTGATACACCTCTATACACACCACACAGTCTGATCTCCTAAACACAGGGACTCCAGGGTGATACACTTATATACACATCACACAGTCTGATCTCCTAAACACAGGGACACCAGGGTGATACACTTATATACATACCACACAGTCTGATCTCCTAAACACAGGGACACCAGGGTGATACACTTATATACATACCACACAGTCTGATCTCCTAAACACAGGGACACCATGGTGATACACTTCTATACACACCACATAGTCTGATCTCCAAAACACACGGACACCAGGATGATACACTTATATACACACCACACAGTCTGATCTCCTAAACACAGGGACACCAGGGTGATACACTTATATACACACCACACAGTCTGATCTCCTAAACACAGGAACACCAGGGTGATACACTTCTATACATACCACACAGTCTGATCTCCTAAACACAGGGACACCAGGGTGATACACTTATATACACACCGCACAGTCTGATCTCCTAAACACAGGGACACCAGGGTGATACACTTATATATACACCACACAGTCTGATCTCCTAAACACAGGGACACCAGGGTGATACACTTATATACACACCAAACAGTCTGTTCTCCTAAACACAGGGACACCAGGGTGATACACTTCTATACATACCACACAGTCTGATCTCCTAAACACAGGGACACCATGGTGATACACTTATATACACACCGCACAGTCTGATCTCCTAAACACAGGGACACCAGGGTGATACACTTATATACACACATCACACAGTCTGATCTCCTAAACACAGAGACACCAGGGTGATACACTTCTATACACACCACACAGTCTGATCTCCTAAACACAGGGACACCAGGGTGATACACTTGTATACACACCACACAGTCTGATCTCCTAAACACAGGGACACCAGGGTGATACACTTATATACACACCATACAGTCTGATCTCCTAAACACAGGGACACCAGAGTGATACACTTCTATACATAACACACAGTCTGATCTCCTAAACACAGGGACACCAGGGTGATACATTTATATACACACACCACACAGTCTGATCTCCTAAACACAGGTACACCAGGGTGATACACTTATATACACACCACACAGTCTGATCTCCTAAACACAGGTACACCAGGGTGATACACTTATATACACACCACACAGTCTGATCTCCTAAACACAGGTAAACCACGGTGATACACTTCTATACACACCACACAGTCTGATCTCTTAAACACAGAGATACCAGGGTGATACACTTATATACATACCACACAGTCTGATCTCCTAAACACAGGGACACCAGGGTGATACACTTATATACATACCACACAGTCTGATCTCCTAAACACAGGGACACCATGGTGATACACTTCTATACACACCACACAGTCTGATCTCCTAAACACACGGACACCAGGGTGATACACTTATATACACACCACACAGTCTGATCTCCTAAACACAGGGACACCAGGGTGATACACTTATATACACACCACACAGTCTGATCTCCTAAACACAGGAACACCAGGGTGATACACTTCTATACATACCACACAGTCTGATCTCCTAAACACAGGGACACCAGGGTGATACACTTATATACACACCGCACAGTCTGATCTCCTAAACACAGGGACACCAGGGTGATACACTTATATACACACCACACAGTCTGATCTCCTAAACACAGGGACACCAGGGTGATACACTTATATACACACCAAACAGTCTGTTCTCCTAAACACAGGGACACCAGGGTGATACACTTCTATACATACCACACAGTCTGATCTCCTAAACACAGGGACACCAGGGTGATACACTTATATACACACCGCACAGTCTGATCTCCTAAACACAGGGACACCAGGGTGATACACTTATATACACACCGCACAGTCTGATCTCCTAAACACAGGGACACCAGGGTGATACACTTATATACACACATCACACAGTCTGATCTCCTAAACACAGAGACACCAGGGTGATACACTTCTATACACACCACACAGTCTGATCTCCTAAACACAGGGACACCAGGGTGATACACTTGTATACACACCACACAGTCTGATCTCCTAAACACAGGGACACCAGGGTGATACATTTATATACACACACCACACAGTCTGATCTCCTAAACACAGGTACACCAGGGTGATACACTTATATACACACCACATAGTCTGATCTCCTAAACACACGGACACCAGGGTGATACACTTATATACACACCAAACAGTCTGTTCTCCTAAACACAGGGACACCAGGGTGATACACTTCTATACATACCACACAGTCTGATCTCCTAAACACAGGGACACCAGGGTGATACACTTATATACACACCACACAGTCTGATCTCCTAAACACAGGGACACCAGGGTGATACACTTATATACACACCACACAGTCTGGTCTCCTAAACACAGGTAAACCACGGTGATACACTTCTATACACACCACACAGTCTGATCTCTTAAACACAGAGATACCAGGGTGATACATTTATATACACACACCACACAGTCTGATCTTCTAAACACAGGGACACCAGGGTGATACACTTATATACACACCACACAGTGTAATCTCCTAAACACAGGGACACCAGGGTGGGAAAGAGGAACAGAGGGATTTGGGTCTCAAAGAGGGACTGTCCTTCCTCAAGAGTGACATTTGGGAGGTTTGGATCCTTAGTATCTCCTAAAGAGGGACACTTGGGCGGTATGGACCCCTAATATCTCCTAAAGAGGGACATTTAGGAGGTATGGACACCTAATATCTCCTAAAAAGGAATACTTGGGAGGTATATAGCCGTAGTATCGCCTAAAGAGGGACACTAGAGAGGTATGGAGCCCTAATCTCTGCTGAAGAGGAACACTTGGGAGGTATGTACTCCTAACATCTCCTAAACGGGGACACTTAGGAGGTCTGGACCCTAATATATCCTACAAAGGGACACTTGGGAGGGACGGACAGCCAATATCACTTAAAGAGGGACACTTGGGAGGTGTGGACCCCCAATATCTCAATAGAGGGACATTTGGGAGGTACAGACTCCTAATATCTCAAAAAAGGGGACACTTGGGAGGTATGTATCCCTAATATCTCTTAAAGAGGGACATTTGGGAGATGTGTGTATATAATGTCCCTGGGGGTGGATATTTAGCCATTTAAGTACAAAGGTGTGGAATGCACTGTGAAGCAAGGCATTGTACAGCCCTCTGGCCCTTAAAGTGTTAATACTGCCATACACAGTAGATAGAGTTGTGTCCTAAAGTTCTGCTAGCAACTGTCATGTCTGTCTCCATGGAAATTATATCCAGGACTGACTGAAGATTTTATCTCTTCAACAAAAGGCACAAGAGCATAATTCAAAGGGGTCATTAGGATTTCCAGACCTTAATAAGTTATGTGGGGGTTATTATTGGGGGTATTAGTGAATGGAATTGTTGACTTATATATATATAGTAGGGTGTTTCCTGTTGAGAAAAATAAGTGTACTCCCACTGCTGCGATATGAATATTTCCAGAGTTATTACCGTTTAAACCTGTGGGTTTTTTTTTTACATTAGCAGTACCCTCTAGTGGTCAAATTCCAATTAGTTATTCTCTTACATTCTAATGGAAAGGAAAGTCAGTGACATTCAGTTCCCCCAGAATGTGACAGAAACTGCTGAGTCACTTCCTGTCAGTTAGAACTATCTGGAAGTAAACGCACAGTAAATTCACTTACTGATTAGTTGAACTGTTATATCATTTTAATAAAACAAAAGACAGAGGTGGGATTGACCTTGTTTTACTCAGCAGGAAAATATCTATAACATATAGGGTTTCATGTAAAAAAAGTTTACTGCTTCTTTAAGGTTTTTATCAAGGTCACTGCATCATTTGCCTAGACTGAAATGCTATGTTTCTATTGATTTTTTTTAGTCCTGTAAAGAAGGATATTGATATTTTTTATTGAGGCCATTTAAATCAATATGCAGTGTCAAATATAGAAGCTTAAGGTATCAGGGATGTATAAAGAATATACACTCGTGCTGGAACGTGCATGAGAATATCTCTGTAGATATTGAAGAAGGTTCTCCAGACCCTCAATATGTACAAACTGAAATGAAAGCTGACTCATCAGTCTGAGCCCTGGTACATGAATACAGATTACTGCTGGGTCCCAAAAGAACCAGGGCTTCGACCAGTGGGTGGCACAGACATTCCGTTATGGTGCCCCTTGTTTTCTATAAAGAGAAAAATGTAATTACTGAATTTCATTTGTATATTTATGGAAATTGTTATGCATAATTTGTTTGTTTTAGTTAAAGGGGAACTATCACCCCAAATAAAGTCTCCAGCGATAAGCTTAACAATAGCAGTATTATCCAGCATAATCACCATGTTAGTGAGAAATCCTGCTTGTGCTGAGAGTGACAGCCAGGCAACAGCACAGCCATCTTTGTTTACAGACATCTGAGTGCCTCCGCTGTCAGTCCCGGTCTCCTCTAAAAGGCGTTGTATGGTACCTTTAGGTACCAGAAGGGACTGATGGCGCAAGCACGCATCTAAGGCGCTGTTGCCTGGCTGTCAGTCTCAGCAGAAGTAGGATTTATCAGTAACGCGGTAATTATGCTGGCTAATAGTAGTATTGTTAAGCTTATCGCTAGATGGCTAATTGTTGGGGGGAGACTTTATTTGGGGTGATAGTTCCCCTTTAATCTGGTTGAAAGACCTAAATATATAACATAAAATAGTGAAAAAAAAAGAAAATCAGGCGCTCAAAGGGTCAATACACACTTTCTAATAAAAGTGTAGGAGATATAAACTTGGAAAGATATCTTATTGAAGCTGCTGCAATCCCTAGATCGATGTGTAAGATCTAATCTAAAGTACAAGTATTATCACTTAGATTTTATAGCACTCTTCCCATATACCAGACCTAAATATATATATTTTTATATATATATATATATATATATACATATATATATATATATATATATATATATATATATATATATTGGAGAAAAATGTGCACTCTCGGATTTATATAACAAAAACCAATTTAATGGTCTAAGAAAGCGACGTTTCGGTCGTCAACTTGCGACCTTTATCAAGCAAAGCATGATAAAGGTTGCAAGTTGACGATAGAAACGTCGCTTTTTTAGACCATTGAATTGGTTTTTGTTATATAAATCTGAGAGTGCACATTTGCCTCCAATATTTCGCATTCATATGTGGCACCCGGTACTTTTATAATGATTTAGCGTGAGTGCTTGTCCTTTGGATATATATATATATATATATATATATATATATTCATTTCTATCGTTCATTACCATGCCTGGCAACTGTCAAACCAAATCTCAGGATGAAGAGCCACATTGTCAGGGTGTGAAGAGCCTGTGTACACGGGTCACAGTGCCACCCAGCAAACGGCCGCAGTGCAGTCATGTACAGTAGAGACTGCCCGCCAGACTCCGAATTCAGACTGTGGTCCTCTCTGCATCAGAATTAAGAGCCCCGCTCCGCTATCACCAGCAGCACGAGCAGTCTGTATTGCGCATGTCTGCAGCGTGAGCAGCTGTCTCTACTGCTCATGACGGCTTCTGACAAACACAAACTTAGGGAATTATTATATAAGATTGTTTGTATCAGAAAGACAGGAAGACAGGGGAAAGATGTCCTGCTGGTCTTTTTCATGCTTAGAGAGTAAGATCTCTACGTTATAGCATGTTAACCCTTTGAGAGCCAGAGTGGTTTTCAACACATTGCTTTGTAATGCTTTGGAGACCCCTCTAGCACCGAAAGGGTTAACACTTTCAGTGCCAGAGTGGTACGCAACGCATTGCTCTTCAGAACTAATACCTCCTAATATTAGTCCCCACTTATCTTATTAGAGCAAGAAAATCCTAATGGCCCTAAATGAATTTTGTCCTGGCTCTTTCAAGAGATAATATATCATCAGTCCTGGGTGTCAGGTCCACGGAAGTGGACATGACAGTTGCTGGAGTTTTTTTTTTTCAACCTGAAGATTGCAAGAGTCTAATCAACCCTTTAATGACCAGATGGATGCCAAATTCTTTGTGAAGCAATGAGTGCAAGGTCCTGTGGTTCAGCCAGCAACTGTCATGGCCGCCTCCTGAACGTGACATCCATAACTGATTAAAGCGGAACTTTCATCCGCTATAAAGTCGCCCTGCAATAATTAAGCAGGTAGCGACTAGCTTTATAATATAGATATTACCTCTGAAATGTAGCCGATGATAAAGAAATCCTTTATTGTAGGAGACTGATGGCCATGTTAGTGCAGTCTGCGCGCCTGCGCTGTCAGTCCCTTTCTGGGTACCATGTGGCACACTGCAATGCTTCTCAATGGAGACTGGGACTGACAGCGCAGGCACACAGACAAGATGTCTGCACTGATGCCTGACTTCCTGTCTCCTACAATAAAGGATTTCTTTATAATCAGCTACATTTCAGAGGTAAAATATATATTATAAAGATAGTCACTACCTGATTAATTATTGTAGGGTGACTTTATAGCGGGTCAAAGTTCCGCTTTAACCCTTTGAGTGCCAGAGGGGTATCCAACGCATTGCCAGTCCAAGCGTTAAGTACTAGTGATGGTATTGGCATGTCATGAAATTCTGGGATGGCAGTGCAGCTGCATGCTTTCAATAATTTGGTTTTTTTTGGGGGGGGGGGTTTGCCTTCCTCTGGATCAACAGGGGTGATATGTCATGGGCTGGACTTGATGGATGCATGTCTTTTTTCAGCCTCATCAACTATCTTACTACTAATTTTAAAGCCCATGTACACGGGCCACAGTGCCTCCCAGAAACCTCGGCTGGTGGCTGGAGCCTCTCTTCTCACTGGCGGTGCTGCAGTCATGCGCAGTATTGACTGACCGAACGCGCCGCGGCTGATACAGAGCGGGGCACTCCGAATTCAGATCATAGTCCTCTCTGCGCACCTTCCTGGGACCAACGGGCAGTCAGTACTCAGCATGACTGCAGAGCGGGCCGTCTCTACTGCGCATGACTGCAGCGCTCACAGCAGTCTCTACTGTGCATGACTGCAGCGCTCACAGCAGTCTCTACTGTGCATGACTGCAGTGTGCACAGCAGCCTCAGGGCCGGCGCCTACCTCGCCTATAGGTGGCCTAGGGCGCACACGTACTGGGGGCGCTGGCATGCAGCACTGCGCTCCCTCCTCGTGTCGGATATTTAGTAATGCAGAGCGCGCTGGGAGTCATGATCTCCCAGCGCGCTCTGCATTACTGAAGAGAAGACTGCGCGGGAGCTACAGGTATGTGATGAGGGGCAAGTTGGGGCAGCTGGGGGCATAGTGGAGCTGCTGGGAGGAAATTGGAGTGGATGGGGGGCAAAGTGGAGTGGATGGGGGGCAAAGTGGAGCTGATGGGGGCAAGCTGGAGCTGATAGGGGCAAGTTGGAGCTGAGGGGGCATAGTGGAGCTGCTGGGGGCAAGTTGGAGCTGGTGGGGGCAAGTTGGAGCAGATGGGGGGCAAAGTGGAGCTGATGGGGGCAAGCTGGGGCTGATAGGGGCAAGTTGGAGCTGAGGGGGCATAGTGGAGCTGCTGGGGGCAAGTTGGAGCTGGTGGGGGCAAGTTGGAGTGGATGGGGGGCAAAGTGGAGCTGATGGGGGCAAGTTGGAGTGGATGGGAGGCAAAGTGGAGCTGGTGGGGGCAAGTTGGAGCTAGTGGGGGGCAAAGTGGAGCTGATGGGGGCAAGTTGGAGCTAAGGCAGCAAGTTGGAGCTGGTGGGGCAAAGTGGAGCTGATAGGGGCAAAGTGGAGCTGGTGGGCCAAAGTGGAGCTGATAGGGGCAAGTTGGAGCTGGTGGGGCAAAGTGGAGCTGGTGGGGGGCATCTCTTACAGGCATTTGCAGAACAGAGGCAGACTGGCCCAGGGGGCAGAGAGAGGACAATCATGAAAATAGGTAGGATATAAGTAGGCAGGGTATAAAGGGGTGGGACACAAGGGGCGAAGCCAAATGGGCGGCAAAATTAGGTCTTGCCTAGGGTGGCAAAAATCCTTGCACCAGCCCTGAGCAGTCTCTACTGCACGTGACTGCTTCTGACAAACAGCCTAGCGAATTATAATATAGAATGAGTGTCGGGGGGTACACAACACACCCCTCTGGCACACAAAATGTTAAGTGCGGTTAAGACTCATTTACCATGAGAAATGCATAAGCCCAACAGCTGTGTGGCTTGACGAACTATACTGTAAATTGCGCTGCTTTTACTTTTAACCGCGATTCCCCATTGGAGTGGGATTCCTACCTGTTTCCTGAACGCCTCTGGTACATTGTTATCTATATGATGGATGGTTGGCACTTGGGACAAAGGGACACTGATGTCCTTCCCGATGTAGCTTTGTTGAATCATTTTGTTGCTTTCCCAGTTCTCCAGTTGTTGTAAAGATTTCCTTATCTGGCCTATAACAATGTATCCAGCCTGTAACAAGGACTCCACAGCCGAAGCTCTCGGCACGAACAGAAAGATAGTGATGTGTTTGCTGCTGCCGCGGATTAGCTGACTGGACATGTATTTGCAGAGGTCGGTAACTGGAGTGTTGATGTCTGAATGGAGCTTTAATGAAATTAAATATAATATGTCTCGTGGGGTGAGCTTCTTCTTAGCAAAATGTCTGAACTGTAGCATGGGAACAAATCCTGAATGTATTCCAGTACATACACAATACAATATATAGGGGGGGAAATGTATGAATATTATTACAGGCAAATGCAGGTGAGGAATTAATGTCTTAGCCCTATGCCTGCCCAACGCCAATGATCTAATCCACTCACTCGGAACAGTCTCCCATTAATTTAAACCCTCTGAGTGCCAGAGAGGTATCCAATGCATTGCAATGCAACTGCTTCCTGGAACACTGCACCAGAGGTAATAGATTAACATTCCCATTGATGTAAATCGGGGCTTTTAACCACTGGAAGATTAGAGCGGTCTCTAAGGCATTGCTAAAGCAAAGCATTTTAACCATTCTAGAATCCAAGGGATTAAAACCCCTGTGTAAATCAATGAATATTTCGAGAACCGGTTGCTCCCTGTAATGCAGATAGTATACTCTAGAAGGAGTCCACTTTGTAACTACATCAGCCTCAGAGTGAATAGTCTTCATACCACTTCTATCCCATTGTGAATTAGTGTTCTTGAAAGTAAAATTTATTTAGAAAATGTTTTACCATATGATTAAATATAATATTTTCGGTATTAATAAGCGATGCAATTAACCCTTAGTGTGTGGGACTAGTGCTTTGATTGGAGGCCTCTTATTGGACAGCTTAACCCTTTGAGTGCCAGAGGGGCACACAACGCAGTACCCCTCTGGCACTCAAAGGGTTAAGGTGCTATTCTTTTTCTTTTATACATAAGGTCCTAAGGGTGCAACTGAATAAACTACAGAGGTTCAATTCTGCGGCAAAACAACTGCACCACAGAGGAGACATGAAACTTCCTATTAATTTAACCCTTTGAGTGCCAGAGGGGTACGCAATGCATTGCCAAGTAAATGCTTTGGAGATCTCTCTAGCATTTAAACGGGAACTATCATACAAAATAAAGTCTGCCCCCAACAATTAGCCATCTAGCGATAAGCTTAACAATACTACTGTCAGTCCCTACTGGAACCTATAGGTACCATACAACGACTCCTAGAGGAGACCGGGGCTAAAGATACTATACATTATAAAAAAAATGAAATGGAACAATTATATATTGGTTTATTATTTGACATTACTATCCCTTTAAAGCTTCCCATAATGTTGATTTTATGCAATAAGTACCTGTTTGCACTAAACCAGAGGTGATCCATTTGTTCCTCAAGGAATCTTTAACGCTTTGAGACCCAGAGTGGTACGCAACGCACCAAAGCATTACGAAGCAATGCATTGAAAACCAGTCTGGAACCATAGCGGTTTGAGAGATAGGGTTTGCTGCAAATAGTTTATTTTTTCAATATCTACCTAAATCTAAACATTTTTTATGGGACGTTACATCCCTTGAAGTATTTCTTTCTAAAGAGTGAGATTTCGGCTCAGCTGAAGAGCAGCAAGCCGGTCTGCGGACCGGGATCTCCAACTGTAAGATAGAAAGCTGATGTCAGTGCATGGGGAGGGAAGGGGGAACTTTATAAGCTTATATATCATAAACCATAAAGCTTTGAGAGATCGGACATGATGCAATAAATTCATTTTTTTACTAGGTACATTATTAAATTTAATTATATTGATGTATTACTATCCCTTTAAGCTTATTGCTAGATGGCTAATTGATGGCTGGAGATTTCCCCTTTAAAGGGATAGTAATGTTCCATAATAAAAGCGGCTCTAATTAATCATCATAGTATTTGGACTTTGGAGAGTGTTATTTCAATTCTGTCAGAGTTGTAGTTCAAGAGTAATTCAATGATAAAGTATCCCCCTCCCTCCCCTTTTACTGATGTAACACTGTTCAGCCAGAGAAGAAGGGAGGTGCCCAGGTAGACTGCACAGAGGGACAATCTTCAATTAAGATAAGGGAAAAACCTGAAAAACTTGTCTAGGGGGGGGCAGGGCTTTCATTGTTCTCATAGGAAGAAGATTGTCTGTTTATCTGTCTGGTCTATGGACTGGATTCCACATCTGAGAAGAGATGGCTTACACTAGGTAAAAGGGGCGGGAGGGGAAACTTTGCTTGTGAATATCTCTCAAACCATAAAGGTCTGAGAGATAAGACTTATATCATTCTTCATGTTTTTTGAATGCCTACAAAATAAAATAAAGATAAAACAAAGTATTACTATCCCCTTAAAGAATTTAAAGCCTAATTTACATCCATGGGTATTATTGTTTCCTCTAGTTAAATTGGTTTTCACCAAAAATGCACCACTATAGCTATTAAATTGCACTTTTAGTACCTTGAGTACAAAATAAATCAAGCGCAGTTCTGGAGCAAACCATCTGAACCGTAGGAGTGAAATAACAAGCTCATTATAGCATGTTATTTCCATTTTAAAGGATTAAGATTAATTTATTCATGTAAGTATTAGGAAGCAATGGGGGAGATGCACTAAGGGGTGATAAAGAGGAGATGACTTCTCCAGTGATATCACTTCTCCGATTCCTATGTTATTGTATGGAGCCTATGTACTAAGATCTTTCCAAATTTAGAAATCTTAGTGCATAGACTTGATGCAATAACATAGGAATTACAGAAGTGATATCATTGGAGAAGTCATCTCCTCTTTATCTCTCCTTCATCACTAGGGTGACCACATGTTCTGGAATGCCTGGAATGCCCGCGTCCCAGGTCACCCCCCACCGGAACAACAAAGAGTCCCGGAATGGAGCAACAAGCACCAGTCCAGCCAGCCAATGAAGACCATATAGCAAATACATTTCATTGGCTGGCTGGACTGGTGCGTGCGAGACAGCTGGGATGGAGCAGCTATGCTGGCGCTGCAAGTGAGACTCGCGGCTGAGGCTCCCGCCAGCGCTGACCATCTTTCTGAGGCTGACACAGAGTAAGAGTTCCCAGTGGGAAGCCTCAGAAAGATGGTCAGCGCTGGCGGGAGCCTCAGCCGAGGGACTAGGGTGACCACATGTCCTGGAATGGCAGAACGGAAATGTGGTTACCCTATTTATCACACCTTAGTGAATAACCCCCAATGTGTTGGATATTTCTCTAGTATTCAAGGGGTTAAAAAAAGCAGCATTAAAATGATTGGTAATTATTTCACTTTAAACGCTAATAACTCCAGAAACATGCATACCCCAACAGTGGGCATATGTCAGTAGGAAAAACCTAACATATATGATTTTTTGTGTATAAAAAATCCTGTTTCTTTAAATCAGTTAAGATTTTTCTGATTTGTCCCCAAAAATGCACCACTTTTTCAGTATAATGAAGAAAGATCACACGTTACGATTTTACTCCTCTTTTCCAGCCGTTTCCCATTGTAAAAAGTCTGCAAATGCGTTTATATAAACGTTGTCACATAATGTATTTCCTAATTCGCCTGCTTGGCGATCAATCAAAAGGTAAATGAGCCAATCCCAGCGCAAGATTTGGGAGGCGGTCCACAGTACCTGGGGGCGTTCTCGATTGACACATTCATTTTCTTGTCCCGCCCACTACATGCTTTTGGAAGCGGACAGAAAATGGGAGGGGCGTGACGAGAGAATGACAGCTGTCTGTGATTGGCTAGAAGGAGGTTGGCCTACAACCCCTATGGTTTTTTTAGACTATCGTTTTGGCCGAGGATGGATGGATTTGTAGTCCAACAAACAGCTGGACAGCACAGACTGCCGAGTCATGTAGACAGAAAGAGGCGCAGAAGGGAATTAACCTCTTAAGGGTCAGAGGAGTTCGCAAAGCATTGCTTTACAACGCATTTGATACCACTCAGGGCTTTAAAGGGTTAAACTATTGGACAGGACTATGAAAGGGCGGAGCCTTTTCGACTCTTACTGGCTCTGATGGGAGGGCGTGGCTCTATGCAGCAGGAGAGGAGGAGTCACCTGAAGCTTCTAAATCATTGACGTAAATGTGCGTTTGCAGCTCCGCCCCAAATTACAGCCCAATTCCCAAGCTCCGCCCCTCCTGCTGCCAATTATCCTTAGCTCCGTCCCTCTGCTCCCGCCCAGTTTCCTCAGTTCCTCCCCTATCTCCCCGCCTATTGCCTTCAGCTCCGCCCATCCCACTTGGTTCCTCCCTGTGTTCCCGCCCATTCTCCTCAGCACCACGGACAGCGGAGAACCGCAGATCAGAGCGGCTTGTGGAAGTAGGGAAGCCGGACTGCCTGCTACCTGCACTGGAGACCAGCGTCACCTACCCCCGGGGGAGATAGAGAGGAGCTGTCCTCATCCCCCTGTCACTGCGGCTCCCCGCCCGCCTGTCACACGGACATCTTCTATCTCTGTGGGGGATTTTACCTCAGGGGTTGCCCCGGAGCACCGCCCTGCCCTGCTGCATGCCACCCCCCGCCTAGTGACTGCAATTAGCAGCTCCCCTCCGGCCGCAGGATAATCACCTGTCCATCCCTGTCACTAGCACGGCTGGCAGCGGCTCCTACCACACAGGGAGGAGCGGGCACAGGCTGGGTGAGAGGTGGGCTCCGGACCAGGACACTGGGGACAACTCTTCTGTGTAGGGGCAGCTGGGGGACCCGTGTGTAGGAGAGTCTGGGTACTTCTGTATAGGAGAATCAGGGGGACCTGTGTATAGGAGATTCAGGGGGACCTGTATATAGGAGAATCTGGGGGACCTCTGTATAGGATAAACTAGATGACCTGTGTATAGGAGAATCAGGGGACCTGTATATAGGACAATCTGGGGGGACCTCTGTATAGGAGAAGCTAGATGACCTGTGTATAGGAGAATCTGGGGACCTGTGTATAGGAGAATCTGGTGGGACCTCTGTATAGGAGAATCAGGGGGACCTGTATATAGGAGAATCTGGTGGACCTGTGTATAGGAGAATCAGGGGACCGATGTAAAGGAGAATCAGGGGGACCTATATACAGGAGAATCTGGGGGACCCCTGTATATGAGAAGCTAGATGACCTGTGTATAGGAGAATCTGGGGACCTGTGTATAGGAGAATCTGGTGGACCTGTGTATAGGAGAATCAGGGGACCCCTGTAAAGGAGAATCAGGGGGACCTGTTTATAGGAGAATCTGGGGAATCTGTGTATAGGATAATCTGGCTACTTCTGTATAAGAGAATCAGGGTACTTCTGTATAGGAGAATCTAGGGACTTCTGTGTAGAATCTGGGGGACCTGTGTATAGGGTAATCTGGGGGACCTGTGTATAGGGTAATCTGGGGGACCTGTGTATAGGAGAAGCTGGGGGACCTGTGTATATGACAATCTTGGGGACCTGGGGGACCTGTGTATATGACAATCTTGGGGACCCATATATAGGAGCATCTTAGGAACCCGTGTATAGGGACAGCTGCGGGACCTGTGTATAGGGATAGCTTAGGAACCTGTGTATAGGAACAGCTGGGAGACCTGTGTATAGGAACAACTGGGAGACCTGTGTATAGAAGCAGCTTAGGAACCTGTCTATAGGAACAGATGGGAGACCTGTGTACATGATTTGTATATATAACTCTCTGTAGGACCTGTATTTTAGGAACTATGTCAATAGTTAATTTAGGGCCTCTGTATTGGGAACTGTATATAAACAGCTGGAGAGTCTGTCTTGTGGAAGCTGTATAGACAGTCTATATAGGACCATTGTATTAGGAGCGGTATAAAGTAGTCCATGTTGGACCTATATTTTAAGGGTTGTATACATAGCTCATGGAGGAGCTATGTATTAGGGACAATATAGCAGCACCTAGAGGACTTGTTTACTCGGTGAGGTGTAGGAGCAGCTGGATGATCTGTGTATTAAGAGCTGTATAGAGGAGTCCAGGTAAGATCTGTTCTGCATTAGGGTCCGTATAGGAGCAGCTGGGGGACCTGGTTATCATGATCTGTATAGTGAAGTCCACGTGGGATCGTGTCTAGTGAAAATCTGGTGAGGATCTGTATAATAAAATTAGTCTAGGACCTGTATGTTACAGAGCTAATGTTGACCATAGCACAGTGTGCAAAGTTTCTGGAATTTAGCTGATTTACTCGTGTATTAGGAATATGTGTAGGATCTGCCCATAGGAGTAAGAAGTGTGTGCAGAAAGGGGCTGCTTGGCGTAGGCCCCCCACTAGATTAGGTTTTATAAAAGTCTGGTCTAGGACCATTTATTAGGAAATGGTGGAAGGATCTCTTATAGAAAACATTGGGATACATTGTTCAATAAGAGCTCTATGAAGAAATCAAAGTAAGAAGACTGAATTAAATGTATAGTAGGACCTTGGAGCAGGCACTGGAGAAGAGCCTTTGTTGGTGTAGGACCTCTGTACTGGGCTTGCTGCAGTACCTAGTTATAGGGACTACTGTATGTTTTTTTATGAGTTGATGTGGGATCTTTATTGAGCTGTTGGTGCAGGGCATTGTTATAAGATCTGGATCTTGGAATAAAGGCTGGTGAAAGGATTTGGCATAGAGGCTGGAGTAGTAATTTTGTGTAGGAGATAATTTAGGACCCTAATCGAGGGTCTGGAAGCAGCCGTTATATTATATATCTGTGTGCATAAGGTGATGTTGAAGCCGAGAATATAGAGCAGGGCCAGTTTAGAGAAGCAGGAGTAGGTCATTAGCATTAGGGCTGATGTTTTCACCTAATGAGAAAGATACTTTACAGATTTGTCTAATTTCTAATCTAGCAACATATAAATCTCCCCTGTTTTGGACATTTTCAGACTACAGTGGACTTTTCATTGGATGCTGTAACCAGGACATACTAGGGAGAGAATCTACATCTCTGATCAGGACTTTGATTATTTTCTATACTGTTTTGGAGTGGAAATAACATTTTACACAGTCCCATTTTAATCAGCTTCATCTGCTGTTCAGAAAGGCTTGCAGGTCCATTCAGGGATGATTTGGGTCAATTGCACCTAGTCATTTTTATTTACTTACTTTTTTTACCTGTATTTTTTATTCTGATACATCCCCATCCCTACCTACTCTCCTTTTCCCCCTTGGGGCATGAACATTTCAGCACTGTCTGTCCATCTGACCTCCTAGAGGTGACCAAGGATGAAGAAGCTTAATTTCCGTAAAGTTTTGGACAGTTTGACCGCCTCCTCCCCAGTTGGCGGTGCAGGAGGAACTGGAGGTGGCGGGATTGCAGGAGTTGGCTACTCTCCATATTCAAGTGGACCCTCAGGGGTGGTTGTGTCACCTCGGGACACAGAGATCCAGGAAAGCCTGACCTCTGACCATTTCCACATCTGCAAGGTAACTAGGAGTGTCCAGTCATTGCTCGTTTTTCCTTAAAGGGGAGATAACACCTCTCAATAACCTCTCCCCATGTAACTTACTATGGGCAGAAAATCCTAACAGCCCCTCTGATTTTTTTTTACCTTGCTGTTTTGTTCAAGATAATAAACCATCACTTATTAAAGTCAGAAAACCATAATGACCCTTTACAAATTTTGCCCTTGTTTCTTCTGTTAATCGGCCCTGGATGTCATGGTCATGGAGTCGGACATGACATTTACTAGCAGAACCATGGGATACTAACTCAGTGAACTGTGCATGGTATTCTTAACCTTTCCAGCATGTGTTGCTCACTCCTTTGGTCCTTAACCCCTTAAGGACCCATGATGGTCCTGGACCGTCATGGGTTGTTATACCCTTAAGGACCCGTGACGGTCCTGGTCCGTAATTGAATTCTGGGCTCCCCGTGCAGCTGCACACTATTCGGGGAGTCCGGAATCGGATTCGCTAAAAAAAAAGCTCTCTGGTCCTTAAGTGACGGCCGCATGCGTGCGCAGCTGGTCCTTAAGGGGTTAAATGATTAAGTAGGGGCCTGTACACTGCTTCAGTTTGAAAAAATTGCCAGCAACTGTCATGTCCGCCTCAGTGGGCGTGATATCCAGGACTGAGTGAAGATTTTATCTCTTGAACAAAGATATATGGGTAAAATTCATAGGGATCATTAGGGTTTTCTGGTCATAGTAAGGAAAGTGTGGGGGTGGTAGTATCATTATTAAGAGATGTCACTTCCCCTTTAATTCTGTAAATGTATATGTGTAAATAAATACCCGTGTTTGTAGAGTGGTTTTAATCCAATGAAAATCATAGCACTTTGTAATCATGGGCCATGTGCACAGTGAAAAAAGAGGAGAAATTCTCGATAAAAAACAACTGTACTTATAATGGAGAAGTACGAATCTCAGAATTCCCACTGATTTAAATGGGACCTTTAACCCCTGTAATACTAGAAAAGTGGACATTTATAGGGATAAAAGCTCCACATTAAATTGGTGGCAATTTCAACGATTTTCCATGTATTTAATGCTTTGACTGCCAGAGGGGTATGCAACGCATTGCACAGCAATGTGTTGCGTACCCCTCTGGCACTCAAAGGGTTAGATACACAGCACAGCAGTGCCTTGCATACTCCTCTGGCACTCAAAGGGTTAAGTGGACCATTTTTTTTTCTCTAATCCCTCAAATGCTAGATATTTAGGCATTAAAAGCCCCAATTTAAATCAGTGTGAATTTTCACCCCCCTCCTTTTGTGCAATTGTTTTGCTCCTGAATTGCACCTCTTAATAATACGGCCCATAGGGTCTTCTGTGTGAGGTGCAGTTCTAGGATACATCAGCTGGACGGAAGGGACAAACACATTTCTGTTGATTTAAATGGGGGTTTTCACCCCTTGGGCCAGTGGTTCTCAACCTCCACCAATACACAATGTAGACTCTTCCGGCCACCCGTGACATTTAACCCTTTGCGTTCCAGAGGGGTACCACGCAATGCTTTGCAAAGCAATGCATTGCGTACCCCTCTGGCACTCAAAGGGTTAAAGTGTCATTTGTCAAGGATGTCATGGACTGTAACAGATTAGTAATGTAGTTATTCTTACATCTCACAGTCAGGATATCAAGCACAGTCACACTGTGCAGGAACGTTTCCATACATATACGTCTTACCTTAACCCTTTGGGTGCCAGAGAGGTATCCAAAGCAATGCAATGCGTTGGATAGCTCTCCGGCACTCAAAGGGTTAACACTGACATTTTTGTCAAAAGTCTTTAGAGAAAACAAGGGGCACCCACAGCGGATGTTGGCGGCACATGAAAGTGCCACGCACCCTTGTGGGGAATCAGTGCCTTGGTCGGTAGAGTGGTCCCTGGGATGGAGCCCACTGCACTATTCATAGGGGAGTAAAAGTCCCATTACAATCAATAGGAATTTGGAAAGGTTTCTTTGTCCTCTTGGCGCAGTTGGTTTATTCTAGAATTGCACGGCCCTTTGGGCCTGTGTATAAGGGGCAGCAATTCTGGGGCAGGCCATTTGCGCTATAGGAGACAAATTACATTTCTGACTGTTTTAAATGTCTTTTAACCCTTTGAATTCTAGAATGTGTTCCATTACATTGCAATACAATGTGCTGTACTCTTTCTAGCATCCAAGACGTAAAAACAAGCCCAATTTAACTCAAAGAGGACTCAAGGGGCTTTTATATGACCCCTTGCTGCACTTGGTTTGTCCTCAGATTTGCTCCTATTTTACTTCGTACATAAGGCCCCTTGGCCCTCTTGACGCTTACGGTTGATGACCCGTCCTGTGTGGTTACTTTGCCTCCTATGGGGAATGGTTTGTGTGAATCCTCCCTAATGTTATCCTTTAGGGAAGTGATAGTCAATTGTTAAACCTCCAGCTTTTAGGGACGACATCTTCCATCATCCCCAACCTACCAATGTCTAGATGAGGATGATGGGAGATGTAGTCCCCAACAGCTGGAGGTCCATCAGTTGACTACCACTGCTTTTAACCCCTTGGACCTTTTAGAGGTCAAAAGTGTACTGTGAAGGAGCAATGTGTTGGGAGACTTGTAGCATCCAAGAGGTTAACCCTTTGAGTGCCAGAGGGGTGTGCAACGCAATGTGTTGCGTACCCCTCTGTCACTCAAAGGGTTAAAACTGCAACACAGTGTGACAACGTAGGGTTTAATGCAGTGTAGAGAAGCTCGGTGTACAAAAGAAATATCTGAATGTATAGAGACGCATGAACACAGATATAGATATTTTTATTTATGTATAAGGAACCAGCATTTTTCCCAGCGCTGCACATGTGGAGAGAAATATGTACAAAGCAGTGGTGTGTATGTATGAAAACAAACGTGCAGTCACTCTGGGGTTAACCAGTTGCCAAGTATAGAGCAAATTAAAAGCATCCACAAATTCCTATTGATTCATATGGGGCTTTTAACCTCTTGAATGCTAGATAGGTATCAGTGGGTTGGAAACCTCTCTAGAATTTATGAGGTTAAACGGCCCATTTATCTCAATGATGATTTTTATTTGCCCTCTATAGTACAGCTGTGTGCCCCAGAATTGCTCCTGTTTTGTCTGTAAAATGTATGGTGCAGTGTGGCGTGCAGGTACAAATAGGTCTTGTGAGTTACAGCCTAGAGAAGTGCTGGTCAGCTGCCTGTCCAGGGTCCTTATTCAGCCCCCATAGGCTTTGTATGCAGCCCACATCATTCCCACTGGTGCAGTGAAAACAGCAACACATACTTTAATATCTACTCTTTTCACAGAATGCCTCCTTGCTTTATACTCTCACTGGTCTACTTTAATCCTCTGACCCAACTGTGAAGACAGGTTTAATTAGTTGCTGCTAGCTGGTCTTACGAAAGGTTAAACGGCAGCTGCCATGAGGATGGTGCCTTATTGGTAGATCTGATCTTCTGGGATGAGACCTGCCAGTGAAGCCAGGGCTGCATTATCAGCCCCAAGGAACCACTGTGAAGCAGAACTGGGTTCAGTCTTGAACATGCAGCCCCCACAGACCCAGGTGAAGGGCCTTCAAGCTCACCATTAGGAGTTTATGGATTCTGGATGTGCAACATGCAGAGTTTGTGGCTGAGAACCACAGACGTCTGGGTTGCCTTCCAGTCTGTGGAAAACCCAGGGGGTCAGCTTTCTGGATTCCACAAACAGCTAACAATTACACAGTAAGCTTGTATAGGAGCAGACTTAGTAAAATATGACCATTACCCATTAAATATAATGTTTGTTCCTTTTGAGACCTTGTGGACAGGATATGTGGCCTTTGGGGTGAACCTGGTTGCCCATCACTGAGGGGGTAGAAGAACAAGTATAAGGGCAGACAGTTTATCTTTCAGGTCTATTTTTAAGGCACAGTTCCTTCAATACATCATTTTGTTCATGTAAATAACAGCAGAGGGGGTTCCAGGTAACTAAGTAGTGTCCATATGTTCCACTCGCTGATCACTGAAGTGAGACTGACACCCCCATGACAGTCACACATTGGACTATGCGGATGTATCTGTAGTCAGTGCTGCCACTGGTCCCACTGAGTGACTGCAAAGTGCCAAGCGTTTCATATCCGCACCTCAGGCAGCATCAAGGGTCAGTTCTGATCAATGTCGCATCAGCAGTCTGTTAACCCTTTAGGGATCTGTAAGGAGTGTAACACATTGCAGCACTATGCGTTACTCACCCCTCTGGTCTTTAAATGATTAATATATGTGCTCCCAGGAATAAGATCATCTATCGATCTATTTGTCTTACATCTGTATGCCTAATTATCTGTGTACGTCTGTCTTTCTGCCTGTCTTTTTGAGTTCAGTCATTATTTGTCCCACTGAGTGTTAGATGCATGTGTAACATATTGCAGAACAGTGCTATATACACCTCTCTGGAACTCAGTGGATTAATGGTTTACTGTCCAAACAGGAAATGTCTATATAATAAAATGTGCTATATTCTAGTTTTTCCAGGGAGTAATAGGCAAATGAACTGCTCCAATGTCTTATCATGCTTGAAATTCAATCATAATGACGCTCGCTGTTCTTAACCCTTTGGGTTCCAAAGGGGTATGTAAGCAATGCGTTGCGTTCCCCTCTGGCACTCAAAGGGTTAAAAGCACAATCACATATAGCCATCAGTCTGCAGAAATGTCTGGATGTCTGCAGTTAGACTCATTATTGCTGCACACCAGCTGTTGTAGCATTGGATTGATACGTTTATGGACATGTTCTAGGTTTGTATCCATCTTTTCCATTGCAGTCTGGCAGCGCAGGAGTTAAATAAACATTGAGGAAATAGCGGCGCAATTTTGGAAGCCAATAGAAATTCCTGTTGATGTAAATGGGACTGTTAACCCTTTGAATGCAATTGAGGTCTTCAAAGCAATAGGAAATTGGGGAATTTTTTCTTCAATATGCAGGCAATCGTTTGCCCTAAAATTGCACCAGTTTAGTAAATCAGCCTCTTTTGGGCCTTGTCTTTAACCCTTTGAGTGTCAGAGTGGGGCGCAACACATTGCTTGGAATGCATTGCGTCCCCCCTGGCACTCTAAGGGTTAAAAGTGGAGAGGTGCAATTCAAGACAAACCAACTTCACCATAAGGAATAAATAAACATTCCTGATGATTTATACGCAACTTTTAACCACTCGTATGCTAGAGAAGTATTACATTTGAGAGCTTTCTAGCACTGAAGTGGTTAAAAGCTCCCTTTAAATTAATGGAAATCCGGGGAGTTTTTATGTGTCCCCGATGATACAGTTGGCTTGCACTAGAATTGCACCGCGCCACTGTTATACACAGGCCCCTTAATGGGTATGTAATGGAACCTTCCTTATGCCATCCGCTGTGTAAGTGAAGTAATGAGATAAAGGTGGCACATGGGAGGAAATCGCTTGGCGTGTGTGAGTCACAAGGTTCCCTGTACTAATAGATGTCTGCATTATGGATCATTACCATCAGGCCAATCACCAGTATGGGCCATGTGCAGAAAGCACACATTCTGGGATCACTATAGGGAAGAAATAAAACACTCTGTTAATTTAAATGGGGCCTTTAACCCCTTGAATATTAGGGAGATCTCCAGAGCATTGCAAAGCAATGCTTTGGAAATGTCTCTAGAATTCAAGGGGTTAAAAAACCAAGTTCAGTACAGTGGACCATATGTATAAGTACAAAAATGTGTAACTCTGGGCTTAAACAACTGCCCCATAGATTTAAATTGGATTTTTAAAACCTTGAATGTGTTGGTATCTCCTCGTTATGGGTAATTGGAATAAATGTTTTTGACAGAAGCACTTACCTAGGTAGGTGTTACTTATACACCTATAAGAGACATTATACCACCTTGAGAACATTTATATGGCCCTTTAGAATTCTGGGTGAGGGGTCTAACAAGAGCCAGAGAAACCCACCCACGATTGTTAACTGCCAGGTAAACTGTTACAGGGATAGTAATGTCCATATTAAAGTACGTCTCTGAGTCTTCTATATGGTTTTTATAACACGTAGCGCTATGTTTAATTACTTACAGTTCTTTAGTTCAAAAGCTATTCAATCTGAAAGGATCCCCCTCCCTCCCCTTCAGGCCGCCTCCCCTCAGATTGGTAATCTGCTCGTGGGACCAGACGGATGCAGTGAGGGACAATCTTCACACAGTAAGTATAAGGAAAACCCTGCTCCCCCCCTTGATGAAGGAGGGCAGGAATTTTGTTTTGCTTACTGAAGACTGTCCCTCACTGCGCTCCATCTGGACCAGACTGAGAGGCAGCGTGACACAGGGAAAGGGGCAGGAGGGGGATCCTTTTACCTTGACTAGCATTTGAACTACAGAACTGTAAGTAATTAAACATAGCGCTAAATGTTATAAAAAAAATATATATAGTAGACGCAGAGCTGCACTTTAACCCCTTAACGACCCTTGAAGGTCATAGTACGTCAAGGGTCGATCTGACTGAATGACCCATGACGTACTATGACTGTCATGCACGCCGTTCGGGGAGTCCGTAAGCGGAAGAACAAAAAAAAAATGCTCCATGGTCCTTAACTGACTGCGCCGCGCCGATCGGACGGTTGTTAAGGGGTTAATATTGACATTGCTGTCTTTTCTAAAGACTACAGCAGAGTCCAAATGCAAAAAACAGTAAATAAATATAGCTGGCATCTGGGTGTAAGATACCTGCCTTATATTTCCACTTTAATGGGATTATTAACCCTTTGAATGCTTTGCGGTGCATTGGAGACCTCTCTTGGATTCAAGGGGTTAAACATACCCTTTAAATCAGTGTTCATTTTTATTTTTCCTTAGGGCTGATCCAAATTTGTCTTTAGAAATACGACACGCGTATGCTTGAAATGAGGGCGATATGGACAAACCAGAATGGGGCCTCCTGAGCCTCTCCAGCTGTTGTGAACTACAGTTTCCTTCATCCACGTCTGCTTTTGGCTGGCTGGCGATGATGGGAATTGTAGTGCACAACAGATGGAGGGCCTCAAGTTGCCAAACCTGGCCTAAACGAATAAGGCAGAATTAACAGGCCGGCCGTCCTGGCTCTTATAGATTTGAATAGTGCTGACATGGGGAATCCTTCTGTTACCTCTCTCTCTGCACTAATTAAATGGAAAGCTCTTCCATTCCAGCCTTGCCTTTTTATAAAGCACTATACTAGGTACAATGACAAGTTTATATAATAATACTGCTGATGTTAATTAGAAATGTCATTACAGTTTTATGCTTTACTGTAAGTAAGCCACAAGGTTCTATTCCTGTTTAGAAAACACATTTCAGCAGGGCACCCAGAAGTTGTTGCCGCAGGTATCAAGAAGTCTTTTGGTTGTCTGCCATGAATATAATCTCAGTATAGGACAGTCTGTTCAGAAGAAAAGCGGCAGCGTTCTGGGGCAACCCATTTACACAATAGGGGAGAACTAAAAATTCCCATTTGTTTAACCCTTTGAGTGCCAGAGAGGTATGCAGCGCATTGCAAGGCAATATGTTGCGCACCCCTCTGGCACTCAAAGGGTTAAATGGGGATTTTAACCTTTTGAATACTAAAGTTATCTCCAGTGCATTGCTTCGTAATGCATTGTAGACCTCTCCAGTATTCAGTGTTAGTAATGTCTATATTTTATAAACACTAATATTGCAGCTATTATAGAATGAAATTAAACAACCCCAGTACCAACTCTCAAACCTTTATGGTTTGAGAGATATAAAAGGCTAAAGTTCTCCGCATTCCCTGCTGTGTTCTCCACATTCCCCCAATGTCCTCCTCTCCACATTGCCCCCAACTCTCCACTTTGCCCCCAATGTCCTCCTCTCCACATTGCCCCCAACTCTCCACATTGCCCCCAACTCTCCACATTCCCCCAATGTCCTCCTCTCCACATTGCCCCCAACTCTCCACATTGCCCCAATGTCCTCCTCTCCACATTGTCCCCAACTCTCCACATTACCCCAATGTCCTCCTCTTTACAATGCCCCCAACTCTACACATTGCCCCCAACTCTACACATTGTCCCCAATGTCCTCCTTTCCACATTGCCCCCAACTCTCCACATTCCCCCAGTGTTCTCCTCTCCACATTGCCCCCAATGTCCTCCTCTCCACATTGCCTCCAACTCTCCACATTGCCCCAATGTCCTCCTCTCCACATTGTCCCCAACTCTCCACATTACCCCAATGTCCTCCTCTTTACAATGCCCCCAACTCTACACATTGCCCCCAACTCTACACATTGTCCCCAATGTCCTCCTTTCCACATTGCCCTCCAACTCTCCACATCACCCCCAATGTCCTCCTCTCCACATTGCCCCCAACTCTCCACATTGCCCCCAATGTCCTCCTCTCCACATTGCCCCCAACTCTCCACATTGCCCCCAATGTCCTCCTCTCCGCATTGCCCCCAACTCTCCACATTGCCCCCAATGTCCTCCTCTCCACATTGCCCCCAACTCTCCACATTACCCCCAATGTCCTCCTCTTTACAATGCCCCCAACTCTCCACATTGCCCCCAATGTCCTCCTCTCCACATTGCCACCAACTCTCCACATTACCCCCAGTGTCCTCCTCTCCACATTGCCCCCAACTCTCCACATTGTCCCCAGTGACCTCCTCTCCACATTGCCCCCAACTCTCCACATTGCCCCCAATGTCCTCCTCTCCACACTGCCCCCAACTCTCACATTGCCCCCAATGTCCTCCTCTCCACATTGCTCCAACTCTCACATTGCCCCCAATATCCTCCTCTACACATTGCCCCCAATGTCCTCCTCTCCACATTGCCCCCACTTCTGCACATTGCCCCCAATGTCCTCCTCTCCACATTGCCCCCAACTCTCACATTGCCCCCAATATCCTCCTGTCCACATTGCCCCCAGCTCTCACATTGCCCCCAATGTCCTCCTCTCCACATTGCCCCCAACTCTCCACATTGCCCCCAATATCCTCCTCTCCACATTGCCCCCAACTCTCACATTGCCCCCAATGTCCTCCTCTCCACATTGCCCTCAATGTCCTCCTTTCCACATTGCCCCCAACTCTCCACATTGCCCCCAATATCCACTTCTCCACATTGCCCCAACTCTCCACATTGCCCTCAATGTCCTCCTTTCCGCATTGCCCCCAACTCTCCACATTGCCCCCAATATCCACCTCTCCACATTGCCCCCAATGTCCTCCTCTTCACATTGCCCCCAATGTCCTTCTCTCCACATTACCCCCAATGTCCACCTCTTCACATTTCCCCAATGTCCTCCTCTCCACATTGCCCCAACCTCTCCACATTGCCCCAATGTCCTCCTCTCCACATTGCCCCCAATGTCCTCCTCTCCACATTGCCCCAATGTCCTCCTCTTCACATTGCCCCCAACTCTCAGCACTGCCCCCAATGTCCTCCTCTTCACATTGCCCCCAATGTCCTCCTCTCCACATTGCCCCCAGTGTTCACCTCTCCACATTGCTCCCAATGTCCTCCTTTTTACATTGCTCCCAATATCTACCTATCCACATTGCCCCCAATTCTCCACAATGTCCACAACTCTCCACATCTTCTCATTGCCCCCCAATGTCCATCTCCTACCTCCCTGGTGGTGAAGGAGTACCAGGAGAGGTCTGTGCCACCTTTGGCACAGACCTCTATTAAGACCTGGCGCTCCCGCGCAGACCTCTCTCTGGAGATGATGTCATCTCTCAGCGCTCTGCATTACTAGAGTGCCAATGAGGGAGAGCTGAGCCGCTAGAGGTCCGAGGCACTGGGTGGGAGGGTCACAGGGGGCAGCCGGGCCACTGGAGTGACAGGCCCTATTGTTACTCCACTGCAAGTGCAGCCTCATGGCATTAGCCTTAAACTCCAGCGGCTGCACATAAGGTTATGCAGTACAGAATATGATCACTGCTGTTCATACTGGCCGACTCCTCCATCGTAGGACTTTAACCCTTTCAGTGCCAGTGGGTTATGCAATCCATAGCATGTGCAAGGAATTTCACTGTGATGGAGACAAAGCTGTGTACGCCATGATAACGCATACCCTGAAACTCTCACAGACTGCCGTTGCCTGCTTCTTGAAGCAACCAACATTAATGGGAGCCTTTGTGCAGCATGTAGCTTGGCATTAGGCAGGCATAGTGACTAAACGGTGATTCCAGCTCCTGACTTATTGTGCAGTCACTGTTGTACATCCGCCACTGTGACTTTTTCAAATGATTTGTGTACTGATGCAGAGGGAAGAGAAATGACGTATACAGAGTAATGCAAATATTGCACAATTCAATTGTTGTTTCAGTCCTTTTTTGATTTGAAAATGTATAATTGAAGCCAGTAAACTTGGAAAGGATTTTCTGGTAATATTTGATGACATTCCTCCTTCCTTTCATTCATGAGGGAGTCCCAGTAAGCGAACGGTTTTGTCATGTTTGAACTAGGCCCTTGGATGCTTGAAATGCTCTATTGAATATAAATCTAATTAACCCTTTGAGTGCCAGAGGGGTACGCAACTTTGCAATGCATTTTGTGCCCCTCTGGCACTCAAAGGGTTAAATGACTCGCTGACACTAGAATCCCAAATAATATATTTAAAAAAAAAAAGTTTTATTGGACAAATATTACTCAAGTAAACCAAAAATCTCAGATAAATGAGAAGGCTAATAGTTAGCCTGGAATTGTGGGAGGGCTTGGGGCACCCTTTTTAACCCGTGTGGTGTGGCCATAGGAGGTAGCTGACGTAGGGCACGCTTATCGGCAGCCCCGTCGCAAGCCCAGCCGCATCTCACAAATCGCTGACGTCATCCGCATGAGCCGGTAACACGAAGTTGGGAAACCAGGTAACGCCACTCCACGCTAGCCTCGCAGGCTTTCACAACAAGAACAGGTAGGACGACTAAACGGTTAGGTGACTTTTCCTGGCATTCAAAACGTCACTGCACCGCATCTATCCGTGTAGGGGCTCAAGGGGAGGGGAATGTATGAAAGCTATCGATACTGGATATTTGTGGTCTATAGGCTAATACAGCTTCTGAGGACCAGCAGATAGCAGCAGTCAGGTAGAAGTAATGCATATTAAAGCTGCATGTGAATGTATATAATGGCAAGGTAACATGTTTGGGCATTGTAGAAAATATATAGCTTGTTGGTCTATATCTGGGGGCAACTTCCATGCTAATTCATTAAGTAAGCACTTTAGCATTGATAGTCTATTGCAAATCATAAAGCTTGAGTTACAGTTGAAGGATAGTATTGTTATTAAACTAAATGTTTCAGATGTTTCTGCACGGATGTTTATAAATTTATTTTCAGTATTTATTATACAACTTTTGTTTGGCACAATTTAATTTTAATAATTGATCTCTATCTTTTCACAAATAGTGATATGTTCCTGTCTTATATATGCAAGGCAGGCAAATGTGAGGAAATGGAGTAGCCAACTTTTCCGCTACATACACAAACTCTCAGCATATATGTTTGATGTTTCTTCATTATAGCCACATGCAACTAGCATAAGCCTTTCCTCTGGCTCCCAGTCTAGTCTCTACCATATCACTCAGTATTCTATCATATCATAATCCTGTTGCTTACCATACTGGGCTCTCAGGGGTCACCTTTCGTCAAGCCACTCATACTTATTATTTAGGTTTTGGAGTCTCTCTCCTGTTATATGTTGGTAAGCTTGTGTTGCTCACGGCGTTCTGTAAGGGGACCGGTCATCACAAGAGTTTGGGACCAAGATTTATTTTTGATCAGTTATTTCCATATATCTTCAGTCTCAATTTCTCTCTGTGCGAAGAAGCTGGTAAGAATTCACTTCGGATTTTGCAGGTATCTAATCTATCATTTTCATTTTATATGTTATGTTAAACTATACTAGGTTACAATTGTGCAGGTTATCATTGTTATATCTCTAGGTTCAGAATCCCCCCCTTTCTTCATCGCGTAGAGGGCGATAAGAATCCCAAGAGGATTATTTAAGGTATCTGATCTGCTATTTTCTTTTAAGTATGGTTACCACGGTAATGTGGGCCATGTGAGGGGTCATATTAGTGTAAGTTTTAGATATATACATGTTATATTTTACGCTATGTGGTTGGGGGGGATGCCATCGATCTTCAAGACATTATTCTACCTCATCATCCGTTGCAATCTTTCGTTCGTTGAGGATAGTGAGGTCCCTGTTGAAAGTCTGCCGATCCTGTCTTTATAGTCAGACATGAGGGAAGTGTAAGCGCTATTACGTTCGTTGAGAGCCATCGCCCAATCATAGGTAAAGCTTCTCTCATGCCTATCACATAACTTAGGGAGTCATGTATCCCGGTCCAATTGATTGTAGAATTCCCCCCTTCTGATAGTTAACCGTCACCGCAAGGCCAACACCCCAGTCTAACGCATAGACTTTACGTCCCACGGGCCAGATCATAGGTAGAGCCTTGCATCAGCCACTTGGCATCAGTTTAGGGTCTCACTGCTCACCTATTAGTCAGTATAGTTAAGTTCTTCTCCTTATTCTATATCTAGTGAGAGAGGTTCCAGGATCGGCAGCAGTAGCTGAGTTTTCACTGTTGTTATATGTTGCTCTTATGTTTTCTGTTCTTTCAGGGAAATGTCTTTTAGATCAGAGCAGGAGGACCTTCCCAGCCATCAATCTACCTCACGACCGCTGTCAGAACGGACCAGTCCATCCTCATACAAAACTTGGACTGTGGCAAAAATTATGGCGGAACTACAACGGCAAGGGGTGCCGTTTCCAGCTACGGCTAGGAAAGCTGAGCTGTTTAGGATTTTGCAGAATACCCTGCGTCCATTGAGTGATAGCCCCAGCCCTAATCTTGATTTAGATCTTCCTCACTGTAATGAAGTAGTCGATGTACAGTCTACCCTTGCTAATCTGTCAGCGTCCGTTGCAGCTATTCATGCTCGGCTTGATACAATGCAAATTCCCAACCAAATGTGTCAACAGGCCTGTCAGGTGTTAGGTCCGGAGGTTGGGCAAGCTGCATTTTTCCCACCTATTTCCACCAAGAGCAACACCTTCCATTACCCCAGCGCATTTCATTCCTAATCAACTCAGGAAGGATATTCTGGAAGGTAAAGATATTAATCTGGTATCTCTATTAATTTCTTCCAAAGATGGCATGGAGAACAAAGCATTCTCGTGTGATCAAGTGTCAGTTGTACTTAAAGCTAGAGATCCCAGATTAAGTAAGAAACTGTCTATTGCAGAATTTGTATTGGCTTTCAGTATCTTTAGGGATGTTATTTGCTCGCAGCACCCATCTCGCAGGGAAGAATTGGATTTGTACCTTTACAGAGTGGTCGAGTTGGGATATAGATACGGAGGTTCAGCCTTTTACGATTATCATCGTTCTTTTTCTGCAAAGGCTGCAGCGGCTTGGGCTCAGTTCAATTATCTAGCAGACTGGAGCCAGCTGGACACGGAATTGTTCTGCCAGCATTTCGCTGGCTTGCGGGCTCCGGTCTGTTCGGTATGCCAGGCCACAGACCATACATCCGGTTTCTGTCCCAACTCGTCCACTAACGAACCATCCACTAGTCAAGCTAAGGCGCAGGCACTTTCACAATCTCCTCCAAGGCCTTCTCGTAAGATTACAGATAGGCTAGGGAGACCCATTATCTATGTGGGAAAAGATCAGATCTGTAACAATTATAATTACACAGGATGTGTATTTAGCGCATGCCGTCTGTTGCATTTATGTGTTACGTGTCAAGGAGCTCACCCTAAAACAATCTGTCCACATAGGTTATTTTCAAAACCATGACTAGGCAGGGTAAATTTGGAAAGATTTACAGAACTTCTAGCTTCACACCCCTCAGTAGGCCTAGTCGATTTCCTTAGGCAGGGGTTATCAGAGGGGTTTCATTCAGGCATTATAGCGACACCTATGGGGACGCTGGAGTGCGCTAATCTTCAATCGGCTTTAAGCTATCCTGAGATGGTGGATAGTCTCTTGCAAACAGAGCTGGACAAAGGGTTTATCATAGGACCATTCGATTCCCCGCCCTTCGCCAACTGGAGAATCAATCCGTTGGGTTTGGCGAAAAGTAAATTTTCTAATAAATATCGTTTGATTTATGATTTGTCTGCCCCTCATTCTAGCTACATCCCTAGTTTAAATTCCCTGATCCCATCTAGTGAATTTTCATTAGCCTATACCTCCGTTGATGATGCGATTCAATTGATCATCAAAACAGGTAGAGGCACATGGTTGTCCAAAGCTGATATTTGTGATGCATTTAAATTGTTGCCTTTGCATCCCTCCCTGTGGAGGTTACACGGCATTCAATGGGGTGGGAAATACTATTTTGCAACTTGTCTTACGTTTGGGTCAAAGAGTAGCCCAAAACTGTTTGATTTATTCGCTGAAGCTTTGTGTTGGATTCTCTCTAATATAGGTGGGTATTCCACAATTTTGCATTACCTGGATGATTTTCTCGCCATAGAGCCCCCTCAGCTTCCTCCGCTAGGTCTTTCAAAAATCTCACAGGTTTTTCAAGAATTAAACATTCCCCTGTCAGTTCATAAATCCATTGGTCCAGTCACTAGTCTTTGCTATCTTGGAATTCTATTAGATTCAGAGAAAATGGAAGCCAGGCTACCCGGGGAGAAATTGGTGGTTATTCAGGAAGCTATTGATCAATTCTCCTCTAGACAGACATGCAGTAGAGTAGAATTGCAGTCATTGCTGGGTACCCTGAATTTTGCCATGAGAATTATCCCTCAAGGGAGGACGTTCATTTCCCATTTGTTGACTCTTTTTACACTAAACACAGAATCAAGTGACATTATTCAATTAGACAAAACAATTCTATCCGATTTAGATATGTGGTCCAGATTCCTTAGGACGTGGAACGGACGTTCCATGTTCATTCCCAGCATATCCGCTTCATCCCCAGTAGTGTACACTGATGCAGCAGCATCTAAAGGATTTGCAGCAATTTATAATGACCACTGGTTGGCAGAAGCTTGGCCCCAAGAGGCATTGTTGATACCTAAGTTGGAAGTAACCTCTTCTCTATTTGAATTGATTCCTATGGTAGCAGCAGCAATTGTTTGGGGACATCTATGGTCTGGGCAAACTGTCAGATTTATATCAGATAATCAAGCCACCACAGAGTTAGTTAAGAAAGGTAGATCACAGTCACCGGTTATTATGCCTTTTCTTAGGAAATTAGTATGGCTTTCGCTTTATCATAAATTTGCTATTGAATGTCAGTTTATTCCAGGTAAGAGTAATTTTGAAGCTGATGCCCTCTCTCGATTACGTTTTCAGGTTTTCCACAATCTTCATCCTACGGCCGATGCAATGCCAACTCCTGCACCAGCTTTTCAGGTCATGATGCTGGATTGAGCCGTCATTTACTGGGAGCTAGATTATTGATGCATAAAGCTTTAGCTCCTAATACTATGAAAATCTATCACAGGGCTTGGAAATTATTCCATAGTTTCATTGGCTTTCATAGGCCATTACATCCTTTTGCTATGGAGACTTTCTTAGCCTTTTGCTCTTATTGTCATTTTACACTGCAGTTAGCATACAATACCATTAAAATCTATCTGGTGGGCATTCAGCATTTTTGTCTTTTGACTGAACCAAAGTTTAAGTCCCTGCTTTCTTGCCATTCTATAAAAATGTTATTGCGTGGCATAGAAAAAGCTTCAGCAATTAAGAGGACAACCAGGCGTCCGATAGATGGGAACCTGTTTAAGCGATTATGTGGTATGTTAAATTCTGGGCCTTTTGAATACAGTACTAATAATTCTTTATTAGCAGCCCTCTTTTTGGCTTTTTACGGGTTCCTGAGACCTGGAGAGATTACGGTTAGAAGGGAATCGGACCCCGGGCTAAAAAGAGCGGACTTGATACGATGCTCCGATCATTACATCCTGTTGCTTCATCAGACTAAAACTAACCAGGTGGGTCCACCAACTGAGGTTCATTATTACCCGTCCTATAACAAATGGTGCCCTGTACTACTTTTAGATTCTTACATGAAGACATTGGCGGACAAACCTTCCAGTTACCCGTTAATTCCTTATGGCAATAAATCACTTACCACAGCCAAGTTCATCCACTATGTCAGAGTCATGTTAGGAAGATTAGGTTTAGACCCAAAAGGTTTTTCGGGCCACTCTTTCAGAATTGGGGCAGCAACATCAGCATCCCGCAATAATATTCCCGGACACATAATTAAGAGTATGGGGAGGTGGAAATCGGGTGTTTACATGACATACATTCCTCAACCAAGGACGGAGGTTAGGCAGGCTTTTCAAATCCTGTTACAATAACTTATGTTGTTTATGACTATAACATTGTTGTATTAAGCAGATAATTAATAAAGTTATGTAATCTTCGTTCTTTACTTTTTGCCCTCTTTCTGAGCCCACTTAAGCGTCGGATTTGAGCAAATTTTCTCTGACTTACGCATCTTGCCAATCAGTTAAGCCCGACTACAAATGAGAAGGCTAATAGTTAGCCTGGAATTGTGGGAGGGCTTGGGGCACCCTTTTTAACCCGTGTGGTGTGGCCATAGGAGGTAGCTGACGTAGGGCACGCTTATCCCCACCCGACCCATCCCTTTGTTTCTTTCTGTCATTTATCATTCTTTTTCAGACTCCATGGGGCCCTCTTTCTGAGCCCACTTAAGCGTCGGATTTGAGCAAATTTTCTCTGACTTACGCATCTTGCCAATCAGTTAAGCCCGACTACAAATGTGAACTATTTCAAATATCAGGGAGAATAAACAAGCAACGTATTGAAGAATTCTCTACTATCTAATGGCTTAAATAATAGTTAACAGCCTCTTCAGAAAAAAAAAGAGAATTATTTTGAAGGATGAACATTTTTTACATAAAAATGTTGATTCAATAGCAAATATATTCTCAGGGCATGTTCAACCAACCTAAAAGTAATTTGGGATGCAAGTTATTTGTTATAATGTCCTTTTACAATTATTGTTTCATAACTGTTAGTTGTTTTATCATTAGCAGACGGGACTAGATCTAATAATTGTAACCCATTTAAGTGGTAAAGAGCTTCAAGTAAGAAAATAGTTTCTTCAATACTGACAAATTAAAAGTGTTTCCTTAGCGCCTCACTGCTCCATTACACATACAGTATATACCCTTATCACTCCCAAAGGTCCAGGATAATGACTTGGCATAATAACGTAGGGCCAGATGTATAGAAAAAAAGTGTACTAAAAACATATTTGTAAGTGACCTGGAAATGAGTATAGAACGCAAAAGTCAGTATTTGCAGGTGACTCTATATTATGCAGGCTAATAAAATCAAAGCAAGATGTCCATTAAGACTAGAGGAAATGTGCTTTTGACTAAAACAAAGGCAGGGATTCTTTACAGTAAGGGTGGTAAAGTTATGGATCTCTTTGCCTCGGGGTGCTGTACTTGCAGATAATGCAGCTGCTTTCAAAAAAGCAATGGATGCCTATCTAGCACAGAACAATATTGAAAATTATGACAGATGGTTTCAATGCAGATAGGATGTTGATCCAGGGAAATATCTGACTGTCATTTGGAGTCAAGAAGAAATTTTTTTACCACTTGGGGCTAAATTAGAAATGGCTTCAGAGGGCTTTTTTTTGCCTTCCTCTGGATCAACAAGGGTGTTTTTTGTCATGGGCTGGACTTGATGGACACGTCTTTTTTCAGCCTCATCAACTATGTAATCATGTTGTTACTATGGGGCAAACCAACTGTACAATAGGGGAGAAATAAATATATCCCAATTTACCAGTGATTTTAATGGAGGTTTTTAATCCCTTGAACGGTAGTGGCTTCTTTACCATTCCAGGGGTTAAAAGACCACCTTAAATACATTTTTAGTTGTCCCCTATGGTGCAGATGGTTTGTCCCAGAATTACTTCACTTTGCTTTTATACATATAGGCCATTGTAATATAGTTGATGAGGCTTAAAAAACATGGATCCATCATGTTTATGCTTTGCCATATCGCCCTTGTTGATCCAGAAGAAGGCAAAAAAAACCCATATAAAAGCCAATTTTAATTAAAGGGGAACTATCACCCCAAATAAAGTTTCCCCCCATGAATTACCCCTCTGACGACTAGCTGAACAATAGTACTATTCGCCAGAATCCTACTGCTGCCGAGACTGATGGCCAGGTAACAGCGCTTTAGAAGCATCTGCGCTCCTGCGCTGTCAGTCCCTTCCGGTACCTTAAGGTACAATGCAGCACCTCCTAGAGGAGACCGGGACTGACAGCGCAAGTGTGGAGACGTCTCTAAGCAAAGATGTCTGCGCTGTTGCCTGGCCGTCAGTCTCTGCAGTAGTAGGATTTCTCTATAATGCGGTAATTATTCTAGCGAATAGTACTATTGTTCAGCTAGTCACCATATGGGCAATTCATGGGGAAAACTTTATGTGGGGTGATAGTTCCCCTTTAAGTCCAAAGTGGGTAAAAATACCTTTCTGAATCCAAAAACCACAGTGAGCTATTTCCCTGGATCAACACCCTGTATGCATTGAAAACAACTGTCATCATTCTTAATATTCTGTGCTAGAAAGTTATCCAATGCTTTTTTGGAAGCGTCTAAAGTATCTGTGAACACCAGCTCCTGAGGCAAAGAATTCCACAGCCTTACTACCCTTACTTAAAAAAAAAACCCCTCATAGTGCCTTTCCTCTAATCATCTTGGTGATCCCTTGTTTGATTTGCTGAGTAAATCATTCCCCAGAGTGGGTTTTATATTGGTCTTAGACATCTCATCTCTAATGTCAAAACTCAATTTGGCCTGTCTGTATTTATAACTAAAATCTTCCAGTCACTTTATCGGTTTTGTTTTTTCCAGTTCATTAATATATATTTTTAAGAACTGGTATCGGCATCCAAAACTGTACTTCACATTTCATATTTGAGGCCTTACCGGGAATTTATAAAGAGATGTAATTACACTGCCATCGTGTGCATCTATATCACTTTTTATACATGATATTGCCACATTGGCTCTTGCAGTGACTGACCCTGCACACTTTTGTGAAATCTATTTTTGATAATTTCTCTTAAATATTTTCTAAACAAGGGTTCCCCAAGTAGTTTTTGCCATTTGGTGTATATATAGCATACTTGTTGCTGATATCCAAATGCACAAACTTACATTTATCTAGATTAAACTTCATCTGTCACTTTTCTACCAATTCTCTCATTTTATCCAAATGTTTCTGAAGAGAAAAAACATCCTGCTCTGTATGTCTGTCCTTACACAGCTTAGTGTCATCAGGAATGATTGTGGTGCTACTTTCTATACTCGTTTCAAGTTTATTAATAAGCAGATTTATCCCCTTAAGGACCATTGACGTGGCAGGACCATCATGCTGGTCCGGCACTTAAGCACCAGTGACGGTCATGGTACGTCACATGCTTTTACTCACTGCATTCCTGTAGGAGCGCGGTGAGTAATACCGGGGACTGAAGTTGATCGCTCAACTTTCGCTCAAGTTTCCTATCTGGTTCTTAAAGGACCACACACCCCAGGACCGCTGGTCCTTAAGGAGTTAAAAAACCTTTGGGTCCAGGACCAAACCTTGGGGCTCCAAACTTACAACTTCCCCAGCTTGAAAAGGTCCCATTTACAGTAACTCTGCATGCTATCATTTGGAAGCAACAGTGGCAGGCTGTGGACAAACAGAGAGAATCACAGAGTTCCCTCCATCGTGTACATGGTTAACTGAAGATGAAGTTCAAAAGAGACTGGAAAAGGGTTTGGTGAATAAAGCACCTGGACCTGATGTCATGCACCCACGGGTACTAAAACAACGTAGTTCAGAAATAGCATTATAAAACCATCTAGAAAATATGTCTGACCATAAAGAGGTTTAATTCAAACAGACTGTTTTATAATTATTCCAGTACTAGTTGAAGATCCCATCACACCGGCCACAGTGCCAGTGCCAGCCGGTTGCGGTGCAGTCACGCTCAGTAGAGACTGCCCGCGCCGCCGCTGATACAGAGCTGGATGCTCCTTCTGACCGTCCAGCTCTGTATCAGCCGTGGCTCAGGCAGTTTCTACTGCGCATGACTGTGTTGTTACACACGTTTTAGCGAATTATTGTATAGGAGTTGGTGGGATTATGGGATGCAAAGCCTGTATGTTTACTGTACACAAAAAAAGCAATATCCTTTTTTATTTTATAAATTGTTTTCATTGAGTTTTCAAAAAGGATCTATAAATACAGAAAAAGGAATAGTGGAAACAACTTAAAGTCTATATATAAACTACATAGACAAATGTAACATGCATATAAACAGCTTGTCGGAATTGTCTCTCCATCTATCTACTACTACTGTTTCTAATTGACTGTATCAGTCTTAATAAACTACAGTTGAATAACATTGTCTAAAAGCTCTTCCACTTGTCCAAGGTTCCTAATAATTTTCAAATTGTAATGATTTCCCCTGTGAAATAGCTTTTAATCTTTCATATTTGTTCTGTTTAAAGGGATAGTAATGTTTCATAATAAAAGCAGCTCTAATTAATCATCATAGTATTTGGACTTTGGAGAGTGTTATTTCAGTTCTGTCAGAGTTGTAGTACAAGAGTAATTCAATGACAAAGTATCCCCCTCCCGCCCCTTTTACTGATGTAACACTGCTCAGCCAGATCAGAAGGGAGGTGCCCAGGTAGACTGCAGAGAGGGACAATCTTCAATTAAGATAAGGGAAAAACCTGAAAAACATGTCAAGAGGGGCAGGGCTTTCATTGTTCTTATAGGAAGAAGATTGTCCCCTTCTGTTATCTGTCTGGTCTATGGACTGGATTCCACATCTGAGAAGAGATGGCTTACACTAGGTAAAAGGGGCGGGAGGGGAAACTTTACTTGTGAATATCTCTCAAACCATAAAGGTCTGAGAGATAAGACTTATATCGTTCTTCATGTTTTTTTAATGCCTACAAAATAAAATAAAGATAAAATGACGTATTACTATCCCTTTAAGAGTCCTTACCATGGTACCTTAGAGCAGTGATTCTCAACCAGGGTCTTGTGGCACTTTGGTGTACCACGGCCATCTACATAGGGTGCCCCATGTTTTCTATGAAGACTTTGACAAAAAATGTGAACATGTGACTTTTAATTGTAGATTTATAGAAATTATTATGCACAATATCTTTATTTTTGTTATTATGATTGTAAGACCTGATAACAAGTATATGTATTGTAATCTCCATTATGCCATTGATAAATTACATGTAATTTGTTACAAAGTTCCAGATTGTGTGTTAGTTGTGTCTCGATCAAAAAAGATTGTGAACCACTGCCTTAGCGCAACGTCATTTAGATGTAATAAATATATGTGTGTTCATACAAGTACATTTTTTGTAGAACCCTAATGATAAATTAAGGCGGAACTTTCAGATAATAGCAAGTCGCCATGCGTTCATTAAACGCACGGCGACTAGCTTGAAAATAGATGTCTTACCGTAAATAAATACGTGTGTCTAAAGGAATCCGTCCCGTTTGGAGACCGGAACTGAGGCTAGAGAGCAGACATCTTGTCTGTGCGCCAGCGCCGTCAGTCCCGGTCTCCACAGAGTAGACTGCTTTGCACCATATGGTCACCGGAAGGGACTGATGGTGCAGGCGCGCAGACCGCACTAACCTGCCCGTCAGTCCCGAAACAGGACGGATTCCTTTAGACACATGTATTTTTTTATGGTAAGGCATCTATTTTCAAGCTAGTCGCCATGCGTTTAATGAATGCATGGCGACTGGCTATTATCTGAAAGTTCCGCTTTAAAATAAAGTGTGTACCTCTCACAAGTGCAGCACAACTTCTAGTATATCCTGTAACATAAAGTGATAGAATGCGTTGCTCCCTGTGAGTGTAACCGCACATGCGCAGTACAGACTGTGTGTGTGTGTGGTTCAGCACACAGGGCGCTTCGCTGTGAGCTGTCTGGAGCTCCCCGTTGAGGATCAGTGCGTTTGGCAAGAGACTCGCCAAACGCGCTGATCCGGAGCAGGGAGTTCTGGGCAGCTCACCGTCTGTCTCTGCTCTGGGGCAGCAGCCGGGGCCGCTGGGTGCACTTTAGCCCGTGTATACGGGCTTTGATACTAGTATATATATATTGCAACAGAAACACTAAATCTGAGAGTGCTACAATACACAGTGAAAAATATACTATATTCATATAAAACAGAATTTATTCAAATATAAAATAACCCTTATAAAAATCACATATAACAGTATAGTCATGCTAGATAAATCACAATAATATACAAATAGCTCCGGAACTCATAAAATGTCCACCTAGGTGTGAGTAAAAAGAAGTACCTTTTCTTATAATTAATTTCTCCACTTAAAATGGCTGTGTATGGGGATATTAACCTTTGAAGGGTAAAGTTCTGAATGCTTAATAGTCCCACAATTGACAGCTGTTTTATAGTACTGTGACATTTTCGTTCTTAAAGGCAATGTAGTAGATGTGGATATTAACCCTTATATTGCTGTATGGATGGTTTACGCAGGTAAATCATAGATTCTAAGCAGTCTTATGAGTATGTATGACTAGATCACTTGTGTGGCATAGGTATTTGTTACCTCTGGTCCTTCCTTGGCTATAATCCCGCTTATTAATGTTGCGGTGCAAGCGACCCCGGTGAATCTTCTCTGCCGTTGTCTCACTCTACTGGGTTATCTCAGTGAGTGTCGAGTTCTTAATATTTCTGTGGCCCTTATCAATGCACTCCAATGCGTTTCGTTCCTATTCCAGGTACTTCATCAGGGAGAATTCCTGTAAGCTGCTCATAGACGTTTGAGCCCCACATTGATTATTGCACGAAAAACGAAAAACAGTGACAAAAGAAGATAACATCACCCTAAAAAGCTCAGCAGGTCTAGCAGCAGAGTGAGAAGAGAGCGCGTTGATAAGTGGCACGGAAATATTAAAGGGATAGTAATACTTAAAATGTAAAAAAAAATATGTTGTAGGGTTTATCCCCCTGAGTAAAACAAGAGTACTCCCACTGCTGAAAGGTGTTTTATTCAAAAGTTATTAATTTTCAAAGTTGAATTTTTTAGGTGCAATATCACAGTGGCCTGAAATTGAACAGTGGCGCTGTTGCTACACCATCCTATGGAGATTTATGGTCAACTGACCAGAGTTGTCCATAGGATCGTGTAGCAACAGCGCCACTGTACAATTTCAGGCCACTGTGATATTGCACCTAAAAAATTCAACTTTGAAAATTAATAACTTTTGAATAAAACACCTTTCAGCAGTGGGAGTACTCTTGTTTTACTCAGGGGGATAAACCCTACAACATATTTTTTTTTACATTTTAAGTATTACTATCCCTTTAAGAACTCGCCACTCACTGAATCAACAGGGGTGATTTGTCATGGGCTGGACTTGATGGACGCATGTCTTTTTTCAGTCTCATCAACTATGTTACTATGTTACATTTAGCCCTTTGAGTGCCAGAGGGGTAAGCAACGCATTGCAAAGCAATGCGTTGCGTACCCCTCTGGCACGCAAAGGGTTAAGTTAATGTTACATTTAAAGGGGAAGTATCAGCTCCTAATAATAACCCCTCACTTTTCTTATTATGGGCAGAAAATCCTATGGTCTGCTATGAATTTTGCCTTTCTGACTTTGTTCAAGCGATAACATTTTCAGTCTTGAATATCAGGTCTGTGGAGTTGTACATGACAGGTGCCGGCAGTTTTTTTTAACCCTTTGAGTGCCAGGGAGCTCTGCAATTCATTGGATACCCCATGGCACTCAAAGGGTGGTGATGGGAGTTGTAGTCCTGAACAGCTGGAGGTCTGACATTGGACTACCTCTGTCCTACACTAACATATTAGAAAAGAGAATTGATTGGTGTTTACACTTGATAAATAATGTATTTTAATAAAACATTCGGCCTTGATGCTAATGCGTCTTCCATAGAAGGGAACGCTGTGAGAGTTAACGCTTTCCCATAATCTTTCCCTATTCCCCAATGAGTTTTCCCACTAGAGCCATCCATCTTCCCCTTCATCCTACAGACGTCTCTATCCCTCTCCCGGGGACTTGGCTGTCCTGTATTTATGACTCCCGCTAATGTATCTCCTTCATTTACATTTCTCCCTATTCTCGTACATGGCTTCCAGTCCTGTCTGTCCCTTCACATGGGTCACAAATACAATTACTGCCAGAATTGTGACCCAGCGGCATGTCCCCCCAGTCCCATTTTGCACACTGAGGCGGATGTATTAAAGGGGAACTACCACCCCGCAATAACTTTACATTAATTAATTCTTCATCTGGCGACTAGCTGCTTAGTAGCGCTAGTCGCCAGAAATATTACCTAGTTTCAAAGATTTTCCAGTTTTTTGGAGGCTGACAGTAGCAGGAAGCACGGACATCTCATCATAGTGACATACCCACTCCTGCGCTGTCAGTCCCAGCCAGGGGTAGGAGGTGTCGCTAGGAGTCGGCCGGCTCCAAAAGGGACTGACAGCGCAGGCGCACGGACATCACTATGACGAGATGTCCGTGCTTCCTGCTACTGTGAGCCTCCGAAAAACTGGAAAATCTTTGAAACTAGGTAATATTTCTGGCGACTAGCGCTACTAAGCAGCTCGTCGCCAGATGAAGAATTAATTAATGTAAATTTATTGCGGGGTGGTAGTTCCCCTTTAAGTGGAACTAGAGCGATTCTGGGACAAACAATCAATCTATAAAGAAATAACATAACTGTCAGCTAGGTTCCTTTTAAACCCTTTGAGCGCCAGAGGGGTGCGCAACGCAAAGCGTTGCATACCCCTCTGGCGCTCAAAGGGTTAAGCATTATTTTTATTCCCTTCAATAAATCACATATATTAGAATCATTAGGCAACAACAGTGACCAATGTGTGGACACAAATTTAGCAATTCTGATGCGAACCTGTGACATATGGCTTTGCTCCCCTCTGACACTCAAAGGGTTAACTTATTTATTTATTTATTTTTTAAACCTGAATGCTAGGGAGCTCTCCGCTCCAATGTACCATTTAAATCAATGGGAATTTGAAAAATGTGTATGTGTCTGTATGGTACAGTTGGTTTGATTGAAAAACTGTTCCTTCTTAGCTTCCTAAATAAGGCCCTATGTCAAAGCAATACGATTGACACCTCTTTAGCATCCAGAGAGTTAATTTTACGAATATATGGTGTGGTTTGTTTGTCCCCAGAATCTCTAAATATGCACCAATGACCCCTATGTATTAAGCAGTTTTTAAAGTAGTTCATTCTACAAAGAATTAGAATCTGCCTATATGTTGTACTATTACGTTTTTGTAAAATAAACAGTTTTTGAGAAATTAGCCATATTTGTGTCGGTGGCACACAGTGACACTTTATGCTAATTCCCTACATAGTATTATGTGTACCCCCCCTCCCGCGGTGTGTGCGCTTTGTCTAGGTTCATTCATAGCACAGTACACGGTAATATTGGTTTAACACCGAGACTAATAATCCTAAAATGCCAGACTTTACACAGCTACATAAAGATTAAAGGGGATGTATCGCCTCATGATTTTTTTTTTTTTCCATATGTTTTGTTAATAAAATAGTGTTAGGAAAGCTTGTTTGTTTTTTTTTAAATGTACCTACTTTTAAAGTTATTTAATCTTTTGCGCTATGCACTTCCGCATAATGGGCACAGTACAGGTCTTCTTTTCCTCCCACCTCCCTCCCAACTGCCCCAGGGAGCGCGTTCACGCTTCGCTCCGGTGTGCTGTAAATGGCTTCTATTGTTATATCAAGCTCAGGTTAGCATTATACTGAAGTTGCAACCTGAGTGTAATGCTAACCTGGAGCTTGATATAACGATAGAAGCCATTTACACCACAGCAATAACGCTGCTTTATCAAACGTACTGGTTACACTGTATAAACGAACAAAACGGAAATCATACAGGGGCCTATTATGTGGAGTAGTTCTGGGGCAAGCTAACAGCATTGAAGTGGAGAAATGAATATTCCACTGATTTAAATGGGGACTTTTAACCCTGTGAATGCCACAGAGGTCTTCAGTGCATTATGAAGTGAATCAGTGGGGCAGTTATATGTTTCCTGTGACACAGCTGGTTTGTACACTTTTATTTTCTACTAGCAATATTGGCATGGCATTGCCCACATGGTTAATAAAACAGTGAGTGCTTTAATGAGTTACATATGCGTTACATAACTCTCCATCAGTGAACATATGTGTATGTGTTTGCATGTGTGTGCGTGTGTAACATGCATGTTTGCGAGCGTGCATGTCTGTGTCAGCGTGTTTCAGTAACAGTGTGAGAGCGATCGACTGTGTGAGCGTGTGTGAACTTATGTGTTCTGTGTGTATTCCATATAGGTTATTGCCTAATAGCATTGCACGTATAGCATTTTATGTATTGCCTATTGCATATAGCAATTTTCCAGTTGCATATAGCATCTTGCATATAGCGTTTGGTGTACAGTGTACTGTGCTTAGTGTATAGCGTTTTAGTATTTGGCGTACAGAGTATTGTGTTGAGTGCTTTGTATGTAGCATTTGTCATATTGCATATAGCTTATTGCCTTTGGCGTATAGCACTTTGCGGATAGCATTTGGTGTATTGCCTGTAGCTTCTGGTGTTTAACGTTTGACGTAGTGCATAAAGCGGTTGGCGTATTGTGTACAGTATTTTGTGTATTATGTGTAGATTTTGGCATATGGAATTTGGCATATTGTGCATAGCATTTGGCGTATTGCATATAACATATGGCATATAGCGTTTGAAGTATTGTGTATAGCATTTGGCTTGTTGCTTATAGCGTATTGCTTAGAGCATTTGTTGTATTTAGTATAGCAACTGGCATACCTCATATTGCGTTTGGCGTTTAGCTCCTTGTGTATGGCGTTTATCATAGAGAGCATTTCATATAACGTTTTGCATTTGGCATATTGCGTATAGTGTTTGGCTTATTGCATATAGCTTATTGTCTTTGGCTTACATCATTTGGCGTATTGCGTATAGCTTTTGGTGTATAGCGTTTGGCATATTACGTGTAGCGTTTGGTGTATTATGTGTAGCGTCTGACATATTGTGTATAGCGTTTGGCATATTGTGTATAATGTTTAGCGTATGACTTTTGGCATATATGTTTGGTGTATAGTGTTTGGCACATTGCGTATAGCGTTTTGCTTATTGCTTATAGATATAGCATTTAGAGTATTGCGTTTGGCATACAGAATTTTGTGTATATTGTTTGGTGTATTGCGTTTGGCGTATTGCATATAGCATATGGTGTATAGCGTATTGCATTTGGTGTATAACATTTTGCGTATAGCGTTTTTATTATGGCGCATTGCATATAACTGCATTTGGCGTATTGCGTATAGTGTTTGGTGTATAGTGTATATCATGTTGCTTATAGCATTTGGTGTATAACGCATGGTGTATTATGTATGACTTTAGGTGTGTAGCTTTTAGTCTACAGCGTTTGTCATATAGCACACGGTAAACAGTGTTTGGCTTACGGCAAATAGTATACAGCTTTTGGCATATGGCATTTAGTGAATAGCTTTTGGCATTTTGTGTTTAGCGTTTGGTGTATAGCATTTGAAGTATAGTGCTTTGTGTATGGTGTATATTGTTTGGTGTGAAACATCTGGAACACAACATTTGGTGTATTGCATAGTGTGCTATTGTGCCTGACATTTTGCGTATAGCATTATGTTTTTTACTCATAGAGTTTTTTGAGTAGCATTTTGCATATAGAGCTGTGTGTGTGTAGAGTTGTGTGGATTGCGTTCTGCATATAGCATTTTGCATGTAGCGGTATGTGTAAAGTGTGTGTATATACTATGTGTGTAGAGTGTGCGTGTGTTTATTGTAGTCCCTACCTTCCCTTGCAGAGATTTGGACAGGAGTGGTCAGGGGGGCCACTCCTATCAAAATCTCACCTCCATGGTTGGACCAATAGGACTAGAAATATAGGGGAGATTTGCATAACTCCTCCTTACTGCCACTCTAGGGTGTGTTCACCTGGAACATGGAAGTCTTCTTTTATATGTATAGATATATACTTTACACAGGGTTCATATATTTGGTTAATCTGTATGGATTAGTGCAGGATTGTTTTTGTTTCTTGACTTCACATATATACACATGACACAGATTGATTTGCTAAACAGTGGGAAAGGGGAACAGAGATTTTCTGGTCTCAAAGAGGGACTGTCCCTCCTAAACAGGGACACTTGAGAGTTATGGCCCCTAATATTGCCTAAAAAGGGGCACTTAGGAAGCATGGACCCCTAATATCTCCTAAAGAGGGACACTTGGGAGATATGGACCCCTAATATCTCCTAAAGAGGGACACTTAGAAGATACAGACCCCAAATATCTCCAAAAGAAGGACACTTGGGAGGTACGGACCCCTAATATATCCTAAAGAGGGGCACTTGGGAGATACGGACCCCTAATATCTCCTGAAGAGGGACACTTGGGAGGTGCGGACCTCTAATATTTCCTAAAGAGGGACACTTGGGAGGTATGGACCCCTAGTATCTCCTAAAGATGGACACTTGGGAGGTACAGACCCCTAATATTTCCCAAAAAGTGACACTTGTGAGGTATGGATCCCTAATATCTCCTAAAGCGGGACACTTGGGAGGTACAGATCCCTAATATCTCCTAAAGATGGACACTTGGGCGGTATATACCCCTAATATTTCCTAAAGAGGGACACTTGGGAGGTACGGACCCCTAATATCTCCTAAAGAGGGACACTTGGGAGGTATGGAGCCCTACTATCTCGTAAAGAGGGACACTTGAGAGGTACGGACCCCTAATATCTCCTAAAGAGGGGCACTTGGGAGGTACAGACCCCTAATATCTCCTAAAGAGGGGCACTTGGGAGGTATGGAGCCCTACTATCTCGTAAAGAGGGACACTTGAGAGGTACATACCTCTAATATCTCCTAAAGAGGGGCACTTGGGAGGTTCGGACCCCTAATATCTCCTAAAGAGGGACACTTGGGAGGTATGTACCCCTTCTATCTCCTAAAGAGGGGCACTTGGGAGATATGGACCCCTAATATCTACTAAAGAGGGACACTTGGGAGGTACAGATCCCTAATATCTCCTAAAGAGGGACACTTGGGAGGTACAGATCCCTAATATCTCCTAAAGAGGGACACTTGGGAGGTACAGATCCCTAATATCTACTAAAGAGGGACACTTGGGAGGTACAGATCCCTAATATCTACTAAAGAGGAACACTTGGGAGGTACAGATCCCTAATATCTCCTAAAGAGGGACACTTGGGAGGTACAGACCCTAATATCTCCTAAAGAGGGACACTTGGGAGGTACAGACCCCTAATATCTCCTAAAGAGGGACACTTGGGAGGTACAGATCCCTAATATCTCCTAAAGAGGGGCACTTGGGAGGTACAGATCCCTAATATCTACTAAAGAGGGACACTTGGGAGGTACAGACCCTAATATCTCCTAAAGAGGGACACTTGGGAGGTACAGACCCCTAATATCTCCTAAAGAGGGACACTTGGGAGGTACAGACCCCTAATATCTCCTAAAGAGGGACACTTGGGAGGTACAGATCCCTAATATCTACTAAAGAGGGACACTTGGGAGGTACAGACCCCTAATATCTCCTAAAGAGGGACACTTGGGAGGTACAGACCCTAATATCTCCTAAAGAGGGACACTTGGGAGGTACAGACCCCTAATATCTACTAAAGAGGGACACAGGAGGTATGGACCCCTAATATATCCTAAAGAGGGACACTTGGGAGGTACAGACCCCTAATATCTCCTAAAGAGGGACACTTAGGCAACCCCTGCGACCCCTATTGTTACGCCACTGTCTCTCAAACATGTATAGTGTGAGAGATATATATACGCATCTAAAGGTTCCCCCTCCTGACCTTTCACAGATGTCAGCATTGTAGCTGTCAGCATGAGATTCTGGTCCCAGGACCAGCTAGCGGCTCTTCAGCAGAGCCGAAATAGCTCTATCTAGAAAGATATACTTAATTGGAAAGGTCTACAAAATGTGCCTGGTTTGCAAGCACACTTTGTAGACCATTCCAATGAAGTATTTCTTTCTAGTTAATGCAATTTCGGCTCTGCTGAAGAGCCGCTGACCGGTCACACAACCAGAATCTCATGCTGACAGCTAGAGTGCTGACGTCTGTGAAAGGGGCGGGAGGGGGAACCTTTAGATGCGTATATATCTCTCACACTATACATGTTTGAGAGACCGGGCATACATCAATTCATTTATTTTTTTTATATCTGCAATATTAAACATTGTTAAAAGCAACCTTTACTATCTCTTTAACTAGTAAGCAATTGTCTTTCACTAGTAAAAAAAAAGTTTTAAGCACAAAAATACAAAAATAAAATCCTTATGTTAATAATGTTTTAAAATTACTTTTTTTTTTGAACATTGCACCCAAAATCTGTGTCGAAACCGATCGTCCAAATATTTGAACCTCTTCGATACTATAAAGGTCTCCATCACATTTCTTTGCGTGACATAATTGCTTCGTCATGGTAACAGTATAAAATGTTTGTGCTGACATCATAAGACTAAATGATTATGCTATTTTGTTTTCTTTTAAAAGGTTATGCCAGGAATAGTCAAATTTTGGACTGTCAGCTGATGGGGACTGCGGCTCCCATCATCATAAGCTAGCCGTTGACTAAAGATTGATGTTCCTGGGCTATGGTGCTGACTGGAAGAGCAATTTTACTGAAAATAAAATTGTTTTGTTTGGAATATATTAATTTTCACATATTCACTGGCGTTTACAGAGCCACACATTTGACAGCCCATACTTCTTCTGTTGGTAGTCACTGAACCACACACGTACATGCATTGTCTGACAGCCCATACTTCTTCTGTTGGTAGTCACTGAACCGCACACACGTACATGCATTGTCTGACAGCCCATACTTCTACTGTTGGTAGTCACTGACCCACACACACACATGCATTGTCTGACAGCCCATACTTCTACTGTTGGTAGTCACTGACCCACACACACACATGCATTGTCTGACAGCCCATACTTCTACTGTTGGTAGTCACTGACCCACACACACACATGCATTGTCTGACAGCCCATACTTCTACTGTTGGTAGTCACTGACCCACACACGCACATGCATTGTCTGACAGCCCATAATTCTTCTGTTGTTAGTCACTAACCCACACACGCAAATGCATTGTCTGACAGCCCATACTTCTACTGCTGGTATTTACTGACCCACACACATACATGCATTGTCTGACAGCCCATACTTCTACTGTTGGTAGTCACTGACCCACACACACACACATGCATTGTCTGACAGCCCATACTTCTTCTGTTGGTAGTCACTGACCCACACACACACATGCATTGTCTGACAGCCCATACTTCTACTGCTGGTATTCACTGACCCACACACATACATGCATTGTCTGACAGCCCATACTTCTACTGTTGGTAGTCACTGACCCACACACACACATGCATTGTCTGACAGCCCATACTTCTACTGTTGGTAGTCACTGACCCACACACTCACATGCATTGTCTGACAGCCCATACTTCTACTGTTGGTAGTCACTGAACCACACACACACATGCATTGTCTGACAGCCCATACTTCTACTGTTGGTAGTCACTGACCCACACACACACATGCATTGTCTGACAGCCCATACTTCTACTGTTGGTAGTCACTGACCGACACACACACATGCATTGTCTGACAGCCCATACTTCTACTGTTGGTAGTCATTGACCCACACATACACATGCATTGTCTGACAGCCCAGACTTCTACTGTTGGTATTCACTGACCCACACACACACATGCATTGTCTGACAGCCCATACTTCTACTGTTGGTAGTCACTGACCCACACATACACATGCATTGTCTGACAGCCCATACTTCTACTGTTGGTAGTCACTGACCCACACATACACATGCATTGTCTGACAGCCCAGACTTCTACTGTTGGTAGTCACTGACCCACACACACACATGCATTGTCTGACAGCCCATACTTCTACTGTTGGTAGTCACTGATCCACACACACACGCATTGTCTGACAGCCCATACTTTTTCTGTTGGTAGTCACTGACCCACACATACACATGCATTGTCTGACAGCCCATACGTCTTCTGTTGGTAGTCACTGACCCACACACACACATGCATTGTCTGACAGCCCATACTTCTACTGTTGGTATTCACTGACCCACACACACACATGCATTGTCTGACAGCCCATACTTCTTCTGTTGGTAGTCACTGACCCACACACGGACATGCATTGTCTGACAGCCCATACTTCTTCTGTTGGTAGTCACTGACCCACACACACACACATGCATTGTCTGACAGCCCATACTTCTACTGTTGGTAGTCACTGACCCACACACACACACACATGCATTGTCTGACAGCCCATACTTCTACTGTTGGTATTCACTGACCCACACACGCACATGCATTGTCTGACAGCCCATACTTCTACTGTTGGTAGTCACTGACCCACACACACACATGCATTGTCTGACAGCCCATACTTCTTCTGTTGGTAGTCACTGAACCACACACACACGTGTATTGTCTGACACCCCAGCTTTGTTCCACTGGTAATCACCGAATCGCTCATACACTGTCATCTCAGTTCCACTATCCATTGGTACGCACTGAATACACATACACTGTATAACACCCCAGTCTTATTCCACTAGGGTTGCCACCCGGCCGGTATTTTACCGGCAGGCGGGTAAAAAATTGGCTTCTGTCCAATGTTAAGTCCATGGAGGGAATGCCATGGCCGGTATTTTTTGAAGAAAAGGTGTCAACTCTATATTCCACTCTCCAGCAGGTAGTCACAGATCCACACATACACTGCCTGCCTCCCCTCCCAACTTTGTTCTGTTTGCTGCCATGACATAAATTTGCTCAGTGGAACCCCTTGTATGATGGAGCCATGGGGATCCACAGAACACAGTCTGAGAACCAATTCTGAATACAGTAGTAGTCTTTTCTGCTGTCATCGTACATTATGACTTCTAACACTGGTACTGTTAAAGGCAGCCTCCTAAATCAATTTTACCACATGATAGGAGGCTTCATATTTCATATCTATTTGGGGTGAGCCCCCTTATTTACTCCTAACTTGGGTAGGCACTAGACCCATCAGGTAGTCACAGATCCACACATACACTGCCTGCCTCCCCTCCCAGCTTTGTTCTGTTTGCTGCCATGACATAAATTTGCTCAGTGGAACCTCTTGTATCATGGAGCCATGGGGGATCCACAGAACACAGTCTGAGAACCCATTCTGAATACAGTAGTAGTCTTTTCTGCTGTCATCGTACATTATGACTTCTAACACTGTACTGTTAAAGGCAGCCTCCTAAATCAATTCTTCTGTATAAAGTATATTTTGCCTCAAATATGCATCTGACATATTTTCTGTAGAACTAAAAAAACCTGACAGTATCTGAGAACCAATTACAATGATTGGGAGTAAGAACTTTTTTTTGGCCTGCTCAGTCTTCTTCTGCCTGTGCTAGGTTTATTACTGTTTTTTTCTGTGAGTTATACCATTTTTAGTTGAAACCCAGGGGTCACATTTTCACAAAAAACGCAATTTAGCTCTGTATCTTCTATTTGCATTTCATTCTTCTCTTGCTGCCATGTTGAAAAGAATTTATCCTCGATGGGGATCAGATTTTCAGTGTAGCAAATGCTCAATCGCTGATGCACTAGAATCAATCTGTTTGAACCAAGTCCAAATCTGGTCTATGGGACAGATCCTCCTTGAATGATAGTTTTAGTGAACTGGACTTTAGCAGACCATTCTGAATTTTACCATATTCCAGCGCTTCTCAAATAGTTTTTTTGCAACACCCCAGGGTTCCTTGAAGAAGAATGAGGGGTTCTGTGAAACTAATATTTATAATGAATGAATATATTTATTTATACAGCGATACATGTGTACGCAGCACGTTACAATTTAAAGGGATAGTAATGTTTCACAAAAACAGCACCTCCAATTACTCTTCATAGTATTTGGGCCATGGAGAGTGTTATTTCAATTGTGTCAGAGTTGTAGTACAAGAGTAATTGAATGATAAATTTTCCCCCTCCTGCCCCTTTTACCTAGTGTAAACCGCATCCCTTCAGATGTGGAATCTGGTCTCTTGACCGGACAGATCACAGCAAGGGACAATCTTCTTACTGTGATCATAAGGAAAACCCTGCCCCCTTGACAGGTTTTTCAGGTGTTTCCTTATGATCACTGAAGATTGTCTCTCTCTGTGATCCATCCAGACAGTTTTGCTGCCTGATCAAGTACCCAGGGGACACCCCTTATGGTAGGAGGGAATGCGGTTTCAGCTTCAGCAGAGTAAGGGGTACTTTACAGTAAGCTCTGTTAAACTGTGGAATTCTTTGCCCAAGGATGTGGTAATGGCAGATTCAATGGATATATTTAAGAGAGTATTAGATGCATTTCTAGAAGAAGGGAACATAATGGACGCAAATGGACACAAAACGTATGCGTCACAACCTAAGGAACAAGCAGGTTTGAGGAGCAGTTTCAGAACAACGAACCACATCCAGACAGTGCAACAAGTTATAGAGCAACATAATGAATACAACCTTCCATTATGCACAGCCTTCATTATCTATGAAAAGGCCTTTGACTCAGTGAGAAAAGCAAGTAATAATTAATGCCTCAAACAACTAAGAAATATATAGAGCTTACATCAATATCCTCCAATCAATATATGAAAATGCAACTGCATCAATATAGTTCCACAATGATAATGTCCAGATGAAAACAGAAAAAGGGATCTGTCAAGGAGACGCAATTTCAACAAAACTATTTTCTGCTTGTTTAGAATAACTTTTGCAGCAAAATAAACTAGGACAAAAAAAGAAATTAAGATCAATGGAAATTACCTGCATCACATGTTTTGCAGACAAAATCATACTCTTTGCTGGCAGTCCTGAAGATCATCAAGAACGCATTGAAGAGCTACAAGAGGAAAACAAAAATTTTAGTCTGATGATGAATATCAACCAAAAGCAAGTCATGTTTAACAAATTTACTATACCAAGGATAATCACAGTAGATGGACAAGAACTAGAAGGAGTGGGCAGTATGTTTACCTTGGACAGGAAGTGTCAACAGATGGAAACACCAGCATGGAAATTGAGCGACGAATAAAAGTGGGATGGCAAACATTTGAAAAACTTAGTAGTATTGTCTTTGAGACAAATTTACCACTCTGCCTCAAGCGAAAGGTTTTTAACCAATGTGTCCGCCCTTATATATGGCTGTGAAACATCAACTCTGAAGGCCAAAGCCATACACAAACTTAAAGGAGCAGTAAACTTTTTGTAATGAAAAAATGTATATTGTAGTGTGTTTCCTGATGAGTAAAATAAGGGTACTCTCACTGCCGAGAGATTTATATTTCCAGAGTTATTACAGTTTAAACCCATGTTTTTTTTTTACATTAGCAGTGCCCTCTAGTGATCAAATTCTAATTAGATTTCCTGTTAGATTGTAATGGAGAGGAAAGTCAGAAAAGTCAGAGACATTCAGTTCTCCATAGAATGTGATAGAAACGGCTGAAACTAGTAGAAACTATCAGGAAGTAAACACAGTAAATTAGGGTGACCAGACGTCACCGGTTTCCGGGGACGGTCCCCGGATTGAGGGCACTGTTCCCAGCTACAATGTGTCCACGGATCTGTCCCCGGATCTATTACTATATATGAAACTGCAGAAGGCACAGACGGCACTACCTCAGCTGTACCTGCCATCCAGTTCCTTCACAACAGGTTGAAATGGCAGCCAATGAGAGAGGAGAGTTTTGCCAGGACACTCCTCTCTCATTGGCTGCAGTGTGTAGGATGGCGGTGGGACACTATTGTGCAGGACATGAGCCAAAGGTGCAGGAACACAGGCAGCAGCAGGGCACCTCTCCACTCACCAGAGTCCAGCACAACTTCTCAACCTGAGTTGGGCGTGTAGAGGTGGGCAGTGTGGAGTTGGACAGCGTGGGCAATGTGGAGGTGTTTTATACTCTAAAAAATAGGAAGGCAGTGGTATATTAAATCATAAAGTAACCAAAATGACACTAAATTAGTGCAGTGCTCTCTAAGACTCCAAAAGACAATACAATAAACTGGTGGAGGCACAGACACCCCGAAACCCAACAGATGGTCTTATAAATGAGGCACTCAAAAAGATCAATCTAAAGTTCTTAAATATTTTATTGGTGTTAAAAAGATGGGACAATTTTGTTAAAATCACTTAAAATAAAGTGGTCAGTGGGTAAAGCCACACAATAACTACACAAGAGGATCAATTTATGCTCAATAACAACAAGATATAAGCATAACATATGTAGTATTGGAAAATAGACCCTCTAGATATGTGTATAATTCCTATAAAATGCACCTATATAATGAATAAACAAGACATCTATCAAGGAATCAGTGCAAACTTCATATCCCAAATACAATATATATAGTAGTAATAAAGTGCAAAACAGTGTGCAATAAATACAAAAAATAAAGTGCTAAAAAATATATATATTGCTTCAAATAGTAGAATCTCCCTAATAATCAGGGAAAAAGATATTATTCCACAATATAAATGGTACAAATAGGGGAAAATAAGAGAGGCTTACATACTAGATCTCTCAGAACCGTCCTCCCTATGCTTATCGCCAACTCATTGCTTTATCAGGGGAAATGTTGAGGTGGACAGTGTGTGGGAGGGGTAGTGTTGAGGTGGACAGTGTGTGGGAGGGGTAGTGTTGAGTTGGTTTGTTGAGGTGGACAGGGTGGGTAGTGTGTGGAAGAGGTCAGGGTGGGCAGTGTGGAGGTGACGGTGTGTGCAGTGTGTGGAGGAAGATAGGGTGGGCAGTTTGTTGAGGTGGACAGGGTGGGCAGTGTGGAGGTGACAGTGTAGGCAGTGTGTGGAGGAAGATAGGGTGGACAGTTTGTGGAGGAGGACAGGGTGGGCAGTGTGTGGAGGAGGACGGGGTGGACAATTTGTGGAGGTGGTCAGAGTGGGCAGTGTGTGGAAGTGGACAATGTGGGCAGTGTGTAGGTGGACAAGGTATGGTGAGGGTGGACAGAGTATGAGCAGTGTGTGGACAGGGTGTGAAGGTGGACAGGGTGTGTGAAGGGTGGACAGTGTATGAGCAGTGTGTGTGGACAGGGTGTGAAGGTGGACAGGATGTGTGAAGGGTGGACAGAGTATGAGCAGTGTATGTGGACAGGGTGTGAAGGTGGACAGGATGTGTGGGCAGTGTGTGGACAGGGTGTGAAGGTGGACAGTGTGGGAAGTGTGTGGACAGGGTGTGAAGGTGGACAGGGTGTGTGGGCAGTGTGTGGACAGAGTGTGAAGGTGGACAGGGTGTGTGAAGGTGGACAGTGTGTGGACGGGGTGTGAGGGTAGACAGTGTGTGCAGTGTGTGGACAGGGTGTGAGGGTGGGCAGTGTGTGGACATGGTGTGGGAGTGGACAGAGTTTGGGCAGTGTGTGGACAGGGTGTGGGGGTGGACCACATGTGGAGGTAGACGGGGTGTGGGCAGTGGATACGGTGTGGACAATATGTGGAGAAAAATATGTCCCCGGATTTCATTTAAAAAATCTGGTCACCTTACAGTAAATTCACTTCCTGTCAGAACTATCAGGAAGTAAACACAGTAAATTCACTTCCTGTCAGAACTATCAGGAAGTAAACACAGTAAATTCACTTCCTGTCAGTTAGAACTATCAGGAAGTAAACACAGCAAATTCACTTCCTGGTTATTTAATCTGCTGTAAATTTTGAATAAAACACCTGACAGCAATGGGAGTGACATTGTTTTAATCATCAGGAAATGCTCTATAAAAAAGGTTACTGCTCCTTTAAGGTTAATCATAGAAGCATGGAACGTTGAGTTCTGAACATAACAAAAAGAGACTGAAAAATGTGTGCATGGATTCATCGGCAAACAAAGGTTTATGACGCCACTGAAAGAGTAGAGCACCTGAAATGGAAATGGGCAGGTCACATAGCAAGAAGAACTGATGGTAGATGGACCAAACGTATATTGGAATGAATTCAGCTCAATGCTAAACTCCCAAGAAGAAGACCAAAGAGAAAATGGGTTGATGAATTTGCAAATTGTTTGGTACACAGTGGCAACAAAAGGCACAGAACTGAAGTTGTTGGAAAGTTGCAGAGGAGGCCTTCATCCTGCAGTGGATCGACAATGGCTGAAGATGATGATATTATATATATAGATATATATTGCTGGTTGGGGGTGATGAAGGGGACAGATAAACATTCCCTTTGATTTAAATGGATCTTTTTACCCTTGCATTCTAAAAAGCTCTCCAAGGAATTGACGAGCTATACGATGGAGACCTCTTTAGTATTCAAGGGGTTTAAAGGGATAGTAATGTTTCATAATAAAAGCAGCTCTAATTAATCATCATATTATTTGGACTTTGGAGAGTGTTATTTCAATACTGTCAGAGTTGTAGTACAAGAGTAATTCAATGATAAAGTATCCCCCTCCCACCCCTTTTACTGATGTAACACTGCTCAGCCAGAGCAGAAGGGAGGTGCACAGGGAGACTGCAGAGAGGGACAATCTTCAATTAAGATAAGGGAAAAACCTGAAAAACTTGGGGGCAGGTCTTTCATTGTTCTCGTAGGAAGAAGATTGTCCCCTGCTGTTATCTGTCTGGTCTATGGACTGGATTCCACATCTGAGAAGAGATGTCTTACACTAGGTAAAAGGGGAGGGAGGGGAAACTTTGCTTGTGAATATCTCTCAAACCATAAAGGTCTGAGAGATAAGACTTATATCGTTCTTCATGTTTTTTTAATGCCTACAAAATAATATAAAGATAAAACAAAGTATTACTATCCCTTTAAACATCCATAGTGCTGTCGGGGTGCTCCAGAATTACACTAGTTCTCTTTGGTACATGAGCATCTCTGTTTATTAGCTCAAATAAATATTCTTCAACAAATATGTCACACATCTGTAAGACAAAGTTGTCAGCGTGACTCCTGTAAGCACACTATATTAATTAGGTTTTGGGCTGACAATAGAATGTGTTTTGTATTCTCAAGGTCACCTATTAATCAAAGGTGTAGTTTGACAGAGCTAGAATATGAAGACTAATTATGGATCATAAAAAGGCATTTTCAAGATGTTACTGTATACCGTGATTGTTATGCAGAAGATATATTGTCCATGTACCTTCTTAAGAATATAAATTGGAACTACTATAATAAATCAGGGGTGGAAAGTATTAAGTTTAATTTCCATGTGCATATAAGTCAGGTTTCAATTTGTATCTTATATGTAGCCTCAGAATTAATCTCTTGTTCTTCTTCATATCCCATCATCCTTTGGGGATGTATATCCAGCACACACCACTTCCACTAATCTATATCCTACACAACAGGGACAGAACACTCATGCCTCTCCAGCTATTGTCGGACTACAACTTCTGTCATCCTCAGCTCATCTGCATCTTCCAAAACTTGCTGAGGAGCATACATTAGGGTTAGGGTTGATGGCAAATGAGGGATAATGGAGAAGAGGGATTTAGGGTGGGAACCAAGGATTGAGGACAGGAGACTACTGTACAAGATTTACATAGTAACGTAGTTCAGGAGGTTGAAAATGTATGCATTCATCAAGTTCAACCTTTGCCATATCGACTGTTGTTGATCTAAAAGAATGTTTTCTATCTTGGCTACAAAGTAGCAAACTCATTTTTCCCTGGATCAACATTCTTACCCGTGTTTAAATAATTGTTTTCTATAAATTTCTATATGTTCATGTCTAAAAGGGTAATTAATACTTTTTTGAGAGTGGGGTCCCTACTTGGGTAACACCTTTCCCCATTTATAGACAATGAAGTGGGTTAAAAAATAATCCAATAAATAATTTTTATAAATTCATTGATTACTGTCACCGAGGAGGTGCCATCACCCACAAGCTTTGTCTGCTTGGAGATGTTTGTTGTAGTTCCCAACAGATGGAGGCTGATAATTGACCAAACCTGCCTTAGAGGGTATCTGCGTGTGGGGTCCCTTGCTGACATAAGTAGACAGTACACATATCACACACAGTGTCACTCACCCTCAAAGCAACACTCATTAGCCACACAGCAGCACCCACACATCACTCATACAGCACCTGTCAACCACACAGAAGCCATTTATCACCCATCTGGCACCAGTCAATATTATTTGAGAGCAACAAGGACATACACTGTTATAAGACCAGCAAATTAAAACATGAGACTAGAGGAACAGTAGACCATTACGTTAGACCAGCAAAGAGAAACATGGAAAAATACATAATATACAGGTTCCTGGCAAGCTCGAAATAGCATTTATTAATAGTGTTCAAAATGTTACATATGTGTGTAGTCAGAAGAGCAGCAAGAACTATATATTGGTTACATAAACAAGTAAACAATAGGAAAGTCTGCCCATCAGATCCTGACCTTTACAAATAACCTGTGACTTGTTATAAATAATAAACAGTGAGGATTTAGTTACACGGTTTTGGCCAAAGGCGTGAAAAGCTTGCCTGCCCTAACAAGGTACCCCAGATTCAGGCAAGTCCCTACCTACCTCCAAACTGTAAATGTGTTTAATATAATGCAATTCAAAAGCAGTAATACCTCTACTGTGAACAAAACCCTAGTGATGAGGAAAATAAGGGAGGTATTTATACCTTCTCGTTCAACTATCACTTGATTAGCGAGCTATCAACCAAGAGACGAGCAGCCAAAACCTCCCAAAATACACACATAAAAGCATAAAATATTCAGGTTCCTGGTGAGCTCACAATAGCATTTATTACTGGTGTTCAAAAAATTAAATAGGTGTGTAGTTGGGAGAGCAGCAAAAACTGTACGTTGTATATGTAACCAAGATGGGATGGGAATATGTCTACCTCTTTACAAATCCTTAGTAAGGCTTCATCGAAAATATGGAGTAAAGCTTTGTGAATATGTTCTTAAAGCAGAACTTTCAGCTTTATAATATTGTCCCCCAATACATCCTATATAATAATTCGATAGGATGTTTGTCAGAAGCTGCCATGCGCAGTAGAGCCTGCCCGAAAGCACGGAATGCTGGGAGGTGTAGGAATGCTGGGAGCACAGAATGCTGGGAGTTGTAGGAATACTGGGAGTACGGAATGCTGTGAGCTGTAGGAATGCTGGGAGCACAGAATGCCTGGAGGTGTAGGAATGCTGGGAGGTGTAGGATTGCTGGGAGTACAGAATGCTGGGAGTACAGAATGCTGTGAGGTGTAGGAATGTTGGGAGTACGGAATGCTGGTAGGTGTAGGAATGCTGGAAGCACAGAATGCTGAGAGGTGTAGGAATGCTGGGAGCACGGAATGCTGGTAGGTGTAGGAATGCTGGGAGTACAGAATGCTGTGAGGTGTAGGAATGTTGGGAGTACGGAATGCTGGTAGGTGTAGGAATGCTGGAAGCACAGAATGCTGAGAGGTGTAGGAATGCTGGGAGCACGGAATGCTGGTAGGTGTAGGAATGCTGGGAGCAAGGAATGCTGGGACATGTAGGAATGCTGGGAGCATGGAATGCTGAGAGGTGTAGGAATGCTGGGAGTTCTGTGCTGGGAGCATTCTGTGCTTTCAGGCAGTCTCCACAGTGCATGACTGTGTCTGAGGCAGGACCGGCGTCTTAACCCTTTGATTGCCAGAGAGGTACGCAACACATTGCAAAGCAATGCGTTGCGTACCCCTCTGGCACTCAAAGGGTTAACATCACCTGGACCTTGGCCAGTGTACACGGGCTTTTACATTAGTTATTAATATTGCGATAGGTAAAGGAATAGTTTTATTATGGTGAATAAATCCATATTATTGAAGTAATCCAGCTTATTCTGCAGCCATCCAGCGAACAACAGCGTAGACATCTTAGAGGAAAGTTGCCTCTGAGTCTGCTCTGTCTGTCCCGTGCACTGCCCGGATTGGTGGTGACGTCCGTTGGTTACCTTGAGGTAATGGAAGTTGCTGCCTGCACAGGCGAACAGAGCTTCTCTTGTAAGCCTTGTGCCCTGGATGCCTGCAGAAGAAAGTGGATTATTTCAATAACGTAGATTTATTCACCATAATATAATTATTACTTTGACTATCGCTATATTACTAATGTATTGGGGGGCAATATTATAAAGCTGAAATTTCCGCTTTAAAAAATGACATAGATCTGGATTAAGTATAGAAATGTGCTAAAATCTGATGAAGCGATCACATAGTAAATTAGGTTGAAAAAAGACAAAGGTCCATGAAGCTCAACCTTTGCCTGAATATGACCCAAAAAATAAGGATTATATAAGCCTTCCTGACTTCAAAATGGATAGTAGTCTATCAATTAATTTTAAGGGGGCCTTAAACCCTCTGGGTGCTAGAGAAGTCTCTAAGGCATTGCTCTGCAATACCTTGGAGACCTCTATAGCATTTATGGGGTTAAAGGCCCAGTTTAAATAAATGGGAATTTTTCTTTGTTTATTTGAAATTCCCTGTATTCCCTCATTGCTATTTTTATCTCCCAGTCAAATATCCATGTGACGCTTATTGACGTTTTTCCTTCTCTAAAGGAATCTAGATCTGTAGTGTGAGCTGACCCACTTTGAGGCACAAATTGGAGCATATCTGGGGCAAATTTGTTTCAGTATATTAAATATCCTCCACATTCACACACACGTCACCTCCACCATTAATTTCACATGATGCACGGACCACTATCATTACTATTGTTATTATTATATAGTTATAGTCTAGAATTAACCCTCCTGGATGCTGGATCGGTCAAAGAAAAAGTGTGATGGAATGCAACTGAGACTTCGTTTATGTCCAAGGTTTAAATGGGAACTTTATGCTTGGGATTAGTGACTGCAGTTTAACTTGTTGCACACCTGTCTAATCCATAAGGGGGTAACAAAATGACGTGCTATTTCTCTTTATGTTTTAGATCCCTATAAGATTTCCTTGGGGGAGCAGTTACAGTATGAGGGCGCTTAAAAGAGAAGTGAAGGCTCAATATAAAATCCTTCTCTACTATAGGCAGTGGGAACTGAATTTCCATAGGTTAAACAACACCCATTCACACTCCATTACCCCTGCAGATCTCTGTTATCTGCAGGGCTGGGTGACATCAGTGCTTCACTTTGTGTTTATGGGATATTTCTGTCATCTTCGTTGAAGTCCGCTGATAAGGGAATCATTATTATGAGGCATCTGTGGATAGAATAGTGATGTTTATTTTCCCATGAGTACTTGGTTAAGAGCTGACATCGCTCAGCCCTTCAGATCTCCATGATCTGCAGGAGTAATGGAGAGGCACTGGGAGAGTTTTAAGTTATGGGAATGCAGTTTCCATAGCTATGAGTGTACGGCTGATAGTTTCAAAGGCTTGTATATATTGACCATTTACTGCCTTTTTAGGGGTCTGTCTGAAAGAAATAAGAGTTAGGTGGGACAGGAGTCTACAGATCAAGTACTGCTTTTCAGGGGTTCCCTGATGGAAGCTGAAGTAGGCTGCTTAAGTGGGGCAACAGCATTTCTTGAGGCAGAAGATGGAAACCCCCTCAAGGGCTCTTTGTTGGCTGCCTGGAGCAGCAGGGTGCCAAACATTTGCCCAGTCCAGCATGGATCTAAGATAGGGTACTTCCACAGCGGGAGACTCTTGTGGATCATTCTGATCGCTAAAAATGGCCTTTATTTCATCCTCAGAGTGGAATGAATTTTATCCTCAGAGTGGAATGAATTTTATCCTCAGAGTGGAATTAATTTTATCCTCAGAGTGGAATGAATTTTTTCATCCTAAGTACACGGTACTGAATTTAATTCAGGAAAAGGGAGCACTAAAGGTTATCACTATTATATTTGGGAGATCTGCTAATTGATTTCCTCTATTTATTGTTCCTCCTTATTAAAGGGATACTGATGTCCAATAATAACTTTCTGTTGTTTTGTAGATTTTATGATTTGAGAGATATTCACATCTAAAGTTCCCCCTCCCTCCTTTAAAGGGATAGTAATCCTTAAGATGTAAAAAAATGTAAAAAAAAAAAATATGCTATAGGGTTTATCCCCCTGAGTAAAACAAGGGAACTCCCACTGCTGAAAGGTGTTTTATTCAAAAGTTATTACAGCTGAAAGTTGAATTTTTTAGGTGCAATATCACAGTGGCCTGACCTTGTACAGTGGAGCTGTTGCTACACCATCCAATGTAGATTTATGGTCTACGGACTAGAGCTGTCCATAGGATGGTGTAACAACAGCACCACTGTACAGTTTCAGGCCATTGTGATATTGCACCTAAAAAAACTCAACTTTGAGCTGTAATAACTTTTGACTAAAACACCTTTCAGCAGTGAGAGTACCCTTTTTTACTCAGGGGGGATAAACACTACAAAATATATTTTTTTACATATTAAGTATTACTATCCCTTTAAATATTGCTATTTCGGCTCTGCTGAAGAGCCACCTTGTGTTGGCCGGGTGGAACTTTAGATGCGAATATCTCTCAGACCATAAATGTTTGAGAGATGGGATTTGCACCATATAATTTTTTTTTAAAAAATCTACAAAGCAGCAAAACATTTTTACTGGACATGACTGATACTTTACAGTTCTGTTCCTGTATCACACACACACTAATGTCCTACAATGCCCACCCTCCGAGAGCTTCAACAGAATGTTCTATTTATTTAGAAACTAGTGTAAAAACCCGTGTACACAGGCCAAGGTCCGGGTGATGTTAACTCTTTGAGTGCCAGAGGGGTACGCAACGCATTGCTTTGCAATGCATTGCGTACCCCACTGGCACTCAAAGGGTTAAGAGGCCGGTCCTGCTGTGCGTCCTGCCGCCGATGCAGTCATGCACTGTGGAGACTGCCCAAAAGCACAGAATGCTCCCAGCACAGAACTCCCAGCATTCCTACACCTCCCAGCATTCCTACATCTCCCAGCATTCCATGTTCCCATCATTCCATGCTCCCAGCATTCTGTGCTCCCAACATTCCGTGCTCCCAGCATTTTGTGCTCCCAACATTCCATGTTCCTAGCATTCTGTGCTCCCAGCATTCAGTGCTCCCAACATTCTGTGCTCCCAGCATTCTGTGATCAATGCATTCTGTTCTCCCAGCATTCCATGCTCCCTGCATTCTGTGCTCCCAACATTCCGTGTTCCCAGCATTCTGTGCTCCCAACATTTCAGGAGGATACGCTGAAGTTTCAAAAATGTAAGTTACTGGATTGACTGTTATACAGAAATGCCCCTTGGCCTGGGCATAGCTGTGGTACCCAAAGGGTTAACTTTTAAGCAAAACTCTGGAGAACCTAGTTTTACACGTATATGCTTTTTTACATTTGATCTCAGTTGTAATCTGCCGCTTAGCTGCTTCAGTTTACAACTGAATAAAGATAATTTATCCTTAAAGGGATAGTAATACTTAAAATGTTAAATATGTTGTAGGGTTTATCCCCCTGAATAAAACAAGCATAATCCTACTGCTAAAAGATGTTTTATTCAAAAGTTATTACAGCTCAAACTTGATTTTTTTTTAGGCACAGTATCTCAGTGGCCTGAAACTCTACAGTGGCGCTGTTGCAACACCATCCTATGGAGAGTTATGGTCAATTGAACAGAGCTATGTAACAAGTATAGGGAATATAGATCCCCAGACCCCTTTAATGAGGTACTCAACCACAAGTCAATATAACAAAAAATATATTTAATTTATTAGTAGGCAAAAAAATCATGACAGAATAAAGGATTATACACACATTTAATGCATACTTAAAAACCACTGGAGGAGATCAAGTGAGGTTCTGGATAAAGATACAAATACAAATCCACTAATCATATGTCTCTTCATAATGTTATAAACAATTAATACATCAATATAAACGTAACAGAAGAGAATCATCAGCAATCCATTTACCTGGACCATACAGAAGAGAGTACCAAGCAATTAAGTTGGGTGTGCAAACCACAGCAAATGTGCAAAATATATATAAAATATATTGAATACACTCAATCCACCAGAGTGCTAAAAATCAAGTGCAACACTGAACAAATATCAGAACAATCACAATACTTATTATATAAAGCAAATGTACAATCACAGGTAAGTAGTGGAAGACCTTACAAGTGTCTCCTCAAGCCCACACAACCCAACACGTATCGCCAAACGGCTTCGTCAGGGGACCAGAGCTGTCCATAGGATCGTGTAGCAACAGCAACACTGTATAATTTCAGGCCACTGAGATACTGCACCTATAACATTCAAGTTTCCGCTGTAATAGCTTTTGAATAAAACACCTCTCAGCACTGAGAGTACCCTTGTTTTACTCAGGGGGGTAAACACTACATTATATATTTTTTACATATTGAGTATTACTATCCCTTTAAAGGGATAGTAATGTTTCATAATAAAAGCAGCTGTAATTAATCACCATAGTATTTGGGCCATGGAGAGTGTTATTTCTGTACTGTCAGAGTTGTAGTACAAGAGTAATTGAATGATAAAGTATCCCCCTCCCGCCCCTTTTACTGATGTAACACTGTTCAGCCAGATCAGAAGGGAGGTGCCCAGGTAGACTGCAGAGAGGGACAATCTTCAATTAAGATAAGGGAAAAACCTGAAAAACATGTCAAGGGGGGCAGGGCTTTCATTGTTCTCATAGGAAGAAGATTGTCCCCTGCTGTTATCTGTCTGGTCTATGGACTGCATTCTACATCTGAGAAGAGATGGCTTACACTAGGTAAAAGGGGCGGGAGGGGAAACTTTGCTTGTGAATATCTCTCAAACCATAAAGGTTTGAGAGATAAGACTTATATCGTTCTTCATGTTTTTTAATGCCTATAAAATAAAATAAAGATAAAACAAAGTATTACTATCCCTTTAAAAGCCATTCTGGTCTATAAACCCACTGAGAGCCAGAGGGGTACGCAATGCATTGCAGAGCAATTGCACTCAAAGGGTAAAGCCCGTTGTTTGCTGTGAGGAGATATAAATGAACGTAGAGTTCAGCAGAGATCATTATATACAGGAAACTGCAGTCTGTAAATATATCTTCCCCTGACTTACCTACATACTGTAAGTAACTGGAAAAGGGACGCTATCGCCTAAAACAACTTTGGGGATTTTGAAAGAACATTCAAAATCACCTATATGTTGTATTGTCAATATTTTGTTTATAAAACTATTTTTTTTGTTATTTAGATTTAGAGATGAAACTGATTAAAGGGATAGTATTGTCTAATTTTAAAAAATTCAGTCTTGTAGCCATTCAAAAAATAAACTAAATGAGCCCAGTCCCATCTCTCAAACTGTTATGGTTTGAGAGATATTTGCAGCTAAAGTTCCCTCCTCTTCCCCTGATGTCAGCACTCTTTTCATATCTCGCGATCTCGGCTCTGTTGAAGAGCCTCCGACGGTCCTGGGTCCAGATCCCCCTGCAGTCAGCTACAATGCTGACCTCAGGGAAAGGGGAGGGAGGGGGGAACTTTAGCTGCAAGCATCTTTTTAAAATTAGTCAGTACTATCCCTTTAAGGCATGCTATGCAGGCACTTACATGTAACTTAGTTCAAGCGCTCAAGTTCACCTCCAACCTCCAAAACATCTCAATAGAAACACATATTGGAATTCTTAAATAAATTTTCAGCAACAGAAAAAAATAAATTACAGACAGTAGAAGTTCAAAAGTGACAGTTCAATATATAGAACCTTTCAAACGATATGGGTATAGTTCTCTGAGGTCTTCACTCCGGATTGTTGACCCCAACGGGATCTCTGCTGCTCAGTCCCTAGGGCTGTTGGAATAGGCCTTATCGTAGAATCGTGATTCCCAAAAACAAGCAAAAAAACAAAACATTGATTTTATTTTTTGATTTGATATGGTTATGCTATTTAAATAAATTGTTTTATACATACCTTCAACCATAGTAACTCATTTGAGTCATATTTGGACCACTATTGAGTATCAGATTTGGTCAGCTTACTCACCGTGTTTGGTGCGGTTTGTGAATTACAAAAAGAGAGTTGACTAGAAATCAGAAGGTGGTTCGTAGGAATCATGGTTGGAGACGGACCGTCACTGGGGCTCAGATCCAGTGAAGGCTTAAATCCTCGAGGCGGCAGTAGCCTCGTGAAAAAGTGAGTACCCATTCTAGGGGTTGAAGAGGGAAGGGTATTGGTCTTAAAATAATAATTGGATCGCACTTAGAGGGATCTATTTGCGCTGTCCTGTTTTGTTTTTTATGCAGGCACTTACTGTCCTACATTACCTCCTGTAGTCACAATACATTGCCCACCTCCTCTAGAACTGAAAGGAACACATCTCAGGGAGTGGGGTGCAGGGGTGCGGCTAGGTTTTTGGAGGCCCTAAAAATTCCCATGGGGCCCTCCTTTACTCTCACATCATCTGTATTTCTAAAAAGACATAGGGGGCTATGCACTAAGGTGTGATAAGGAGGTGATAACGTGGAGATGACTTCTCCAGTGATATCACTTCTCCAGTCCATGTGTTATTGTATGGAGCCAATGAGCTAAGATTTCTCCAGCTTGTATTGTAGCACCACCACCACTCAGGGGAGCTGTTGTATGGCCAAGACAGGAAGTACCTGCCTAGCAAGCCTTAACCCTTTGCAATGTGCTGCATAACCCTCAGGCACTCAAAGGGTTAAAGCAGTGGTTCTCAGCCTCTTTGTGTTCAAGGCACTCCTAACATGCAGTCTGGAGGTTTCGGGACACAGCTAACATTTTGTAGGTCGTTTGTCAAGCACGTAATGGATGATCAAAATTCATAAATACATCGCTCTTTTTAGGTCACACCATCAGAATAATATAAACAAACATTTCACTGCAGAAAACATTCCAGAAATAGACATTTGAAACTCGGTATTCACATTTGATCAAAGTTTGTATAGAAAAGATGGGGCACCCTGAGTGGATGCCCTTGGCACACCAAAGTGCCATGTCGCCCTGGTCAAGAATCACTGCCTTAACCCTTTGAGTGCCAGAGGGTTACGCAACGCATTGCTTTGCGTACCCCTCTGGCACTCAAAGGGTTAAAGGGACAGTAATGTTTAAGTATTAACCCTTTGAATGCCAGAGAGGTATCTACTGCATTGTAGCACAATGCATTGGATGCATTTCCGGAACTCAAAGGGTTAATGTAAGATTCAATCGATGTGTACCTATGTAACTGTCCATTACGTTGCCGTTTACTTTTGTATTAAAGTCTCCCTCTCCCGCCTCTTTTCCATACGTCACAATTCATCCCCTAGGAGCAGAAAGTCGGTCCGGATGGCTTGTGACGAGGGACAATCTTGTGTCAGGATAGGAAAAAACCTGCCCTCTTTCATCAAGGGACGAAGGATTTTTCCTTATACCAATAGAAGATTGTCCCTCACTGTGATCTGTCCGGTCTGCTGACTGGATTCCTGATCTGAGTTGAGGATTTGTGATGTAAGGAAAAGGGGCAAGAGGGGACAGTTTAAAGGGGATGTTTCACCTCTATATAAGTTATCCTAAATAGTTTATTTATCGAATTTGAGTAAAAGTGTCTTCATTTTTTTTTAAGTGTTATTTGGTGAAATTCCAGTTATAAAGTCTGCCCTGCACCTACTTCTGCATAGACTGCAGTTACCTGCTCTGTAATCGCAGTCTGTCATTCTGCCTCTGCTCTCCTCCCTCTATCCAGCCTCCACCAATGACAGAAGCTTTCTGTCTATAAGCTGGAGCAGTCTCATTGGCAGAGGTCTATATCTAGCCAATGAGACCACTCCAGCTTAAAGACAGAAACTTCCATCATTAGTGGGGGCTGGATAGAGGGAGTGGATCAGAGGAGGAGTGACAGACTGGGGTACAGAGCTGGTAACCACAGTCTATGCAGAAGTAACTGCAGGGCAGACTTTATAATTGGAATTTTGACCAAATAACACTTTAAAAAATTAAGACACTTTTACTCATGTTCAATATATAAACTAACTATTCAGGCTAACTTATATAGAGGTGATATTTCCCCTTTAATATAGAATAAAACGAAAATGGCAATTTTATGGATGGTTACAAAGGTATACATCATTATACAGAAGTATATAGAGGAATCAGTCTTACATTAATACCGAACCATTACTATCCCTGTAATTACTATAATCTATAAATCTACATAACTCGTTAAAAATGAGAATACAACATATAGGGGATGTTGAAAGCCCCTTCAAAATCACCAGCCTCTTTAGGCGATACTGTCCTTTTAAACAAATAATGAATCACTAATTCTTCTCCTTTAATGCACAATTTGGTATCACAATTAACTTTTCCTTTATTTGCATGCTTCTGCTCTATATACATTTGCAAAATAAAGCTTTTTCTGGACATTAAAATTATGAAACCCTTTTATCTAATTCTAACAAAAGCCAGACAGTGAAAGTGACAATTGATGTATTGATTTAGACCGCTTATCAAATGACTACCTCCATAGAGAATGCAATTTATTAAAATTCTTGTTCTGGTGCCTTGATTCATGCCCTGATCCATTCCTTGATCCATACCCTGATTCGTGCCGAAATCTGTGCCCTGATCCGTGCCCTGGTCCAATCAGATTACATCACATTAGATGTTGGCAGAAGGGAGACACACACACACTTATCTCAGGAGATTATAATCTATATGATGCATTCTACAAGCTAAAGATGAGCAGTTCTGTAGTATACCAGCTGCACTGTAGGGAGAAAAACAAATTCCCCAAATTATCATTGATTTAAATGGAATACTTAACCCTTAGAATGACAGAGGTCCCCAACACATTGCTTACATGAGACCAGCAGAACTATACATAATTACAGAATGAGGCAACCTGGTGCCGTTCTATTTAGAACATGATTACTGTAAAGAGGCAAATGATAGAATCAACTGTGTTTGTCCTTTATCAGCACGTTGAATTGCCTGAGAAGTTCACAGTAATCGCTATAACCTTCCCGCAGTACGGCATCTCCAACTCTCAGAGCAAATCCCAGGTGCTAGGAGGGAAGCGGATTCCAGGCAGGAGTACCTTTCCAGGCTATCCCTCTCAGTGGGGTTTCTTCTCTCACACAGCTATTCCTTTTCAAGAAGCAAAGTGCATCGATGGAGCTTAAATTCTTTTTTTGTTTTAGTTGCTAGTTCCTTTTAAAGCTTTCCCCAGGTTACAGCTTTGGCCTTCGGCTTGTTTTTCCACTTAATAAGAAAGGGGTGACAAGTGCCCACTGAGCACAAGCTTAATGTAATAGTTTTCCTTGAACATAATGCCCCCCTCAGGGGCTGCTCAGTCATGTTTTTCACTCTGGTGCCATTACAGAGGAGAAATGTCCATATTCATATCGGTTCTTTTCCTACCCACTCAGATAGTGCAGCCCCAAAACATCAGGTAAATGTCCTCTGCATGATAAAAACAGAAAACCTCAGATGTACGTTTCTGTCTTTAGGTAATATGTCAGTACACCACCAACTCAGGCTTTCATCCTTCTAACAAGGATAAAATACGTACCTGCGAGTCGGGAAATAATAACAAATATTGGTTGGCTGACACTGACTGGTTAATTCCCAGGCTGTACACCAATGCATTTTGGGTCCCTGTGGGGAGAAAATTGTTATATAGAGTAAGTTATTATTAAATTATTATAATCTCTAGGCCAGTGGTGGGCAGCTGGCAGCCGGGAGGCCCCATGTGAGGCATTTCATGTGACCACCATCTCTCTAATTCAATGAAAACACTACACACAAAATGTTATTTTACCTTTTTTCATTCTGAAACCAATATACTCCCTAATTTGCCTCCCTTAAAACTCCCACTGTTCTAGTTCACCTAGAGTATTGTGTACAGTACTGGAGACCTAGAGTATTGTGTACAGTACTGGAGACCCCATCTCCAGAAGGATATAGATACTCTAGAGAGAATTCAGAGAAGGGCTACTAAAATGGTGACTGGTTTACAGGAAAAGACATATCAGGATAGACTAAAGGATCTGAACATGTATAGCTTGGAGGAGAGAAGAGAGAGGGGATATGATAGACACATTCATATACATGAAGGGATTCAACAAAGTGCAGGAGGGAAATACATTTCAAAGGAGTAAAAATGTTAGGACAAGAGGCCATAGTCTAAAACTAGAGGGACACAGGTTTAGACAAAATGTACGAAAGTTTTACTTCACTGAGACAGTAGTAGACAAGTGGAATAGCCTACCAGCAGAAGTGGTAGAAGTTAATACAGTGACAGAATTTAAGCATGCATGGGGTAGGCATAAGGCTATCCTTAACATAAGAAAAGGCCAAGGACCAAAAAGGTTTGAGGTTTTTACAGTAGGAAAATGGGCGACTAGATGGGCCGAGTGGTTCTTATCTGCTACCGAATTCTATGTTTCTATGTTCAATACCCTGTATCTTACGCTCAAGTTTATCCCTTTGCCATGTATACATCTAGCCAAAGGTAAAACCTAGAGTGGCCATTTTGAAGCTTTGGGGCCTGCAGATGTGGCCCTTGGAGTGAATCTGGTTGCCTTTTACTGCTATAGGCACAAAGGTTGCAACGGCTAATATCTGGGATACCGTTCCACTTAGGGAGACAAAACAGAAGAGGTGTGACAAGCGCAAACTGGGAATGAACATATCGTAAGAGTTATGGAAGGGAGTGTGAAAGGTAGGCATGGATACTTGCTCTCTTTGTGTCTAGGAAGATTCAGCTTCACTTCCATGATGAGACCAACTAAAGGTTGAAATGTATGACTGACTTGTTCCTGACGTTCTTATGCAGAGGTGATTTTCCTGATATTTCAGTGCTGGTCTGTCAAAGAGACTGATATGAATATGAAAATGTCTTTTCTATAATGGCACAAGAAAATGGAGACTGTGACTGAGAATCACATGATTGGGTATTTTCCTCAAGAACAATCTATGAAGTCATGTTCTTAGTGTTCACTTGTCTCACTACTTTTGTTTTCTGTTCTCCAGTTGGATATGTGCAACTCGTCTCATCTTCTCAGTAGCCATTGCTAATAAGAGTGGGCAAGTTGGTTAGAATCAAATCAAGTAGTATATACCAGTGGTTCTCAACCTGTGCCCTCAGTGGCTACTAACAGGCCAGGATCTGAGAATTTCCTTGTAAGAGCACAGGAGAGTTAATCAATATGACTGAGCTTCTGATCAAAACACTTGTGTTCTAGCAGAGAAATTCCTAAACCCTGGCCTGTTAGTGGCCACTGAGGACATGGACTGAGAACCTCTGGTATATACCATTCATCAGTAACTCTGTGAACCAATACAAAATGCATGCAAAGAGTATGTATATAAAATATAACAAATGTTGATGCTAACCTCTGACACAAATAATTAGTTCGACAGGTCCATTCTGTACCAGACATATACCAGAATTTCTCAGATCAGTTTCTATTATCTATATCATATATAACAGAGGTTCTCAGCCCGTGCCCTCAGTGGCCACTAACAGGCCAGGACTTAGGAATTTCCCTGCTAGAACACAGGTGTGGTGATCAGAGGCTCATTCAAATTGATTAACTCACCTGCGCTCTGACAAGGAAATCCTTAAATCCTGGCCTGTTAGTGGCCACTGAGGGCATGGGCTGAGAACCACTGATAGATAATCAAAATTAAATATGTAATTCAAATGAAATGCAAGAGCCATTTTATCATGCTTGATAGGCAAAAATTGTGGACGCTTAATTACCTTTTTCAATTCAAAATAACAATCCATGTTTCATTTCTTCGGTTCCAGACTGTCCGGCATGGCTTTCCATACCAACCTACGGCTTTAGCTTTTGACCCTGTTCAGAAGATACTGGCCATTGGGACACGAACTGGAGCTGTACGCATGTATCCTTTTATTTTGTCAAAATTATCTTCACTCCTTTAGGATCCTCCGAAGAATCTTCAGCAGCAGAAACGTTTTTAAGGTAGGAACTTTTCTAATGGGTCTGTGTGTGGCATCCAATTGGTTACAGTGTTTGGCTGTTAGGAGGGGTATTTTATGAGAGGTACTGGATCACCTTATCAGTAGTGGTGCATTATCCTGCTGATGACATGTGAATGGTGCAATGCCTTGTCAATTTACTATAATCTATATATCTAAATAATATAAAGTGCTAGCCTGCAAGGCTCCCTGTGTGCTTAACTGCACATGCGCAGTAGAGACTGGCGGAACAAGCTTTTCCGTAGTGGGGTTCTCCAGACGGCTCACCCCCTGTCTCTGCTACTGGCTCCGGTGCAGCAGCCTGGGCCGCTGAGTGGCACTTTAGCCCGTGTGCACGGGCTTTCATACTAGTGTATATATAAAAGAGGAACACGTCTTGTCACCAAAATTCTGCCTGTCTGGCACACACACACCCAGGGATAGCAATAAGGAGGAGTTATTCAGATCTCCTCTATACTGGTATTAAACGATATATGCTAAACGCAAAACGCACTACGCTAAACGCAAGACACAATGCACAAAAAGTAAAACACACAACATTATATGCAAAACACTACATGCAAAACACACACTACACGCTCATGCGCATTCACTCACTCTCTTACTCACACACACATGTATACGATCACACTCATGCTAACTGATGGAGATTTGCATAATGCAGTACATTGCAATGTGTTGCACATCTCTTTGGGGATGAAAGGGTTAAGCACTGAAAATGTAACAATCCAGTCATTAAACACATTGTCTACTTTCTGGATTCGTCTGGATGTTGGGGGAAAATAGTCCTACATGTAAATCCACTTTTCATTTTTAACCCTTTTAGTGCCAGACAATCCAATGCATTGGGTTGCTATGAGGTGGATAACACACACAATGACTACTCTTTTTTAGGATATCTACTGTAGTGTCTGTCTTCATAACACACTTCCTTTATACATCATTCTATGTTTATTTAGTCATATATACAACTGCATGGGACTTTTGTACTGTATTTTCTTTTAATTTCTTAGGGTCATTAGAACTTTTTGCCCATAAGTCATTATTAGGAGGTGTTACTTCCCCTTTAAATATGCCCTGTTGGGGGTATCCATTCATTCATTGATCAGAAACCTAGGACTCGATCAACATAATTTGTGTGTGTTTATGTGTGCGTCTGTGTGTGTATGTATGTATTGTGTGTGTATGTGTGTGTATCTGTGTGTGTCGTGTGTATGTATGTATGTGTGTGTGTTTATGTGTGTGTATCTGTGTGTTTATGTGTGTGTATGTGTGTAAGCGTGTCTTCGTGTGTGTATGTGCATCTGTGTGTGTGTGTGTTTATGTGTGCATCTGTGTGTGTATGTGTGTGTATCTGTGTGTGTTTATGTGTGTGTCGTGTGTATGTATGTGTGTGTGTGTGTGTTTATGTGTGTATCTGTGTGTTTATGTGTGTGTATGTGTGTAAGTGTGTCTTTGTGTGTGTACGTGCATCTGTGTGTGTGTTTATGTGTGTGTGTGTGTGTGTCTGTGTTGTGTATGTCTGTGTATATCTGTGTTTGTGTGTGTGTTTATGTGTGTGTATGTATGTGTGTGTCTCTGTTGTGTATGTCTGTGTGTGTGTGTATGTTTGTGTGTGTGTGTGTGTTTATGTGTGTGTATGTATGTGTCTGTGTGTTTGTGTGTGTGTGTATATGTTGTGTATGTCTGTTTGTGTTTATGTGTGTCTGTGCGTGTGTATGTGTGTAAGCATATCTTTGTGTGTGTGTCTGTGTTGTGTATGTCTGTGTGTTTGTGTGTGTCTATGTTGTGTGTGTCTGTGTTATGTATGTTTGTGTGTGTATCTGTGTGTGTGTGTCTGTCTGTGTTGTGTATGTCTGTGTTTATGTGTGTGTCTGTGTGTATCTGTGTGTGTGTCTGTGTGTGTGTATAGTACTGTGCAAAAGTTTTAGGCAGGTGTGAAAAAATGCTATACAGTAAGAATCAAGAAGGAAACACAGCGCAGAAGCAATTCCTGTAAGTGTAGTATCTAATGAACCGGAACCTTCACCACGCGCTCCACAAGAAATGAGAGGTTAGGACTGCCTCTCAGTGTGTAAGCATCCCTGGTACAAAACCCCAGGACGGTTACTCCTCTCTGTCAGTGGGTTCCCTCTGTTCTTGGTATGACTCCTCCACTGGATACGTTCAGTTCTTCACAGTGACTCTTTTCTTTTCAGCCTTTATTTTAGGGATCTCTCCTCTCGACAGTGCACTGTATCACTATAGTGACCTGTTCTTGTTATAATGAAAACATCATATTGGTGAAATGCATTTGGGCACAGGTACTATTTGGAATACATAAAGGTTTATTCCAGTATTCAAAAAATATATATAACAGAAAATAAATAACTAAAATTGTATTAAAAAGCAATTGCTGTTCTATCTAGAGAAATAATGTATAAAACTACTCTAAAATAATGCTCTACGTGTTTCGTGAACTTCTGTCACTTCCTCAGGAGCATTTAATAAACAGTCCTCATCTGCATTACCTCCAATATTTATGCCACAGTTAGAATTTCCCGCCATTTGGGTTTTTTCTAAAGCATTCTTCTTCACCGGAAATGTACCGTCCCACTCTAGACACGTCATGCGGTTCATTCGTGAAGCTCAGTTTAGCGTGTGTCCACTGTTATCACGGTGCCAGTGATTGCCTCCAGTGGGTAATTGCTGTAACAGTGACATTATTACTTCCTGGCTGTCGCTCTGTGCAAGTCCCTGTTCTTATAGGTCACTATGCTTATGATGTCATCTCTCCACCCACCTGCCAGGCCTTCTAAACCTCAGCATGTCCTATTACCTTTGCTCTTTCGTGGTGTACCTGAGCCTAGTGCTGTGTTGGTCCATTGCTGTTCCTGTGTATTACTCCTGCTCCATCTGACTACCTGTTCCGGCTCTGACTCCTGGCTGCGTCTGACTACCCATTCCGGGTTTGACTCATGGCTACATCTGACTACCCGATCTGGCTTTGACCACTGGCTTCGCCTGACTATCCGATCCAGCTCTGACCACTCGCTACGTCTGATTACCCGATCCGGCTCTGACCACTGGCTTCGTCTGACTACCCGATCCGGCTCTGACCCCTGGCTGCCTCTGGTTACTCTCCCTCTGTTGTGTTCTGGTTGCTATTACCAGCCTCGGCTACCCAGCCCTGGCTATTGGGATCCTTGCTGCCTGGGCGTACCCATTACCGATCTTGCTACCAGTAGCGGCGCTTGTCGGTCAGTCCGTGCTACTGACCTCTTGTGGTCGTTCCAGTTTGAGTGTTGCCTTGTCGATCAGTCCATGTTACTGACCTCCCGTGGTCGTTCCGGTTTGAGTGTTGCCTCACCTAGCCTCAAGTGCCGTTTACCTTGCCTTTGGTATACCCTAGCAGTAGGGTATCATTGTGCTACATTCACTTGTTGGCTGAGATTAAGGAAGTGCCATGCACTGTCCTCCCATCTGTCTGTGAAGGTTCCTAGGGCCATTGGGATACTAGCTACACCTGCCCAGTGAAGGGTTGAGGAAGTGTCTTGCACTGTTCTTACCTGGTCTCGTGGAGATGGTGGAGTTAGAGTCGCTACTGTGTGCGCCAGTGTCTGGAGCTACTCGCTCCCATTGCCTGAGTTTACTCTAACATCTGGGTACAGACGTGGGCCTATCACACTAGCCTTGTGAAGGGTGAAGAAAGTGTGTGCACTGTTCCTCCCTGGCCTCGTGAAAGTGTTATTCATTTCTGCCACTATTGTGTTTAAAATAAAATTTAATAAAATAAAGTTTATATTTTAAGTTCATCTGTACTTGTCAAGTGTCGTTATTCCATAGTCGCTTCATGACAACCGTGCTTACCATAGAAGGATTGTTGGACTCTACTGTCCGCGCGTTCCACTCCTGAGGTTTTGCTTTTCACTGAGATGATTAAAGAATAAGCTGTATTTATCTTTCTCTACATGTGGACTTTAGCGCTATATGCACTTGCAATCTCTATGTATTACAGCCGATTTCTCTCATTCTTTTTCTCATACCCCTTGCGTTCCGCTGATGGAGTGTGATATCCTTCCTGCTTGGTTGCGCCGGTGGATGTCATCACTCTCACCCCTAACCCATGAAAAGCCACATTTAACTCTTTGAGTGCAATGCATTGGATACCTCTCTGGCACACAAAGGAATAAATCACGGGTAATTTGTACCCTCCCCCCTCCTTGGTGCAGTTGGTTTGGTCCAGAATTGATCATCTTTAGTTTCATCAAAACCACCCTTAGTTTTCAGATGGGGGGGTAGGTAACCATTGGCTTTCCAGCTATAGGAAACTACAAGCTGTTGACGGACTGTGGTCCCTTACAGCCAGAGAGGCAGAGGTTACCTACCCCCCATTTTAGACATCCTTCCTAGCTGCAGAGCTACCACAGTGTCTGTTCCTCCTATTTCTGAAGTTAACACTTGACTGTTGGCGCGGATGCGGTGATTTAATTAGACTCATGTTCTGCAGTGTACACCGAGGAGTGTTGCAGCCTCTCTTTATTCTGTTCCTAGGACTATCTGTAATCATCTCACGCACTGGGTGCAGTGCAGACCCAGCGTTCCTTCCTACCTAATCCTGCAATAACGATTTTTTTCTATCCAACTCTAAGCAAGCACCTTAACTCACTGAGCAAACAGTATAATCAGCTGCTTTTTTTTTTCCTTTGACATTTTTATATGTTGTTATCTTTGTTCAGTTTCTGTTTGAGAACATCGGCCCCTATTTATTAAAGAGAAGTGGAATTATTCTGGAGTAAACCAACTGCACCATAGGGGACAAATACACATTCCTAAATTCCCATGCCTTTGATTAGAGCTTTGTAACCCCTTGAATGCTAGAGAGATCTCGCAATGCATCGGAGACCTCTCTAGAATTCAAGGGGATAAATACCCAATTTAATGCAATAGGAATTTTTATTCATCCCCTGTAGTGCGTTTGCTTTAATCCAGAATAACTCCAATCTGCTTTTATTATATGGAACATTGGGGGATATTCATAAAAAGTGTTCTTGTTCATTTTTGTGAATGGATCCTTAAAATGTCCTTATTCCTTAAAAAAACTGATAGATTCCACGTATCAATATGAAATAGCTGCACTCACATGTCATATATGCCATCTATATACATATGTATAATCACAGTGATAAGAGCTTGCAGAAATCTTACCACTGTCTCTGCTCGGTGTTACACCGGGCCGCTCATGTCCTCGTAGGTCTATAACCCAAAGTAGAAAGAAGAAACCGCCCCAGTGTAATCTCTTGACTTGTACAAATTCATTAAAACTATAAAAACATAACAATACAGTTGTGTATTTCCTACACTTCAACGCGTTTTGCAACAGGAAACGTTGCTTTCTCAAGATATGTAAGTAAGATGTAATAAACAGGTGATAAAGAGGAGATGACTTCTCCAATTATATCACTTCTCCAGTTCCTATGTTATTCTATGGAGCCTATACACTGATTTTTCAAGCGGGAGACATCTTAATGTATTGGCTCCATAGAATAACATAGGAATTGGAGAATTGATATCACTGGAGAAGTCATCTCCTCTTTATCACCCCTTAATACATCCCCCACCCTATGTAATAACTTCATCTGTGCTGAATTATCAATCTCAAGTATTTTGTTTTTTTTAGTTTATATATAAATAGCAATTTGGGACGGCGTTGCCTGTCATGTACTCAGGCTCACATTAACCCTTTGAGTGGCAGAGGGGTACCCAATGCATTTCTTACCCCTTTGCTACTCAAAGGCTTAAGCATTGGTTAAAAAATAAACAAACAGATGGTCAGTGCATCCCACACTGCTAGTATCTCCTAAAGAGGGACACTTGGGATGTATGGACCCCTAATATCTCCTAAAGAGGGACACTTGGGAGGTATGGACCCCTAATATCTCCTAAAGAGGGACACTTGGGAGGTATGGACCCCTAATATCTCCTAAAGAGGGACACTTGGGATGTATGGACCCCTAATATCTCCTAAAGAGGGACACTTGGGAGGTACAGACCTCTAATATCTCCTAAAGAGGGACACTTGGGAGGTACAGACCTCTAATATCTCCTAAAGAGGGACACTTGGGAGGTATGGACCCCTAATATCTCCTAAAGAGGGACACTTGGGAGGTACGGACCCCTAATATCTCCTAAAGAGGGACACTTAGGAGTATGGACCCCTAATATCTCCTAAAGAGGGACACTTGGGTGGTACGGACCCATAATATCTCCTAAAAAGGGATACATGGGAGGTTTGGACCCCTACTGTCTCCTAAAGAGGGACATTTGGGAGGTATGGAGCCCTAATATCTCCTAAAGAGGGACACTTGGGAGGTACAGACCCCTAATATCTCCTAAAGAGGGACACTTGGGTGGTACGGAGTACTAATATCTCCTAAAGAGGGACACTTGGGAAGTACAGACCCCTAATATCTCCTAAAGAGGGACACTTGGGAGGTACTGACCCCTAATATCTCCTAAAGAGGGACACTTGGGAAGTATGTACCTCTAATATCTCCTAGAGAGGGACACTTGGGAGATATGGACCCCTAATATTGCCTAAAGAGGGACACTTGGGAGGTATGTACCCCTAATATCTCCCAGAAAGGGACAATTGGGGGTATGTTACATATAATTCCCAAAAGAAGTTCTGCGTCAGCGGAATTTTTACACCAAAAAATGGACTTTCCTTGTGGATATATGTGATTTCCAGATCTGTATACAAATTGAGAGTACAGGATTGTACTGGGTAGTTCTTATATGTCAGTGAGAACTGGTCTTTTGTCCAAAATCTGACATCATACCCCTGAGAGCTGATGACAGTAGAAGGAAGTTTGTTACACAGATAATTAGGGAACTTTCCAAGAAGGCATTCTATACACCTTTCATCTAGAGAGTAAAAGGAAAAGAGAAACAGATTCATTATGACCTTTTGAGTGCCAGAGGGATTCTGGCAGAGACCCACCTAGATGTTGCTGTAGAAGATGCAATATATATAAACAAGACGCACAACACACACACACGCAAAAAAAAACACGCAATACACAAACACCATGCACAAGCAATGCACAAACACATACACAACACGCACACGCAATTCACACAATATACCACAACACACAAGTGTACAACACACATGCACACAACACACTATGTTAAGCCATAAGCAGGCTGCCCCTGGGTCCACAGTCCACGGTTCTTAAAAGAGATTTACAGGTTTATTTTGACATTGTATCAAACACAATAATCAGGCAGTGTTTTACAAAATAAAATGAAAACACACTAGAAATAAAAACATATCTCAATCTGAGCACTAATTTTACTTGTAGTAGATTTCCCTTCTGCTTCAAGGTTCTAAACTAACAAAAGTAGCACAGGTTTAACCTACCTTTTCAAGTCCTGCTTTGTAGCACTGCTCTTCTCTTCAATTCTTGCTCACAGCGAGTCAAATGTCATTTTATTTTTACAAACTTTGCAGCCTGGATTTTTAAAGGTGCTAAATCTGCTAATTGGGACAGGTGGAGGGGTAGAGGCTGTGTAGGATTCTGGGTCCTAAATACCTTCCCTCTACAATCCTCCCATACACTTTGTCACAACACACACACACACACACACACACATATAACAGACACTATTGATAGAGACACAATATATATACAGAGACAGTACAGCAAAAATGTTGTATGTATAACACAATCCAGACAACGTTATACCCACAGAGCTATAGGATAGGCAGGTGAGGAAAGGGTAGACATGCTGAAACATGTAATAATTTAATAGCAATACTTACCAGTCTTCAGTGGTTGTGATGAAAGGGTGATTTTAGCAGACTTAATTGGCTTTATTAGTGAGTGGATGTGAGGTAATCTGTAGGACGATGACTGCTAGGTGAAGGCACAATGCTCAAAGTTCACTGCATACCCTCTCTAGCACTCAAACGGTTAACAACATAGTGCAAGTGCAAGTACGAAAATCACGCCCCTGTGTATGTTGTGGGGCGGCAATTGGGATGAGACATGAATATCTCCTCCTTACTTCCACCCCTGGGTGTGTGTGGCTGGAAACGCAGGTTTTCTCACATATATATATATATATATATAAGTTTGTGCCTAGCAAAACACACCCAGGGGCGGCAGTAAGGAGGAGTTACTGCTCCCATTGGGTGATTCAGTGGGGGGGTGTTTTTCACACTAGTTGCAGTGGCCTAAGGCCACTGCTACCGGTGTGAAAATCATGCAGGGAGTTGGCCCGCCCCCACTATTCAGGCCACCTAACACTATATAACCGGAAAAAAAATGGCCGCCACTCGTTCCTACACCACAAACATACACACACAATCCCCACACACACAAGCCCCAGAAACAGACACAAGCCACACACAAACACAAAAGCCATCCAACTTTGCACTCAAAGCCAGACACAAGACACAAACACACTCACACACTGTTTCTCCCTCGCTCCTTTCTCTCTCTCGAATGGAGCCTCAAGGATGCAAACATGTTGGGGAATCGTGAAGAAGAGCCTACAAAACTGCCCAACATCATTAACCCTTTTAGTGTCAGAGTGGTACGAAATGCATTGCAAAGCAATGCGTTCCACTCTGGCACTCAAAGGGTTAACCACTGGAATGCCAACCGGCTCAACTCCCCGCTGTCCGAACAAGGATCAGGGGCGGCAGGTGGACTCCTGGGAGGAGGAAGGGTTCGGCTCATCGTGCCCGGTTACTGCATCAACAGCTTCTCCCTCACCACTGTCCTGCTGTCGCCTGCACTGCATTATGATGAATAATGCCACTGACCATCACTATAAGACACAATACATTATGCTCCTCTCACTATCACATCTGCCTGCTGAGCGCCGCTCCGGACTCTCTCTCTCTCTCCCCTCTACATGCATGGCCCTTGCTGTTCATTTTAATGCCTGTAGAGGGGAGAGAGAGAGAGAGTCTGGAGCGGCGCTCAGCAGGCAAATGCGTTGCATACTCCTCTGGCACTCAAAGGGTTAAATTATAAAGTGATGCATACACTTGTGGCACTATGTAAATAAACATATTCATTCATAATAATCTCTCCAATTTGAGACATAATACTGTATAGTCTCCACGGACAGGAATTATAGAGTTTATCACACTGGAACATTTATCTCTCCTTTTAGTGCATAACCCCCTTGGGTTCTTGATTGGAAGAGAATCTGTTCAGAGATGGTGAGGAAATGCATGTGAATGAATACTGAAATGGAGTTGTCTAATACTATCTGTTAAGAGTATTGTGTTTTTCCTTGGATGACAAGACATAATTATTTTAGTTGCTCATGTATAAAAACATCAATGGAAGGATTGCTAGTTTGCTTCCCCGTACCTAATCATAATTGTGTTTACTGTGAGTTACATGCAGAATATCGAACAACTGAAACAAGAATAGCTAATCAATTAAAATTACGCATTTCTATTGAATTTTTGTACTTCTAGGAAGAAACCAAATAACAGAATACTGTAGTAATGCAAATGATGACTTTGAGTTCCTAAGAACTATTGTATGTTTGCGTCTCAGTTTAAAATACTTATACTATGATTTTATTTTAATTATGTTAAATTATCAACATCTTATTCCTGTACAAAATGCGTTAATAACACATATTTTGACCTTTGGTTCCTAAAAACTAATAGCCTTTTAGTTACAATTTGTATCAATTATTACGGTTAAAGAGACTATCATCTAAATCAACTTTTGGGATTTCAAAAGAGCATTCAAAGTCAGCTCTATGTTGTATTAATAATGTTTTATTCAGAAAATGTTTTGAGTTATTTTGATTAATAGATTATTCTAATAAAGTCATACTGTGTACAATTTCTGTCTTAACCTTACGTTACCTCCCCCCCTCTTAACCCTTTCAGTGGTAAGGGTGGAGGACAATGCATGTACATTGGGGAGGTAATGTTGGACAAGGCAAGGAGTGTCTGAATGGCATGTCTTACTTAGGATAATCTATAAATCTAAATAACTGAAAAACTAGTTTTTTAAATAAAAATGGCTAATGCAATAGATAGGTAATTTATAAATCTTTTTAAGATCATCAAAGTTAATATCACTCAGCAGTTACAAGAGCCAATAAGGTACTATCCTGTATAAAAAGGGGTATAGATTCACGGGATGAGAATATTATTCTGTCTCTGGATAAATTCTTGGTTAGGCCTCATCTGGAATATGGAGTACAGTTTTGGGCACCAGTTCTTAAAAAAGTCATTATTGTACTGGAAAAAGTGTAGAGACATGCAACAAACCTGAGAGGATCTGAGTTGTAAAGATAGACTAGCCAAACTGGGTTTATTAACATTAGAGATGTCTAGAGGGTGATAAGATTATGATGTACAAACATATTAAAGATCAATACAAATAACTCTCTAAGGAACTATTTATTCAAAGAGCTGAGGAAAAAAAAAAAACGGTCATACATTAAGACTAAAGGCAAGGTGTTTTTGAGTAAAACAAAAGCAGGGATTTTTATACAGTAAGGGTAGTAAAGTTATTGTATTGTATATTTTTATTTAGATAGCGCCAACCAGTGTACTTGGCATTTACAGTTTACATTTAATATAGAAGGGGTACAATAAGTGCGGAGATTAAGTGCTTATAAAGACAATCATAAGGGGAACAACAGGTGAGTGTATATTAGGATAAACGGTCCCTGCCCCTTAGAGCTTACAATCTAAGTATAGGATGGGTGTCATACATATACGAGCTGGTAGAGGAGGAAGTGCAGTTTATGACATATGAGATAATATTTCCCTATTACGGTAGTGTTACATTTAAGAGGTGCTCTTTTAGCTTGGATTTAAAGTTGTTGAGCGTTGAGGCTTGGTGAATACTGGGTGGTAGGGAGTTACAGAGGTAGGGAGCAGCGAGGGAGAAAGCCTAAAGTTGTGAAAAAGCGATGGTGGTTAAAGGTGCAGAGAGTTGTCCACCATGCGTGATGCGTAGTGGACGTGTAGGTATATGGCGGGATATCAAGTTATAGAACTCTTTGCTTCAGAATGCTGTGCTTGCAGATACTGTAGTTGCTTCAAAAAAATAATGGATTCCTTTGTAGCACAGAACAATATTGAGAATGATGGCACTTTGTTTGAAAGCAGATAGGATGTCGATCCAGGAAAATATCTGACTGCCATTTGGTATCAGGAAGGAATTTATAACATACATGTGTCCACCTATACATACTGAGTATCAGTGTACTCAGAACATATGTGGAAATCATATTGTACTACAATTGAATGAGATGCTGAAATGTAAATTTTTAAAGAAATTTTTTGAATAAAATCTTAATATAACTTTTTTTCCAAAGAAAATTCCTTGCTTGATAGGTCTGTAAATGAAAGACAATTTTGAATTCTCCGTGATTTTTACTTTCAGGAAATGCATTTTTTTAAAGGGCTATTTGAAGTTATGGAGCAATTAATGCTTCTATCTAAGGCCTGGAACTACAATACATTTATTTATTTAGAAAATGTCTTACCAGGAAGAATACATTTTCAAGTAAGACCTGGAGAGCTTTTACAGTAATAGAGAAACAATATATACACACATAAACTTAAATTCAAAAAAAATATGTATGGATACATATTGTTTTTAGATACAAAGAAGCAGTTATTTTTGGGATTTTAGACTGGAATAAGATCTGAATTTTATGGGTAAGTTATTCCGGGCTTGCGGAGCCCTGAAGGAGAACGCAGATTGACCGGATTCTTTCTTGTAATGTGGAATAGTCAGTAAGTTGTTAGCAGCGAAGAGGAGGTTATAGTTAGTTTGAAGATCTGGAGTGATCATACTGCTCAGGTAGTGTGGAATAGTCAGTGAGTTGTTAGTAGTGGAGGTTATAGTTAGTATGGAGATCTGGAGTGATCATACTGCTCAGGTAGTGTGGAATAGTCAGTGAGTTGTTAGTAGTGGAGCGGAGGTTATAGTTAGTATGGAGACCTGGAGTGATCATACTGCTCAGGAAGTGTGGAATACTCAGTTAGTTGTTAGCAGTGGAGTGGAGGTTATAGTTAGTATGGAGATCTGGAGTGATCGTACTGCTCAGGTAGTGTGGAATAGTCAGTGAGTTGTTAGTAGTGGAGTGGAGGTTATAGTTAGTATGGAGAGCTGGAGTGATCATACTTCTCAGGTAGTGTGGAATAGTCAGTGAGTTGTTAGCAGTGGAGTCGAGTTTATAGTTAGTATGGAGATCTGGAGTGATCATACTGCTCAGGTAGTGTGGAATAGTCAGTGAGTTGTTAGCAGTGGAGCGGAGGTTATAGTTAGTATGGAGAGCTGGAGTGATCGTACTGCTCAGGTAGTGTGGAATAGTCAGTGAGTTGTTAGCAGTGGAGTCGAGTTTATAGTTAGTATGGAGAGCTGGAGTGATCATACTGCTGAGGTAGTGTGGAATAGTTAGTCAGTTGTTAACAGTGGTGTGAAGATTATAGTTAGTATGGAGATCGGGAGTGATCATACTGCTCAGGTAGTGTGGAATAGTCAGTGAGTTGTTAGCAGTGCAGCGGAGGTTATAGTTCATATGGAGAGCTGTAGTGATCATACTGCTCATGTAGTGTGGAATAGTCAGTGAGGTGTTAGCAGTGGAGCGGAGGTTATAGTTAGTATGGAGATCTGAAGTGATCATATTGCTCTGGTAGTGTGGAATAGTCAGTGAGGTGTTAGCAATGGAGGTTATAGTTAGTATGGAGATCTGGAGCGATCATACTGATCAGGTAGTGGAATAGTCAGTGAGTTGTTATCAGTGGAGGTTATAGTTAGTATGGAGATCTGGAGTGATCATACTGCTCAAGTAGTGTGGAATAGTCAGTGAGCTGTTAGCAGTGGAGGTTATAGTTAGTATGGAGATCTGGAGTGATCATACTGCTCAGGTAGTGTGGAATAGTCAGTGAGTTGTTAGTAGTGGAGGTTATAGTTAGTATGGAGATCTGGAGTGATCATACTTCTCAGGTAGTGTGGGATAGTCAGTGAGTTGTTAGTAGTGGAGGTTATAGTTAGTATGGAGATCTGGAGTGGTCATACTGCTCAGGTAGTGTGGAATAGTAGTGAGTTGTTAGTAGTGGAGGTTATAGTTAGTATGGAGATCTGGAGTGATCATACTGCTCAGGTAGTGTGAAATAGTCAGTGAGTTGTTAGCAGTGGAGTGGAGGTTATAGTTAGTATGGAGACCTGGAGTGGTCATACTGCTCAGGTAGTGTGGAATAGTAGTGAGTTGTTAGTAGTGGAGGTTATAGTTAGTATGGAGATCTGGAGTGATCATACTGCTCAGGTAGTGTGGAATAGTCAGTGAGTTGTTAGTAGTGGAGGTTATAGTTAGTATGGAGATCTGGAGTGATCATACTGCTCAGGTAGTGTGGAATAGTCAGTGAGTTGTTAGCAGTGGAGGTTATAGTTAGTATGGAGATCTGGAGTGATCATACTGCTCAGGTAGTGTGGAATAGTCAGTGAGTTGTTAGCAGTGGAGGTTATAGTTAGTATGGAGATCTGGAGTGATCATACTGCTCAGGTAGTGTGGAATAATCAGTGAGTTGTTAGCAGTGGAGGTTATAGTTAGTATGGAGTTCTGGAGTGATCATACTGCTCAGGTAGTCTGTTGGCTTTCCAGAGAAGTGGTTATAAACCAGGCAAGGAAGGTGAAGGGCACGTCTAGATTTGAGTGTTAGCCAATTTAGTTCTTTAAACATATCTCAATGATGGGTTGTGTAATTACATTTGAGAATAAAGTGGCATAATGAGTTATATAGGGTGTCAAGTGTATCAGGATGGATTTGTCAAAGCAAATGCATTCCGTAACCTTCCGTAACCCTCTGGCACTCAAAGGGTTAAGTCAGAACAACCCATTACGTGCTATGACCGTTAAGGGGTTAGTCCTTTGAGTGCCAGAGGGGTACGCAATGCATGCTTTGTGTACCCCTCTGGCACTCAAAGGGTTAAAGTAGACTAACACTATAATGAATCATGAAATGCTCACTCTCACTGTTGCATTAACCAACTCTTGTGATCAAGACTTGACACCTACTCAACTGCCACCTACTCTTCTTTATCTCCTGTCCCTGTGTGTATATCACGATTTGCATTTACTTTTGTTTTAATCCCTTGTATTGCCTGTTTTGAAAAGTGTTGCATGTTTTATAATTGTTTTATAAATAAATGAAATACGTATACAACAGAAAAGAAAGAGAAGACACTTCTCATACACTGTAACTGTACATAGCAATTAAAAAGCCACAGCATGTAATTATTGGAATAGAAATTTAAATCGACCAGATTACGCCACTTGTTTTGTTCATGCTCAGTTAGATGGATAAGCTGATCAACTACATGTGTATTAACTGTATGTGTACCGTAAATATTAATCATATTTATACAACTTATAAAATGTATTCATTGGGATTACTTTAGTGCCCATTGCACCATGTGTATTAATTGGCATGTTAGGTTGTAATTTGTTAATAATATAAATGTTACTACTATATAATTGCTTATGGAGAAATGCTAGGGTGGTAGTTTAACTGAAAAGTTTTATATCTAAGTGGTGATATTATTACCATTTACACATATCTTCAAGGTTAATACAGAGAACACCTCTACTGACCTTTGTATAAGATTTCATCACTAGAAGAAAGACACTTTTGGTTAAAAAAGGCAGGGCTTTTTTACAGTAAGGGCAGTAAAGTTATGGAATTATTTGCCTCGGGATACTGTGATGCAGATACTGTGGTTGCTTTCAAAAATGTATTTGATGTATTTCTAGCTCAGAACAATATTGAAAAGTATGACAGTTTGTTTGAAGACAGATAGGTTGTTGATCAGGGAAATATCTGCCATTTGGATTTTTTTTTACCCACTTGGGGCTTAATTGTAAATGGCTTCAGTTAGTTTTTTTAGGTCTTCTTTTGGATCTACAGGCATGAAATGGCATGGGCTTAACTTGCTGGACGCATGTCTTTTTTCAGCCTTATCAGCTATGTAACTATGTTACTATCACAATGACTCATTAAACTTAATTTCCATGTACAAATAAGCCTTTGGCAAAGTAGTCTGTAGAAAATCATAAACGTTTGAAGGCATGGGGAATTCATGACAATGTTGGTGTTATTATGGGTAGTCACAGGAATATGATGGCATATATGTTATCAACATAAATACAAAGCAAGATCGCCGAATTGCCTCTTATCGAACCTTAGTGGTGGTTGGGACACACCAACATGTCAGGTTTGCAAGGAATTGTACACCTTTATTATGAAAAAACATATATTAAAAGACTTGCTGAACAAAACTGGGGTATGCCCACGGCTGGAAGCTCTTTAATTCCAAAGAATTTAAACTCTTTTTGGTTTGTTTGTTTGTTTGTCTCTAGACAGCTTACCAACATTTACATGGTGTCATGATAGTTATTCTGCTGCATTATATGGGAGCCATGAGCTCATTACAGAACTGCAGTCTTCTGGGATCCCGCTGTGATTTAATCCTAGTTCTGGGAGCGCTTTAGCTGATTACTTTTGAGTCCTTATCTTCAGATTTGCTGAGATTTCTGATGCATAAGACAGCTTTTCTGTTGGCTGTTATATCCGTCCGCGGGTGCCCTAACAAAATACTTTGTCTTGTTAGCCTTCCTTTTTGGTTTTCCACCCTGATACGGGTGTTTTTGAGGTTTGCATTAACCAGGAAATTGTTCTTGTTCTCATTGTTCTTCTCCATCTAATAGACAGGTGCAAGAGCTTTAGCTTTTGCATGCGGTTAGGTGCTTGAGGTACTATGTTCATCGCACGCAGCTTTTTTTTAAAGTCTAACTCACTTTTTGTCATTCCTGAAGGGCCTCGTGTGGGCCAGGCTGTATCTAAGGTAATAATGGCTTCTTAGATTAATGCAATTCACCAGACATTTGTTCTTAAGAAGCAGGCACAATTCATCAGGTCAGTGGAAGCCACTTTGGTTTTAAGATTAAGGCCTCTGTTGAACAGCTGTGTAAGGCAGCAATGTGGTAGTCCCTTCATACCTTTGTCAAACACTACCGTGTTAAAAAGAGGTATTGAAACAAGAGTGGATAACATTATTTTGCCATTGTACAAATCATTGGTAACACCTCACCTTGAGTATGCAGGGCAATTTTGGGCACCGGTTCTAAAAAAGGATATACTAAAACTAGAGAGGGTACAGCAGAGAGCAACAAAATTAATTAGGAATGGAGGACTTGACGTATGAGGAACGACTAGACAAACTTGGTTTATTTACTCTAGAGAAAAGACGACTAAGAGGAGACCTTATCACATTGTACAAGTATATAAGAGGTCAATACAAGGATCTCTGAGGTGAGCTATTTATTCCAAGGCCTGATCAGGTGACCAGGGGACACCCCTTGAGATTAGAGGAAAGGAGGTTTAGACTTCAGCAGAGGAAGGGTTTTTTTATGGTAAGGTCTGTTAAATTGTGGAATTCATTGCCCAAGGAGGTGGTTATGGCAGATACAATGGATACATTTAAAGAGAAGATTAGATACATTTCTTTCCGAAGGGAATATACAGGGTTATACTGTTTATCAGTAGGCAGATCAGCTAGGTCTGATAAAGACTAATTTAGTTGGTAGCAGGAAAGCTATAAAATTCTCAGTTACTGGGGTATGAGGAGAAGGTTGAACATGATGGACTTTATTCAACCTAATTTACTATGTTACTATGTAATGTGCTGGCTTCAGCTGAAGCCAGTTTTGGCTGGAAGTTTGGCTGTTGTACCTGTGTAGGTGTCCTTGTTTCAATTCTGGGCAGTAATCTGTGATTTCCTGTTCTTTGGTTTGTAGTGTTGGCATCTGTTGACACCTGAGGTTCATATTGTACAGTTCATTTGTGTTAGAACTGATCTACTGTTTGATGGGGTTTTCTCTTTCCCTCCCTGGAATCTTGGTGAATGTTTTGGTACATCCCCTTGATTGCTGTGTTCCACATAGGATGTAAGAGAAAATGGGATATCTGTTCCCATACTGATATTCCTTACCTCTTAGTCTATCTGAAACACAAAACTTCCACCTTGAGATAAAAGCAGATGTTTAAAGGGATAGTAATACTTCGTTTTAACTTTATTTTATTTTGTAGGCATTAGAAAAACATGAAGAACGATATAAGTCTTATCTCTCAAACCTTTATGGTTTGAGAGATATTCACAAGCAAAGTTTCCCCTCCCGCCCCTTTTACCTAGTGTAAGCCATCTCTTCTCAGATGTGGAATCCAGTCCATAGACCAGACAGATAACAGAAGGGGACAATCTTCTTCCTATGAGAACAATGAAAGCCCTGCCCCCCTGGACAAGTTTTTCAGGTTTTCCCTTATCTTAATTGAAGATTGTCCCTCTCTGCAGTCTACCTGGGCACCTCCCTTCTGATCTGGCTGAGCAGTGTTACATCAGTAAAAGGGGACGAGAGGGGTATACTTTATCATTGAATTACTCTTGTACTACAACTCTGACAGTATTGATATAACACTCTCCAAAGTCCAAATACTATGATGATTAATTAGAGCTGCTTTTATTATGAAACATTACTATCCCTTTAAGCCCCAAGCAGGGGGTCTGCTTGGGTTTTCTTGTTCAGGGGACTCCCTTTCCTATTCCTTATCTGTTCTTTTCTTTCATCTGTGCTAAATATTACAACTGAGCATGCCCAGGCAGTGGTAAAGTGAATAAGAAGGAATTTCCACCTCAGAGAGTTATTTTGATAAATAGCCCTGCCCCCTTCCCACCCCCAGAGGACAATACTTTACCCCATGGTTCCTGTGTTCCACACGGACTAATGGAAATGGATTTGCACTAAAATCCTCTTTTGAATAAATAACTCGGGTAGTCTGACTTCTGTTCTCTGCAAGAATATCCTACTTTATGTGTTTGGGATTTTTTTCATAATAAATCTTTTCTGACTCCTCTGGTTCTCATGGGGGTTAAGAAGAACAGTACCAAAGCAGTTATACCAGAGAGGACAAATAAAAATCCCATCCATTCATTGGGTTTAATTCAATGGAAACTTGTATTTGTCCTCTCTGGTTTAGCTGCTTTGCTACTGTTCTTAACTACTTGAGCTCCTAATATACCCAGTTTTACTTAGTACATCAGCCTCCTTATTCCACCTTAGTAAGTGAGAGACTCCCTTATCCTCAAAAGCAAAGACTAGTGGTTGTGGATCATATCAGCTTTAACACAGGGGAGAAATAAAACTTGCATTGAACTATGTGGGGTTTTAAACCTCTGAATACTCCAAAAAGTGTTGGAGATGTCGCTAGTGAGATTGCACAGTGGTAAATTCCCTGATTGCACAGCCTGTTCAAACAAGGTTGCAGGTTGAAACCCTGGCATGGTCAACTTAGCTCTTCATCCTTCTGAGACCGATAAAATGGGGCCATTTATTGGGTGGTAATAATATCTGTTACTCTGCTACTGATTTGGTTAATTCCGAGAGTGTGGGCTGAAAGGGCTTTGAGTCCCACTGGGAGAAAGTCGCTATATAAATGCAAGTTATTGTTATTATAAGGAATTAAAATGTTACGGTTGGTTTGTATAAAGCCCTTTGGCGCTGAAGCACAAAATACCCCCTCGCTGAAGATTTTGTGTTCACACCTTTTTTCTTTCCATAAACCAGCGCTTTTCGTACAGAGAGCATCTGTATAAATCACAAAATAGAATGGTTTTGTATTCCATGTCTGAAGCTGCAACTGTAGTTTGTCATTTCATATCTGATAGATCACAGTTTAGAAAATCAATAACATGTCTGTGCCGTAAATTCTGTATTCAGGCTCCTAGGTGAACAGTAACTCTTCTGTTTGCCAGGTAGACTAAATGTGTTTTGTTTTGTCCCTATCTGATGTAAGAACTCTGATGGTACTGACCCAAAATACCCTGTAAGTGTCATTACTGTACTGTATGAGACTGATAGGCTAAGAAAAAATTTAGTAATTCTGGGGCAAACTAACTGCACCATAGATGTCAAATTAAAAAAATCCCCAAATGTCCATTGATTTAAAGTGGGCTTTTAACTCCAGAAATGGCTGGTGGGATGGCTCAGTTGGTTAAGGCACCAGCTGTAGAGTCTATTCAATCTCCAAGGTCACAGGATCTAGTCCTGGCAATGTCATCTCAACCTTTCACCCTTCTGAGGTAGATAAAGTGTGTCCAGGACCAACTTGAAAACAAGAGACAATCTCAATGTACACAGTGGCTCAGTGGTTAGCACTGTTGCCTTGCAGCGCTGGGGTCCTGGGTTCAAATCCCACCAAGGACAACATCTGCAATGAGTTTGTATGTTCTCACTGTGTTTGCGTGGGTTTCCTCCGGGTACTCCGGTTTCCTCCCACACTCCAAAAAACATACTGATAGGTGAATTTAGATTGTGAGCCCCAATGGGGACAGGAACCAATATGAGTGTAAAGCGCTGCGGAATCTGTGTGCGCTATATAAATAAAGGATTATTATAATGTATTCTTCCTGGTAAAATACTTTCAACAACAACAAAAAATGCTAGTAAGATCTCTAAAGCATTGTGAAGCAATGCACTGTAGACCTCTTTAGCATTCATGAGTTAAAAGCCCCTTTTAAATCAAATGGAGATTTTATATATCCCCTGTGGGTCAGTTGGCTTGCCCCAAAATTACTCCTGTTATTTACTCCATGTCTAACTTCCCTCTTTACAAGGACAGCCATGTTGCAGTTTTTTACTTGAGAATATCTCCCTCAATGGCATGTTACTTGTGTGGAAAAACCACAAGAAGGAACCGTCATAATCCGCAGCCTGCCCAATACTTACCGCCTCCTGCACCATCAGCTTTCCAATTTCATGTAGGGGGAAAGAGGAAGGAACGTTATGATCCGCAGCCTGCCCAATACTTCCTCCTCTCGCACCCTCAACTTTCCTATTTCATGTAGGGGGAAGGAGGAAGGAACGTTATGATCTGCAGGCTGCCTAATAGTTCCTTCCTCCCGCACCCTCAACTTTCCTATTTCATGTAGGGGGAAGGAGGAAGAAACTTTTATGATCCGCAGCCTGCCCAATACTTCCTGCCTCCTGCACCATCAGCTTTCCAATTTCATGTAAGGGAAGGAGGAAGGAACGTTATGATCCGCAGCCTGCCCAATACTTCCTTCCTCTCGCACCCTCAACTTTCCTATTTCATGTAGGGGGAAGGAGGAAGGAACATTATGATCTGCAGCCTGCCTAATAGTTCCTTCCTCCCGCACCCTTAACTTTCCTATTTCATGTAGGGGGAAGGAGGAAGAAACGTTATGATCCGCAGCCTGCCCAATACTTACCGCCTCCTGCACCATCAGCTTTCCAATTTCATGTAGGGGGAAGGAGAAAGGAACATTATGATCTGCAGCCTGCCTAATAGTTCCTTCCTCCCGCACCCTCAACTTTCCTATTTAATGTAGGGGAAGAAGGAAGAAACGTTATGATCCGCAGCCTGCCCAATACTTACCGCCTCCTGCACCATCAGCTTTCCAATTTCATGTAGGGGGAAGGAAAAAGGAACATTATGATCTGCAGCCTGCCTAATAGTTCCTTCCTCCCGCACCCTTAACTTTCCTATTTCATGTAGGGGGAAGGAGAAAGGAACATTATGATCTGCAGCCTGCCCAATCCTTCCTGCCTCCCGCACCCTCAAATTTCCCATTTCATGTAGGGGGAAGGAGGAAGGAACGTTATGATCCGCAGCCTGCCCAATACTTCCTGCCTTCCGCACCCTCAAATTTCCCATTTCATGTAGGGGGAAGGAGGAAAGAACGTTATGATCCGCAGCCTGCCCAATACTTCCTGCCTTCCGCACCCTCAAATTTCCTATTTCATGTAGGGGGAAGGAGGAAGGAAGAAGTGGAGGGGTGGGCTGTGGATCGTGATGCTGATAACTGAGCTTGCATGGAGCTCTCCCTCACAAATAACATTTTGGGAGAACTTGTCTTTAGGAGTATAGGGAGGCCAGAGCAGATATTTCTCAGGGACCCTCACAGAGGCTTTCAAATGTTAGCCCCTTTACAGACCCCTCTAGGTTTATGTGCCCAGGTGCTTCCCTGCCCACTTAATACATTGAAGCTGATATTTAGATTTTGGGAGGCTCAGCCTCCCCAAGTTTTCAGTATTCACTGCCTACGCACACTGTTCTCCCTTCTACCTGCCACTACCTGTTGGTCAATACTAGCTAATTTTCATAAACTGACACATTAATCAAGCTGGCTTTCGCGTTAACCTCCCATGTTTCCTGCAAGAAGCCCCCAGTTTCCCTGGCTTTATCCCCTTCTGACTTTCCCATTTCCCATATTCATTGAGAGAGAATTCTCTGTCCTTCAGCTGAACAAAGCAATGGCTATAGAAGATGTAAGTCTAAGTCTGTTGCAAAATCTATCCATGCCTGTAACAGTTATATAGTATGTCATTTCATATCTGGTAAATCACATTTTTACAAAATCGATAAAGTGTGTCCTCTGTAATATCTGTGTTCTGGTCTGGTAACTCTACTTTGTGTCACTGAGTCAAATAGTTTTTTTTGTTGTATCTGATATTGGGGTGGACCTCTGTAGCTAGTCTGTTTTCAAGGATCCATAAAGTTTTATTATGTAAAAAAACACATATTGTAGGGCTTTCCCTGATGAAACAAACAAGGGTTCTCCCACTACTGGGAGTTACTTTTTTAAAACATTATAGCAGTTCAAACTGTCATAAAGTGATGAAGCTGTTACTGTTACATTCTATGGAGAACTGTAGCCAGTGACTTTCCTCTCCCATGGAATGCAATAGAAACATCCACACTCAGTTATAGACTACAGCAGTGTTTAAGTATAAAAACAGTTAATAGAGACACCTGACTATTGTACTGATGACACCTACAGTACCTAGGTTAAGTCCTTCTGTTCAATTAAGAGTCACTTGTTCCAGGCTTATAATTCCTCTTTAAGTAACCTGAAAAATGGTATCTTATAGCATAAACAGAAGTATAAACGTGAGATTGTGATGAGAAATGTCTGTGAGGAATGTTGTGAATGTGTTATGTAACAGTGAGGACTAAAGGCACTATCAGAAGAGAAGAAACTGCTGTAATTGTATCCCACGAGTCTCTCCTTATCCATGTAAAACAGAGCAGTCTTTGCAGAACACGTACACAGCTACGTACCAGAGATAATTACTGTGTAGTATAGAGCCTTCACTTCCTAATAAGTGTCACATACACAGCTACTTCCAGAGATAATTACTGTGTAGTATAGAGCCTTCACTTCCTAATAAGAACCACGTACACAGCTATGTACCAGAGATAATTACTGTGTAGTATAGAGCCTTCACTTCCTAATAAGAACCACGTACACAGCTATGTACCAGAGATAATTACTGTGTAGTATAGAGCCTTCACTTCCTAATAAGTGTCACGTACACAGCTACGTACCAGAGATAATTACTGTGTAGTATAGAGCCTTCACTTCCTAATAAGTGTCACATACACAGCTACGTACCAGAGATAATTACTGTGTAGTATAGAGCCTTCACTTCCTAATAAGTGTCACATACACAGCTACGTACCAGAGATAATTACTGTGTAGTATAGAGCCTTCACTTCCTAATAAGAGTCACATACACAGCTACGTACCAGAGATAATTACTGTGTAGTATAGAGCCTTCACTTCCTAATAAGAGCCACATACACAGCTATGTACCAGAGATAATTACTGTGTAGTATAGAGCCTTCACTTCCTAATAAGTGTCACGTACACAGCTACGTACAAGAGATAATTACTGTGTAGTATAGAGCCTTCACTTCCTAATAAGATTCACATACACAGCTACGTACCAGAGATAATTACTGTGTAGTATAGAGCCTTCACTTCCTAATAAGAGCCACATACACAACTACGTAACCAGAGATAATTATTGTGTAGTATAGAGCCTTCACTTCCTAATAAGATTCACATACACAGCTACGTACCAGAGATAATTACTGTGTAGTTTAGAGCCTTTACTTCCTAATAAGATTCACATACACAGCTACGTACCAGAGATAATTACTGTGTAGTATAGAGTCTTCACTTCCTAATAAGAGCCACGTACACAGCTACGTACCAGAGATAATTACTGTGTAGTATACAGCCTTCACTTCCTAATAAGAGCCACGTACACAGCTACGTACCAGAGATAATTACTGTGTAGTATACAGCCTTCACTTCCTAATAAGAGCCACGTACACAGCTACGTACCAGAGATAATTACTGTGTAGTATAGAGCCTTCACTTCCTAATAAGTGTCACATACACAGCTACGTACCAGAGATAATTACTGTGTAGTATAGAGCCTTCACTTCCTAATAAGTGTCACATACACAGCTACGTACCAGAGATAATTACTGTGTAGTATAGAGCCTTCACTTCCTAATAAGTGTCACATACACAGCTACGTACCAGAGATAATTACTGTGTAGTATAGAGCCTTCACTTCCTAATAAGAACCACGTACACAGCTACGTACCACAGATAATTACTGTGTAGTATAGAGTCTTCACTTCCTAATAAGTATCACATACACAGCTACGTACCAGAGATAATTACTGTGTAGTATAGAGCCTTCACTTCCTAATAAGACCACATACACAGCTACGTACCAGAGATAATTACTGTGTAGTATAGAGCCTTCACTTCCTAATAAGAGCAACATACACAGCTACGTACCAGAGATAATTACTGTGTAGTATAGAGCCTTCACTTCCTAATAAGATTCACGTACACAGCTACGTACCAGAGATAATTACTATGTAGTATAGAGCCTTCACTTCCTAATAAGAACCACGTACACAGCTACGTACCAGAGATAATTACTGTGTAGTATAGAGCCTTCACTTCCTAATAAGAGCCACGTACACAGCTACGTACCAGAGATAATTACTGTGTAGTATAGAGCCTTCACTTCCTAATAAGAGCCACGTACACAGCTATGTACCAGAGATAATTACTGTGTAGTATAGAGCCTTCACTTCCTAATAAGATTAACATACACAGCTACGTACCAGAGATAATTACTGTGTAGTATAGAGCCTTCACTTCCTAATAAGATTCACGTACACAGCTACGTACCAGAGATAATTACTGTGTAGTATAGAGTCTTCACTTCCTAATAAGTGTCACATACACAGCTACGTACCAGAGATAATTACTGTGTAGTATAGAGCCTTCACTTCCTAATAAGACCACATACACAGCTACGTACCAGAGATAATTACTGTGTAGTATAGAGCCTTCACTTCCTAATAAGAGCCACATACACAGCTACGTACCAGAGATAATTACTATGTAGTATAGAGCCTTCACTTCCTAATAAGAACCACGTACACAGCTACGTACCAGAGATAATTACTGTGTAGTATAGAGCCTTCACTTCCTAATAAGATCCACGTACACAGCTACGTACCAGAGATAATTACTGTGTAGTATAGAGCCTTCACTTCCTAATAAGTGTCACATACACAGCTACGTACCAGAGATAATTACTGTGTAGTATAGAGCCTTCACTTCCTAATAAGTGTCACATACACAGCTACGTACCAGAGATAATTACTGTGTAGTATAGAGCCTTCACTTCCTAATAAGTGTCACATACACAGCTACGTACCAGAGATAATTACTGTGTAGTATAGAGCCTTCACTTCCTAATAAGAACCACGTACACAGCTACGTACCACAGATAATTACTGTGTAGTATAGAGTCTTCACTTCCTAATAAGTGTCACATACACAGCTACGTACCAGAGATAATTACTGTGTAGTATAGAGCCTTCACTTCCAAATAAGACCACATACACAGCTACGTACCAGAGATAATTACTGTGTAGTATAGAGCCTTCACTTCCTAATAAGAGCCACATACACAGCTACGTACCAGAGATAATTACTGTGTAGTATAGAGCCTTCACTTCCTAATAAGATTCACGTACACAGCTACGTACCAGAGATAATTACTATGTAGTATAGAGCCTTCACTTCCTAATAAGAACCACGTACACAGCTACGTACCAGAGATAATTACTGTGTAGTATAGAGCCTTCACTTCCTAATAAGAGCCACGTACACAGCTACGTACCAGAGATAATTACTGTGTAGTATAGAGCCTTCACTTCCTAATAAGAGCAACGTACACAGCTACGTACCAGAGATAATTACTGTGTAGTATAGAGCCTTCACTTCCTAATAAGATTAACATACACAGCTACGTACCAGAGATAATTACTGTGTAGTATAGAGCCTTCACTTCCTAATAAGATTCACGTACACAGCTACGTACCAGAGATAATTACTGTGTAGTATAGAGTCTTCACTTCCTAATAAGTGTCACATACACAGCTACGTACCAGAGATAATTACTGTGTAGTATAGAGCCTTCACTTCCTAATAAGACCACATACACAGCTACGTACCAGAGATAATTACTGTGTAGTATAGAGCCTTCACTTCCTAATAAGAGCCACATACACAGCTACGTACCAGAGATAATTACTGTGTAGTATAGAGCCTTCACTTCCTAATAAGATTCACGTACACAGCTACGTACCAGAGATAATTACTATGTAGTATAGAGCCTTCACTTCCTAATAAGAACCACGTACACAGCTACGTACCAGAGATAATTACTGTGTAGTATAGAGCCTTCACTTCCTAATAAGAGCCACGTACACAGCTACGTACCAGAGATAATTACTGTGTAGTATAGAGCCTTCACTTCCTAATAAGAGCCACGTACACAGCTATGTACCAGAGATAATTACTGTGTAGTATAGAGCCTTCACTTCCTAATAAGAGCCACATACACAACTACGTACCAGAGATAATTACTGTGTAGTATAGAGCCTTCACTTCCTAATAAGATTCACATACACAGCTACGTACCAGAGATAATTACTGTGTAGTTTAGAGCCTTTACTTCCTAATAAGATTCACATACACAGCTACGTACCAGAGATAATTACTGTGTAGTATAGAGTCTTCACTTCCTAATAAGAGCCACGTACACAGCTACGTACCAGAGATAATTACTGTGTAGTATACAGCCTTCACTTCCTAATAAGTGCCACGTACACAGCTACGTACCAGAGATAATTACTGTGTAGTATAGAGCCTTCACTTCCTAATAAGTGTCACATACACAGCTACGTACCAGAGATAATTACTGTGTAGTATAGAGCCTTCACTTCCTAATAAGTGTCACATACACAGCTACGTACCAGAGATAATTACTGTGTAGTATAGAGCCTTCACTTCCTAATAAGTGTCACATACACGGCTACGTACCAGAGATAATTACTGTGTAGTATAGAGCCTTCACTTCCTAATAAGAACCACGTACACAGCTACGTACCACAGATAATTACTGTGTAGTATAGAGTCTTCACTTCCTAATAAGTGTCACATACACAGCTACATACCAGAGATAATTACTGTGTAGTATAGAGCCTTCACTTCCTAATAAGACCACATACACAGCTACGTACCAGAGATAATTACTGTGTAGTATAGAGCCTTCACTTCCTAATAAGAGCCACATACACAGCTACGTACCAGAGATAATTACTGTGTAGTATAGAGCCTTCACTTCCTAATAAGATTCACGTACACAGCTACGTACCAGAGATAATTACTATGTAGTATAGAGCCTTCACTTCCTAATAAGAACCACGTACACAGCTACGTACCAGAGATAATTACTGTGTAGTATAGAGCCTTCACTTCCTAATAAGAGCCACGTACACAGCTACGTACCAGAGATAATTACTGTGTAGTATAGAGCCTTCACTTCCTAATAAGAGTCACATACACAGCTACGTACCAGAGATAATTACTGTGTAGTATAGAGCCTTCACTTCCTAATAAGAGCCACGTACACAGCTATGTACCAGAGATAATTACTGTGTAGTATAGAGCCTTCACTTCCTAATAAGATTAACATACACAGCTACGTACCAGATATAATTACTGTGTAGTATAGAGCCTTCACTTCCTAATAAGATTCACATACACAGCTACGTACCAGAGATAATTACTGTGTAGTATAGAGCCTTCACTTCCTAATAAGAGCCACGTACACAGCTACGTACCAGAGATAATTACTGTGTAGTATAGAGCCTTCACTTCCTAATAAGAGCCACGTACACAGCTACGTACCAGAGATAATTACTGTGTAGTATAGAGCCTTCACTTCCTAATAAGAGCCACGTACACAGCTATGTACCAGAGATAATTACTGTGTAGTATAGAGCCTTCACTTCCTAATAAGATTCACATACACAGCTACGTACTAGAGATAATTACTGTGTAGTATAGAGCCTTCACTTTCTAATAAGAGCCACGTACACAGCTACGTACCAGAGATAATTACTGTGTAGTATAGAGCCTTCACTTCCTAATAAGATTCACATACACAGCTACGTACCAGAGATAATTACTATGTAGTATAGAGCCTTCACTTCCTAATAAGAACCACATACACAGCTACATACCAGAGATAATTACTGTGTAGTATAGAGCCTTCACTTCCTAATAAGAGCCACGTACACAGCTATGTACCAGAGATAATTACTATGTAGTATAGAGCCTTCACTTCCTAATAAGAACCACATACACAGCTACGTACCAGAGATAATTACTGTGTAGTATAGAACCTTCACTTCCTAATAAGAGCCACGTACACAGCTATGTACCAGAGATAATTACTGTGTAGTATAGAGCCTTCACTTCCTAATAAGATTAACATACACAGCTATGTACCAGAGATAATTACTGTGTAGTATAGAGCCTTCACTTCCTAATAAGATTCACATACACAGCTACGTACGAGAGATAATTACTGTGTAGTATAGAGCCTTCACTTCCTAATAAGAGCCACGTACACAGCTACGTACCAGAGATAATTACTGTGTAGTATAGAGCCTTCACTTCCTAATAAGTGTCACGTACACAGCTACGTACCAGAGATAATTACTGTGTAGTATAGAGCCTTCACTTCCTAATAAGAGCCACGTACACAGCTACGTACCAGAGATATTTACTGTGTAGTATAGAGCCTTCACTTCCTAATAAGAACCACGTACACAGCTACATACCAGAGATAATTACTGTGTAGTATAGAGCCTTCACTTCCTAATAAGATTCACATACACAGCTACGTACCAGAGATAATTACTGTGTAGTATAGAGCATTCACTTCCTAATAAGACCCACATACACAGCTACGTACCAGAGATAATTACTGTGTAGTATAGAGCATTCACTTCCTAATAAGACCCACATACACAACTACGTACCAGAGATAATTACTGTGTAGTATAGAGCCTTCACTTCCTAATAAGTATCACATACACAGCTACGTACCAGAGATAATTACTGTGTAGTATAGAGTCTTCACTTCCTAATAAGAGCCACGTACACAGCTACGTACCAGAGATAATTACTGTGTAGTGTAGAGCCTTCACTTCCTAATAAGTGTCACGTACACAGCTACGTACCAGAGATAATTACTGTGTAGTATAGAGCCTTCACTTCCTAATAAGAGCCACGTACACAGCTACGTACCAGAGATATTTACTGTGTAGTATAGAGCCTTCACTTCCTAATAAGAACCACGTACACAGCTACATACCAGAGATAATTACTGTGTAGTATAGAGCCTTCACTTCCTAATAAGATTCACATACACAGCTACGTACCAGAGATAATTACTGTGTAGTATAGAGCATTCACTTCCTAATAAGACCCATATACACAGCTACGTACCAGAGATAATTACTGTGTAGTATAGAGCATTTACTTCCTAATAAGACCCACATACACAGCTACGTACCAGAGATAATTACTGTCTAGTATAGAGCCTTCACTTCCTAATAAGTGTCACGTACACAACTACGTACCAGAGATAATTACTGTGTAGTATAGAGCCTTCACTTCCTAATAAGTATCACATACACAGCTACGTACCAGAGATAATTACTGTGTAGTATAGAGTCTTCACTTCCTAATAAGAGCCACGTACACAGCTACGTACCAGAGATAATTACTGTGTAGTATAGAGCCTTCACTTCCTAATAAGTGTCACATACACAGCTACGTACCAGAGATAATTACTGTGTAGTATAGAGTCTTCACTTCCTAATAAGAGCCACGTACACAGCTACGTACCAAAGATAATTACTGTGTAGTATAGAGCCTTCACTTCCTAATAAGAGTCACATACACAGCTACGTACCAGAGATATTTACTGTGTAGTATAGAGCCTTCACTTCCTAATAAGAGCCACATACACAGCTACGTACCAGAGATAATTACTGTGTAGTATAGAGCCTTCACTTCCTAATAAGTGTCACATACACAGCTACGTACCAGAGATAATTACTGTGTAGTATAGAGCCTTCACTTCCTAATAAGTGTCACATACACAGCTATGTACCAGAGATAATTACTGTGTAGTATAGAGCCTTCACTTCCTTATAAGTGTCACATACACAGCTACGTAGCAGAGATAATGACTGTGTAGTATAGAGCCTTCACTTCCTAATAAGAACCACGTACACAGCTACGTACCAGAGATAATTACTGTGTAGTATAGAGCCTTCACTTCCTAATAAGAGCCACGTACACAGCTACGTACCAGAGATAATTACTGTGTAGTATAGAGCCTTTACTTCCTAATAAGTATCACATACACAGCTACGTACCAGAGATAATTACTGTGTAGTATAGAGCCTTCACTTCCTAATAAGTGTCACATACACAGCTACGTACCAGAGATAATTACTGTGTAGTATAGAGCCTTCACTTCCTAATAAGAACCACATACACAGCTACGTACCAGAGATAATTACTGTGTAGTATAGAGCTTTCACTTCCTAATAAGTGTCACGTACACAGCTATGTACCAGAGATAATTACTGTGTAGTATAGAGCCTTCACTTCCTAATAAGAGCCACATACACAGCTACGTACCAGAGATAATTACTGTGTAGTATAGAGTCTTCACTTCCTAATAAGAGTCACATACACAGCTACGTACCAGAGATAATTACTGTGTAGTATAGAGCCTTCACTTCCTAATAAGAGTCACGTACACAGCTACATACCAGAGATAATTACTGTGTAGTATAGAGTCTTCACTTCCTAATAAGAGCCACGTACACAGCTACGTACCAGAGATAATTACTGTGTAGTATAGAGCCTTCACTTCCTAATAAGAACCACATACACAGCTACGTACCAGAGATAATTACTGTGTAGTATAGAGCCTTCACTTCCTAATAAGAGCCACGTACACAGCTACGTACCAGAGATAATTACTGTGTAGTATAGAGCCTTCACTTCCTAATAAGTGTCACATACACAGCTGTGTACCAGAGATAATTACTGTGTAGTATAGAGCCTTCACTTCCTAATAAGTGTCACATACACAGCTACGTACCAGAGATAATTACCGTGTAGTATAGAGCCTTCACTTCCTAATAAGAGCCACGTACACAGCTACGTACCACAGATAATTACCGTGTAGTATAGAGCCTTCACTTCCTAATAAGTGTCACATACACAGCTACGTACCAGAGATAATTACTGTGTAGTATAGAGCCTTCACTTCCTAATAAGTGTCACATACACAGCTATGTACCAGAGATAATTACTGTGTAGTATAGAGCCTTCACTTCCTAATAAGTGTCACATACACAGCTACGTACCAGAGATAATGACTGTGTAGTATAGAGCCTTCACTTCCTAATAAGAACCACGTACACAGCTACGTAGCAGAGATAATTACTGTGTAGTATAGAGCCTTCACTTCCTTATAAGAGCCACGTACACAGCTACGTACCAGAGATAATTACTGTGTAGTATAGAGCCTTTACTTCCTAATAAGTATCACATACACAGCTTCGTACCAGAGATAATTACTGTGTAGTATAGAGCCTTCACTTCCTAATAAGAGCCACATACACAGCTACGTACCAGAGATAATTACTGTGTAGTATAGAGTCTTCACTTCCTAATAAGAGTCACATACACAGCTACGTACCAGAGATAGTTACTGTGTAGTATAGAGCCTTCACCTCCTAATAAGAGTCACGTACACAGCTACGTACCAGAGATAATTACTGTGTAGTATAGAGTCTTCACCTCCTGATAAGAGCCACGTACACAGCTACGTACCAGAGATAATTACTGTGTAGTATAGAGTCTTCACTTCCTAATAAGAGCCACGTACACAGCTATGTACCAGAGATAATTACTGTGTAGTATAGAACCTTCACTTCCTAATAAGAGTCACGTACACAGCTACGTACCAGAGATAATTACTGTGTAGTATAGAGCCTTCACTTCCTAATAAGTGTCACGTACACAGCTATGTACCAGAGATAATTACTGTGTAGTATAGAGCCTTCACTTCCTAATAAGAGCCACATACACAGCTACGTACCAGAGATAATTACTGTGTAGTATAGAGCCTTCACTTCCTAATAAGAACCACGTACACAGCTACGTACCAGAGATAATTACTGTGTAGTATAGAGCCTTCACTTCCCAATAAGAGCCACATACACAGCTACGTACCAGAGATAATTACTGTGTAGTATAGAGCCTTCACTTCCTAATAAGAACCACGTACACAGCTACGTACCAGAGATAATTACTGTGTAGTATAGAGCCTTCACTTCCTAATAAGAGCCACATACACAGCTACGTACCAGAGATAATTACTGTGTAGTATAGATCCTTCACTTCCTAATAAGAACCACGTACACAGCTACGTACCAGAGATAATTACTGTGTAGTATAGAGCCTTCACTTCCTAATAAGAGCCACGTACACAGCTACGTACCAGAGATAATTACTGTGTAGTATAGAGCCTTCACTTCCTAATAAGTGTCACATACACAGCTATGTACCAGAGATAATTACTGTGTAGTATAGAGCCTTCACTTCTGTCACGTACACAGCTACGTACCAGAGATAATTACTGTGTAGTATAGAGCCTTCACTTCCTAATAAGAGCCACGTACACAGCTACGTACCAGAGATAATTACTGTGTAGTATAGAGCCTTCACTTCCTAATAAGTGTCACATACACAGCTATGTACCAGAGATAATTACTGTGTAGTATAGAGCCTTCACTTCCTAATAAGTGTCACATACACAGCTACGTACCAGAGATAATTACCGTGTAGTATAGAGCCTTCACTTCCTAATAAGAGCCACGTACACAGCTAATACCACAGATAATTACCGTGTAGTATAGAGCCTTCACTTCCTAATAAGTGTCACATACACAGCTACGTACCAGAGATAATTACTGTGTAGTATAGAGCCTTCACTTCCTAATAAGTGTCACATACACAGCTATGTACCAGAGATAATTACTGTGTAGTATAGAGCCTTCACTTCCTAATAAGTGTCACATACACAGCTACGTACCAGAGATAATGACTGTGTAGTATAGAGCCTTCACTTCCTAATAAGAACCACGTACACAGCTACGTAGCAGAGATAATTACTGTGCAGTATAGAGCCTTCACTTCCTTTTAAGAGCCACGTACACAGCTACGTACCAGAGATAATTACTGTGTAGTATAGAGCCTTTACTTCCTAATAAGTATCACATACACAGCTTCGTACCAGAGATAATTACTGTGTAGTATAGAGTCTTCACTTCCTAATAAGAGCCACATACACAGCTACGTACCAGAGATAATTACTGTGTAGTATAGAGTCTTCACTTCCTAATAAGAGTCACATACACAGCTACGTACCAGAGATAATTACTGTGTAGTATAGAGCCTTCACCTCCTAATAAGAGTCACGTACACAGCTACGTACCAGAGATAATTACTGTGTAGTATAGAGTCTTCACCTCCTGATAAGAGCCACGTACACAGCTACGTACCAGAGATAATTACTGTGTAGTATAGAGTCTTCACTTCCTAATAAGAGCCACGTACACAGCTATGTACCAGAGATAATTACTGTGTAGTATAGAACCTTCACTTCCTAATAAGAGTCACATACACAGCTACGTACCAGAGATAATTACTGTGTAGTATAGAGCCTTCACTTCCTAATAAGTGTCACGTACACAGCTATGTACCAGAGATAATTACTGTGTAGTATAGAGCCTTCACTTCCTAATAAGAGCCACATACACAGCTACGTACCAGAGATAATTACTGTGTAGTATAGAGCCTTCACTTCCTAATAAGAACCACGTACACAGCTACGTACCAGAGATAATTACTGTGTAGTATAGAGCCTTCACTTCCCAATAAGAGCCACATACACAGCTACGTACCAGAGATAATTACTGTGTAGTATAGAGCCTTCACTTCCTAATAAGAACCACGTACACAGCTACGTACCAGAGATAATTACTGTGTAGTATAGAGCCTTCACTTCCTAATAAGAGCCACATACACAGCTACGTACCAGAGATAATTACTGTGTAGTATAGAGCCTTCACTTACTAATAAGAACCACATACACAGCTACGTACCAGAGATAATTACTGTGTAGTATAGAGCCTTCACTTCCTAATAAGTGTCACATACACAGCTATGTACCAGAGATAATTACTGTGTAGTATAGAGCCTTCACTTCCTAATAAGTGTCACATACACAGCTACGTACCAGAGATAATTACCGTGTAGTATAGAGCCTTCACTTCCTAATAAGAGCCACGTACACAGCTAAGTACCACAGATAATTACCGTGTAGTATAGAGCCTTCACTTCCTAATAAGTGTCACATACACAGCTACTTACCAGAGATAATTACTGTGTAGTATAGAGCCTTCACTTCCTAATAAGTGTCACATACACAGCTATGTACCAGAGATAATTACTGTGTAGTATAGAGCCTTCACTTCCTAATAAGTGTCACATACACAGCTACGTACCAGAGATAATGACTGTGTAGTATAGAGCCTTCACTTCCTAATAAGAACCACGTACACAGCTACGTACCAGAGATAATTACTGTGTAGTATAGAGCCTTCACTTCCTAATAAGAGCCACGTACACAGCTACGTACCAGAGATAATTACTGTGTAGTATAGAGCCTTTACTTCCTAATAAGTATCACATACACAGCTACGTACCAGAGATAATTACTGTGTAGTATAGAGCCTTCACTTCCTAATAAGTGTCACATACACAGCTACGTACCAGAGATAATTACTGTGTAGTATAGAGCCTTCACTTCCTAATAAGAACCACATACACAGCTACGTACCAGAGATAATTACTGTTTAGTATAGAGCTTTCACTTCCTAATAAGTGTCACGTACACAGCTATGTACCAGAGATAATTACTGTGTAGTATAGAGCCTTCACTTCCTAATAAGAGCCACATACATCTACGTACCAGAGATAATTACTGTGTAGTATAGAGTCTTCACTTCCTAATAAGAGTCACATACACAGCTACGTACCAGAGATAATTACTGTGTAGTATAGAGCCTTCACTTCCTAATAAGAGTCACGTACACAGCTACGTACCAGAGATAATTACTGTGTAGTATAGAGTCTTCACTTCCTAATAAGAGCCACGTACACAGCTACGTACCAGAGATAATTACTGTGTAGTATAGAGTCTTCACTTCCTAATTAGAGCCACGTACACAGCTATGTACCAGAGATAATTACTGTGTAGTATAGAGCCTTCACTTCCTAATAAGAGTCACATACACAGCTACGTACCAGAGATAATTACTGTGTAGTATAGAGCCTTCACTTCCTAATAAGTGTCACGTGCACAGCTATGTACCAGAGATAATTACTGTGTAGTATAGAGCCTTCACTTCCTAATAAGAGCCACGTACACAGCTACGTACCAGAGATAATTACTGTGTAGTATAGAGCCTTCACTTCTTAATAAGTGTCACGTACACAGCTATGTACCAGAGATAATTACTGTGTAGTATAGAGCCTTCACTTCCTAATAAGAACCACATACACAGCTACGTACCAGAGATAATTACTGTGTAGTATAGAGCCTTCACTTCCTAATAAGAGCCACATACTCAGCTACGTACCAGAGATAATTACTGTGTATTATAGATTCTTCACTTCCTAATAAGAGTCACATACACAGCTACGTACCAGAGATAATTACTGTGTAGTATAGAGCCTTCACTTCCTAATAAGAACCACATACACAGCTACGTACCAGAGATAATTACTGTGTAGTATAGAGCCTTCACTTCCTAATAAGAACCACATACACAGCTACGTACCAGAGATAATTACTGTGTAGTATAGAGCCTTCACTTCCTAATAAGAGCCACGTACACAGCTACGTACCAGAGATAATTACTGTGTAGTATAGAGCCTTCACTTCCTAATAAGTGTCACATACACAGCTACGTACCAGAGATAATTACTGTGTAGTATAGAGCCTTCACTTCCTAATAAATGTCACATACACAGCTACGTACCAGAGATAATTACCGTGTAGTATAGAGCCTTCACTTCCTAATAAGAGCCACGTACACAGCTACGTACCAGAGATAATTACCGTGTAGTATAGAGCCTTCACTTCCTAATAAGAGCCACGTACACAGCTACGTACCACAGATAATTACCGTGTAGTATAGAGCCTTCACTTCCTAATAAGAGCCACGTACACAGCTACGTACCACAGATAATTACCGTGTAGTATAGAGCCTTCACTTCCTAATAAGAGCCACGTACACAGCTACGTACCAGAGATAATTACCGTGTAGTATAGAGCCTTCACTTCCTAATAAGAGCCACGTACACAGCTACGTACCAGAGATAATTACCGTGTAGTATAGAGCCTTCACTTCCTAATAAGACCACATACACACAATAGAAGATGTAAGTCTAACTCTGTTGCAAAATCTATCCATGCCTGTAACAGTTATATAGTATGTCATTTCATATCTGGTAAATCACATTTTTACAAAATCGATAAAGTGTCTCCTCTGTACTATCTGTGTTCTGGTCTGGTAACTCTACTGTGTGTCACTGAGTCAAATAGTTTTTTTGTTTTATCTGATATTGGGGGGGACCTCTGTAGCTAATCTGTTTTCAAGGATTCATAAAGTTTTATTATGTAAAAAAACACATATTGTAGGGCTTTCCCTGATGAAACAAACAAGGGTTCTCCCACTACTGGGACTTACTTTTTTAAAACATTATAGCAGTTCAAACTGTCATGAAGTGATGAAGCTGTTACTGGTACATACTAAGGAGAACTGTAGCCAGTGACTTTCCTCTTCATGGAATGCAATAGAAACATCCACACTCAGTTATCATGACATGGCTTAATCATGACTGGGGCGGGGCTTCAAAAAAACTGTTAAAATTATAGGCAGTAGACTGGGGAAGGAGGAGAAATGGGCGGGAGTGGGTGGGACTTACAGGGAAGGTGCAGAAGTGGGAGCGGAGTGGATGGAACTGACAGGGAAGGAGGAGAAGTGTGAGGGGAGTGGATGGAACTGACAGGGAAGGAGGAGAAGTGGGAGAGGAGTGGGTAGAACTGACAGGAAAGGAGGAGAAGTGGGAGGGGAGTGGGTGGAATTGACAGGGACGGAGGAGAAGTGGGATGGGAGTGGGTGGAACTGACAGGGAAGGAGGAGAAGTGGGAGGGGAGTGGGTGGAACTGACAGAGAGGGAGGAGAAGTGGGAGGAAGTGGATGGAACAAACAGGGAAGGAGGAAAAGTGCGTGTAATTCACAGGGAAGGAGGAGAAGTGGGAGGAAGTGGGTGGAACTAACAAGGAAGGAGAAGTGGGTGGGGAGTGGGTGGAACTGACAGGGAAGGAGAAAAAGTGGGAGGAAGTGGGTGGAATTGACAGGGAAGGAGGAGAATTGGGAGGGGAGTGGGTGGAACTGACAGGGAAGGAGGAGAAGTGGGTGGAATTGACAGGGAAGGAGGAATAGTGGGAGGGGAGTGGGTGGAACTGACAAGGAAGGAGGAGAAGTGGGTGGAATTGACAGGGAAGGAGGAGAAGTGGGAGGGGAGTGGTGGAACTGACAGGGAAGGAGGGGAAGTGGGTGGAGAGTTGGCGGAACTGACAGGGAAGGAAAGGAAGTGGGCGGGGAGTGGGTGGAACCGATAGGGAAGGAGGAGAAATGGGCAGGGATTGGGTGGAACAGATGGAGAAGGAGGAGAAGTGGGAGGGGAGTGGGTGGAACAGATAGGGAAGGAGGAGAAGTGGGTGGAACTGACAGGGAAGGAGGAGAAGTGGACGGGGAGTGGGTGGAACAGATAGGGAAGGAGGAGAAGTGGGCGGGGAGTGGGTGGAAGAGATTGGAAAGGAGGAGAAGTGGGAGTGGAGTGGGTGGAACAGATAGGGAAGGAGGAGAAGTGGGTGGAAAGTGGGGGGAACAGATAGGAAAGTAGGAGAAGTGGGCGGGGAGTGGGTGGAACAGATAGGAAAGGAGGAGAAGTGGGCGGGGAGTGGGTGGAACAGATAGGGAAGGAGGAGAAGTGGGAGTGGAGTGGGTGGAACAGATAGGGAAGGAGGAGAAGTGGGAGGGGAGTGGGTGGAACAGATAGGGAAGGAGGAGAAGTGGGCGGGGAGTGGATGGAACAGATAGGGAAGGAGGAGAAGTGGGAGTGGAGTGGGTGGAACAGATAGGAAAGGAGGAGAAGTTGGAGGGGAGTGGGTGGAACAGATAGGGAAGGAGGAGAAGTGGGCGGGGAGTGGGTGGAATAGATAGGGAAGGAGGAGAAGTGGGCGGGAAGTGGGTGGAACAGATAGGGAAGGAGTGCCAAACGCAGAGTTCCTTAAGAAACTGCCCACTCCCTGGAGAATCAGCCTCTGTCCCCAGAGACCCAGTAAGACAGAGTCAAACCTGGAGTCTCAGGGGCAAATCCGAAGAGTTCCCAGCTATGGGCTTATACAAATTGTTGAGTGTCTCATTAATTAGGTTTTCCTATTTAGGGAGGGGGTACCTCTTGGGAGTTTATACCCAATGGGTTCTCTCTTCTCCTTTTCTTTTTTTAATGTATTAATTTACCTAAGAGTTCACCTTTAGCTATTTGAGCTTTATCTACTTAGGTGTTGTGTTTTCTGCTGGTGCGATCCTGTCTTATAGTAATTTGTTCTAGAGATAACGTTCATTCAGTCCTGGATCGTGTCATGGAGGAGGACATGACAGCTGCTAGCAGGACAGCAGAATGAAAACTTGGCTCACTGCACATGTACGGACGGGGGGTGGGGTACATAATTCATTGCTCTGCAATGTGTTTCTCACCTCGCTGGCCCTTCAAGTGATAGTAATGTCTACTGAAAATTAGTTGCCCGAGTCTTCTGTATATTAAAGGAACATATTGCGCTATGTCTAATCGCTTCCTTCTTTGTAGTTCAGAAGCTATGAAGCACTGAAGATCTACCGCCTCATCTTTCTGGCCTTAGGGTTACCACCCAGCCGCTATTTTACCGGCAGGCCGGTAAAAAATTGGCTTCTGTCCAATGTCTATGGAGGGAATGCCATGGCCAGTATTTTTCTGAAGGAGAGGTGGCAACCCTATCTGGCCTCCTCCCACGTAGATCGGGTCGTGCAACTCGATGGCTGCAGTGAGGGACAAACTTCAGTAAGTATAACAGAAATCCTTCCCCCCTTGACGAAGGAGTGCATGATTTAATTTTGCTTACAGAAGTTTGTCCCTCGCTGCAGCCTTCCGGACCAGCCTGCATCTTCTGAGTGATGTGGGTAGAAGGGGCGGCAGTGGATCTTCAGAGCTTCATAATTTTTGAACTACAAAGAAGTAAGCGCTTAGATATAGCACAATCTCTTCCTTTTAATATACAGAAGACTTGGGTGACTAATTTTCAATAGATATTACTATCACTTTAAAGAGTTAACATTTTGCTTTGCAATGCGTTGCATACCCCTCTGGCACTCAAAGGTTTAAAGGAGCAGTAAACTTTTTTTTATAAAAACACATATTTTGTAGATAACTTCCTGCTGAATAAAACAAGGTCGCTCCCTTCGCTGTCAGATGTTTTATTCAAAATTTATAGCAGTTTAAACCAGTGGTTCTCAATCTTTTTTTGCACAGGGCACCCCTAACATATAATCTAGATCATTCAGGGCACCCCTATCATATTTAATGTAATTTATCAAGGGCATAATGAAGGGTACAATACATAAATATAGCTATTATTAGTTCTTACAATCATAATAACAAAACTAAACATATTGTGCATAAAAATTTCTATAAATCTTTATTTAAAAATCCATTTTTGTCAGTCTTCACAGAAAACACAGGGCACCCTAAGCTGATGTCCGTAGCACACCAGAGTGCCACGGCACCCTGGTTGAGAATCACTGGTTTAAATAATCAGGAAGTGAATTTAATGTGTTTACTTCCTGATAGTTCTGACAGGAAGTGAATCTACTGTGTTTACTTCCTGATTGTTCTAACTGACAGGAAGTGAATTTACTGTGTTTACTTCCTGATAGTTCTAACTGACAGGAAGTGACTCAGAAATTTCTATCACATTCTATGAAGAACTGTATGTCTCTGACTTTTCTGACTTTTCTCTCCATTAGAATCTAACAGAAATCTAATTACAATTTGACCACTAGAGGGCACTGCTAATGTAAAAAAACATGGGTTTAAACTGTAATAACTCTGGAAATATAAATCTCTCGGCAGTGGGAGTACCCTTATTTTACTCCATAGGAAAATCCCTATAATATATATTTTTTCATAAAAAAGTTTACTGCTCTTTTAAGTAAACTCATGCACTCTGCTTGCTTCAGTTTCAAAAAAACTGCCAGCAACTGTAATGGCCGCCTCCATGGACCTGATATCCAGGACTGATTGAAGATGTTTTCTTTTTAACAAAGGTTCAACGGCAAAATTCATATGGGGCCATAAGGATTTTCTGTTCATAGTAACATAAGTGGGGGTTATTTTTAGGAACTGTTAGTTCTGTTTTATTGTATAAGACTGGAGTCAATCTCTTTTGGCCCCTCACTTAGAGGGTAGTTAGATAAATGACTTATCTTCTGGACTTTGGACTAACCAGGTGACAAGCAGCACTGCTGTGCAGTCTCTATGGGGCTCCTGGCAGCCTTGTGCAATATGCCTCCATCTGTTCACCTCTCCAAGCTCTCCTAGCAACCTGTCGCTGGGATGCAGAGCTTAATTAAGGTGTGCCTCCGGCCTTCCTTCTTTACACCCAGTGTCTGGTCTGGACCAGATAAATCCAGCATGTTTCCTGTATTGTCTTGCTGGGAAAGTAGCACATTTTAGCAGTTTTATGAAGATATGATATTGACCTGTTCTACTGAACTTTCATTGGTCCTGCCCAGGCTGTGTATGTATTTTTATATATGTAAAGTCTCTGTGTACATGAATGATTGTGTGACTGTGTGTGTTTGCTTTTTTTGTGTGTGTTGAGAGAGCTTGAGAGAGTGACTGTGTGCATGTGTGAATCTGTGTACAAATGTGTGTGTTTAATTGTGTGTGTGTCTGTCAGAGAGAGAGCGACTGTGCGTGTGTGTGTGACTGTGTACAATTGTGTGTGTGTATGTATGTGGGAGAAAGCGAGAGAGGGGACAGAGAGAGAGAGACTGTGTACAAGTGTGTGTGTGTGCATGTGTGAGAGAGAAAGTGTGACTGTGCATATGTGACTGTGTGTACAAGTGTGTGTTTGTATGTGTGTGTGAGAGAGTGATTGTGTGTGTGTGTGTGTGTGTGTGTGTGTGTCAGAGAGAGAGCAACTATGTGTATGTGTGTGTGAGAGAGTGACTGTGCGTGATTGTGTGTGTGTGTGTCAGAGAGAGAGCAACTATGTGTATGTGTGTGACTGTGTACAATTGTGTGTGTGTGTGTGTGTATATGTATGTGGGAGAAAGCGAGAGAGAGACTGTGTGTACAAATGTGTGTGTGTGTGTGCATGTATGTGAGAGAGAGAGTGTGACTGTGCATGTGTGACTGTGTGTACAAGTGTGTGTGTATGTGTGTGTGAGAAAGAGAGTGACTGCGCATATGTGACTGTGTGTACAAGTGTGTGTATGTGTGTATGAGAGAGAGTGTGACTGTGTGCGTGTGTGACTGTGTGTACAAGTGTGTATGTGTGTGTGAGAGTGACTGTGTGCATGTGTGACTGTGTGTACAAGTGTGTGTGTGTGTGTGTGTGTGTGTGTGTGTGTGTGAGAGAGAGAGTGACTGTGTGTGTGTGAGAGACTCTATGTACAAGTGTGTGTATGTGTGTGAGAGTGACTGTGTGGATGTGACTGTGTGTACAAGTGCGTGTATGAGCATGTGTGTGAGAGGGAGAGAGAGACTGTGTGTGTGTGTGTGTGTGTGTGTGTGTGTGTGTGTGTGTGTGTGTGTGTGTGTGTGTGTGTGAGACTCTGTGTACAAGTGTGTGTATGTGTGTGTGAGAGAGTGACTGTGTGTGTGTGTGACTGTGTACAAGTGTGTGTGTGTGTGTGTGTGTGTGTGAGAGAGAGAGAGAGTGACTGTGTGTGTGAGACTCTGTGTACAAGTGTGTATATGTGTGTGAGAGAGTGACTGTGTACAAGTGTGTGTGTGTATGTGTGAGAGAGAGTGACTGTGTGCATGAGTGACTGTGTGTACAAGTGTGTGTATGTGTGTGAGAGTGACTGTGTGAGTGTGACTGTGTGTACAAGTGAGTGTATGAGCATGTGTGTGAGAGGGAGAGAGAGACTGTGTGTGTGTGTGAGACTCTGTGTACAAGTGTGTGTATGTGTGTGAGAGAGTGACTGTGTGCGTGTGACTGTGTACAGGTGTGTGTGTGTGAGAGAGTGACTGTGTGTGTGTGACTCTGTGTACAAGTGTGTGTATGTGTGTGTGAGAGAGTGACTGTGTGTGTGTGACTCTGTGTACAAGTGTGTGTATGTGTGTGTGAGAGAGTGACTGTGTGTGTGTGACTCTGTGTACAAGTGTGTGTATGTGTGTGTGAGAGAGTGACTGTGTGTGACTCTGTGTACAAGTGTGTGTATGTGTGTGTGAGAGAGTGACTGTGTGCGTGTGACTCTGTGTACAAGTGTGTGTATGTGTGTGTGAGAGAGTGACTGTGTGCGTGTGACTCTGTGTACAAGTGTGTGTATGTGTGTGTGAGAGAGTGACTGTGTGTGTGACTGTACAAGTGTGTGTGTGTGTGTGTGTGTGTGTGTGAGAGAGTGACTCTGTGTGTGTGACTCTGTGTACAAGTGTGTGTGTGTGTGTGAGAGAGTGACTGTGTGCGTGTGACTGTACAAGTGTGTGTGTGTGTGTGTGTGTGTGAGAGAGTGACTGTGTGTGTGTGACTCTGTGTACAAGTGTGTGTATGTGTGTGTGAGAGAGTGACTGTGTGTGTGTGACTGTGTACAAGTGTGTGTATGTGTGTGTGAGAGAGTGACTGTGTGTGTGTGACTCTGTGTACAAGTGTGTGTATGTGTGTGTGTGAGAGAGTGACTGTGTGCGTGTGACTCTGTGTACAAGTGTGTGTATGTGTGTGTGAGAGAGTGACTGTGTGTGTGTGACTCTGTGTACAAGTGTGTGTATGTGTGTGTGAGAGAGTGACTGTGTGTACAAGTGTGTGTGTGTGTGTGTGTGTATGTGTGTGAGAGAGTGACTGTGTGCGTGTGACTGCGTGTACAAGTGTGTGTGTGTGTGTGAGAGAGAGTGACTGTGTGCGTGTGTGAGAGAGAGTGACTGTGTGCGTGTGTGACTGTGTGTACAAGTGTGTGTGTGAGAGAGTGACTGTGTGTGGGTGTGTGACTGTGTGTGTGTATGTGTGTAACTGTGAATATGTATGTGTGCCTTAAATCTGAGTGCCGGGAGGATTTTCAGTGCATTGTAAAGCCACTCACAGTATTAAAAACCTTTAATCCAATATATTAAAGATTGTGGTCTCCCAGACATCAGTCCAGTGTGTATGTGTGTGTTGTGTGTAGGAGTTAAACGTCTCATAACATAGCTCCTTATTTTCTTTCTGCACACGGACCATTATTAGATTTGAATGTAAGCAATTTAGCAGATTAGAGAAGAAATACAGGAGGATGTAAATGTGTGTACAGACAGAGGGGTGTTAACAGCAGATACATAGGAGAAGTGATGTCACCGTATTGAGTGAAGCTTTGATCTTACCTAGACCAGATCTCTAAAGGAATATACATAAATGAGAACCAGTGCAAATGCAGGCTTCTCTACAGCATGAGACCTTCTATATCTGGAATGAATAGAGGACTTTGATGATTTCTTTCTAGGAAAAAAGAATAGAAAGTGTGTGTATGTGTGTATGAGAGAGAGTGTGACTGTGTGCGTGTGTGACTGTGTGTACAAGTGTGTATGTGTGTGTGAGAGTGACTGTGTGCATGTGTGACTGTGTGTACAAGTGTGTGTGTGTGTGTGTGTGTGAGAGAGAGAGTGACTGTGTGTGTGTGAGAGACTCTATGTACAAGTGTGTGTATGTGTGTGAGAGTGACTGTGTGGATGTGACTGTGTGTACAAGTGCATGTATGAGCATGTGTGTGAGAGGGAGAGAGAGACTGTGTGTGTGTGTGTGTGTGTGTGTGTGTGTGAGACTCTGTGTACAAGTGTGTGTATGTGTGTGTGAGAGAGTGACTGTGTGTGTGTGTGACTGTGTACAAGTGTGTGTGTGTGTGTGTGTGTGTGTGTGTGTGTGTGTGAGAGAGAGAGAGAGAGTGACTGTGTGTGTGAGACTCTGTGTACAAGTGTGTGTATGTGTGTGAGAGAGTGACTGTGTGTGTGAGACTCTGTGTACAAGTGTGTATATGTGTGTGAGAGAGTGACTGTGTACAAGTGTGTGTGTGTATGTGTGTGAGAGAGAGTGACTGTGTGCATGAGTGACTGTGTGTACAAGTGTGTGTATGTGTGTGAGAGTGACTGTGTGAGTGTGACTGTGTGTACAAGTGAGTGTATGAGCATGTGTGTGAGAGGGAGAGAGAGACTGTGTGTGTGTGTGAGACTCTGTGTACAAGTGTGTGTATGTGTGTGAGAGAGTGACTGTGTGCGTGTGACTGTGTACAGGTGTGTGTGTGTGTGTGAGAGAGTGACTGTGTGTGTGTGACTCTGTGTACAAGTGTGTGTATGTGTGTGTGAGAGAGTGACTGTGTGTGTGTGACTCTGTGTACAAGTGTGTGTATGTGTGTGTGAGAGAGTGACTGTGTGTGTGTGACTCTGTGTACAAGTGTGTGTATGTGTGTGTGAGAGAGTGACTGTGTGTGACTCTGTGTACAAGTGTGTGTATGTGTGTGTGAGAGAGAGTGACTGTGTGCGTGTGACTCTGTGTACAAGTGTGTGTATGTGTGTGTGAGAGAGTGACTGTGTGTGTGTGACTCTGTGTACAAGTGTGTGTATGTGTGTGTGAGAGAGTGACTGTGTGTACAAGTGTGTGTGTGTGTGTGTGTGTATGTGTGTGAGAGAGTGACTGTGTGCGTGTGACTGCGTGTACAAGTGTGTGTGTGTGTGTGAGAGAGAGTGACTGTGTGCGTGTGTGAGAGAGAGTGACTGTGTGCGTGTGTGACTGTGTGTACAAGTGTGTGTGTGAGAGAGTGACTGTGTGTGGGTGTGTGACTGTGTGTGTGTATGTGTGTAACTGTGAATATGTATGTGTGCCTTAAATCTGAGTGCCGGGAGGATTTTCAGTGCATTGTAAAGCCACTCACAGTATTAAAAACCTTTAATCCAATATATTAAAGATTGTGGTCTCCCAGACATCAGTCCAGTGTGTATGTGTGTGTTGTGTGTAGGAGTTAAACGTCTCATAACATAGCTCCTTATTTTCTTTCTGCACACGGACCATTATTAGATTTGAATGTAAGCAATTTAGCAGATTAGAGAAGAAATACAGGAGGATGTAAATGTGTGTACAGACAGAGGGGTGTTAACAGCAGATACATAGGAGAAGTGATGTCACCGTATTGAGTGAAGCTTTGATCTTACCTAGACCAGATCTCTAAAGGAATATACATAAATGAGAACCAGTGCAAATGCAGGCTTCTCTACAGCATGAGACCTTCTATATCTGGAATGAATAGAGGACTTTGATGATTTCTTTCTAGGAAAAAAGAATAGAAAGGGGATATGGTAATGATTTTCAAAGGCATCAAGGGATTTTCTTAACAGAAGCACAAAGGGGAGTGTTTTCAAAGGAAGGATACTGCAAGAACAAGAGGTTGGTAGTGGGTTAATAGAAGTGTGACATAGTCAAATGTGGTAGGTTAAAGGGATAGTATTGCCTGAAAATAATTTTATTTTATATTGTAGCCCTTAAAAAAGCATTAAAAACGATATAAGTATTATCTCCCAAACCGTTATGGTTTGGGAGATATTAGCAAGTAAAAGTTAAGTTCCCTTTTCCTTACTGTTTCAGCCAAGTCTGCCATCTAGTGGACAGATTTGGAATTCGGTCCACAGATCAGCAGGCAGCTCTTTAGCAGAGCCGAGATCACGATCTTTAAAAAGAACTACTTCATTGGAGCTGTCTACAAAGTGTGCCTGGCTTGAAAGCCCACTTTGTAGACCATTCCAATTAAGAAATTATTTTTAAAGATCGTGATCTCGGCACTGCTGAAAAGCCATAGCTAGTCTGGGGACCAGTTTCAAAATCTGAAGGCTTGAGCAGTGATGTCACTCCTGCGACCTTGTTTTATTCAGCAGGAAAAGCTCTATAAAAATGTGTTTTCATAAATAAAAGTTTATTGCTCCTTTAAGCATGGTTCTGTGCAACATAGATGTGTGGGCATTGGATATATAAGTGTTCCCCTCTATCTAGCAACTATTAAGCTTGGAACATCAGAATGTCGCCCTTTTGATGCGGGCAACATTCTGATGTCGCCCTTTTCATTCAGTTGACATTTTTAACGCACCTTTTTGATGGTCCCCAAATAGATGGCGACATTTCAACAGGGTACAGTGTTTCCTCTATTTGACTGCAACCCCCTCACCCAAACAAACACCACACACAACACTTCCTCTGATTTGGCAATACTGTGAGGGTTTTAGCAGCCTGAAAACTTAACTGCACAGTAGGATACTACAGTTGGTAGCAGGTTGCTGTAATAATATAAAATTGAGGAAGAAGCCAGCGAACCAACAAAACTAACAGAAGGCCGGAGAAGGCGACAAATAAAACCAAGAGTGTGGTACCGAAAAAGGGGCAAACAAAAGAATAGTCAGGGACAATCAAAATTGGTCAGGGGCCGGCAGCAAAGCTTCTTGTACGAGAAGGAGAGCCGAAGGTCAAGGGCTGGCAGAGAAGGAGCAACATGAAGGGACAAAACCTTGGTCAGGGCTGGCAGCTATGAGACATAAACGAGAGACACGAACCGGTGGTCAAAAACCAGGTAGGACAGTCGAAATAAACAAATCACTGTAGGTAGTGATATGGCACAAACTCTAATACCAGAGCGCTCTAGGTCTGGACAACTGGGCATCTTGTGGGCCTCGAGTGTGTCTGATGTCACAAAGCGTGACGTCAGCTGAACCCAGAGATGGCCGCAGTCTTCCACACGCACCTGCGGGAAACGGCAGTCATCCGAGGAGAGGGCACCAAGAGTGACAGTTGGAACAAGGGTCACATGACTGGCACTGGCAGAGGACTTAAATGAGCAGTATGCATGTTTGTATGGAAACATATATACTATACAGTTTTTCCTGCTGAGTAAAACAAGGATACTCCCAATGCTGTTGTTTTATTCAAATGTTATAACAGGTCATATCTGTTATACTATGGAAACAGAGGTCCAGGGAACTTACTGAAAGTTCTGTAAGGAATTGATATAGTTGCTAATATCACATTTAGTGACTCGCCTCTCTCATAAAATAAATCTCTGAAATCTTGAAAGTAGATGGTAATGTTAAGATAGAAAACCAACAGTTTAATCTGTAATAACTCTTGAAAGACTCATGTTCCAGCAGAGGGGGTACCTATGTTTTACTGAACATGCATAGCCCTTCAATATATGTGTTGACAAAACATGATTATGTCTCCTTTGTAATACTGAGGACTTATAGACCCCATAGAAAAATGCCAGTGCACGATCACCTCCAGTCACATGAGAATGAGTGTGTGAGAGGGATGGGACTGTGGAAGCAATAGACAGAAATGTGTTTTTGGCAGGCAAGAGATTGAGGGAGAGAAGTGTGAGTAGGGAGACAGAATGAACATTGTGAAACTGGGCATTTTTGCAGAATAATCATAAATACAAAATGAGTAAAATGTAAATTTTGTGCTTGTCTTTTTGTACAAATGTTCTCTTTATCTACATAGTTTTATAAAAATCAATATTTGAAAATGGAAACGCAGCATAAAACAAAGCATTTTGGGCCTTATGTATGAAAACAAACTGTAACAATTAAGGGGCAAACGCACCTGATTTGTAGGGGAGAAATAAAAATGTTCCCAAATTCCCATTTATTTCAGCGGAGCTTTTAACACCTGAGAGATTGATACTATTAGCCCTGGTATTTTTAAAAGGGATAGTAATACTTCGTTTTATCTTTATTTTATTTTGTAGGCATTAAAAAAACATGAAGAATAATATAAGTCTTATCTCTCAAACCATAAGGGTTCGCAAGCAAAGTTTCCCCTCACTGACCAAAACGGTCAAGTCTGCCATCTAGCTGTCAGATTTGGAATGTGGTCCGCAGACCAGCCGTGGCTCTACAGCAGAGCCAAGATCGCAAGATATAAAAATTACTATTTCATTGGAAGGGTCTAAAAAGTGTGCTTGCAAACCAGGCACACTTTGTACACCATTCCGATTAAGTAGTTATTTTTATATCTCTCGATCTCGACTCTGCTGTAGAGCCACGGCTGGTCCACGGAACAGATTCCAAATCTGACAGCTAGATGGCAGACTTGACCATTTTGGTCAGTGAGGGGAAACTTTGCTTGTGAATATCTCTCAAACCATAAAGGTTTCAGATATAAGACTTATATTGTTCGTCATGTTTTTTTAATGCCTACAAATTAAAATAAAGATAAAACGAAGTATTACTATCCCTTTAAAACAAGCTGTAGTGGTTTTGACCACACAGGTTACAATTCTATAAACTGTGCTGTCAACACCAAAAAACGATCATAAATGTTCAAGGGTGCGCAATTTTCACCATTGTACACCACTTAAAAATAGTCGACTTTGCTATCCCATTCCATACAGTGGCTCCACTGCATGTTTAGGACCGTGCAGGATTTGTGCCATGAGAAGGCAGGCGCAGAGTCCAAAACACCCGATGAAAACCACCGGTATGTGTTGTGCAAGTACCCTTCTTTTAGTAGGAACAGCCCTACAGTGTATGGTTTCTTTGTGAAAAACATCTACTATGTCTTTAAATGGATAATAATACGTAAATTTTACTAAGCTCCACCCCGTAGCCCTTAAAAAAAGAAAGAAATTAAATGCCCCCAGTGCCATCTCTCAAACCCTTATGGTTTGAGTGATAATCATAGTTAAAGTTGCCCCCTCCCTCAGTGCTCTAGCTGACTGCAGGGGAATCCGGTCATAGGACCGGCGAAGGCAGAGCCATGATTGCGTTATTGCAAAAGAAATCCTTCACTGGAACGGTCTACAAAGTGTGCTTGCTTTGTGCTTGTCAGTGAAGTATTTCTTTTTCATTAACGTGATCTCCGCACTGCTGCAGAGCCGCCAGCTGTCCCCAGGACTGGATTCCCCTGCAGTCAGCTAGAGTGCTGAGGTCAGGGAGGGGAGAACTTTTAAAGCGATTATCTCTCAAACCATAAAGGTTTGAGAGATGGCACTGGGTGCATTTAATGTCTTTTTTTAAAGGCTACAAGATGGAGCTTAGTGAAATGTAAGTATTACTATCCCTTTAAGATGGTTCATTCACACTTTTTGATTCACTTTGTAAAAAAAACAACAACTAGCATCTGGCATATCCACCTCCATGTTATCTCTTGGTCAAAAGTACAAGGACATTTTTAGGCATTATTATTAACGTGTGGTGCAAGCTTTCTTGGGGGGGGGGGGTTATTAAAATTTCCTGGCCATAATAAGGTAAGGGGTGTTATTATTAGCAGGTGTTTTGTATCCTTTAATATATACTATTCACTGGACACCAGAGTAATATGTAACTTGTTTTCTAAACTGCATGGTTACATCCTCAAATTCCATTAGATTTGTCTCCTGCAATATTCCTTAAAGGGGAACTACCACCCCGCAATAACTTTACATTAATTAATTCTTCATCTGGCGACTAGCTGCTTAGTAGCGCTAGTCGCCAGAAATATTACCTAGTTTTAAAGATTTCCCAGTTTTTCGGAGGCTGACAGTAGCAGGAAGCACGGACATCTTGTCATAGTGACGTCCCCACTCCTGCTCTGTCAGTCCCATTTGGAGCCGGCCGGCTCCTAGCGATGCCTCCTAGACCCGGCTTGGACTGACAGAGCAGGAGTGGGGATGTCACTATGACGAGATGTCCATGCTTCCTGCTACTGTCAGCCTCCGAAAAACTGGAAAATCTTTGAAACCAGGTAATATTTCTGGCGACTAGCGCTACTAAGCAGCTAGTCGCCAGATGAAGACTTAATTAATGTAAAGTTATTGGTGGTAGTTCCCCTTTAACTAACTGGGATTATACCTGGGAACGTTCAAAATGCGTTGACCCTGAGATCTTTAAAATATTAGACCTTAAAATTCCCCACAATGTAGATTACAGTTGATAAGTACCTGCTTATCCCAAAGGTGTTGCAATAAATCATTAAGGATCCTTTTACATGCTGTAACTTAGAGGTACCCCTACCCGATCATGCATAAAACAAGCAGGTCTCCCTTCTTCTTGCTGGTAGAAATAGCACCAACCTAAAGACTAAACAACCAGGTAATTAATACAAATCATGGAGTAGGTAACACTGAACTTTGTCCCCCTGATATCTCATGTTCATCTTAAAGGGACTGTAATGTCTAAACACATTTTTTTTGCCAAATCTTCTTTAGATTATAAGAAAAACTTTGTGCTGGTTAAAAACTCTTACTTTTGTGTCGTTCAAAAGTCATGAAGTGGAGAAGGATCCCCCACCCACCCCTCCTAGCCGCCTCCCACTGAATGGCTAGTGGAGTCGTGCGACCTGACGGCTGCGGTGAGGGACAAACTTCAGTCAGTAACTATAAGGAAAATCCTGCCTCCCTTTGATGAAGGAGGACAGGATTTCCCTTTGCTTACTGAAGTTTGTCCCTCGCCGCATCCATCCAGACCTCAGAGAGCTGCAGCAGTGACATAGGCAGAAGGGGCGGGCGGGGGATCCTTCTCCACTTCATAACTTTAGAACGACACAAAAATAAGAGTTTTTAAACAGTGCAAAGTGTTTCTTATAATCTAAAGAAGACTTGGTGACATAGTTGTGTTTAGACATTACAATCACTTATTGTAAATTTGAATGGCGCTACTAGTCAAGTCCTTCAATCATCTGACTGTAGTGTAAATAAATACACAAAGACTGAGCAGGAAAAAGCTTAGGGTCATAGGCATGATTGATAGTACAATTTGGATGGGGTATATCATTTTGTTTCCCAGTGGTTTGGTAACCTCTACTGCAGTAAAAGGAGAGAAATGCTTCAATTTATTCTCTAATTGGAGCAGTTTAGTTTGCCCCAAATTTCTCCACTTTAATCTTTGTGTAAATGACCCTTATGCATGAGCCCTCACTACCTAAAATTATGTTGCATCTGGTCTGTCCTTTCATGATATACCCCAACCAAACATACCTATGGCCTTCAACTTTTCCCTGGTCAGACTCTGTAGATCTAAACAAACCCTTTCCAGTCATGTGAAGTAATACAGTTATCTTTGTTTGATTTGTCCACAGACTAGAAATAAAACATCCTAATAATTATCTTCCACTTATATTACTATGGCCAGGAAATTATAATGACCCCTATGAATCTTTCCTGTGTGCCTTCGTGCAATAGAAAACATATTCAATCAATCCTGGATGTCAGGTCCATGGAGGCAGACATGACAGTTGATAGCAGAATCACAGGGCATCAGACTGAATTACTGAGTCACCAGGGACAGGGGCTGATTCTCCAGTGGTTATGTGTTTCTTCTCCTTCTAACCCTGTTCCTCCCACTTCCCTCCAACTTCTTCTCCTTCCCTCCCTGTTCTGCCCACTTCCCACCCATTTTCCACCCACTTTAAGACACTCAGCTGAATAAGCCCCACCCACCAGATTATGTAACACAGCAGCCAGAAGGTGGTGGACTTGCTGGTGGCCTCCTCACCACGCACTGCATGATTATTATGACGTGCTGGGTCTCCTGTAAGCAGTAAAGCAGTCTGTCCCTGCACAGGCTCAGTGCAACACAGAAGCCAGAAGATGGTGGACTTGCTGGTGTCCTCCTCACTGCACGGTATGATTATTATAACGTGCTGGCGCTCCTGTAGGCATGAAAGCAGTCTGTCCTTGCACAGACCCAGTTCAACACAGAAGCCAGGAGATGGTGGACTTGCTGGTGGCCTCCTCACTGCACGGTATGATTATTATGACGTGCTGGGTCTCCTGTAAGCAGTAAAGCCAGTCTGTCCTTGCACAGACCCAGTTCAACACAGAAGCCAGAAGATGGTGGACTTGCTGGTGGCTTCCTCCCCATGCACTGCACGGTATGATTATTATGATGTGCTGGGTCTCCTGTAGGTATGAAAGCAGTCTGTCCCTGCTCAGGCTCAGTGCAACACAGAAGCCAGAAGATGGTGGACTTGCTGATGGCCTCCTCCCCATGCACTTCAAGAAGAGAAAAATGTAAATGAGGATAACATGGAATATACATATTTATTTAACTAATGCATCATTTTATTCAGTATAATTTATCCTTTAAATAAATGGTTCTACTTGCAGTCTTGAAGTTCCATTTAATGTATTCCAGACATTTTTCACTATGAAGCAACAAAACATTGATTTATTTATAAATCAAAGACACGACTGTATTGGTACAGACAACACAATCCGCAAAACAGTGACAAAAATAGCTGTAGGGAACAAATCGAGCTTTTAAGAGAAAACTGCTTGGTGCTTTGTTAAAGGGATAGTAATACTTCATTTTAACTTTATTTTATTTTGTAGGCATTAAAAAAACATGAAGAATGATATAAGTCTTATCTCTGAAACCTTTATGGTTTAAGAGATATTCACAAGGAAAGTATCCCCCCCCCTGTTCAGCTAGATCAGAAGGGAGGTGCACAGGTAGATTGCAGAGAGGGACAATCTTCAATTAAGATAATGGAAAAAGCTGAAAAACTTGTCAAGGGGGGAAGGGCTTTCATTGTTTTCATACAAAGAAAATTGTCCCCTTCTGTTATCTGTACTGTCATACAACCAGACTCACATCTGAGAAGAGATGGCTTACACTAGGTAAAAGGGGCGGGGAGGGGAACTTTGCTTGTGAATATCTCATAAACCATAAAGGTTTGAGAGATAAGACTTATATCATTCTTCATGTTTTTTTAATGCCTACAAAATAAAATAAAGTTAAAACGAAGTATTACTATCCCTTTAAATAAAATCGTATGTACATCAAATAAATAGATTTACAGAAGACTAAATCGTATTAAACTGGATGGTGAAGATGGTTAATTATTCCAAGTAGATTAAGCATACTGTAAGGAATGTGTAGCAGGCCAGGCAGTAAGTCAAGGAACGGAAGCAGCTGATGAGGTCTGTTCCTCCAGATGGACAGTCAGTACATAGTGGTGGTGTGTTCCAGGAGACAATCTGTCTGCATATCACTTCCAAGACCCTTTTCTTATGAGAAGGGAGTTGATAAAATACATAGAGCTTTATGCAGAATGTAAAACAGGAGCTATTCTAGAGAAAACCACCTACACGATAGGGTCGTATACACATTCCCAAAATAAAGACTGATTTAAACAGGGATTTTAACTACAACTCCAAAGAATTGAGAAGCAATAAAACGTAGACCTCTCTAGCATGCAAGTCATTCAGATCCTCATATAAAGGAATGGGAATTTGATTTTGTCACTTACTGTGCAGGTGATTGGCTCCAGAATTGTGGGTTTTTTTACTTTTTTTTTTTAACCGTTTTCTTTAATTTTTCTATACTAAATGGGGGGGTTTCCATATAAATGTGGTATCAAAAGAAAGCCCTATTTGTGTGTAAAAAAAAAACAGTATATAATTTTATGGAGAAAATGAAGTACTTAGAGGGAAAACACTGTTGATGTAATTCCAGGTAATTAAATGGGTAGTAATGCTTAATACTGAAAAAAAAAAAAAAAAAAAAAAAAAAAAAAATATATATATATATATATATATATATATATAATATTGCATTGTTTATCCTGTTGAGTGAAACAAGGGAACTCCCAGAGTTGAACATTTATATTCAAAATCTATTGAAGCCCAGATTTGCATTTTCCAGATCAGTATCTCTATTGCCTGAAATGTTATGGTGGTTCTTTAAAGGGATAGTAATACTTTATTATTACTATCCCCCATATTGTACATATTTGTAAAATAATGTAATAGCCCCCAGGTTAATCTCTCAGACCTTTATGATTTGAGAGATAACCAAACGCAAAGTCTCCCCCCCCCTTCCCTGAAGTCAGCATTGTACTGACTGCAGGGATATCCGGTCTGACTTTCATCAGGCGGCTCTGCAGCAGAGCCGCGATCGCATCAGTGCAAAATAATTATTTCACTGAAACGGTCTTCTACGTGTGCTTGCAAACCAATCACAAACCAATCACATGTAGAAGACCGTTTCAGTTAAATAATTATTTTGCACTAACAGGATCTCGGCTCAGCTGCAGAGCCACAAGACTGTCGTTCACCAGACTTCCCCTGCAGTCAGTACAACGCTTACTTCAGGGAAGGGGGAGGGAGGGGGGAACTTTGCCTTCGGTTATCTCTCAAACCATAAAGGTTTGAGAGATGAACATGGGGGCTATTAAATTATTTTACAAATATGTACAATATGGGGGATAGTAATACTAAAGTATTACTATCACTTTAATACACCATCCTCTGGTGGCTTATAATCATCTGACAAGAACTGTCCATAGACTGTTGTAGCAACAGCGACACCATAACATTTTCAGGTTGTGGAAAAAATGCAATTTTGTCCTATAATAACTTTTGAATAACACATCTCTCAAGAGTGGGAGTATTTTTGTGTTACTCAGCAGGAAAAACACTGCAATATGGATATTTTTCTATATCAGAGAACTGGCATAACCCAGCTATCTCTCTCTCTGCTATTGTCCTTCCTCTGCATTTACAGCGTTCGGAGTCTGCACCCCGGCATTTCCACTCCAGCACGCGTAATGATTGTAGAAAAGAACACTGCTGGGCTCTACTGAGATCAATGCATTTATCATAAGCATCCCCGTTTAAAAGAGCAGATTTATTTTCCTATTTACCTTGCAGCATTCAATGACATGAATTGTAATTTCTTGTAAGAATACTACTACAAATTCAATTTTGTCCTTTTATTTTGCTGTTTTAAAACGTCTCATGTAATGAATTGCTATTGGCCTGACAGAAGCTTCTAGTTGTTTGGCACCTCTACTTGCGGAGTGTTTCAATGAGGACGTCAAAACAACAGCTAGCGATTATGTTGGTGGGGTTTGTCAGCAATCTGTATTTGTGATTAGGGAACATGAAAGCAAGTCTAGAGATTCAACGGAAAAATGATACAACATAAACAAGTTATCACACAGAGCATTCAATGTGGTGCAGGTAGACTGATACTTTGTATCACTGTCTCGCTTTGATGATCTCTTAACCAAAATCTATCTGTAACTTGAGATCTAGGTACGTAGAAGTGTACAGCAAAATGAAAAAACAATAACAATTATAGGCAGTTTGATTGTACATGTCATGTGCTTGCAGAATATGTAAATTCAAAATAAATGGTTACTGTTCCTTTAAGTGGGGCTTTTTTTTTAATAACATATGGAGCACTATGTTCGCTGCTGTTTTATTAAACGCTTGACAAAGGGTGGAAGCATACTCAGGAGATATCTAGCTTTTAGCATTCACATATATCTTGCCTGTTCTCATCGAATACCGAAAGACAGATGGCCTTGCTACTTGGTAATGTTGCAAATGATGAATTCAACAATAATAACCTCAATTTATTGTTCAAAAGTTAAAAACACAACATGTGGACAGGGGGAAGACAAGTAGCAGAAACACACATAGAGGATAGCACATTTATTTATTTAGAAAATGTTTTACCAGGAAGAATACATTGAGATTTCTCTCGTTTTCAAGTATCTCCTGGAAAGTTTTCAGTAAAGGGTTGCATATTTACACAAATTGAGAAACATTATATATTACATGTTATTAAATATACATACAAATATTCATACACATGGAAATTTTAAAATTATAAACAGTTACACTCTGTTTTTAGATATAGAGAAGCATTTACTTTTAAGGATTTTAGACTGGGACATTAACCATTTCATACCTCCCGGCCCTCAGTCTTAGGTTGATCTAGCCACAAAGCATGTACAGTGCTATCCAGTATGTGTTTTACCAGCTTTTGTCTTCCCATTGTCTGTAAATAGTGCTTTTTAACTTCTGAACAATAAATATATATGTTGTTATTGTTCTGACTGGTGAACTAATAATTTACATTAACTAGTAGGGTGACCACCTACCTTGGCGTAATTTATTTTGAAAGATTGCAGTCTTGGGCACCAGGACAGGTATATATACATCAGGGAGGGTGAGTGAAGAAATGTTCATGTTGTTGTCTCATTGAGTTATACTGTATCAGATCTCTGCTTTTTGTTTTTTTGGAAATAGAGCACTTTTAGAATGAAGTACAGAAAGCTTAGCAAATAACAGCATTTTTCACTTTAAAGCGGAACTTTCACCTAAATTTTCCTCACGCTATAATTTTTGTATTGTCTCAAGTTGAAAATCCTTGCTGTAGTGTAAAAACTACCTTTGATTCCGTTTGGTGCAGAGAGGGAGAGCGGCACCATGTTTGTGATGTGGTCTATGATTGGCATCGATCTCCCGATACCTGGAGTTCAGTGGGTTGACAGTACTGCCCCTGTTTTCATTTAGCAGGAGTAGCGTGGGCTGGATTGCCGGCTTAAAGGGATAGTAATACTTAAGTACTACTAATCCCTATAGTAAAGTCCTATTAAAAATAAATGTATTGCCCCCAGTGTCATCTCTCAAACCTTTATGGTTTGAGAGATAATTGCTCCTAACGTTGCCCTCTCCCTCCCCCTTCCCCGTAGTCAGCGTTCTAACAGAGATCATCAGGTGGCTCTCCAGCACAGCCAAGATCGCGTTAATAAAAAAGAAATCTTTCACTGAAATGGTCTTCTACGTGTACTTGGTTTGTGCTTGGTTTGTCCTTGGTTTGTTCTTGGTTTGCAAGCACACGTAGAAGACCGTTTTAGTGAAAGATTTTTTTTATTAACGTGATCGCGCTTTAGGAGCGATTATCTCTCAAACCATAAAGGTTTGAGAGATGACACTGGGGGCAATACATTTATTTTTAATATTACTTTAATATAGGGATTAGTAATAATTAAGTATTACTATCCCTTTAAGTGTCCCGCAGGGACCAGCTGGAGGTACCTAGAATGGGCTCAATATCTCTTTACACAGTTTGATTAAAAAAAAGAAGGATATTAAATGCTAACTGGACCCAAAAAACAAAACAAACAAGGGGCGCCAATAGTGCTTAGATCTTCCAGGCAATATGCCAATAGAAACGAATGGAATTTTACTCACATTTAAAGGGGAACTACCACCCCGCAATAACTTAACCTTCACTGATTCTTCATCTGGCGACTAGCTGCTTAGTAGCGCTAGTCGCCAGAAATATTACCTGGTTCTGAAGATTTCTCCGTTTTACCAAAAGGCTCCAAAAGGGACTGACAGCGCAGGCGCACGGACGTCACTGTGACGAGATGTCCGTGCTTCCTGCTACTGTGAGCATCGGTAAAACGGAGAAATCTTCGGAACCAGGTAAATATTTCTGGCGACTAGCGCTACTAAGCAGCTAGTCGCCAGATGAAGAATCAATGAAGGTTAAGTTATTGCGGGGTGGTAGTTCCCCTTTAAATATGACTGTACAGACACTTATGTGAATACACATCTATTAAAGCTTGCAGGGGGTATCTTACCGCTCGGTACACAGACTCTCCAAGGGAACTCCCTCCGATCTCCAATGGAATCCACTATCCCAGACTTGCTTCAAAAGTGTTTAAAACAATGTATAAAATAGCGATGTTCTAGTAACTTATACTGCTCATGTGTGCGTCCACCCTATGGAAATGGAATGGATGCGGGATCTCGTCGCTCTGGATTCCTGGGATATCCCCCTCTTACCTACGTTCCTACACCCTTCCTTCTAATTTTCACATCTATTCTGTTCTTCATATTCTTTCTTATTTCTCATTAGAATCATATATCCCATACTTTCATCTGAGACACTTCAATCATATGACCTGGCATTTGTCTCTCTCGCAGGAAGATTTGTGCGGTGCTCATACTCCTAGCCCATCCTACCTGCACTGCATCTACCATCTCTTTTTCTTTATTTTTTTTTTTTTCTTCTTTTATGGGGACCCATACTCATTCCTAATGTGTGATATCTCATACCCCTGATAGGTGTGATTTATCACAATCATGTTATTTCTTTTGTTTCCCTTCACTCTGGTTTTATTACAGACTCGTACTTGTGATTGTTTATCATCAATTATGTGTTCTACTCCCAATGCCAGGTTATTGGGCTCTTATACCTCACTATGGGATTGTTTTACATGTCTATTGTAATGATGACAAATGCTTATTTTTTCTCTTCTGTATTGTCTTTTACACTCAATAAAGAATGTAAACTTAAAAAAAAAAAGAAAAAACAATGTATAAAAATGTAGCCGCTCCAGCAATTATTAGCAAAGTAACAATTTATTTGGCAACAATTTAATACTACTAGTATAAAATTGCCAAAGAATAAAATATCCCACTTAAAAAACGGTTTCGCAGCGATAAACGCTGCTTCTTCAGTAACGTAGGTTCTATATAGAACCAGAACGCTGGAACGAGCGCTATTTAAACTTACTACCGTCTGGCTCATTGGTCACGTGCCCAACGGATCAATAAACTTGCAATTAACCCGTGTAATGTCGCGTGACGGCGGCCGGCCGCTTGATTCCTATATCAGTCACTACAATCTGGCAACTATAGATTCCTTAGAATGGATAAATATATCCATGTTTACAGAGAATATTGTTTCAAACTAAACAATCCCAAAAACATTTACAAATGATGTTAATGACATAATAAACAACAATGCCATAATTCATCTTCTTGTCTTTAACCTTATCAACGACAATGACACCTTTTTTTTTTTAAATATAGATATAAATCATCATCTCTGGGTCCCTCACCTCCATAAATATTAAAGGTTACTATTAGTTGGTATCACACGTCGCACCCACAGTTCACGATACTTCCGTTCTGGTATTCCCAGTCGCTCCTCTATTCCTCTGATCGTCAGAGCCACATGAGACCAAAAATATATTCATCATCTAATACAGATCAAACAGGGTCCATTGTCACTCGCTTCAATATATTCCACCAAAACTATAGTGACCCAATCATTTTCTTAAAAACCAATTGTCAAGAGGTTTCCATATTGTCTCCTCGGATCACTCTATACATGCCACCTAAGAAAGATAACTTTTTATCGCTGCGAAACGCGTTTTTTAAGTGTGATATTTTGATCTTTGCCAATTTTATACTTGTATTAAATTGTTGCCAAATAAATTTTTACTTTGCTAATAATTGCTGGAGCGGCTACATTTTTATACATTGTTTCAAACACTTTTGAAGCAAGTCTGGGATAGTGGATTCCATTGGAGATCGGAGGGAGTTCCCTTGGAGCAGTGATTCTCAACCAGGGTGCCGTGGCACTTTGGGGTGCCACAGACATCAACTTAGGGTGCCCCATGTTTTCTATGAAAACTAACAAAAAATGGACTTTTAAATAAAGATTTATAGAAATTGTTATGCACATTATGTTTAATTTTGTTATTATGATTGTAAGACCTAATAATAACTGTATATTTATGTATGGTACCTTCATTATTCCCTGGATAAAGTACATTAAATATGTTAGGGGTGCCCCGAATGTTGTAAATTACGTGTTAGGGGTACCCCGAACAAAAAAAGATTGAGAACCACTGCCTTGGAGAGTCTGAAACGACTGTGTACCGAGCAAGGGCGGTAAGATACCCCTGCAAGCTTTAATAACTGTGTATTCACATAAGTGTCCGTACAGTCATATTTAAATGTGAGTAAAATTCCATTTGTATATTGCCTGGAAGATGTAAGCACTATTGGGTCCATTCGTTTCCTTCGTGAGTGGAGGCAGAGGGTAGCAGCCTAGTCCTGATGTGGAGACAGCTTTCCAATAATCCCTGAGTTCACAGGCTGGATAGCACATAACTGTATTTCCAGCATTTTATTTTGTGAGTACCATTTTTAAGGTGACGGTATTCATTATCTTGATGATATTACACCAGGAAGCACCTCTGGATTCTTCTTGTTTTCTACATTAAATACTAACTGTACCACTGGAACAGAGCTATATTTTAATGTGGGTGAAAGTTCCGCTTTAATAAATTTCAGCTACTTACTGAGTTTTATGAACTTGACCTGTGTGTGTTTTGTTCTGCTGTGCCTAATACTCTATTGCTTGGTACATTTTCCTCCGAGATTCTGATTTCTCTTTAGGAATAGATTAATGCTGTTCTGTTTGTCTTCCACTTTGATTCATATGGGATGTGTTGTCAATAGGGCATACATTGATTACATTTCATTAGCAAAGAAGGTATTCAAGTAATAGCCTAGGGTGGAGCAGTAGGTGCAGCATATGTTTGGGGCTGGACTCAAACGTAGTTGTTGCATAAATAATTGGCTGAAAGACAGGAAACATAGAAATTTACTGCAGATAAGTATCCTTCTAACCATCTAGTCTTCCCATTTTCCTACTGTAAAAACCTCAAGTCTTGTTTGGTCATTGTCTTGTCTTATGTTCAGAATATATGCCTATCCCATGCATGCTTACATTCGCTCACTGTATTAACCTTTACCACTTCTGCTGGTAGGCTATTCCACTTATCTACCACCCTCTCAGTAAAGTAAAACTTTCTTACATTACATCTAAACCTCTTTCCCTCTAGTTTTAGACTATGGCCTCTTGCCTTATTATTTTTACTCCTTTGAAATGTACTTCTCTCCTGCACATTGTTGAATCCCTTCATGTATTTGAATGTGTCTATCATATCCCCTCTCTCTCTTCTCTCCTCCAAGCTATACATATTCAGATCATTTAGTCCTGATATGTCTTTTCCTGTAAACTAGTCACCATTTTAGTAGTTCTTCTCTGAATTCTCTCTAGAGTATCTATATCCTTCTGGAGATGGGGTCTCCAGTACTATACACAATACTCTAGGTGAGGTCTAACCAAAGATCTGTAGAGTGCTATGACCACTACCATCTTTCTGCTACTAATGCCTTTAGCTATACAACCCAGCACCCTACTTGCATCTCCCCACCGCTGTGTTACATTGCCTGCCTGCCTTTAAGTCATAAGAAATATTTGTTCCCAAATCCCTTTCCTGTCTCAGACAGCACAGTATCCTTAATACTATGTTCTACCTTCCCCAATGCATTATTTTACATTTTTCAACATTAAACGGCATCTGCCACGTACTGATCCATTCTTCTAATTTATCTAAATCATTAGCCATTTGGCTTAGTCCCCCAGGAATGTCTACCCTATTGCAGATCTTTGTGTCCTCCTTGAAGACAGTTTGCAATATCACTAATGAAAATATTGAAAAGAATGAGTCTCAGTACAGATCCCTGAAGTACTTCACTAGTAACACGACCTTCCTCTGAATTTTCTTTCGTTAGCTACAATCCTCTGTCTCCTGCCACTCAGCCATTGCCTTATTCATTCAACTAGTTTTACATCCAGACCCAAACACTGCAATTTATCAATGAATCTTCTATGACGGACAAACGCCTGAAATCTAGATAAGCTATATCTACTGCTCCCCCTTCCAGTCAAAAAAAGATGTGAGGTTAGTTTGACAAGATCTCCCTGCTGTAAACCTGTGCTGTTTGGGATCTGGTAAGGCATTTAAATTCAGATATTTAATAACGATTTCCTTTAACATGGTTTCCATTAGTTTTTCTCACTACTGATGTAAGATTTAATGATCTGTAGTTGCCAGCCTCTTTCCTGCTACCTTTTTTTTGGGAAGTGGAACTACATTTGCTACCTTACAATCTTCTAGAACTACTCCTGTCAGTAGTGACTAAATGATTCTGTTAAAGGTTTTTTCCAGAACACTGCTATGTTCTTTTAATAACTATGGGTATATCCCATCTGGTCCCATTGATGTATCTGTTAATACCTTAGAGAGGTGCAGTAGAACATATTCCTTTGTAAACAGAGGTCCCATCCCGTCACCTTCCTATGTAAAAAAAGGAACAGAAATATTCATAGAGGCAGTCACCTTAAAGGGATAGTAATGTTTCACAATAAAAGCAGCTCTAATTAATCATCATAGTATTTGGACTTTGGAGAGTGTTATTTCAATTCTGTCAGAGTTGTAGTTCAAGAGTAATTCAATGACAAAGTATCCCCCTCCCGCCCCTTTTACTGATGTAACACTGTTCAGCCAGAGCAGAAGGGAGGTGCCCAGGTAGACTGCAGAGAGGGGCAATCTTCAATTAAGATAAGGGAAAAGCCTGAAAAACATGTCAAGGGGGTAGGGCTTTCATTGTTCTCACAGGAAGAATATTGTCCCCTTCTGTTATCTGTCTGGTCTTACAACCAGATTCCCCATCTGAGAAGAAATGGCTTACACTAGGTAAAAGGGGCGGGAGGGGAAACTTTGCTTGTGAATATCTCTCAAACCATAAAGGTCTGAGAGATAAGACATATCATTCTTCATATCTTTTTAATGCCTACAAAATAAAATAAAGTTAAATAATTTCTATATATTGTCTTCAGTCTAACTATTCATTGTTTAATTTTTCTCCTTTCACATTTTGTAATCAGTAGTATTTATTTATTCAGAGGAAGGAAGGGTTAAAAGTCAGGAGCCACAGGAGTGCTATGGCCTTTTCTCTTCAATATATTTTTTAGTGGCTTTACTGCTGTTATTCAAGGTAATGTGGGCCTTTTTGCAGATAAAACAAACATTTTCAATAGGGTTGGTTCTCCAGGAGGGATAAAACAAATGCAGGAGGATTTAGGAAAACTGGAGCAATGGACAAGAGGATGGGATCTAAACTTTAATGCTGACAAGGGCAAGATAATGCATTTAGGACACAGAAGTCCAAAAGAGGAATATAGTCTTAACAGTACTGTGCTGACAAAAACATCAGGGCAAAGGGATTTAGGTGTTACTATTTCAGATGACTTGAAGGTAGGCAAGCAATGCAGTAAAACACTGGGAGAAGCAAACCAGGTTCTTTATTGTATAGAAATAAGCATTAGAAGCAGGAAGAGAGGTACTAATGCCACTTTATAGACCGCGGGTAAGACCTAACCTGGAGTACTGTGTACAGAAGGACCTTAATAAACTGGAGGCAGTTCAAACAAGAGTCACCAAATAAGTGCAGGATCTTCATAACACAAGGTACCAGAACAGACTCAAATAAATTAATATATACAGCTTGGAAGAAAGGGAGGTGGGTGATACAATAGAAACCTTTAAATATGTTAAGAGATTTATTTTAGATTAAGAAGGAGGTATTTTTCAGAAAAAGTGGAATACTAGAAGACGAGGTCATGATCTAAAGTTAGAGGGTGGATAATTCAAAAGTAATCTGCTGAAATACAATTTTACCGAAAGGTTGATAGACTCATGGAACAGCAAAATATTAAGAAACCTGGGCCAGACATAAGTCTATAGTGAGAAGTGTATAAGACTGAGTATTGTATTAGATAGGGAAATGGGTAGACTGGATGGGACAGATACTGATAGGGAAGTCAGTTATACCTGAGACAGACATAAGTCTATAGTGAGAAGTATGTAAGACTGAGTATTGTATTAGATAGGGAAATGGGTAGACTGGATGGGACAGATACTGATAGGGAAGTCAGTAATACCTGGGCCAGACATAAGTCTATAGTGAGAAGTGTATAAGACTGAGTATTGTATTAGATAGGGAAATGGGTAGACTGGATGGGACAGATACTGATAGGGAAGTCAGTTATACCTGAGACAGACATAAGTCTATAGTGAGAAGTATGTAAGATGAGTATTGTATTAGATAGGGAAATGGGTAGACTGGATGGGACAGATACTGATAGGGAAGTCAGTAATACCTGGGACAGACATAAGTCTATAGTGAGAAGTATGTAAGACTGAGTATTGTATTAGATAGGGAAATGGGTAGACTGGATGGACAGATACTGATAGGGAAGTCAGTAATACCTGGGACAGACATAAGTCTATAGTGAGAAGTATATAAGACTGAGTATTGTATTAGATAGGGAAATGGGTAGACTGGATGGACAGATACTGATAGGGAAGTCAGTAATACCTGGGACAGACATAAGTCTATAGTGAGAAGTGTGTAAGACTGAGTATTGTATTAGATAGGGAAATGGGTAGACTGGATGGGACAGATACTGATAGGGAAGTCAGTAATACCTGGGACAGACATAAGTCTATAGTGAGAAGTATGTAATACTGAGTATTGTATTAGATAGGGAAATGGGTAGACTGGATGGACAGATACTGATAGGGAAGTCAGTAATACCTGGGACAGACATAAGTCTATAGTGAGAAGTATGTAAGACTGAGTATTGTATTAGATAGGGAAATGGGTAGACTGGATAGGACAGATACTGATAGGGAAGTCAGTAATACCTGGGACAGACATAAGTCTATAGTGAGAAGTATGTAAGACTGAGTATTGTATTAGATAGGGAAATGGGTAGACTGGATGGGACAGATACTGATAGGGAAGTCAGTAATACCTGGGACAGACATAAGTCTATAGTGAGAAGTATGTAATACTGAGTATTGTATTAGATAGGGAAATGGGTAGACTGGATGGACAGATACTGATAGGGAAGTCAGTAATACCTGGGACAGACATAAGTCTATAGTGAGAAGTGTGTAAGACTGTGTATTGTATTAGATAGGGAAATGGGTAGACTGGATGGGACAGATACTGATAGGGAAGTCAGTAATACCTGGGACAGACATAAGTCTATAGCGAGAAGTGTGTGAGACTGTGTATTGAATTAGATAGGGAAATGGGTAGACTGGATGGACAGATACTGATAGGGAAGTCAGTAATACCTGGGACAGACATAAGTCTATAGTGAGAAGTGTGTAATACTGACTATTGTATTAGATAGGGAAATGGGTAGACTGGATAGGACAGATACTGATAGGGAAGTCAGTAATACCTGGGACAGACATAAGTCTATAGTGAGAAGTGTGTAATACTGAGTATTGTATTAGATAGGGAAATGGGTAGACTGGATGGGACAGATACTGATAGGGAAGTCAGTAATACCTGGGACAGACATAAGTCTATAGTGAGAAGTATATAAGACTGTGTATTGTATTAGATAGGGAAATGGGTAGACTGGATGGGACGGATACTGATAGGGAAGTCAGTAATACCTGGGATAGACATAAATCTATAGTGAGAAGTATATAAGACTGAGTATTGTATTAGATAGGGAAATGGGTAGACTGGATGGGACAGATACGGATAGGGAAGTCAGTAATACCTGGGACAGACATAAGTCTATAGTGAGAAGTGTGTAACATGAGTATTGTATTAGATAGGGAAATGGGTAGACTGGATGGGACAGATACTGATAGGGAAGTCAGTAATACCTGGGACAGACATAAGTCTATAGTGAGAAGTATATAAGATGAGTATTGTATTAGATAGGGAAATGGGTAGACTGGATGGACAGATACTGATAGGGAAGTCAGTAATACCTGGGACAGACATAAGTCTATAGTGAGAAGTGTGTAATACTGAGTATTGTATTAGATAGGGAAATGGGTAGACTGGATGGGACAGATTCTGATAGGGAAGTCAGTAATACCTGGGCCAGACATAAGTCTATAGTGAGAAGTATATAAAACTGTGTATTGTATTAGATAGGGAAATGGGTAGACTGGATGTGACAGATACTGATAGGGAAGTCAGTAATACCTGGGACAGACATAAGTCTATAGTGAGAAGTGTGTAATACTGAGTATTGTATTAGATAGGGAAATGGGTAGACTGGATGGGACAGATACTGATAGGGAAGTCAGTAATATCTGGGACAGACATAAGTCTATAGTGAGAATTATGTAAGATGAATATTGTATTAGATAGGGAAATGGGTAGATTGGATGGGACAGATACTGATAGGGAAGTCAGTAATATCTGGGACAGACATAAGTCTATAGTGAGAAGTATGTGAGACTGAGTATTGTATTAGATAGGGAAATGGGTAGACTGGATGGGACAGATACTGATAGGGAAGTCAGTAATACTTGGGACAGACATAAGTGTATAGTGAGAAGTGTGTAAGACTGAGTATTGTATTAGATAGGGAAATGGGTAGATTGGATGGGACAGATACTGACAGGGCAGTCAGTAATACTTGGGACAGACATAAGTCTATAGTGAGAAGTGTGTAACATGAGTATTGTATTAGATAGGGAAATGGGTAGATTGGATGGGACAGATACTGATAGGGAAGTCAGTAATACCTGGGACAGACATAAGTCTATAGTGAGAAGTATATAAGACTGTGTATTGTATTAGATAGGGAAATGGGTAGACTGGATGGGACAGATACTGATAGGGAAGTCAGTAATACCTGTGACAGACATAAGTCTATAGTGTGAAGTGTGTAACACTGAGTATTGTATTAGATAGGGAAATGGGTAGACTGAATGGGACAGATACTGATAGGGAAGTCAGTAATACCTGGGACAGACATAAGTCTATAGTGAGAAGTATATAAGACTGTGTATTGTATTAGATAGGGAAATGGGTAGACTGGATGGGACAGATACTGATAGGGAAGTCAGTAATACCTGGGATAGACATAAATCTATAGTGAGAAGTATATAAGACTGAGTATTGTATTAGATAGGGAAATGGGTAGACTGGATGGGACAGATACGGATAGGGAAGTCAGTAATACCTGGGACAGACATAAGTCTATAGTGAGAAGTGTGTTACATGAGTATTGTATTAGATAGGGAAATGGTTAGACTGGATGGGACAGATACTGATAGGGAAGTCAGTAATACCTGGGACAGACATAAGTCTATAGTGAGAAGTATATAATACTGAGTATTGTATTAGATAGGGAAATGGGTAGACTGGATGGACAGATACTGATAGGGAAGTCAGTAATACCTGGGACAGACATAAGTCTATAGTGAGAAGTATGTAATAATGAGTATTGTATTAGACAGGGAAATGGGTAGACTGGATGGGACAGATACTTATAGGAAAGTCAGTAATACCTGGGACAGACATAAGTCTATAGTGAGAAGTGTGTAATACTGAGTATTGTATTAGATAGGGAAATGGGTAGACTGGATGGGACAGATTCTGATAGGGAAGTCAGTAATACCTGGGCCAGACATAAGTCTATAGTGAGAAGTATATAAAACTGTGTATTGTATTAGATAGGGAAATGGGTAGACTGGATGTGACAGATACTGATAGGGAAGTCAGTAATACCTGGGACAGACATAAGTCTTTAGTGAGAAGTGTGTAATACTGAGTATTGTATTAGATAGGGAAATGGGGAGACTGGATGGGACAGATACTGATAGGGAAGTCAGTAATATCTGGGACAGACATAAGTCTATAGTGAGAAGTATGTAAGATGAATATTGTATTAGATAGGGAAATGGGTAGATTGGATGGGACAGATACTGATAGGGAAGTCAGTAATACCTGGGACAGACATAAGTCTATAGTGAGAAGTATGTAAGATGAGTATTATATTAGATATGGAAATGGGTAGACTGGATGGGACAGATTCTGATACGGAAGTCAGTAATACCTGGGACAGACATAAGTCTATAGTGAGAAGTGTGTAAGACTGAGTATTGTATTAGATAGGGAAATGGGTAGACTGGATGGGACAGATACTGATAGGGAAGTCAGTAATACCTGGGACAGACATAAGTCTATAGTGAGAAGTGTGTAATACTGAGTATTGTATTAGATAGGGAAATGGGTAGACTGGATGGGACAGATACTGATAGGGAAGTCAGTAATACCTGGGACAGACATAAGTCTATAGTGAGAAGTATGTAATACTGAGTATTTTAGATAGGGAAATGGGTAGACTGGATGGGACAGATACTGATAGGGAAGTCAGTAATACCTGGGACAGACGTAAGTCTATAGTGAGAAGTGTGTAATACTGAGTATTGTATTAGATAGGGAAATGGGTAGACTGGATGGGACAGATACTGATAGGGAAGTCAGTAATACCTGGGACAGACATAAGTCTATAGTGAGAAGTATGTAATACTGAGTATTGTATGAGATAGGGAAATGGGTAGACTGGATGGGACAGATACTGATAGGGAAGTCAGTAATACCTGGGACAGACATAAGTCAATAGTGAGAAGTGTGTAATACTGAGTATTGTATTAGATAGGGAAATGGGTAGACTGGATGGGACAGATACTGATAAGGAAGTCAGTAATACCTGGAATAGACATAAGTCTATAGTGATAAGTGTGTAAGACTGAGTATTGTATTAGATAGGGAAATGGGTAGATTGGATGGGACCGATACTGATAGGGATGTCAGTAATACCTGGGACAGACATAAGTCTATAGTGAGAAGTGTGTAATACTGAGTATTGTATTAGATAGGGAAATGTGTAGACTGGATGGGACAGATACTGATAGGGAAGTCAGTAATACCTGGGACAGACATAAGTCTATAGTGAGAAGTATGTAAGATGAGTATTGTATTAGATAGGGAAATGGGTAGACTGGATGGACAGATACTGATAGGGAAGTCAGTAATACCTGGGACAGACATAAGTTTATAGTGAGAAGTATGTAAGACTGAGTATTGTATTAGATAGGGAAATGGGTAGACTGGATGGGACAGATACTGATAGGGAAGTCAGTAATACCTGGGACAGACATAAGTCTATAGTGAGATGTGTTTAAGACTGAGTATTGTATTAGATAGGGAAATGGGTAGACTGGATGGGACAGATACTGATAGGGAAGTCAGTAATACCTGGGACAGACATAAGTCTATAGCGAGAAGTATGTAAGACTGAGTATTGTATTAGATAGGGAAATGGGTAGACTGGATGGACAGATACTGATAGGGAAGTCAGTAATACCTGGGACAGACATAAGTCTATAGCGAGAAGTGTGTAAGACTGAGTATTGTATTAGATAGGGAAATGGGTAGACTGGATGGACAGATACTGATAGGGAAGTCAGTAATACCTGGGACAGACATAAGTGTATAGTGAGAAGTATGTAATACTGAGTATTGTATTAGATAGGGAAATGGGTAGACTGGATGGACAGATACAGATAGGGAAGTCAGTAATACCTGGGACAGACATAAGTCTATAGTGAGAAGTGTGTAAGATGAGTATTGTATTAGACAGGGAAATGGGTAGCCTGGATGGACAGATACTGATAGGGAAGTCAGTAATACCTGGGACAGACATAAGTCTATAGTGAGAAGTATGTAAGACTGAGTATTGTATTAGATAGGAAATGGGCAGACTGGATGGACAGATACTGATAGGGAAATCAGTAATACCTGGGACAGACATAAGTCTATAGTGAGAAGTGTGTAATACTGAGTATTGTATTAGATAGGGAAATGGGTAGACTGGATGGACAGATACTGATAGGGAAGTCAGTAATACCTGGGACAGACATAAGTCTATAGTGAGAAGTGTGTAAGATGAGTATTGTATTAGATAGGGAAATGGGTAGACTGGATGGACAGATACTGATAGGGAAGTCAGTAATACCTGGGACAGACATAAGTCTATAGTGAGAAGTATGTAATACTGAGTATTGTATTACATAGGGAAATGGGTAGACTGGATGGACAGATACTGATAGGGAAGTCAGTAATACCTGGGACAGACATAAGTCTATAGTGAGAAGTATGTAAGATGAGTATTGTATTAGATAGGGAAATGAGTAGACTGGATGGGACGATACTGATAGGGAAGTCAGTAATACCTGGGACAGACATAAGTCTATAGTGAGAAGTATGTAAGATGAGTATTGTATTAGATAGGGAAATGGGTAGACTGGATGGACAGATACTGATAGGGAAGTCAGTAATACCTGGGACAGACATAAGTCTATAGTGAGAAGTGTGTAAGATGAGTATTGTATTAGGGAAATGGGTAGACTGGATGGGACAGATACTGATAGGGAAGTCAGTAATACCTGGGACAGACATAAGTCTATAGTGAGAAGTATGTAAGATGAGTATTGTATTAGATAGGGAAATGGGTAGACTGGATGGGACAGATACCGATAGGGAAGTCAGTAATACCTGGGACAGACACAAGTCTATAGTGAGAAGTATGTAAGACTGAGTATTGTATTAGATAGGGAAATGGGTAGACTGGATGGGACAGATACTGATAGGGAAGTCAGTAATACCTGGGACAGACATAAGTCTATAGTGAGAAGTATGTAAGATGAGTATTGTATTAGATAGGGAAATGGGTAGATTGGATGGGACGATACTGATAGGGAAGTCAGTAATACCCGGGACAGACATAAGTCTATAGAGAGAAGTATGTAAGACTGTGTATTGTATTAGATAGGGAAATGGGTAGATTGGATGGACAGATACTGATAGGGAAGTCAGTAATACCTGGGACAGACATAAGTCTATAGCGAGAAGTGTGTGAGACTGTATATTGAATTAGATAGGGAAATGGGTAGACTGGATGGACAGATACTGATAGGGAAGTCAGTAATACCTGGGACAGACATAAGTCTATAGTGAGAAGTGTGTAATACTGAGTATTGTATTAGATAGGGAAATGGGTAGACTGGATGGGACAGATACTGATAGGGAAGTCAGTAATACCTGGGACAGACATAAGTCTATAGTGAGAAGTATGTAATACTGAGTATTGTATGAGATAGGGAAATGGGTAGACTGGATGGGACAGATACTGATAGGGAAGTCAGTAATACCTGGGACAGACATAAGTCAATAGTGAGAAGTGTGTAATACTGAGTATTGTATTAGATAGGGAAATGGGTAGACTGGATGGGACAGATACTGATAAGGAAGTCAGTAATACCTGGAATAGACATAAGTCTATAGTGATAAGTGTGTAAGACTGAGTATTGTATTAGATAGGGAAATGGGTAGATTGGATGGGACCGATACTGATAGGGATGTCAGTAATACCTGGGACAGACATAAGTCTATAGTGAGAAGTGTGTAATACTGAGTATTGTATTAGATAGGGAAATGTGTAGACTGGATGGGACAGATACTGATAGGGAAGTCAGTAATACCTGGGACAGACATAAGTCTATAGTGAGAAGTATGTAAGATGAGTATTGTATTAGATAGGGAAATGGGTAGACTGGATGGACAGATACTGATAGGGAAGTCAGTAATACCTGGGACAGACATAAGTTTATAGTGAGAAGTATGTAAGACTGAGTATTGTATTAGATAGGGAAATGGGTAGACTGGATGGGACAGATACTGATAGGGAAGTCAGTAATACCTGGGACAGACATAAGTCTATAGTGAGATGTGTTTAAGACTGAGTATTGTATTAGATAGGGAAATGGGTAGACTGGATGGGACAGATACTGATAGGGAAGTCAGTAATACCTGGGACAGACATAAGTCTATAGCGAGAAGTATGTAAGACTGAGTATTGTATTAGATAGGGAAATGGGTAGACTGGATGGACAGATACTGATAGGGAAGTCAGTAATACCTGGGACAGACATAAGTCTATAGCGAGAAGTGTGTAAGACTGAGTATTGTATTAGATAGGGAAATGGGTAGACTGGATGGACAGATACTGATAGGGAAGTCAGTAATACCTGGGACAGACATAAGTGTATAGTGAGAAGTATGTAATACTGAGTATTGTATTAGATAGGGAAATGGGTAGACTGGATGGACAGATACAGATAGGGAAGTCAGTAATACCTGGGACAGACATAAGTCTATAGTGAGAAGTGTGTAAGATGAGTATTGTATTAGACAGGGAAATGGGTAGCCTGGATGGACAGATACTGATAGGGAAGTCAGTAATACCTGGGACAGACATAAGTCTATAGTGAGAAGTATGTAAGACTGAGTATTGTATTAGATAGGAAATGGGCAGACTGGATGGACAGATACTGATAGGGAAATCAGTAATACCTGGGACAGACATAAGTCTATAGTGAGAAGTGTGTAATACTGAGTATTGTATTAGATAGGGAAATGGGTAGACTGGATGGACAGATACTGATAGGGAAGTCAGTAATACCTGGGACAGACATAAGTCTATAGTGAGAAGTGTGTAAGATGAGTATTGTATTAGATAGGGAAATGGGTAGACTGGATGGACAGATACTGATAGGGAAGTCAGTAATACCTGGGACAGACATAAGTCTATAGTGAGAAGTATGTAATACTGAGTATTGTATTACATAGGGAAATGGGTAGACTGGATGGACAGATACTGATAGGGAAGTCAGTAATACCTGGGACAGACATAAGTCTATAGTGAGAAGTATGTAAGATGAGTATTGTATTAGATAGGGAAATGAGTAGACTGGATGGGACGATACTGATAGGGAAGTCAGTAATACCTGGGACAGACATAAGTCTATAGTGAGAAGTATGTAAGATGAGTATTGTATTAGATAGGGAAATGGGTAGACTGGATGGACAGATACTGATAGGGAAGTCAGTAATACCTGGGACAGACATAAGTCTATAGTGAGAAGTGTGTAAGATGAGTATTGTATTAGGGAAATGGGTAGACTGGATGGGACAGATACTGATAGGGAAGTCAGTAATACCTGGGACAGACATAAGTCTATAGTGAGAAGTATGTAAGATGAGTATTGTATTAGATAGGGAAATGGGTAGACTGGATGGGACAGATACCGATAGGGAAGTCAGTAATACCTGGGACAGACACAAGTCTATAGTGAGAAGTATGTAAGACTGAGTATTGTATTAGATAGGGAAATGGGTAGACTGGATGGGACAGATACTGATAGGGAAGTCAGTAATACCTGGGACAGACATAAGTCTATAGTGAGAAGTATGTAAGATGAGTATTGTATTAGATAGGGAAATGGGTAGATTGGATGGGACGATACTGATAGGGAAGTCAGTAATACCCGGGACAGACATAAGTCTATAGAGAGAAGTATGTAAGACTGTGTATTGTATTAGATAGGGAAATGGGTAGATTGGATGGACAGATACTGATATGGAAGTCAGTAATACCTGGGACAGACATAAGTCTATAGAGAGAAGTATGTAAGATGAGTATTGTATTAGATAGGGAAATGGGTAGACTGGATGGACAGATACTGATAAGGAAGTCAGTAATACCTGGGACAGACATAAGTCTATAGAGAGAAGTATGTAAGACTGTGTATTGTATTAGATAGGGAAATGGGTAGACTGGATGTGACGATACTGATAGGGAAGTCAGTAATACCTGGGACAGACATAAGTCTATAGTGAGAAGTATATAAGACTGTGTATTGTATTAGATAGGGAAATGGGTAGACTGGATGGGACAGATACTGATAGGGAAGTCAGTAATACCTGGGACAGACATAAGTCTATAGTGAGAAGTGTGTAAGACTGAGTATTGTATTGGATAGGGAAATGGGTAGACTGGATGGGACAGATACTGATAAGGAAGTCAGTTATACCTGGGACAGACATAAGTCTATAGTGAGAAGTATGTAAGATGAGTATTGTATTAGATAGGGAAATGGGTAGACTGGATGGGACAGATACTGATAGGGAAGTCAGTAATACCTGGGACAGACATAAGTCTATAGTGAGAAGTGTGTAAGATGAGTATTGTATTAGATAGGGAAATGGGTAGACTGGATGGGACAGATACTGATAAGGAAGTCAGTAATACCTGGGACAGACATAAGTCTATAGAGAGAAGTATGTAAGACTGTGTATTGTATTAGATAGGGAAATGGGTAGATTGGATGGGACGATACTGATAGGGAAGTCAGTAATAAAAATAGTCAACTCCACTTTTATTAAACGTTTAAGATGTAGAAGGGTGCACAAAGCATTGTGAAGTAATGCATTGCACAACCTTTGGGATCTTAACCCTTTATGGACCCATGTGGTGCCAGGTCTGTCATGGGATAACTTTCCTGAAGGACCCATCACGATCCTGGCATGTCATGGAATTCTGGGGTCCCCAGCTGTGTGGCACTGCCGATCCTTAAGGGGTTAAAGGGTTAAACATTGCTGGAGCAGTGTATATGTCTATGCATCATAACTGTGAGTCCTAACCCAGTCAGTATACTTGCTCTGATTGTCCATGTGATGTATAAATGACTTGCTATCATGTTGTGAACAAACTGTGATAGATACATCAGGGTGTGTTCTAGTGAGGGGTCAGAGATGTGTCTCCAATAAAAGGATCAGACGTCTTCAGTGCTGGTAGTACTGTGCTTTTAATTATAGTTTCCGTGTCCAGTTACCAGATAGAGCCAGCTGCTTACTATGTTCAAATGACATATCTGCGATGATTAACAATATATGAACAAAACACATGTATGGCCAATTGCCCCGATTCCAGTGCCATATAACTAGTACTTCTCCAACCGTTCTTTTATTATGAAACTGCTTGTTATGGGCCACATGTAAATATACAAAATGTGAGAGGCTTCTGAGGACTAAGAAACAGAACAATGCTCTGTTCTACAGCTAGTCTCCCCTCAGAAGCATCACGTTTTAGCTCTCTAGTGCCATTGCTCTCAGTGCCTAGGGAATCCAGGTGCACCTCACTGACGATGCCCAACAAGACCGAAACGTACGTCTGGGGTTAGCTGGTGTTCCCTTGTAGGGGGACTTGCCTGTCATTTTGGAACTGGACTGCCCTTTCGGACTGGACTATTCTAGTATGTACTTGGAAATTTTTCCCCTAATGGCACTACAGAGCTAAAAAAAGATGCTTCTGAGCGGTGACTAGCTCTAGAACAGGCCATTGTGCTGTTTGTCCTCAGAAGCCTCTCACATGTTTTATGTCTATGGACCACATGTAGAAAGCAGTAGTATTCCTCTTTTTCAGAAGAAATATTCTCCCTTGAACTATATTAAATTGCATCAAATATTTAAAGGTTTCTATCATATTGCCCATCTCTTTTGTCTCTTTCAAGATATGCATATGACGTTCCTTTAGTTTATACTGGAACCCAATGTCATGAAGACCCTTAGCATTTTAGTAGATCTACTATGAGCTGCCTCCAATTTATTAACCCCTTAAGGACCGGCGCTTGCACACGCGGCTGGCACTTGGCAACCAGTGTTTTTTTTTTTTTTTTATTATTATTCCGGTTCAAGGCTCCCGGAGCGGAGTGCAGCCGTGCCGGGAGCCCTGAACTCCATGACGTGTCAGGACCGTCATTGGTCCTTAAGTGCCGGACCGCCGTGACTGTCCTGGCACGTCAGTGGTCATTAAGGGGTTAATGCCCTTTTAGAGATGTGGTCTCCAGAGCTTTACATGCTACTTCACGGAGGACTTTACCAGTGAGCTAGAAAGTGGCATTAGTACCTCTCTCTTCCTGCTGCTAATGTCTCTTACCATACAACTGTCAGGCGCCTGATTTTGCCTTGCATTTCTAGTTACCTGATACCAAAATCTTTCTTATTGGTTGATATGTGTTTAAATATTCGCTTCATCTGTCAGCCGACGCTCATTCTACAAACCTTCCAGTCAGTAGTTCCAGCCCTTCTGTGATAGTAGCATTCTCTTGTTCTTGATCAAGCGTACGTTTTGACTCCTCTGTTGTTACTCAGGCTTGGCACCTCACTCTGTGGATCTCCTGGTATGACCTGGCCTACGGTCAACTTCCCTTCTCCTGTGTGCTTACATTCGACTTCCCTTCTGGCTCTCAGACTTTGTACCTCCCTCTGTGGATCTCCTGGTATGACTTGGTCTACATTCGACTTCCCTTCTCCTCGTACAGCTCTGCTTAATTTTGACTACCCTTCTGGCTTTCCGTCTTGGCATCACACAATGTGGATATCCTGGTATGTGTCAGCTAATGTTCGACCTGCCTTCTCCTGGTACATCTTGGCTTCCTTTCAACTTCTGATTATCCAACGGTCTCTCCTGCACGAGCCGGCTCTGAATTGACCCTCCTACCGACACTCCATCTGCTGGAGGATAAGGGCATCACTTCCATTCCTACTCTTCAGCTATTACCAGCTTCTCATTTACTGGTATTTTTAGTGACTTTAATTCCCCGGCATTGCCAGACAGTGCAGGCGCGAAGACGTCACTGTGGCAAGATGTCTGCAAGCTCTACTGCCTGTCAGCCCCGGAGCAGGGTCTTGTTCTATTTAATCATGTAATTATTCTGTCGACTAGCACTACTGAGCAGCCAGTCGCCAGATGGGGAATTAGATGACATAAACTTTAAGGCAGGTGGTAGTTCCGCTTTAAGAAACACCTTGTAGTAACTTTCTTCTAGATGTATTTGTACTGAAATTTTAGAATATCCAATGCCTACTGCTCTAACATTCTGAATAAATAATAAATATTGAATAGGATGTGACCCCCAGAAGCAAGAAACCATAAAACAGTGTAAACTATTTATATATAGATGACAGAAAACAAAAAGTGGAGAACTTCACAGGGCAGTATTGTACATGGTCAAGTATAGTTTAGAATGTACTAGTCAGAGATGCTCAACTGGGAACAAGCCTGCCATAGAATATAGGAGGCTTTATAGGAAGGTATCCAACCCAGGGTGCAGTCTCTTTTAGCTCACACATGCAGAACACAATGAAGAAATATCATAAAACACATCATTCTGGTCCTGCCAAAATAACAGTCCACCCACAAAGCAATTCCTCTCTGAACAAGAGAAGCAGTCATCCTCAGATGAACGTTTCAGCCTTGTTGGGCCTCATCAGTGAGGTGTAGATGATCTGTGAGAAAGGGGTCCAGGACTGGATTTATCTTTTATGCTTTGGGTGACCAATCCCAAGGGGAATTTGCATATGCAAAGTACTGGTTAGAGACTCTCAACTAGGAACAAGCCTGCCATAGTATTTAGCAGGTTGTATAGGAATGGTATCCTACCCAGAGTGCACTCTCTTTCAGCTCACTAGTGCCTTTCACAATAAACAAATATCCTAATACATGTCATACTGTCACGGTTTATTATGACTCTCAGACACAAGTTTTAGGTAAAAAAAATCAATTTTATTGAAATAATAAATGATAACTTAGGATGGCAATAACATACATAATATATATATACAGAATATAGCACAGACAGAAGGCAGACTCTACCGGTCCTGTCAATATACCGGACAGGACAGTCTTTAGGCTCTACCGGCCTTGCCAATACCGGGTAAGGCAACCTGCAGATGGAATAGCATAACGGTTTACCGGCCTTACCAAATTACCGGGCAAGGCAGCCTCAATAGATACACAATGTAGGCTCTACTGGCCCTGCCAATACCGGGTAAGGCAACCTCAGATGGAATGTGGCAAAAGGTTCTACCGGCCTTACCAATACCGGGCAGGGCAGCCCAGAGATAATAGCAGTAGTCAGATGGAACTGGCAAATTAGCAGAATCGTTAAGCAGCAAGGCTTTGGAGCAAACCAGCGTCCGCACGCTGGAAACAACACTGAATAGTATAGCCGTTAGGCTTAGCGAGCAAACCAGTGACCGCACACTGGAGTAACAAGCGAGTAGTATAGCCGCAAGGCTTAGGAGCAAACCAGCGTCCGCACGCTGGGACCAAAACAGATTTGTATAGCTGATAGGCTTTGGAGCAAACCAGTGACCGCACACTGGTGTAACAAGCGAGTTTGTATAGCCGCAAGGCTTAGGAGCAAACCAGCGTCCGCACACTGGGACCAACACAGATTTGTATAGCTGAAAGGCTTTGGAGCAAACCAGTGACCGCACACTGGTGTAACAAGTGAGTTTGTATAGCCGCAAGGCTAGGAGCAAACCAGCGTCCGCACGCTGGGACCAACACAGATTTGTATAGCTGAAAGGCTTTGGAGCAAACCAGTGACCGCACACTGGTGTAACAAGTGAGTTTGTATAGCCGCAAGGCTTAGGAGCAAACCAGCGTCCGCACGCTGGGACCAACACAGATTTGTATAGCTGATAGGCTTTGGAGCAAACCAGTGACCGCACACTGGTGTAACAAGCGAGTTTGTATAGCCGCAAGGCTTAGGAGCAAACCAGCGTCCGCACGCTGGGACCAACACAGATTTGTATAGCTGATAGGCTTTGTAGCAAACCAGTGACCGCACACTGGTGTAACAAGCGAGTTTGTATAGCCGCAAGGCTTGGGAGCAAACCAGCGTCCGCACGCTGGGACCAACACGGAATTGTAGCAATGTCACCAACGCGACCAGGCAGAAGGTCGCCAGGATACTGAAGACAGGTGATGAGATGACAGGAACCAGCAACGATCAGTCAGGTCAGAAAACAGCAGAGAAGTTCAGCAGGAACTGCAACACCAGAGACTAGGCCGGAACCAGGACTGGAAGTACTTCAGCATGCAGGAAACACTGGAACAGTAGAGATCAGGAACTCAGGAACACATGAGATCAGGAACTCAGGAACACTGGAACAGAGGCCCAGCTATCACTAGCATAGTGATAGCAAGAAGGTCAGAAACAACACGAAAGGGCCCTCAAAGGGTGCCCAATCCAGGTTTAAATAGTCAATAAGAGGCGGGCTATCTGCAGACAGCCAATAGAAGCCCCCTACTGGTGACAGACAAGTAACTGCAGCAAATCACGGGCACCGTGATAGTACCCCCCTTTCAAAGACCCCCTCTCCTAGAATAGGGTTTAGGTTTCTGCGGGTAATTGGCATGAAAGGCCCTAGTTAACCTAGGTGCATGAAGGTCCGTACTATCCACCCATGATCGATCCTCAGGACCATACCCTTTCCAATGTACCAGGTACTGCACCCTTCCTCTAAGCCTACGGGAATCAATAATGCTCTGAACCTCGTACTCCTCCTGGCCCTCGACCTCAACAGGTCCTGGCACCACAGGTGTGGTAGTATAGCGATTGCAAACCAGAGGCTTAAGAAGGGACACATGGAACACATTATGGATACGCATGGATGCAGGTAGGTCTAGTGCATAGGAGACAGGGTTAATTTTGCGAATAACTCTGTATGGACCAATAAACCGAGGAGCCAACTTATTAGACGGAACCTGCAGCTTGAGATTTCTGGAGGAAAGCCATACTCTATCCCCAACCTGAAAGGAAACCGCTGGAAGCCTTCTGCGATTAGCATGGCGCTGATGACGCTGAAATGACTGACCAAGTGCCCTCTGAACTTGTGCCCATGTGGAACGGAGTTGCTCGATATGCTCATCCAGAGCTGGAATCTGTTGCGTCTGAAATGAGTCTGGAAGCAAACAGGGCTGGAACCCATAATTAATCAGAAACGGAGAGCTCCCAGATGAAGAATTGACCGCACAGTTCCTGGCGAACTCTGCCCAAGGCAACAAGTCGGACCAATTATCATGATGGTCAGTAACGAAACAACGGAGAAATTGTTCCAAGCCCTGATTAGCTCGTTCAGCGGCTCCATTGGTCTGGGGATGGTAGGCAGAGGAGAAGGACAGCTGTATGCCCATCTGTTGGCAAAATGCCCTCCAAAATCTAGACACAAACTGGCTCCCCCTGTCAGACACCAGTACCCTAGGCACTCCATGCAACCGGAATACTTCTCTGGCGAACACCATTGCCAATTCCTTCGCTGAAGGAAGACCACGGAGGGGCACGAAATGAGCCATTTTAGAAAACCTGTCCACCACCATGAATATAAAGGAGTACCCCTTCGACATAGGCAACTCTCCCATAAAATCAATGGAAACATGAGACCAGGGGCGTTCGCCATTAGGCACCGGTTGAAGCAAGCCCACAGGGAGATGTCTCGGGGTCTTAGCGCGGGCGCAGGTGGCACAGGCATTCGTAAATTCGGCACAATCGTTTCTCATGGAAGGCCACCAAAATAACTGAGAAAGGGACCATAACAATTGGTCTCTACCAATATGTCCCGCAGCCTTAGAGGAATGGTAGGTTTCGAGCAGCCTAGTACGAAATGATTCAGCGACAAAACATTTGCCCACTGGGGTTTCATGGGGAGCGGACCCCTGAGAGGCCAGGATCTCCTCCCCTAGAGGAGAAGTGATACTCGTGCGTATAGTAGCCAGTATTCTATCAGGTTGGATGATAGGAGCTGGTGCTTCCACTCTGTCACTGTCGGCCTCAAATTGTCTTGACAGTGCATCAGCCCTGATATTTTTTGACCCTGGTAAATATGATACAATGAAATTAAATCGAGACAGGAACAGTGCCCACCTGGCCTGACGAGAGGACAATCTCTTGGCCTCCGAGAGATAGGTCAGATTCTTATGATCTGTTAGGATTAAGACAGGATTCTTAGTACCTTCAAGCAAATGACGCCATTCCTTAAGAGCAAGGATAATGGCCAATAATTCTCTGTCACCTATCTCATAGTGGCTTTGAGTGACAGTCAACTTTTTAGAGAAAAACCCACAAGGTCTGAGAGTTCCACCTTTCTCGAGTCGCTGCGAAAGTACTGCCCCGACCCCAATATCTGAGGCATCAACCTCTAACGTAAATGGAAGTAAAGGATTGGGGTGGGATAACACAGGAGCCGCAGCAAATGCCAGCTTCAAATTCTCAAAGGCTTTCTCAGCAGATACCGGCCAACAAGAAGGATTAGCACCCTTGTGCGTAAGATCGGACAGAGGTTTGACAATGGAAGAAAAGTTCTTAATAAACCTCCTATAATAATTAGCGAAACCCAGGAAACGTTGTATGGCTTTAAGACCCTTGGGTTTTGGCCATTGTAGGACAGCTGACAACTTTTCTTTGTCCATGGCAATGCCATCATTGCCAATTATGAACCCCAAGAATGGCACACTGGTTCTATGAAACTCACATTTTTCCATTTTACAAAATAATTTGTTCTCACGGAGTCGTAGCAATACTGCGGATACATCTTTGATGTGCTGTGCCATGTTTTGGGAGTAAATCAGTATATCGTCGAGGTACACCACAACACATGTCTGTAACATATCTCTCAGAACATCATTTATCAGTTCCTGGAAAACTGCGGGTGCATTACACAGCCCAAAAGGCATTACTAGATACTCGTAGTGCCCAGCTCGAGTATTAAAGGCAGTTTTCCACTCATCACCTGCTCGAATGCGAACCAGATTGTAAGCGGCCCGTAGGTCCAACTTGGTAAATATCGAAGCGCCCTTAAGCCTGTCAAAAAGCTCGGTGATGAGTGGTATTGGGTATGCGTTTTTTGCCATTAGTTTATTCAAGCCCCGGTAGTCAATGCATGGTCTTAATTCGCCATTTTTCTTTTTTACAAAAAAGAACCCAGCCCCAGCTGGAGAGGTAGATTTACGTATGATCCCTCTAGCAAGGGCATCAGAAATGTAATCCTCCATAGCCTTATTTTCATCACAAGATAATGGATAAGTGCGTCCTTTCGGAGGTACTGCACCAGGCTGCAATTCAATGCAACAATCATAAGGTCTATGCTGGGGTAGCATACTAGCCTCTCCTTTGCTAAAAACATCGCCAAACTGTTGGTACACATCCGGCATAGCAGAGGAGGTGCACATGACCTTAATAGGCTGGATGACGCACTTGCCCATACAAAACTGGGACCAAGCAGCAATTTCACACTTTTTCCAATCGAATTGTGGGTTATGTAACTGTAACCACGGAAATCCCAATATCACCGCATGGTGCGGGGAATTAATCAGTTGAAACTGCTGCTCTTCTCTGTGAAGTGCCCCAATAGTCATAGACAATGGCATAGTTTCAAATATAACCTGAGGCGGTTCTAAGGGTCTACCATCAATCGCTTCAATAGTCAAGGGGTTTTCTCTTTCAATGCGTGGAACTCCGTGCAATTCAGCAAAGGTATTATCCATAAAATACCCTGCTGCACCGGAGTCAACCAAGGCCAAAACCTCCACAGAGCGTTGTGCCCAAGACAATACCACCTGTATGGTGGGTTTCATTATGCCCGACACTGGGGACGATTGTACACCACCTAGGGCCTGTCCCCCAAGATACCCTAGGTGTGTGCGTTTCCCGGACGTACCGGACAGTAATTTAGCAAGTGCCCTTTTTTACCGCAGTATAAACATAACCCTTGTTTTTTGCGATATAGTCTCTCTGCCTTGGATAGTCTAGTGAAGCCTATTTCCATAGGTTCACTTGTTTCCCGTACTGGTTCACTAGACTTCAATGCCAAGGGAGGGATGGGTGGGCAAAACATGCTACTAGGCTCATTATTTTTTGACCGTAACTTACGATCTCTGGCAATTGATCTCTCACGTATTCTGGAGTCAATTATCATAACATACTCAATGTAATCATCTAGATCAATAGGTAGATCTTTAGCAGCGATTTCGTCTTTAATGTGGTCATTCAGGCCTTGAGAGAAGGCTGCCAATAATGCCTCGTTATTCCAACCTACCTCTGCTGCCAATGTGCGGAATTCGATGGCATAGTCGCCCACTGTACGCCTGCCCTGTTGTATCTCCATAAGGCGTTTGGCAGCAGAGGTGGTTCTACCAGGAGGCTCAAACACTCTTCGAAAGGAACGCACAAATTCACTAAAGTTCTTAGTACAAGGTTTAGCATTCTCCCACAAGGGGTTAGCCCAAGCCAATGCTCTGCCAGTGAACAGTGATATCGTGAACCCCACTTTACTACGATCATTGGGAAATGCGTGTGCCGTCAATTCCATAAAGATTTCGAGTTGATTGATGAACCCTCTGCAGAGACTAGGGTCACCATCATATCTTAGCGGCAAGGGTGCAGAAGCCGTTAACCCTTTAACAGTACCCCCTAAGGGTCTGGTATCACTTTCCAGTGTCTGACTTGGCGAGACCACCGGGCTAGAGCTAGATTGGTCAGCAGGTACCGTGCGTTCAAGGATCGTTTGAATTGCAACTGCCAACTGATCCAAACGTTGCTCGAGCACATCCATCCTCCAATGGATATTCTGTGCGTTACCTTCACCCTTGCTGTCTGAGGTCATGGCCCTTTCGTACTGTCACGGTTTATTATGACTCTCAGACACAAGTTTTAGGTAAAAAAAATCAATTTTATTGAAATAATAAATGATAACTTAGGATGGCAATAACATACATAATATATATATACAGAATATAGCACAGACAGAAGGCAGACTCTACCGGTCCTGTCAATATACCGGACAGGACAGTCTTTAGGCTCTACCGGCCTTGCCAATACCGGGTAAGGCAACCTGCAGATGGAATAGCATAACGGTTTACCGGCCTTACCAAATTACCGGGCAAGGCAGCCTCAATAGATACACAATGTAGGCTCTACCGGCCCTGCCAATACCGGGTAAGGCAACCTCAGATGGAATGTGGCAAAAGGTTCTACCGGCCTTACCAATACCGGGCAGGGCAGCCCAGAGATAATAGCAGTAGTCAGATGGAACTGGCAAATTAGCAGAATCGTTAAGCAGCAAGGCTTTGGAGCAAACCAGCGTCCGCACGCTGGAAACAACACTGAATAGTATAGCCGTTAGGCTTAGCGAGCAAACCAGTGACCGCACACTGGAGTAACAAGCGAGTAGTATAGCCGCAAGGCTTAGGAGCAAACCAGCGTCCGCACGCTGGGACCAACACAGATTTGTATAGCTGATAGGCTTTGGAGCAAACCAGTGACCGCACACTGGTGTAACAAGCGAGTTTGTATAGCCGCAAGGCTTAGGAGCAAACCAGCGTCCGCACGCTGGGACCAACACAGATTTGTATAGCTGAAAGGCTTTGGAGCAAACCAGTGACCGCACACTGGTGTAACAAGTGAGTTTGTATAGCCGCAAGGCTAGGAGCAAACCAGCGTCCGCACGCTGGGACCAACACAGATTTGTATAGCTGAAAGGCTTTGGAGCAAACCAGTGACCGCACACTGGTGTAACAAGTGAGTTTGTATAGCCGCAAGGCTTAGGAGCAAACCAGCGTCCGCACGCTGGGACCAACACAGATTTGTATAGCTGATAGGCTTTGGAGCAAACCAGTGACCGCACACTGGTGTAACAAGCGAGTTTGTATAGCCGCAAGGCTTAGGAGCAAACCAGCGTCCGCACGCTGGGACCAACACAGATTTGTATAGCTGATAGGCTTTGTAGCAAACCAGTGACCGCACACTGGTGTAACAAGCGAGTTTGTATAGCCGCAAGGCTTGGGAGCAAACCAGCGTCCGCACGCTGGGACCAACACGGAATTGTAGCAATGTCACCAACGCGACCAGGCAGAAGGTCGCCAGGATACTGAAGACAGGTGATGAGATGACAGGAACCAGCAACGATCAGTCAGGTCAGAAAACAGCAGAGAAGTTCAGCAGGAACTGCAACACCAGAGACTAGGCCGGAACCAGGACTGGAAGTACTTCAGCATGCAGGAAACACTGGAACAGTAGAGATCAGGAACTCAGGAACACATGAGATCAGGAACTCAGGAACACTGGAACAGAGGCCCAGCTATCACTAGCATAGTGATAGCAAGAAGGTCAGAAACAACACGAAAGGGCCCTCAAAGGGTGCCCAATCCAGGTTTAAATAGTCAATAAGAGGCGGGCTATCTGCAGACAGCCAATAGAAGCCCCCTACTGGTGACAGACAAGTAACTGCAGCAAATCACGGGCACCGTGATACATACTGACCCTGCCCAAATGACAGTCAAGCCATGAAGTGCCAGACAATTCCTCTCTGAAGAAGTGAAGGACCAAATTCCTGATGTACGTTTCGGTCTTGTTGGGCCTTTTCAGTGTGTTGGAAGCTGATCTGTCTCCTGGCACTATGAGCAAGGGTTCCAGGACTGGATTCATCTATTTCCTTTTGGGTGACCAATGCCCAGGGTAATTTGCAAATGCAAAGTACCAGTCAGAGACACTCAACTAGGAACAGGCCTACTATTGTGTTTATCAGGCTCTGTAGGAATGATATCCTACTCAGGGTGCAGCCTCTTTTAGCTTACAAGTGCCTTATACAGAGAGGAAATATCCTAAAGCACATCATACTGATCCTGCCCAAATGACAAGTCAAGAGATGTAGCCAACCCCAGATGTACATTTCAGTTTTGTTGGGCCTCACAAGAATAGAACTTGCTTTTAAATATCAACACCCTGCATTGTTTGATGTATATCCATCTTCCCTTGAATTAGCTTTACATTATCGATTGGCATAAGCAATAATGCACAAGTTTCATTCACTCAGTACTAGTGAGTGGCAGAATCTGAGAAGCCGCTGATTATTAGCCAACTGCAGTCTGCAGGGTAGAATTATTGACATGGTAATGACCTATCTTATATCTACCTTCATTACTGCAGGAACTATTTGTGGAGCATTTCATGGGTTGATGAATGAGCTCTTGGTAGATGTAATACTGCAGTTCATAGTGCAGACTGAAGCAATCACAGACGAAAAAATAGGATTACACTGGGACATGTATCCAAATAAAAAATTTAACCGAATCATAAAGGACAAATACAAATTTCTCTGTCGTCCAATACAGGTTACTGGTAACTTTGGGGTAGGCTATCAGCCCCTTTAATAGGCAGGAACAATTCTGAGAAGTGACTCCTGGGTGGAGCCTACCTCCTCTCTCAAGGGAAAAATGTATATTCCAGCAACACACCCATGATTTTGAAGGGGGGACAGAATTCAGAAGCATTATTGGCAAACTACTTTTCTCCACATATACCTGAAGTGGTGGGGGATAGTTGTGGTGCTGCTACTGCCTCATGAGCATCATTGGAGCTAGTAGTGGCAAGTGAAGCCGTGATCATCATCTCCCATATCCCTGCTATTGTTGATCCCATTATCTTGGAGCTGCCCAATCATCCTGCTGCTTAAGAAACTCTGCAGCAAGAAGAGCAGTCGCAAATGACGCAATGACACCAGAGCAGTTGCCAATGGCCAGTGGACATTGGCCACTGTAACAGGTACCTAAGTCTGAGGATGGACTCAGGCTGTCGTGCCGGGTTTCTCTCTCCTGAGGTGGGCTACAAGCAGGTAGCCTTGCCGGTCATTCTCCCAGAGGTGCTTCCTAGGATGGGGGTCAAAAGGAAACCCTTAATACCACCCAACGACAAAGAGACAGGACACGGATGAAGTTCCAACACGAACATCCTTTATTTAACAAACTTCAATTCTTTTATACAAGGTTAATCACATCAGGACAGCATATTAAACAAAGGATATGAAAGGCAGTGACACAGAGTGCATACGTAACACAAAGGTCCAGGTCTTAACAGGGTTAAGAGCATTAAGCTAAAGTGCAATCATTGCATTATTTTGGGGGGAAGGTGCAGCAAGGGAAACATACACTGGGAAAGGGACCCTGCCCCAAGGAGCTTACAATCTAATTAGAGTTCATGATGACATACAAAGCCAGAAGGAGGATATGATCACATTACCTAGACAAAGAGACTGATGAGGGGTAAACACTGGGGCAAAAGGCTGTGGGGCTCGAATACACATTTCACACAATGGCCAGGGGATTGAAGCATCTTTTAGTCTGTGTAAATATTCCACTTCAACCCCTGGCCAATCAGCAGCCTGGAAGCGGCTGGCCAATCATGGTTAAGTCCGTCAGGGCTGTATCAGTCTATCAGCACCCTTGGGCGGGCAGATGACCGACCAATCCCTGGGCTGCCTACTTCCCCCCATGTTAACTCTATGGGGGACCTTTAAACTCATCACTCAGGGCTTTGGCCAATCAGGGAACTGCGTACGTCCCAAGCACACACACAGTTCAACACAATGTTGAGGTTTCACAGTATCTGGATAGGGAGACACCTGCTGGTTGTCGGATGTATTGCAGTTCGTCGACAATCCAGCAGGCATTCTGTTCAGTCCTTTTAAACTTGTGGCCAATCAGAAAGGGGCCGACTTTTCCCCATGTTAAGATAATGGCGACCCTTTAACTGTGATCAGCCAGTCGGGAGCCGGCCGACATTTAAAACCATGACGGCTTTCTCAGAGTTCTGCTGGCATGGTGAATTCAGTTTTTCAGAGGGAGATAGTTTTTCCTAACCAATACAAGGTTTCCCAGTAACGGCCTATGGCCCTTTAAAGCTGCCACTACATGGCCTGCTAGCATTAGGCCAGGAGGGCATTATTTTGTCTCAGGGCTTTTACTTTAAAGGGATAGTAATAGTTAATTTTATGTTTCTTTCATATTGTAGACATTAAAAAATTTGAACAACGATGTAAGTCTTATCTCTCAAACCTTTATGATTTGAGAGATATACCGTGCTAAAGTTACCTCTTCCTGGCTGTTTGAGAGAAGTCATCGCTGCAGTTTGAGGTCATTTGACCGGACTTAGGCACTTCAGCACAGCCGAAATCTCGCTATTTTGAAATAAATACTTCATTGCAACGGTCTGTAATCATCCTCTACAATATACTCTATCCCATCAAGTATCCGTCAGCCTCAGTCACATTACGTACCAATTTCTTATTTTGTTTTTTTAATTTAATTTTTTTTTTTTTTTATAAAGTGTCCCCCCAATCCAAGCCTACAAACTGCCCCCCCAAAAAATGTTCCCTGTTCAAATGATTCTTTCCTAAGATTCCACCAACATAGGCACCTTCCTCAGACCCCTTTTACACCCTGTCTTATTGTTTTTTTATTAACTGTCTCTCCCATTCCCAGTCAACAACCACCCCCTAAAAATTCCCTGTACAAATGATTCTTTCCCCAGCCTCCACCAACACAGGCATCCTCAGACCCCTTTTATACCATGCCCGTGGGAAGTAAAATAAAATTTGCTATATTATGTGAGTAAATTCAATGTTTTCATTGGGTTCAATGTAATAAACTGGGCAAACAAGTGGAAAAACTGCACTTTTTGCAGGACATTTTCTGCCAGGCGGGAAATGCCATTTATCTCCGATTTTGGTTTGAGGTGAAAATTTTCACCCATCCCTAGTATTGAAGCTCTGTGCAGTACCAGGAAATTTTCACTTTCTCCAGAAATAAAAGCGTGAATATCTCTTAAAGCAGTGGTTCTCAACCTTTTTTTGTTCAAGGCACCCCTAACATGCAGTCTGGAAGTTTCAGGGCACACCTTACATTTTATAGGTCATTGGTCAAGCACATAATGGATGATACAATGCATAAATATATAGCTCTTTATAGGTCTCACAATCAGAATAATATAAATAAACATATCATGCAAAAACATTTCCAGAAATAAACATTTGAAACACAGTAATCACATTTTATCCAAGTGTTTATGGAAAAGATGGGGCACCCTGAGTGAATGCCCGTGGCACACCAAAGTGCCACGGCACCCTGGTTGAGAATCACTGTCTTAAAGGGATAGTAATACTTAAGTATTACTAATCCCTATAGTAAAGTCCTATTAAAAATAAATGTAATGACCCCAGTGTCATCTCTCAGACCTTTATGGTTTGAGAGATGAACGCTCCTAAAGTTGCCCTCTCCCTCCCCCTTCCCTGGAGTCAGCGTTCTGAAAGGAAGCCAGTCGTACGACTTTCAGGCGGCTCTCCAGCATAGCCCGATCACGTTACTAAAAAAGAAAACTTTCACTGAAATGGTCTTCTACGTGTGCTTGGTTTGTACTTGGTTTGCAAGTACACGTAGAAGACCGTTTTAGTGATTTTTATTATTATTTTTTTATTATCGCGATTGCGGCTCTACTGTAGAGCCGCCTGATGATCTAAGACCGGATTTCCCTTCAGTCAGCTACAACGCTGACTACGGGGAAGGGGGAAGGAGAGGGCAACTTTAGGAGCGATTATCTCTCAAACCATAAAGGTCTGAGAGATGACACTGGGACAATACATTTATTTTTAATATGACTTTAATATGGGGATTAGTAATTATTAAGTATTACTATGCCTTTAAACTAAACATCTGCTGGAATTTCTGTTAACATGACATATATGCAGTTTTGAATTAATATTTCTAATATGTAAATAAAGTTAAAAGTGGTACGGCCACTTTAAGTTTCACCATCTCCAGGAAGTATCACATTAAAAAATACAATAAAGACTATAAAACAGCATTGGTGGCTGGTAGACAAACATAGAATTAACGTACAGAGTGTGGGGTTTAGAATTAACGTACAGAGTGTGGGGTTTATTACTAGCTAATGAGTCCATACAGGTGCAGATTCCGCGCCACACTCAAATTAGAGACCTATTTAAAGGTTGGATGTTGGTCTGTAAAATGTTGGTCTCTGATGAAAGTCCAAATGTGGACTGAATTGTTGAATACAAAGATTTTTTAATGATGTGAGAAGAAAATTAAAGTTTTACTTCTAAGGCGAGTGCTCGGCTTTTTTGTGCTGTTTGGCTTTACATTGATGACATTTTATTGGTGTGGTTGAGAGAAACATTAGAACCCTTGATTTTTTCAGCATACATGTTGAAGCATATGTTGATTTCTCATACATGTTGAAGCACATGTTGATTTCTCATACATGTTGAAGCACATGTTGATGTAGCCACATTTCACAGTACATTCTCTAAGAGGTTGTTGACTCCATAAGCTTTTCTGACATGAGCATTTAACACTGAGGGAATGTGTTTTTGTCTGTAAATAAACTACTAGAATTAATTGGCTCCTCCATGCCAGTTTCCACAAACCTCAAGTTCTTAAAGGCGGTCTACGTAGTCAGATAATGAGTGCGCAACAGATTGTCACGCCAGCGGGTAGCATGAAAGCTAGAAATACATATACATTTATTAAGAGGGAATTTTCAAAGATGACGATCTTGAAAGAAAAACAGCTTGTTCTGGCACAGACCCATGACATTCTTTTCAGACCAGTGAAGGGTAACAAATAAAATTATTGATTTAAGTGTTTATTTAACTTGGCTGGTAGATAAGAACATCTGTTATAAATAAGCATTTATGTCCCCGAACCCCTTCATCATATATTTTGACCATTTTACTCCTGTAACAGAGGCAGAAGTTTCTCAACTTCTCCTATTAACCCACCTCACTACCTGCTCCTTGGACCCTTTGCCCTCCCACTTATTCAAACCACTTGCACCAGTCCTTACGCCTATATTAACACATATTTTCAACACTTTTCTCTCTATAGACACCTTCCCTTCTTTGTCAAACAGGCACAAATTAAACCCCTACTCAAGAAGGCTAACCTCGACCCCTCCTGTGTCATGCTGCCCCTCTCCACTGTGCTGTGCGTCCGGGGGAGGGGGCGCTTGTTCTTTCTTGTGCTTCCCTTCCTGTCTTCACCGTTCCCTCTACCGGTGACGTCACTTCTTTCCTGAACTTCCGGTTTGGGCATTTATAGAGCGCGCACCAGTTGTCTTGGCGCGCGAGTATAGCGTTCCACATTATTAGTGTATCACGTCAGTGTATCTTGTCTGAGCCCTGTATGACTATGCCTGTCCCTGGATTCTGAGTCTTCCAGCCGATTCTTGTGCTTCCATTGCCAGCCTGATACTGACCTTGCCTGTCCCTGGATACTGAGTCTGCCAGCCGATTCTTGTGCTTCCATTGCCAGCCTGATACTGACCTTGCCTGTCCCTGGATACTGAGTCTGCCAGCCGATTCTTGTGCTTCCATTGCCAGCCTGGTACTGACCTTGCCTGTCCCTGGATACTGAGTCTGCCAGCCGAATCTTGTGCTTCCATTGCCAGCCTGGTACTGACCTTGCCTGTCCCTGGATGCTGAGTCTGCCTGCCAATTTTGTACTTCTGCTGTCAGCCTGATACTGACCCTCCCTGTCCCTGGATTCTGATTCTGTCTGTACCTTATCTGCTCCAGTTAATCCTGGCCTTTCTGATCCTGCCAGTTCCTGTGCCCCTTCAGGGTGTGCTACTTCCATTACTCTCTGACAGAAACTCTGGAGCTTCATCTGGTGAGTTCTATATTGTTTACATATTGTTATAGACTCCCTGGGGCTTGTAGCTTTAGTCCTCACCGAGGTGTTTTATCCAAGGTTGTTTTCAGCTTAACTGAAGGGGATCATATGACTTTGTGGCCATCAACTTTACATGGCTGCGGCCACAGCACAGTGCACCTCACCTACCAGCTTCATTTACTCTGAGCAGGGCTGCTGACTTGCTTAGTGTAAGTGACATCCTGTCTCTCTCTATTGACCTGTTTCCCTTCTACCTCTTACTTCAAAACTCGTAGAACGCCTTGTTTTCTCCCAAATAACCAAATTTCACAATTCTAAAAATCTTTTGGACCCTTTGAAGTCTGGTTTCTGGTGCAGCCACTCAACTGAGACAGTTCTCTGAAGAGTGGCTAATGATCTCCTGACTGCAAAATCCAAAGGCCAGTTTTCTATACTTATACTACTCAACGTATCCTTTGCCTTTGACACAGTTAACCATTCTGTTCCTGCTCAGATTCTCCACAATCTTGGTTTCCGCAGTCAAGTTGCTTCATGTCTCTCCTCCTGTCTTTCACAACTTTCATTTTTTGTGCCTTCTTGCAATAACATCTCTAGAGTCCCTCTGTCTGTGGGAGTGCCTCAAGGCTCCTTTCTGGGTCCTCTACTTTTCTCGCTGTACACCCTTTCGCTGGGTGAACTTATTAATTCATTTGGCTTGAAATATCATCTATATGCTGATGATACCCAAATCTACACGTCCACTCCTGATCTTTCACCTCAAATTCATACTGCATCTTGGCCGTATCCTCCTGGATGGCCCACTGTAATCTGAAGATAAACATGTCCAAAACTGAACTTCTCATTTTCGTTCCAAAACCTTGCCCAACACCCAGCTTCACATTACATTATATACACTTTCTAAACTTTACATTTTAAAATTTGAAGTCCTTTGCTACTAGCCAGACCTGAAAAGTTACTTGCCACTGCAAGCCATAACATACCCACCAGGGCTGAATTTCTACTCGCCAGGGCTAAATTTTCACTCGCCATTGGCTAGTCGTGAGTGGAAATTTTGAGCCCTGTAATATATATCATATCAATTAGGGCGTAGTTTGTATGTACCTCACATTAACAAGTTGTGACACGTCTCTAGGCTCTCAGAACCATTTTGAGATAGAGAGAGTGTAACTCATCTCAAGCCTGTGTGTTTAAAAGATTGTTGCTGCAGGGGCGTATGGAGGGCTCTCCCATACTGATGAAAACTCCGGCGGTAGCTAAGTATCTTTTATGTTCTCTTTTTATAATGCATATTTAATAAACAGTAGTTATAATAACAGCTTGTTTTATACTTTATCCTAGTCTTAAAAGTGAAAGATTTTGTGAAACAGACCCATAAAGTTTTGAATGTACCATATAGAGATACTGGGTCCTCTGTTCCAAAGAAAAGTAGTAATTTGGGGTAAAATAACTGCGCTGATGGGAACAAACACGTTTCCAAGATGTCCAGTAACTGAAATGGGAATTTTACCTCATGAGTGTTAGAGAAGTCACCAACACCTTGTTCCACAGTGCAGAGAAGTCACTGAGCAGATCTGGATGTACATTCCAGGCTCCCAGGCAAGATACTCTAGGTGCTCTGCCTGTGGCCACACCCCCACTCCTTACATTACTCCACCCCCAGTCCCGTCCACTGTTTCCTGGCACAGAAAATACCCTTGGCCTATATAACTAACAAGAATAAAAATAAGCTATAACCACTTGGTTGGTAGAGAGATTTGCAATGCATTGCTCCACAATGAGTTAGTGATCTGTCTAGTATCCAGAGGAGTGAAATAAAAGACTGTAAAGGGTATAAAACTGGTGCAGGGACATTGCGATTTCCCTGGACACACCCACAATTCAGAATGTGGGTGTGGCTAACACAGCTGAGGCACCGCCCCTCAACATTTGGATCTCTAGACAGTTTCCTGTTGGGAAATCCAGCCTTGCCTTTAAGTCACTTGAAACAGGTATTTGTCGCCCTGTGATGCAGTTGTTTTACCCTAGAGTGTTCTAGTGGACACAGGGACTAGAAGTTTGCACCCTAAGCTCGTCAAACGCCATAAAGAGGGGTCTCCTGTCCTCAAATCCAGTAATCACACCACTAGAGAGCTGATTTTCAACCAGGTCCGTGAGTCTGTACTTTTTATCTGTGGCCTTTTATCACAGACTCTACATTTGTGGCACTTTGTCCACCAAGACTGGACAAGTGGCTATTGGGATTTCCTGTCCATAGTAAGCTAAGGGGGGGTTTATTATTAGGAGTGTTTATGTCCCTGACTACCAGAGAGCTTACAGTCAGGGACAGTGGAAGCAGAAACAACTGACAGCAGTTGCAGTGCACTTGTTTTACTCAGCAGGAAACGCTCTGTAACATCTATGTTTTGTTAAAAAAATGTTACTGCTGCAGTAAAAGCCCAGTTTAAAGGGGATCTATCACCCTATACAACTTAGTCTTATTAGTTAGATTATTTAGCGAATATGTTTAAAACTGTATTCAATTGTTTTTTTCAAATGCTATTTGGGCAAAAATTAATGTTTAACCCAGTGGTTCTCAAACTTTTTTTGCTCTGGGCACCCCTACCTTGTAATCTAGAACATTCAGGGCACCCCTACCTTGTAATCTAGAACATTCAGGGCACCCCTACCATGTAATCTAGAACATTCAGGGCACCCCTACCATGTAATCTAGAACATTCGGGCACCCCTAACATATTTAATGTAATTTATCAAGGGCATAATGAAGGGTACAATGTATAAATATACAGTTACTATTAGGTCTTACAATCATAATAACGAAACTAACATATCATGCATAACAATTTATATAAATCTTTATTTAGAAGTCCATTTTTGTTAGTCTTCATAGAAAACATGGGGCACCCTAAGTTGATGTCCGTGGCACACTAAAGTGCCACGGCACCCTGGTTGAGAATCACTGGTTTAACCCATTAAGGGCCAGCCAATCGCACACCTGGCCGACACTTAAAGGGATAGTAATACTTCGTTTTAACTTTATTTTATTTTGTAGGTATTAAAAAAACATGAAGAATGATATGTCTTATCTCTCAATGGTTTAAGAGATATTCACAAGCAAAGTTTCCCCTCCCGCCCCTTTTACCTAGTGTAAGCCATCTCTTCTCAGATGTGGAATCCAGTCCATAGACCAGACAGATAACAGAAGGGGACAATCTTCTTCCTATGAGAACAATGAAAGCCTGCCTCCCTTGACAAGTTTTTCAGGTTTTTCCCTTATCTTAATTGAAGATTGTCCCTCTCTTTTCATGACGGTCCTGGCACATCACGGGTCCTTATCGCTTCCTAACACATGATGCGCCAGGACCATCAAGGGTACTTAAGGAGTTAAAGAGTGCCCTGCACCCTGCTTCCGGACAGGCTGTGGTTACCTGCCCTGTACCGCAGTCTGTCACTCTTCCTCTGGTCCTCTCCCCCTGTCCGTAAGCTGGAGCGATCTCATTGGCTAGATATCTATCTCTGCCAATGAGATCGCTCCAATTACATACAGAAAGCCCCTGTCATCAGAGGAGGCTGGATAGAGGGAGTGGAGCAGAGGCAGAGAGATGAACTGCGGGCAGAGAGTTGTACCTGCAGTCTATCCGGAAGTAGGGTGCAGGGCACTCTTTAAACATTACTTTTCACCCAAATAGCGTTTTAAAAAAACAAATGAATAAAGTTTTAAACATGTTCGCTAAATAATCTAATTAACAAAACTAACTTGTATAGGGGTGATAGATCCCCTTTAAATAAATGGAAATATTTATCTGTCCCCATGATGCCTTTCGTCAAGTTCAGAATTTTGCAAAGTCTTCTAGTATTTCAAGGGCCTGATTTATATCCCTGGTGCACCAAGGCAAGGCAATGTAGGTACCCTTAGCTCCACCCTTGGCCGCCTCCCCATTTCTTACATCACCCCGCCCCCAGTCCTATCCACTATTTCTTGACACAGAAAATACCTTTGGCCACTGCCAATAAAAAGGTTTAACCCTTAAGGACCAGCGGTCCCTGGGGGTGCTGTCCCTTAAGGACCACATAGGAAACTTTGATGTGACGTCCCACGTGACTGATCACGTGGGGCGGCACGCCAAACGGGGGACTGAAAGAGATTGCTCCGGTCTTTGAGCGATCAACTTCAGTCCCCGTTATAACTCACTGCACTCCTGCAGGAGCGCGGTGAGTAAAAGTACGTGACGTGCCAGGACCGTCACTGGTCCTTAAGTGCCGGACCAGCGTGATGGTCCTGCCACGTCAATGGTCCTTAAGGGGTTAACTTCTTGATCACTAGAGAGACCTCCTAATGCATAGCTTTGTAATGTGCTAGAGATCACGCTAGCATCCAAAGGGTTGAATAGTACGCTATAAAACTGGCACAGATAGTAAAATTGCTCTGGCCACACCCACAATTCACAATGTGAGTGTTGCTAGCACACCTGAGGCTCCCCCTAAAATTCGGAGCTGCAGGCAACTGACTGCTTTCTCTATCAGGAAATCCGGCCATGCTCTTTGTGAATGAAAGCGATTCTGCGTTGAATAGAAAGCATCACCGTGTGGATGCCGGCAGTGAGCTGAGATCTGTGGAATTACAGGAGGGAAGAAATCCTGCAGATCTTGCTACATTTACTCAAGTGTAATACGTAAATCTGCCTGCTAAATAGTCAGTGAAGAATGCAGAGTAATGAAGTATTTAAGTGTATTAGCTTCATAATATGGCACAGGGTAAGGGTGATTTGTTTCTTGTAAGAGAGAAAACAGATTAGTTCTGTGTATGCATGGACGGTTTCCTGGAAAAAGGTAATGAAATACAGACGTATCGATATGTGTTTGGTACGTAGGAAAATATGATAAATGAGAGTAATATTCCCTGCGTTCAGGGTCATGTGTTCTAGTGATGTTAACCCTTTGCATTCCAGAGGGGGTACGCAAAGCATTGCAAAGCAAAGCGTTGCGTACCCATCTGGAACGCAAAGGGTTAATCCACTGGAGGATAGGGGAGATAATATCATTTTTTTTTCTTATGTAGAGCTATTAGTGTGTGTTTGTGTATGCAGAAATTTTTAGACAGGTTGCTTTAACATAGATAAATGTAAGGTTATGCGTTTGGCTTGCAGAAATACCCATACAACATATACACTTAATGGAAAGCTACTTTGGGAATTCTTGTCAGAGAAGGATTTGGGTGCAGTGGTAGACAACAGGGGTATCCTATTGAAATGTCGCCCTCTCTTTTGCGACCATCAAAATGGAGACATCATAATGTCTGATGTTGCACGCTTAATGGTCGCCTTGCACGGTGCCCTGTGCATCTTGTCACAAATGGGAACGATTTAACCATCTCACACCTTTAACTCTTTGAGTGTCACACACTGTGAAGGAGGGTGTTGCACATCACTTTTGCGCTCAAAGGGTTAATCTAGCAATGAGTTGCATGCACTTTGGAGCTCAACAACTTAAACTAGCAATCTAACACTAAGTGTCAGACTAGTAATCTGAAACACAAGATAGCTGACACTCGGGGTTAAAATGCCAATAGACAGCACATCTTGTCTGAACTTATTGGGTTAAACAAGCATTGGGATGCGCACCCTTCTGGCGCTCGTTTGTGCAAACAATGTGTTGCACACCCCCCTGGTAAACAAATGATTATACTAGCAATGGATTGCACACATTTCCAGCACTCAGAGTTAAACGGCTCATTTGATTATGATACAGACACTCGGATAAGTTGTCACAGAAAATTACGATATGTAGGTAAAAATTGCTTCCCAGATAGTGTGGACGAGTTTCAATGTTTGATTAATCCTCTGCACACTTATATTTAATAGGGGGTATAGACCAAATTGTTTTATTTTATTATAAAGTTATCCAGATTAGCGGGACTGACCCTTATGCAAAATAGAGGGCAACATTTCAGTAGTAAACCAACAACAGGCTGAGCAACAGTGGGCAGTGTCACTCAGCTGCCTCAGGAGCTAATAGGGTACTGTCATGTATATTAGGAGTGTCCAAATTCAGTCCTCAAGAGCTACCAACAGTCCAGAATTTAAAGGGATAGTAATATTTTGTTTTAACTTTATTTTATTTTGTAGGCATTAAAAAAAACATGAAGAACGATATAAGTCTTATCTCTCAAACCTTTATGGTTTGAGAGATATTCACAAGCAAAGTTCCCATCCCGCCCCTTTTACCTAGTGTAAGCCATCTCTTCTCAGATGTGGAATCCAGTACATAGACCAGACAGATAACAGAAGGGGACAATCTTCTTCCTATGAGAACAATGAAAACCCTGCCCCCCTTGACAAGTTTTTCAGGTTTTTCCATATCTTAATTGAAGATTGTCCCTCTCTGCAGTCTAACTATCACGGTGCCCGTGATGCGTGCTGTTCTCTGCCTGTCACTTGCTGAGTATTCATGATTGGCTGGCTGTTTTAGCCCTCCTCACACAGCCTTTTTAAACCCAGGTTGAGCACTTCCAGGTTGCCCTTTCGTGGTGTTTCTGACTCCACTCTGCCTGACCTGCTTGTCAGATCTCTGGGCCTGTTTCCAGTGTTCCTGTATGCTACGTTCCGGTGTTCCAGTGTTCCTGTATGCTACGTTCCGGTGTTCCAGTGTTCCTGTACATTAACGTTCCGGTGTTCCAGTGTTCCTGTACGTTAATGTTCCGGTGTTCCAGTGTTCCTGTACATTAACGTTCCGGTGTTCCAGTGTTCCTGTACGTTTATGTTCCGGTGTTTCCAGTGTTCCTGTGTGCCTGTATTCCGGGGTTCCTGTGCTCCAGCACTGTGCGGGTTAACTTGTATGAGTGTCTGGTTTACTCCATTAAACCTGGTTGCGATATAGATTGTTGGTCCCAGCGTGCGGACGCTGGTTTACTCCACTAGACTGGTTGCGATTTACACTGTTGGTTCCAGCATACGGTCGCTGGTTTGCTCCATTAAACCTGGTGGTGCTATTTACCATTAGTCCCAACGTGCGGACGTTGGTTTGCTCCTGTACATCCAGAACTGTGGTCAGTCGCTGTCCACTTCCTTGCAGTTGTCTGATTATCCTTGACAATAGACTTCTGCTGATTAGACCTCTATACTTATGCTCTCTGCTGTCTTACTCACCTGACAGCTGGTCTACTTGCTCAGGCTGCCCTGCCCGTTATTGGTGAGGCCGGTAGAACCTTGACGACACCATCCTGTAGGTTGCCTTACCCGGTATTGGCAGGGCCGGTAGAGCCTACTACAGTACTCCTTTGGGCTGCCCTACCCGGTATTGGTATGGCCGGTAGAACCTTGTATATCACCATCTTTAAGTTTGCCTTACCCAGTATTGGCAGGGCCGGTAGAGCCTACATTTTGCATGCCATTGGGCTGCCTTGCCCGGTATTGGTAAGGCAGGTAGAACCGGTATACGTCATCTCACGGTTGCCTTACCCGGTATAGGCAAGGCCGGTGGAGCCTGTCATTTAACTGTCACTTGGGTTGCCTTGTCCAGTATTTAAGCAAGGCCAGTAGAACCTATTGTATGTTCTATTACTGTTGGTAGAACCTATTGTATATTCTATTACTGTTGTTTGTTATGTATGTTTACCCTACGGGGACTGCCTTTAACTTTTAATAAAGTTAAGTCATTTTACCAAACCTTAAGTCTGAGAGTCTTCAAAACCGTGACATTACCTGGGCACCTCCCTTCTGATCTGGCTGAGCAGTGTTACATCAGTAAAAGGGGCGGGAGGGGAACACTTTGTCATTGAATTACTCTTGAACTACAACTCTGACAGAATTGAAATAACACTCTCCATGGCCCAAATCCTATATAATAATTCGCGAAATTGTGTGTAACGCTGCAACATGCGCAGTAGACACTGCTGTGAGTGCTGCAGTCATGCGCAGTAGAGACTGCCCGCGCCATGGCTGATACAGAGCTGGGCGCACCGAAGGAGCATCCAGCTCTGTATCAGCCGCGGCGCGGGCAGTCTCTACTGAGCATGACTGCCCCGCGACCGGGTGGCAGTGGCACTGTGGCCGGTGTAACGGGCTGTTCAACTAGTACTATGATGATTAAGTAGAGCTGCTTTTATTATGAATCATTACTATCCCTTTAAGGATTCACGTTTGAACACAGTTAGATCAGTCACAATGAATGCACCACTGATTAACTCATCTATGTTTATTCAGGGAACTCCTTAAAGGGATAGTAATGGTTAAAATTACATTTTTTAATATTGTAGCCATTAAAACATTTTTAACAATGACGTAAGTCTTGTCTCTCAAAACTTTATGGTTTGAGAGATATATATCGCTAAAGCTGCCTCTTGAGAGAAGTCAGCAGCTGTCAGCTAGAGAGCTGACTTCTCTCACGAGGTAACTTTAGCAATGTATATCTCTCAAACCATAAAGTTTTGAGAGATAAGACTTACACCATTGTTAATATTTCTTTAATGTCTACAATATTAAGTAAATTTAATTTTAACCATTACTATCCCTTTAAATACTGGCCTGTTTGTTGCCTTTGAGGACTGAATTTGGACACCTCTGATGTATATAAAGGGGTATAGATGCACAGGCTAGGAAAGCAATTCTACCTCTTTATAAATCCTTTGTTAGACGTCATTAAAGGGATAGTAATACTTTATTATTACTATCCCCCATATTGTACATAGTTGTAAAATAAGTTAATAGCCCCCAGATTCATCTCTCAGACCTTTATGGTTTGAGAGATAACCGAAGGCAAAGTTCCCCCCTCTCTCCCCCTTCCCTGAAGTCAGCGTTGTACTGACTGCAGGGGAAGTCTGTCGTATGACAGGCTTGTGGCTCTGCAGCTGAGCCGAGATCCCGTTAGTGACAAATAATTATTTCACTGAAACGGTCTTCTACATGTGCTTGGTTTGTGCTTGGTTTGTGATTGGTTTGCAAGCACACATAGAAGACCGTTTCAGTGAAATAATTCGTTTTTACTAATGCGATCTCGGCTCTGCTGCAGAGCCGCCTGATGAAAGTGAGACCGGATATCCCTGCATTCAGTACAACGCTGACTTCAGGGAAGGGGGGGGAGGGAGGGGGGGAACTTTGCCTTTGGTTATCTCTCAAACCATAAAGGTCTGAGAGATGAACCTGGGGGCTATTAACTTATTTTACAAATATGGGGGATAGTAATAATAAAGTATTACTATCCCTTTAAGAATATGGAGTACACCTTTGAGCAGAAGATCCTGAAAATTGCATTAATGACCTGGAAAAAGTACAAAGACAAGCAATAAAACTGATAACTGATTAGAAGATGTGTGTTATAATCAATATAATTTAATTAGTCTGTGTTTGCAGATGCTATAGATTGGGAGATATCCAACTGTCTTAAAAGTCAGAAATGAATATTTTACCCACTTCAGTCATAACTGGCAACCGCTCCAATGTTTGTTTGTTGGTTTGTTTTTTATATCAACAGAAACAAGAGTGACATGGAAAAGGCAGAACTTAAAGCGGAACTACCACCCTATATAAAGTCGCCTGCGCTGTCAGTCCCAGCAGGAACCAAATGGCTCCTAGCAACTCCTCCTAGACCAGACTGGGACTGACAGAGCAGGCGAGCGGACGTCATTCTGGCAAGATGTCTGCGCTCCTTGCTATTGACAGCTGGGGAATAAAGCAAATATCTTTTAAATCAGGTAATAATTCTGGCGACTAGCGCTACTGAGCAGCTAGTTGCCAGAAGGGGACTTAGTTAAGCTAAACATTTTGTGACATGGTAGTTCTGCTTTAAATGAGGCTTGACAGGTCTCCCACGCATTATGAAGCAATGTGTTGGTCACATCTTTGGCCCTCAAGGAGTTAAAACACCCTAACTTGGAATGGACAAGAGTGTGGCAGCTGCAGTTTAATGTAGATAAATGTAAAATAATGCACTTGGGACATAAAAATGCAAAGGCAGAATATAGTATTAAGGGTACTGTGCTGTCAGAGACAACAGAAGAAAGGGATTTGGGAGTAATTATTTCTAGTGACTTAAAGGCAGGCAGGCAATGCAATAAAGCGGTGGGGAATGCAAGCATGGTGCTGGGTTGTATAGCTAGGTGCATTAGTAGCAGAAAAAGGGAAGTGGTCATGTCACTCTACCAATCTCTAGTTAGACCTCACCTAGAGTATTGTGTACAGTATTGGAGACCCCGTCTCCAGAAGGATATAGATACTCTAGAGAGAATTCAGAGAAGGGCTACTCAAATGGTGACTGGTCTACAGGAAAAGAAATATCAGGATAGACTAAAGGATGTGAACATGTATAGCTTGGAGGAGAGAAGAGAGAGGGGATATGATAGAAACATTCACATACATGGAGGGATTCAACAAAGTGCAGGAGGGAAGTACATTTCAAAGGAGTAAAACTGTTAGGAAAAAAGGCCATAGTCTAAAACTAGAGGGACACAGGTTTAGACGTAATGTAACAATGTTTTACTTCAGAGAGTGTCGTAGATAAGTGGAATAGCCTACCAGCAGAAGTGGTAGAGGTTAATACAGTAACAGGATGTAAGCATGCACGGGATAGGCATAAGGCTGTACTGAACATAAGACAAGACCAAGGACCAAACAAGGTTTGAGGCTTTTACAGTAGGAAAATGGGCAACTAGATGGGCTGAATGGTTGTTATTGTCTGTCAGAATCTATGTTTCTATCTTTCTCTCCAGGACAATGATTTACATGACCATTAGCGATTGTCACTAGACATCCAATTAAATACATGAGGATTGTGAAAATCACACCCTGCAGGGTTATACTGATTCCTGCTGGTTGGGGAATGATGACAGTTGTAGAACCCAACAGCTAGAAACCTGGATCTTGTTTATCCCTGGTCAATCACTCAATCCCATCGCTAATTCAGTATTGATAGACTGATGTCTTGCATTGTTATCCATTTAAACATGCTTTCCTTTTGTCTCCACCTCTCCAGATGTAGCAGTCAAGAAGGACATCTCGGTTTATGTAATTGTTAAGCTGACAAGGTTAATTGCTTGATAATTGTTTACCAGTAAAATCCTTAGCTATTGATTGTGACAGATTGGGCCGGCCTGGCGTTGATTGCTATTGCCAGCATGAAAGCGGGGCAGCTGTTCTGCATCTGCAGTTCCTCATCAATGAAGTAAGTGTCACACTTAATAAAGTTTATTTTAACCCTTTTCCAGCTGATGCTCCATGACACAGCCCATTCACTCTGATTGAAAAAACGTTTTCGTTGTATAAAGATGGCTGAAAGTAAATGAATAAAAGAGGATTAACACCTGCTGTTAATAACCCATGTGGCCAGAAAATCCTAATGGCCCATGCCAGTTTTGCACTTCAAGAGATAACGTCTTTAATTCATCTTGGGTGTTATGTCTGTGGAGGCAGACATGACAGTTGCTGGCAGATCTGCAGGACACAAACTGCACCCCCTGCACATGGTAATCTTGACTCTGAAAGGACCAGAGGGGTGTGTGTTGTACACAGCTCTGGTACTTAAAGAGTTAAAGTTATAGAAATGTTTCACAAAATAGCAGCTCCAATTAATCTTCATAGTATTTGGGCCATGGAGAGTGTTATTTCAATACTGTCAGAGTTGTAGTACAAGAGTAATTGAATGATAAAGTATCCCCCTCCTGCCCCTTTTACCTAGTGTAAGACACCTCCCCTCAGATGTGGAATCTGGTCTCTTGACCGGACAGATCACAGCAAGGGACAATCTTCTTACTGTAATCATAAGAGAACTCTTCCTCCCTTGACAGGTTTTTCCTTATGCTCACTGAAGATTGTCCCTCTCTGCGATCCATCCAGACAGTCTTGCTGCTCTGAGGTGAGCAGTGTTACATCAGTAAAAAGGGGTGGGAGGGGGATACTTTATCATTCAATTACTCTTGTACTACAACTCTGACAGTATTGATATAACACTCTCCATGGCCCAAATACTATGAAGATTAATTGGAGCTGCTTTTATTGCAAAACATTACTATCACTTTAAGCATTTTGCCTTGTTTAGCTTGGAAGAACTGCCAGCAACTGTCATGGCTGCCTCCGTCACATCTCCTAAAGAGGGACACTTGGGAGGTATGTCTGCGGAATGACATGCAGAACTGTTTGAAGATGTTCTCTCTTGAACAAGGGGCCATATGGATGTTCTGCCCATGATAAGGTAAGTGGAGTTTATTATTAGGTGTTAGTTATCCTTTCATCTGTGTTCAAATTAAATAATAATTTTGATTGTACATGATTCAATATAAAGAACTAATGTAAAAGCCTGTGTACACGATCCAAGGTCCGGGTAATGTTAACCCTTTGAGTGCCAGAGGGGTATGCAACTCATTGCTTTGCATTGCGTTGCGTATCCCTCTGACACTCAAAGGGTTAAGAGGCCACTACCTCACTGCTCCACGCGATGCAGTCTTGTGTCGCCTCACTCACGCAATGCAATCATGCACAGTAGAGACTGCCCGAACGCGGACACTGCGCATGGTTGCATCATGACAAACATCCTAGTGAATTATTATATAAGATGGGTGCTATAAAGTCACCAGTCTAATTGTTCTTATTGTGGAATCCATAGTTTACTGCAGGTGTAGGCAACCTTTGGCTCTCCAGCTTTTGGAGACTACAAATCCCATCATCACCAACCAGCATTTTTTTCTGGTTGGGGATGATGGGAGATGTAGTTTCTCACAGCCGGAGAGCCAAAAGTTGCCTACACCTGATTTGGCAAACACTTTATCACTTGTATTTATTCACCAATAATTATTTGGCTATCAGAAGTCAAATACAGCATCAAAAGAGAAACGTTATCAGCTAATTACATTACACTGTGGGCTATACGCAGAGGGATAAGAGGAGCATGTCGAGTAAACCAGGGAAATGTCAAAAATCTCCATTGATGTATATGGGGTTTTTACCCCACAAGTGTTCACAGGGCCACACTGAGAAAGGAACAATGAATCGAGGGTAGGGTGACACTCTTCTTCTATGAAGACTCTGACAAAAATGTTAATGTTGAGTTTCAGACGTGTAGTTATGGAAATATGATTATCCTATTTTATGTTATTATTATTGAGCGAGCTAAGAACAGTGGATATAAAAAGTCTACACACCCCTGTTAAAATGCCAGGTTCTTGTGATGTTAAAGAATGAGACAAAGATAAATCATGTCAGAACTTTTTCCACCTTTAATGTGACCTATAACATGAACAATTCAATTGCAAAACAAACTGAAATCGTTGAGTGGGAAAAAAAAAATAAAAAACAATAACCTGGTTGCATAGGTGTGCACACCCTCTTATAAATGGGATGTGGCTGTGTTCAGAATTAACCAATCACATTCTGTCTCATGTTAAATAGAAGTCATTACACACCTGCCATCATTTAAAGTGACTCCGATTAATCACAAATAAAGTTCAGCCGTTCTAGTAGGATTTTCCTGACATTTGCTTTGTTGCATCTCAGAGCAAAAGCCATGGTCCACAGAGAGCTTCCAAGGCATCAGAGGGATCTCATTGTTGAAAGATATCAGTCAGGAGAAGGGTACAAAAGAATTTCCAAAGCATTAGATATACCAAGGAACACAGTGAAGACAGCCATCATCAAGTGGAGAAAATATGGCACAACAGAGACATTACCAAGATCTGGACATCCCTCCAAAATGGATGAGAAGACTGGTCAGGGAGGCTTCCAAGAGGCCTACTGCAACATTAAAGGAACTGCAGGAATTTCTGGCAAGTACTGGCTGTGTGCTACATGTGACAACAATCTCCCTTATTCTTCATATGAATGGGCTATGCGGTAGGGTGGCAAGACGGAAGCCTTTTCTTACAAAGAAAAACATCCATGCCCGGCTGAAGTTTGCAATAATAAACATCAAGTTCCCCAAAAGCACGTGGGAAGATGAAGAGGAAGTTCACCTTTCAGCACGACAATGACCCAAAGCAAACATCCAAATCCACAAAAGCATGGCTTCACCAGAAGAAGATTAACGTTTTGGAATGGCCCAGCCAGAGCCCAGACCTGAATCCAATTGAACATCTGTGGGTTGATCTGAAGAGGGCTGTGCACAGGAGATGTCCTCGCAATCTGACAGATTTGGAGCGCTTTGGCAAAGAAGAGTGGGCAAATATTGCCACGTCAAGATGTGCCATGCTAATAAACTCCTACCCAAAAAGACTGATTGCTGTAATAAAATCAAAAGGTGCTTCAACAAAGTATTGGTTTAAGGGTGGGCACACCTATGCAACCAGGTTATTGTGAGTTTTTTATTTTTCCCCCTCAGCGATTTCAGTTTGTTTTGCAATTGGATTGTTCATGTTATAGGTCACATTAAAGGTGGAAAAAGTTCTGACATGATTTATCTTTGTCTCATTCTTTAACATCACAAGAACCTGGCATTTTAACAGGGGTGTGTAGACTTTTTATATCCACTGTATATGTATGTATTTTTGCCAATTATTACCTAACCCTTTAAGGGCCTATAAAGTTTTAGAGGTGTTCTGAATATTTTAGACTATGTGTTTGGGATGCTTTGTAGATTGTAAACTACATGTTAAGGGTGCCTTATTAATTCTAGACTGCATGTTAGGGGTGTCTTATTAATTCTTGGATGCATGTTAGGGGTGTCTTATTTCTAGACTGCATAAAAGGGATGTCTTATTAATTCTAGACTGCATGTTAGGGGTTCCTTGAATATTCTAGACTGCATGTTAGGGGGGCCTTGAATATTCTAAATGCTGTGTTAAGGGTATCTTGAATATTCTGCACTGCGTTAGGGGTGTCTTGAAGAGTCTAAAGCACATTAGAGGTGTCTTATTAATTCTAGACTACATGTTAGGGGTGCCTTGATGATTCTAAATGACTTGTTAGGGGTGTCTTATTAATTCTTGACTATGTGTTAGGGGTGCCTTGATGATTCTAAATGACAAGTTAGGGGTTCCTTGAAAATTCCAGACTGCGTGTTAGGGGTGCCTTTCAAAAGTCTAGACTGTGCGTTAGGGGTGCCTTGAAAATTCCAGACTGCGTGTTAGGTGTGCCTGGAATATTCTACACTACATGTTGTAGGGGCCTTGGAAATTCTAGAATGTGAGGTTGGGGGCATCTTGAAAATGTTAGTCTTTGTGTTAGGTGTGCTTTGAAAATTGTAGACTGTGTGTTAGGTGTGCATTGAAAATTGTAGACTGTGTGTTAGGGGTGCATTGAAAATTTTTAACCGTGTTTTAAGGGTGCATTGAAAATTGTAGACTGCATGTTAAGGGTGTATTGAAAATTTTAAACCGTCTTTTATAGGTTCCTTGAAAGTTATTGCCTGTGTGTTAGGGGTGCATTCAAATTTGTAGACTGAGTGTTAGGTGTGCATTGAAAATTTTAAATCTTGTTTTAGGGGTTCCTTGAAAATTGTAGACTATGTGTTGGGGTGCATTGAAATTTTTAAACCGTGTTTTAGGGGTTCCTTGAAAATTGTAGACTGCATGTTAGGGGTGCATTGAAAATTGTAGACTTTGTGCTAGGCGTGCATTGAAAATTGTAGACTGCATGTTTGGGGTGCATTGAAAATTTTAAACCATGTTTTAGGGGTTCCTTGAAAATTGTAGATTGCATGTTAGGGGTGCATTGAAAGTCTTAAACCTTGTTTTAGGGGTTCCTTGAAAATTGTAGACTGCATGTTAGGGGTACATTGAAAATTTTAAACCATGTTTTAGGTGTGCATTGAAAATTGTAGACTGCATGTTAGGGGTGCATTGAAAGTCTTAAACCTTGTTTTAGGGGTTCCTTGAAAATTGTAGACTGCGTGTTAGGGGTACATTGAAAATTTTAAGCCATATTTTAGGGGTCCCTTGAAAATTTTAGACTGTGTGTTAGGAGTGCATTGAAAACTCTATACTGTGTGTGTTTTAGGGGTAACTAGAAACTTCTGCAGTGTGTATGTGTGTTAGGGGTGCATTAAAGATTCTAGACTGCATGTTAGGGGTGCATTAAAATTCTAGACTGCATGTTAGGGGTGCATTAAAGATTCTAGGCTGCATGTTAGGTGTGCATTAAAATTCTAAACTGCATGTAAGGTGTGCATTAAAATTCTAGACTGCATGTTAGGGGTGCATTAAAGATTCTAGACTTGATGTTAGGGGTGCATTAAAATTCTAGACTGCATGTTAGGGGTGCATTAAAGATTCTAGACTGCATGTTAGTGGTGCATTAAAATTCTAGACTTCATGTTAGGGGTGCATTAAAATTCTAGACTGCGTGTTAGGGGTGCATTAAAGATTGTAGACTTCATGTTAGGGGTGCATTAAAATTCTAGACTGCGTGTTAGGGGTGCATTAAAGATTGTAGACTTCATGTTAGGGGTGCATTAAAATTCTAGACTTCATGTTAGGGGTGCATTAAAGATTCTAGGCTGCATGTTAGGGGTGCATTCAAATTCTAGACTTGATGTTAGGGGTGCATTAAAATTCTAGACTGTGTGTTAGGGGTTCATTAAAGATTGTAGACTTCATGTTAGGGGTACATTAAAATCCTAGACTTCATGTTAGGGGTGCATTAAAATTCAAGACTGCGTGTTAGGGGTGCATTAAAGATTCTAGACTGCATGTTAGGGGTGCATTAAAATTCTAGACTTCATGTTAGGGGTGCATTAAAATTCTAGACTGCATGTTAGGGGTGCATTAAAATTCTGGACTTCATGTTAGGGGTGCATTAAAATTCTAGATTTCATGTTCAGGGGTGCATTAAAATTCTAGACTTCATTTTAGGGGTGCATTAAAGATTCTAGACTTCATGTTAGCGGTGCATTAAAATTCTAGATTTCATGTTCGGGGGTGCATTAAAATTCTAGACTTCATTTTAGGGATGCATTAAAGATTCTAGACTTCATGTTAGGTGTGCAGTAAAACTCTAGACTTCATGTTAGGGGTACATTAAAATTCTAGACTTCATTTTAGGGGTGCATTAAAATTCTAGACTGCATGTTAGGGGTGCATTAAAATGCTAGACTTCATGTTAGGGGTGCATTAAAATTCTAGACTTCATGTTAGCGGTGCATTAAAATTCTAGATTTCATGTTCAGGGGTGCATTAAAATTCTAAACTGAATGTAAGATGTGCACTAAAATTCTAGGCTTCATGTTAGGGGTGCATTAAAACTCTAGACTGCATGTTAGGGGTGCATTCAAATTCTAGACTTTATGTTAGGGATGAATTAAACATTCTAGACTGCATATAAGGTGTGCGTTAAAATTCTAGACTTCATGTTAGGGGTGCATTAAAATTCTGGACTTCATGTTAGGGGTGCATTAAAATTCTGGACTTCATGTTAGGGGTGCATTAAAGATTCTAGACTTGATGTTAGGGGTGTATTAAAGGGACAGTAATACTTAAAATGTAAAAAAAAATATGTTGTAGGGTTTATCCCACTGAGTAAAACAAGAGTACTCCCACTGCTGAAAGGTGTTTCATTCAAAAGTTATTAATTTTCAAAGTTTAATTTTTTAGGTGCAATATCGCAGTGTCCTGAAATTGTACAGTGGCGCTGTTGCTACACGATCCTATGGACAGCTCTGGTCAGTTGACCATAAATCTCCATAGGATGGTGTAGCAACAGCGCCACTGTACAATTTCAGGCCACTGTGATATCGCACCTAAAAAATTCAACTTTGAAAATTAATAACTTTTGAATGAAACACCTTTCAGCAGCGGGAGTACTCTTGTTTTACTCAGGGGGATAAACTCTACAACATATTTTTTTTTACATTATAAGTATTACTATCCCTTTAAAGATTCTAGACTGCACGTTAGGTGTGCATTAAAGATTCTAGACTGCAGGTTAGGGGTGCATTAAAGATTCTAGACTGCATGTTAGGGATGCATTAAAGATTCTAGAATGCAGGTTAGGGGTGCATTAAAGATTCTAGACTTCATGTTAGGGGTGCATTAAAGATTCTAGATTGTGTGTTATGAGTGCATTAAGATTATTGAGTGTGTGTGTCAGAGGTTCCTTGAAAATTCTAGTCTGCGTGTTAGGGGTGCCTTGAAATTGGGGTGCCTTGAAAATTTTAGAATGTGAGTTAGGGTGCCTATAAATAAAATATTGACGACCCCTGAAATTAGATCATATGGACTACTGCATGCCACCTTATATTTTGCTACAGAAAAATACACACTGAAGGGCTAAGCAATTGTGGGGTAACCCAACTGCCTGACAGGGACAAATGACAATTCCCAGTAATTTAATATATAGTATTCATTATGTATTTAGTCATTTCCCCCCGTTGATAAATCAACCCCTAAGTGATTTACTAAGACGAAGTGGAGCAATTTCCAGCACGCTGCCTGCATTACAAGAAGCAAGTCCCCCCCTATGGTGAAGGTGGTTTGCCCCAGAATTGCTGTTGAACATAGGCCCCTCAGTACTTATACAGCACTACAGAGATGTATAGGGTTATCATGCAGGAAGATTCACAACAGAGAACATATCAGTGAATTGTTTGGGTTTAACCCTTTGGAAGCCTGAAAGGTGAGTAGTACTTTGCAAAGCAATTGTCTATAACAGTGGTTCACAATTCTTTTTTGCTGAAGGCTCTCCCAACATGTGGAATTCTCAAGGCACCTCTAACATTATATAGGTCATTAACCCTTTGAGTGCATTGGCTGAGAACCCCTTTTCTACACATAGGGCACTAATGAAAACACTGGATGTTTCTGACTGTTCCTGTATTGAGGGTTTTTTTTGCCTTCTTTTGGATCAACGATGGTAAACAGGAATAGGAAAAGGGTTGAACTCGATGGACGCAAGTCTTTTTACAACCTAAATTACTATGTTACAAATTCTTTAGCATGGATTGGGTGGCTAGCAGCAGTAAAATGAGACCTAGCATTTCTGGTAGTCAGTGACTCATTAACCAGTATTGATCCAGTAGAGACAATGATCACAGCAATGCAGCAGGGCAAGGCTTGTTCACTTTGTGAGGGTGTGCCTGACAAGTTACCCTCAGTCACAGGACTCATATGAACCTGCAAAAGTAAAACATAGTTGCGAGTTGTGGTGAGTGTGGGAATCTTCTCGTACCCACACAACAGAGAATGTAATAGACAGAGAGGACAAATAAAGCTCCCTTATCTCTTCTACAAGGAAGTCCAGGACATTTACATCACTCTTCTGCAGAACAGACTCAGAGGCAAGGACGGGTAGCATGAGGCCTTTCATCTTCTGCCGGACAACAACTCCTATTAGGCTGGTGGGGAATGATAGGAATTGTAATATGACAGCAGCTGGAGGGACTCACATTGACTGCTACTGCTCTAAAGTCCCCAAAAAGAGGACATGTCCTGGGAAATCTAGACGTAGGGTAACCCTACTCATGGGTGAATTGTCCCTTTTTCCTAGATTTAGGTGTGTGTGTGATTTCCTTGACTAACATATTTCTAATGTAACCTGATGACCTGTGACCTCTGTTCTTCTCTTGTGTCAGTTAGCGCATATCTACATTCTTTTGTGTGCACTGGTTTTAACGGGATTCTTAATTTGATAGTAGAATTTTCTTCTATAAAACCCCATTGAAACTTGCTTTGCCTTTTTCGTTTTGTTGCCTGAAATGGTCCTTAAATGATAGTAATACTTCGTTTTAACTTTATTTTATTTTGTAGGCATTAAAAAAACATGAAGAATGATATAAGTCTTATCTCTCAAACCTTTATGGTTTAAGAGATATTCACAAAGTATCACTTCCCTGTTCAACCAGATCAGAAGGGAGGTGCCCAGGTAGACTGCAGAGAGGGACAATCTTCAATTAAGATAAGGGAAAAACCTGAAAAACCTGTCAAGGGGGGCAGGGCTTTCATTGTTCTCATAGGAAGAAGATTGTCCCCTGCTGTTATCTGTCTGGTCTATGGACTGCATTCCACATCTGAGAAGAGATGGGTTACACTAGGTAAAAGGGGCGGGAGGGGAAACTTTGCTTGTGAATATCTCTCAAACCGTAAAGGTTTGAGAGATAAGACTTATATCATTCTTCATGTTTTTTTAATGCCTACAAAATAAAATAAAGTTAAAACGAAGTATTACTGTCCCTTTAAAAATTCTTCTTTTTTTTCCACCCATTTTTCCACCCATTTTCAAAAAATGTGCACTGGACTCTTTAACCCTTTAAAATCCAGAGTGGATTGCAACACATTAATTTGCAATGAGTTGCACACTGCTCTGGTCCTTAAAGCGGAACTACCACTCGACACAATCTTTACCTTCACTAAGTCCCCATCTGGTGACTAGCTGCTTAGTAGCGCTAGTCGCCAGAATAATTACCTTATTTAATAGATTTCTGCTCTCTTCTATGGCTGACAGGCAGGACGGAGCGCGGACATCTCGCCATTGTGACGTCCTTGCTTCTGCGCTGTCAGTCCCAGCCGGGTCTAGGAGGTGTTGCTAGGAGCCATTTGGCTCCATCTGGGACTGACAGCGCAGGCGTGTGGACGTCACAATGGCAAGATGTCCGCGCTTCGTCCTGCCTGTCACCCATGGAAGAGAGCAGAAATCTATTAAATAAGGTAATTATTCTGGCGACTATCAATACTAAGCAGCTAGTCGCCAGATGGGGATTTAGTTAAGCTAAAGATTTTGTCGTGTGGTAGTTCCGCTTTAGAGGGTTAACCATTCTTGTTCTATGATAAAATATAAATAAATTATCAAGCATATAAATCATGTGTGTTTCGGGTCATTGGTTAGTCCAGTAAAATGGGTTATCAATATATATTACAGTTGCAGTCTGGTAGCCCATTATGCTAAACTGTATTGGATAATATCCTGTAAAGAAGATGCATTTCTCTGCAGGAAAACTAGATTTAACCCCTTGTATGCTAAAGCCATCTCCTGTGCTTTGCTTCTCAGTACATTGGAGATATGTCAAGCATCCCAGGGAAGAAAAAAAGCAAAAAACACTTTTCCAAGCATTTTAATGGGAAAGGATGATCTCTGCATCTTAAAAACCAGGGCTTTTTTTGGGGGGACTCATGAGTACTTAGTACTGGCACATCTGCACCCCCCCCCAAAAAAAAAAACAAAAAGCAAAAACAAACTCTCCTATATCTAGTCTGGGCACGTTGAGGGCTATCCAGCTGTAGAAGACTAAAATTCCTATCACTGGCTTGCTGGGGATTATGGGAATTGTAGTCCCGAAAAGATGTAGGGCCTCAGGTTCCCCACCAGTGTCCTATATGAAACATGTACCCAGCCCAATCAAAAAAAGTATGTATATGTTTATGTAACACCACTGAGTTTGCATTGCTTCACACGGTTTAAGAGGTCTACAATACAATACAGTAAATACAGATTACATATTGAACATTTAAAGGGATAGTGATGTTTCTTAATAAAAGCAGCTCTAATTAATCATCATAGTATTTGGACTTTGGAGAGTGTTATTTCAATTCTGTCAGAGTTGTAGTACAGGAGTAATTCAATGATAAAATATCTCCCTCCCGCCCCTTTTTCTGATGTAACACTGCTCACCTCAGAGCAGCAAGACTGTCCGGATGGATCACAGAGAGGCACAATCTTCAATTAAGATAAGGGAAAGACCTGAAAAACCTGTCAAGGAGGGCAGGGTTTTCATTGTTCTCATAGGAAGAAGATTGTCCCTTGCTGTGATCTGTCCGGTCAAGTGACCAGATTCCACATCTGAGGTGAGCAGTGTTACACTAGGTAAAAGGGGCGGGAGAGGGTAATACTTTATCATTCAATTACTCTTGTACTACAACTCTAACAGTGTTGCAATAACACTCACTACGGCTCAGATACTATGAAGATTAATTGGAGCTGCTGTTTTTGTGAAACATTACTATCACTTTAATACAAGTTGTCGACAGTATAAATAGGGCTAGGTCCCTACTTTGAAAAGCTTACAGTCTAATTGGGTGTAATGGATAACAAACAGAGAAAACGAATATCAATAAATAGCAAGTTTTACAGTGGCCCAGGTTGTTCATACTACATGGTGGGTGATTCAGAACTGATTTGGAACTCAGTCCCAAACAAGTGCTGGAGCTGGAGCATTTTGAAGGTGTGAAGATGTGTGGCAAAGCTAAAGGTTATAATTTTGAGTAACGTGCAGACAAGTGTATAGGGAAGAACAGGACATACCTCTTTAATAAACATATTAAATAACACTTCAAAACTAAAATATTTATAATGAATAAAAGGTCCTTGCCCCTGAAAATACTTTAGAAGAGAATGGCCAGAAGCATACCATAACACATGTATAAAATGACCGCATTGAGTAGAACTTACTGCCCCATAAGCCAGTTACTTAGAGCACAGTGTGTCATATCACCACCAGCAACAAGATATCAGGGGGCATGTTTCTTTAGGCTGTCTGCCCCAGGAATAAGGACTAAATCCACACACAAACTTTTACATGTAACTTTTCTCTAAACTTTTAAACCAAAGACACGGACAACCTGCCAAAGACTGAGAAAAGAGAAACAAAAGGGATTCTATTCCGATCTCTGGAAACTCACGAATGAGGGATTTCTCCTCTGCCCAGAAACTCTTTCCCCTACCTAATCCCCACTATTTCCCCTTCCTAAATTCCCTACCTAATCCTCGTACTCAACATGCCCCACCATGGGATGAGCTGAGTAATATCTAATCAGCCGGACCTTACTCAGATCTGAAAGGAAGTGGCCCATTTGACCTGTCCCATCATCTCCAGATTAAAGAAATCCAGGACTAAATCAGTAGGGTGGATGCCTTCTCCTTGATTCTGCTCCTTGAATGCTCTGTGGTTTACTGACACTCCTAATGCTAACCAAGTGCTTGGCCAACCTGTTGTTCAATTGAATTTAAAAAAAAAAAACAGGGAGAAAAAAGAACAGGGAGCACCCCTGTGTACATCAATCTTGACTTGATACTGGATCACCACCGACACCTCTTTGGTGTATACTCACAAAGCAATACTTTGGAATCTGACATGTCACCTCCAACAGATTGCGCAACCGAAGAATATATAGCTGTTCTCAGACCTAGCTTCACTGAATCAGTGTTAACGGTCACCGGTTGCTCTCTCAGCGCAGGCTCCTACAAGCTGCACAAAGGTCTCAAAATCACCCAAAAAGAAGAAAGAGCCAGAGAGTATAATACCATCAGTAGGGCTAATCATCAATATCAGGAAACGTATTTATAAATTTCAATGGTCCGTGAGCTTACACCAGATTGTCTAACAAGCAGACATTCGGAGACCAAAAACCTGTCTCCGCTCGTGTAACTCCAGCTGAAATCAATTTCAGATCAAGGCTCAGGCGGAGGATTCAATGTAGATATCACAGTGCCTGTGATTCTCTGTCACTCTTGCTTGTGGTTCGCTCTGATTTGCTGAGCCAGTTTGGCCCACCCCTGGTGACCTTCTTATGCCTGGCCCAGACACCTGTCAGATGCCCTTTCGTGGTGTTTCTGAGCCAGTAGTGCTGTTGCTGTGTTCCGGATTCTCGTGTACTGACTTGGCTTGTCCTGACTACGCTCCCGTGTTCCTGTTCCTGACCCGGCTTGTCTGCGAACCACCTCTGTTTCCTGACCCGGCCTGGCTGACGTTCCTGTTCGTGTATGACCCGGCTTGTATGACTACCTCCTGCGTGCTACGACCCGGCCCGGCTGATTTCCTGCTCCGAGATCGACTTCCAGCCTGTTCCAGTGACCTCTGTTCCCGTTGTCGCCGCCGCAACATTTTTCACCCGCTGTTGCCAGCTGCCATATGACCACCCTGCCTTATGTTGTCCTTGATCAGTGCAGTGTACCGTTGTCTTGCAGAGCTGTGCGTGCCTCACAGTGCCTCACTATACTTGCAGAGCCTCGTTACCTTACAGAGCCTTGTGTGTAAACGTGCATATTAACCCTTGCAGTGCTGCTTTACTCTCGCTACTTCGATTCCCAGTATAGAGCCTCTTTCGTTGTGCTACGTCTTCTGAGTTGGCCGCTTACCGACGGCAACTCTATCTATCCTACTGCAGAGTAGTCACTTTATGTTGGTCCGGTAGGGCGTCATTGGCTCTCACTTCTCGTTGTTTACTGGGCGATATCTACTGTGGTAGTGTGGCAGCAGAGGGAAGGCTCAAGATCTGGCAGGTTCCCGTTGTATACTCCCGTGGGGGCTATTGGCTCTAGAGCTACTATTGCTGGTATCCGGTTAACGCCTGTGGAGGCTATTGTCAGCTCTTGCATTGCAGGCCGGTTTCTGTTACGCCCGTGGGGGCTATACACACTCGCAGAAGCAGTCTTCCTGTAGGTACGCCCGCGGGGGCTATTTGGATTTCTGTTCTGCTTAACTATTTGGTCACTTCGGCTAGGCATTTACGTTTCCAGAACACTGTGAACTGTCTCTATCAGCACCTCCTTTTAACACCTAGGGCGTGCCAAACCACCACATCTGAGACTGACTGATTTATGCTCTTAACCCTTTGGGTACTGAACACCATTCTCTGTGAAGAGATCTTGTATGTCAATTATACTGTGCATTGTCTCTCTGTACTATATCAGTCATCACTGTGTGTTTATTTCTGCCACCTCTAGAGGGCGTTCGTTTGCATTATTGCTATTAAAATAAAATTGTGTTTTATTTTACCTACTGGTCTGAGTGTCCTAAAAAACCGTTACAGTAGAGCATTGCAATTTATTTAAAAATATAAAAACTTAATAATAAACCAGGCTTTAATGCTTACGCATTTTGTGGTTTGCAGTTGTTTTATCAAAACTTACAAGCCTAACTAAATGAACTAAACTAATGAAAAGGTTTGATAAAGCGGTCTGCAAACCGCGAAATGCATAAGCTTTAAAGCCTGGTTTATTATTAATCTTTTATATTTTTAAATAAATTTGTATGCCTCTACATTGAAGACCCCTCCTGAGCCTTGATTTGTAATTGACCTCAGCTGGAGTTACCCAGGCGGTGACGGGTTTGTGTTCTCCCAATGTCTGCTTATCAGACAGTCTGGTATCAGCTGACTTACCATGGAAATCTGTAAGTGCATTTCCTGATAAACGATATTGGGATTTCGTATCTTGGATATAGAGACATGTGTCCCCTTTTAGAGAGGTACTAGAGAAACTTACCAATTATATATGTTGCACTTCACACATATGTGTTTATGATGCACATATTTTTATAAGTTGGTACAATCACCATATATTCTTATATTTTTGAGTGTTATTAAGACTGCTTATTCGTCGTTGCCACACTGTTAGTGCAGATTGGAAGGATATTTGGATTGCATATCTTAAGGGACAAGTTTTGACTTTAGTGTACTTAATCACACACCATCCAGTCCAAAGTACGATATTGGTGGTGAGGAGTTACTTTTTGTACTTGGGTCTAGAGTATACCCATAAGAATGGGTAGTCAGTTGGATGCGAGGTTCTTGACAGTATCCTTTCTGCATGGAGTAAAGTTAGTGTATAACCAACTTTATAATATTGTGATTTTGGTAATGAGATTTTCTTACATTTTTATACTGTATAGCTGCTTTTTATTATATTTAATATGTTTTTTAGATTTAGTTCCCATGTCTCGGATTTATGACTTCCGATACTATAGCGATTTAAATCAGAACTTTCATGCTAATAAAATTTCCTCTGAATATATTACTAACCTAGCGATATGCTAAGTCTTACTATTCTTAAGCTCAATAAGTCAGTGTTATTGCAGTAAAAACGTATCTTCGGCAGACATCGGGTTTCACAGTGCTTACAAGAGAAGTTCTGTGCACCTGCGTGGTCGGTCCCTTCCGGTGCCTTAAGGCATGAAGGACGCCACTCACCAATGCTGGCAGTGAGCGGGACAGACAGCGCAGACTCAGAGGTACATTTCCTCCAAGATGTCTGAGCTGTCTGTCCTCTGGTTCCTGCCGAAGATGTGTTTTTTCTGCAGTACCACTGACTTATTGAGTTTAATGATAGTATAACTTTGCAGATCGCTAGGTTAGTAATATATTTGGGGGCAATTTCATTACCATGAAAGTTCCACTTTAAGAATATTTATTTTTTCGATTTACAATGCATAGCTATGGTGCCTTTCATAACAGGCAAATATCACCTCGCAGAATGCTGCCCCATTACTTCTCTCAGGCTTCCCTGCTTCAGGATCACTAGTGGAAGACAGGAGAGAGGTGAGTTTACAACACAGGCAACAGAACTGGAGCAGTGGGTTTCTACAGTTCTCTCTCCTGTGTAGAAGGGCCCTTAGACAAGGAGAGCTTTCCTGTAAACAGCAGAAGGATATATCCACAGTTTACCACCAGTGTGATCAAACACAGTAAAGAGAACGAGGCAAATAAAAGAGCCGTACTAATGAAAACGCACCTCTACAGTACAAGTTGGCGGTATCACCTTCCTCTGTGTAGAATATTCTCAGATATCAGAGTGCTGCAGTGTTAATTCTGGGTAAGGAGACACAGTGCAATCTTACACTCTTCATAATAATAGCAGCAGCCAAAAATGTGAGCGGCTTAGTGGGAATGAGCAAACACATATTCTGCCTAGTGTCTCATCAAGGGTTCCACATATGGATTACCCTTCACCCTTTGGGTTTGCAAATACAGCCAAAAATGTAAGACAGTTACTGGAAATGAATAAAAGCATAATTTGAATATTCTTGAACTAGATACTACTTCGAATCAGAAGCATCACATATTAGACCTCTAGAGTCATTACACAGGAGACATTTTCATGTACGTATCAGATTCATCCCACCCAAAATGGCAGTCCAGACAGCAAGGGTTGCACGTCTAGATTATCCTTCACCCTGAGGTAAACACCCTAAGGGTTTTCAAAATAGAGGATCTCACTGGTGACGAACAAAAGCATAACTTGCTTGTTCTTTGCGTGGTCACTGCTCAGGAGTATTGCATTTAATTCTATAGTGTCATTCCAGAGGAGAAATTTCCTTGCACATATCATAAAAATCCCATTCAATGGAGCGGTCCAGTTCAGAAATGACTGGCACAACAATTCCAGCTAGACATACATTTTGGCATTTTTTGGACCTTGCCAGTGAGATGCAGCTGGTTTTCCTAGTGTAAGCGCCGCTTACCTTCCGGCGCTCGTGCAGCCTGCCGGGGTGTGCGGCTCACGGGGAGAGAGGACGGTGCGCTCTGGCGTCCATCCAGACGACCGTCCTCCACCTTGCTCCCTCTGGCGGCTCCTGCACATCGGAACCAGGCGCGCGTCTCAGGTAATCCCTGATGACGTCACAACCTGGTTCTTAAAGGGACAGCTCACATCATGCTCCACCTCTAGGGGTGGAGCAATATGTTTAAAAACTGCCTGGACACCACTTCAGTTGCCCGTTCGTGGTGTTCTAGTGCAGTTGCTTCTTGGGCCCTGTGTGTTGGTTTGGCTAACTATCCGATCTGGTGTTGACCTGTGGCTCTGTCCGACTACCCGCTCTGTGTATGACCCCTTGGCCTGTCTGACATCCAATCTGGTGCAAACCTGCGGCTCTAGTTGGTGAACCCTACTGTGTATGACCCCTGGCTTGGCTGACTATCCGTTCTGGTGTTGACTGGTGGCTCTGTCCGACTGCCCGCTCTGTGTATGACCCCTTGGCCTGTCTGACGTCCCATCTGGTGCGAACCTGTGACTCTAGTTGACCAAGCCTTCCGTATTGCTCCTTGTGTCTGACCACCTGGACATAGCCTGGGTTTGTCAACTGCGCAACCAGCATACAAACGCTCCAGGGGACAACCTAGGATTGTCTTTGGTGGCTTGACGGTCTTCCCCTAGCCGTTGTACCTCTGCGGCCTCCAGATGCGGACCTGTGGCGCAGCTGGTCTTTCTGGTACATGGTCTGTCCAGGTGCAAACCTGCTTATCCTCTGTTGCATTGGATCGCTGATCTGTTGTCTGTACAGGTGCGTACCTGTAGTGAGGCCTCAGGTGCGGACCTGAGTCGCCCTTCCTCTGCTGCTGTTTCCATCAATACCATAGTACCTGTTGATCCATCCTGTAGTCCTCTCTTGACCTGTATGTTGAGCTGAATTTCTTGTCCTGTCTTATCGCTAATAAAGATTGTGTTACCTAAGTACTGGTCCGTTCTCATTATTGAATCTGTGACACCTAGCCACTGAGGAACCCTTGCTCTCAGTGACAACTGCATCTCATTGATGAGGCCCAGAGTAGGCTAAAACCTATGTCTGGGGCTAGCTGTTCTTCCTGTGCAGAATTGACTTACCTTTCATGTCGGAATTCCTTCAATGGAATGGTCTAAAACGTGTGCCTAGTGTTCAGGCACATGTTTTAGACCATTCCAATAAAGGGATTCTGTGTAAGTAACGAGATCCCGGCACTTCTCAAGCGCCACAGTGTCGACCGACACGAATCTCCTGCTGACAGCTTTACAGCTGTCAGTAGGAGAAATCAAACTTCAAACGCCTGTATCTCTTAAACCATAGCGGTTTGAGAGATAAGTTTTTTTGCATTTAGATCAGCTTTTTGAGCTCTATAGGAGTGGTGTCCTACCCAGGGTGCAGACTCTATAGGAATGGTGTCCTACCCAGCGTGCAGTCTCTATAGGAATGGTGTCCTACCCAGGGTGCCGTCTCTATAGGAGTGGTGTCCTACCCAGGGTGCAGTCTCTATAGGAGTGGTGTCCTACCCAGGGTGCCGTCTCTATAGGAATGGTGTCCCACACAGGGTGCAGTCTCTATAGGAGTGGTGTCCTACCCAGGGTGCAGTCTCTATAGGAATGGTGTCCTACTCAGGGTGCAGTCTCTATAGGAATGGTGTCCTACCCAGGGTGCAGTCTCTATAGGAGTGGTGTCCTACCCAGGGTGCAGTCTCTATAGGAATGGTGTCCTACTCAGGGTGCAGTCTCTATAGGAATGGTGTCCTACCCAGAGTGCAGTCTCTATAGGAATGGTGTCCTACCCAGGGTGCAGTCTCTATAGGAGTGGTGTCCTACCCAGGGTGCCGTCTCTATAGCAATGGTGTCCCGCACAGGGTGCAGTCTCTATAGGAGTGGTGTCCTACCCAGGGTGCAGTCTCTATAGGAATGGTGTCCTACTCAGGGTGCCGTCTCTGTAGGAATGGTGTCCTACCCAGGGTGCAGTCTCTATAGGAATGGTGTCCTACCCAGGGTGCAGTCTCTATAGGAATGGTGTCCTACCCAGGGTGCAGTCTCTATAGGAGTGGAATCCTACCCAGGGTGTTCTCTATAGGAATGGTGTCCTACCCAGGGTGCAGTCTCTATAGGAGTGGTGTCCTACCCAGGGTGCAGTCTCTATAGGAATGGTGTCCTACCCAGGGTGCAGTCTCTATAGGAATGGTGTCCTACGCAGCGTGCAGACTCTATAGGAATGGTGTTCTACCCAGGGTGCAGTCTCTGTAGGAGTGGTGACCTACCCAGGGTGCAGACTCTATAGGAATGGTGTCCTATCCAGGGTGCAGTCTCTATAGGAATGGTGTCCTACCCAGGGTGCAGTCTCTATAGGAATGGTGTCCTACCCAGGGTGCATTCTCTATAGGAATGGTGTCCTACCCATGGTGCAGTCTCTATAGGAATGGTGTCCTACCCAGGGTGCAGTCTCTATAGGAGTGGTGTCCTACCCAGGGTGCAGTCTCTATAGGAATGGTGTCCTACCCAGGGTGCAGTCTCTATAGGAATGGTGTCCTACCCAGCGTGCAGACTCTATAGGAGTGGTGTCCTACCCAGGGTGCCGTCTCTATAGGAATGGTGTCCCACACAGGGTGCAGTCTCTATAGGAGTGGTGTCCTACCCAGGGTGCAGTCTCTATAGGAATGGTGTCCTACCCAGGGTGCAGTCTCTATAGGAATGGTGTCCTACCCATGGTGCAGTCTCTATAGGAATGGTGTCCTACCCAGGGTGCAGTCTCTATAGGAGTGGTGTCCTACCCAGGGTGCAGTCTCTATAGGAATGGTGTCCTACCCAGGGTGCAGTCTCTATAGGAATGGTGTCCTACCCAGCGTGCAGACTCTATAGGAATGGTGTCCTACCCAGGGTGCAGTCTCTATAGGAATGGTGTCCTACCCAGGGTGCAGTCTCTATAGGAATGGTGTCCTACCCATGGTGCAGTCTCTATAGGAATGGTGTCCTACCCAGGGTGCAGTCTCTATAGGAGTGGTGTCCTACCCAGGGTGCAGTCTTTATAGGAATGGTGTCCTACCCAGGGTGCAGTCTCTATAGGAATGGTGTCCTACCCAGCGTGCAGACTCTATAGGAGTGGTGTCCTACCCAGGGCGCCGTCTCTATAGGAATGGTGTCCCACACAGGGTGCAGTCTCTATAGGAGTGGTGTCCTACCCAGGGTGCAGTCTCTATAGGAATGGTGTCCTACTCAGGGTGCAGTCTCTATAGGAATGGTGTCCTACCCAGGGTGCAGTCTCTATAGGAGTGGTGTCCTACCCAGGGTGCAGTCTCTATAGGAATGGTGTCCTACTCAGGGTGCAGTCTCTATAGGAATGGTGTCCTACCCAGGGTGCAGTCTTTATAGGAATGGTGTCCTACCCAGGGTGCAGTCTCTATAGGAGTGGTGTCCTACCCAGGGTGCCGTCTCTATAAGAATGGTGTCCCACACAGGGTGCAGTCTCTATAGGAGTGGTGTCCTACCCAGGGTGCAGTCTCTATAGGAATGGTGTCCTACTCAGGGTGCCGTCTCTGTAGGAATGGTGTCCTACCCAGGGTGCAGTCTCTATAGGAATGGTGTCCTACCCAGGGTGCAGTCTCTATAGGAATGGTGTCCTACCCAGGGTGCAGTCTCTATAGGAGTGGAATCCTACCCAGGGTGCAGTCTCTATAGGAATGGTGTCCTACCCAGGGTGCAGTCTCTATAGGAGTGGTGTCCTACCCAGGGTGCAGTCTCTATAGGAATGGTGTCCTACCCAAGGTGCAGTCTCTATAGGAATGGTGTCCTACCCAGCGTGCAGACTCTATAGGAATGGTGTTCTACCCAGGGTGCAGTCTCTGTAGGAGTGGTGACCTACCCAGGGTGCAGACTCTATAGGAATGGTGTCCTATCCAGGGTGCAGTCTCTATAGGAATGGTGTCCTACCCAGGGTGCAGTCTCTATAGGAATGGTGTCCTACCCAGGGTGCAGTCTCTATAGGAATGGTGTCCTACCCATGGTGCAGTCTCTATAGGAGTGGTGTCCTACCCAGGGTGCAGTCTCTATAGGAATGGTGTCCTACCCAGGGTGCAGTCTCTATAGGAATGGTGTCCTACCCAGGGTGCAGTCTCTTTTAGCCCACTAGTGCCTTTCACAGAGAGGAAATACCCTAAAGCATATCATACTGGTCCTGTCATAACAGCAGTCCAACCACGAAATGCCAGGCAATTCCTCACTAAACAAAAGAAGTAGCCAACCCCAGACATACGTTTCGGCCTTGTTGGGCCTCATCAGTGAGTTGTTACTGATCTTTCTGCGCACTGTGAGCAAGGGGTCCAGTGCTGGATTCCCTTATTACCCTTGAGGTGACAAATCCCAAAGGTAATTTGCATATATAAAGTGGAAGTCAGAAATGCTTAACTAGTTCAGTATAATAATCCAAAATCTATACAAGAAATTTAGTGGCTCTCAAAGAAGGAAACAGTCTTGAAATAAATATCCGTTTTAAGGGTATAAAGGCAGACAAATAAAATCACATCCAGTTTTATTGATAACAATTAAAACTACCGTAAAGTCTCAGGTATAATACGCAGGTGTACATTATACCCAAGATTTTATGGGAAAACAAGAGTGCCAATGTATAATAATAGATGAGAGTTGGTACCATGTTAGCCGTATAATAGGCACCCTTGTTTTCCCCCTTACTAAAAAAATATGAGGGCATCCAGATACCTTCCTTCCGTCACCCCCAACACAATCAGCTCTCATAAAATAATCTTTACTTCCACTGGAGTCGACATCTTCCAAATGCAAGCATGCCTCCCGCTTCCTTCAATGCCCACCGCCAGCCAATGGTAATGCCCTGTGAGGACCTTAAGGTCCTTGCAGGGCAATACCGTAGGCAGAAGTTCTGACAGCGTATTGAAGGGAAGATCTACAGAGACAGCTGATGATTCCTATTAGCTGCTGTGATGTCACCCTCTAGAAAACATATTCTCACTGAACGTTATACACAGTTCTCCCAAAATCAACACCGTGAACCTATGGGTGCATACCTCCCAACATTTCAAACAGCCAAAGAGGGACACTTGTCTTTTAGGAGGAGTGGCTGGGGGTGTGGCTGGTAGGCAGGGCATTACTGAGACTTTTTACCTCATGAACTACTGACACCTCTTTGTGTAACTGAATAAATTATTTAATGTACTACCAGAGTATTTTATTTATACAGACTAATTTATAAACAGTTTAAACACATACTAATGTAGGTTTTATTGCTATGAAGCAATCTGATACACATATATACACAACACATAGTCTAATCTCCTAAAAAGAGGGACACCAGGGTGGGAAAGAGGGACAGAGGGATATGGGTCTCAAAGAGGGACACTTGGGTGGTATGTGGGTGCTCCGCTATAGTTGAATAAAAATGTTACTAAAATATGGGAGAAAGATCTCTAAAGAAACCAGTATTTAGAAGGCACTGACAGAATTTAAACCTTTATTAGTTTACATATTTTAAAACACATGGGAAAGACCCATACTTAATTTTAATTATGCAAATAAAAGTATCATGGTTCTATCAAACAATCTGTTTCACTTATTCCCTTTCAGTTTAAAGATTCCCTTTTAATTAAAATAAAATGAAGATGACAACAGTAAGAGCAGTTAGAAAGGTAATTTTCATTATAAAAAAAATATATTGAAGTAGCTAACTTGCATTAATATCTAAACATTTCTGTCCTTTTAACCATTTGGGCATCAAAGGTGGGGTGTCCAACACATTGAGAAGCATTGATCTAGTCACCCCCTCAAAGTTTTAAAGCTGACCTGCCACTCGAAAAAACTTATTCCTATTAGGTAAAAATAAAAAAGTTTTCTATAGTTTAAGAAGAATGTAGGATTACAATCCGTTGCTAAGAGAGGTACAAAGAACTGGGTTTTCCTGGCGTCTGTTTATTGTGTCTTAAAGGGATAGTAATACTTAATTTTATTTTTATTTCATTTTGTAGGCATTAAGAAAACATGAAGGACGATATAAGTCTTATCTCTCAAATCTTTATGGTTTGAGAGATATTCACAAGCAAAGTTTCCCCTCCCGCCCCTTTTACCTAGTGTAAGCCATCTCTTCTCAGATGTGGAATCCAGTCCTTAGACCAGACAGATAACAGAAGGGGACAATCTTCTTCCTATGAGAACAATGAAAGCCCTGCCCCCCTTGACAGGTTTTTCCCTTATCTTAATTGAAGATTGTCCCTCTCTGCAGTCTACCTGGGCACCTCCCTTCTGATCTGGCTGAGCAGTGTTACATCAGTAAAAGGGGCGGGAGGGGGATACTTTATCATTCAATTACTCTTGAACTACAACTCTGACAGAATTGAAATAACACTCTCCAAAGTCCAAATACTATGATGATTAATTAGAGCTGCTTTTATTATGAAACAGTACTATCCCTTTAACGCTGAATATTGTTATTGTGCTAAAGGGAGGACAGTGTGGGAATGTGTGGGGCATTTCAGTTCATCCCATTACTTTGGGCTTTGTGTCCTGCCATACACTAAGAAGGCACAGATAAATCTTTATATATTTCTTTCCTTTATAGGGAAGTATTTCAGGGTTTGCTATCATTAAAATCTTAGCACTGATGGAGCGTGTGCAAACACATTACATTAAACATATGCAGTGGTACATAACTTCAGGTACAAGATTTTTATATTGAAGTGTAAGTTTACCAAATGAATTGCAGCAGTGGGTTCATGCGTGCCCTCACGGAGTTTTTACTAACTTTCTAAAATTCATTAAGGTTGATGTACAACCACTCTAGTGTTATCTACCAACACCAGGGGCTACACTACAGGGGGTATGAGCTAAAGAGCAAGACCACTGCAGGGTGTACCAGCAGACAATCTCTACCATTGCTAGTACTTCAATTCCAGCACATACCGTATGCCAGGACCTGGCATATGTTACTTGCTGGAATTAAAGTCCTAGCAACGGGGCCAATTCTTGCGTGCCTTGTTTGGTGCATAGTCGTAAATAAATCATACAGGGAAAAAGCAAAAATGCCCCAGAATGGACAAAAATTGGGGCATCTGTAACTTAATAAACTGACATTAGTCAGGCATAGGGATACAGAAGGTCCAATGGAATCCTCTTCATACATTCACTCTCTGTTTTATTTTTACTTATAAAATCTGATCTACGGATGACTTCTCTATTGTCTGTGCTAAGGAGTCTCGCATGTCAGTCTTTGGCATATTCAGCTGGTGAAAGACCTGTTTTATTTCAATTTAAAGCTCAATGGAGAGGAAAAAAGAAGAAAGTGTGGAGTGCGTGTTTTATAGGAGCAGTAAACTTTTTTTATGAAATAATATATATTTGTTGAATAAAATAAGGGTACCCCCACTGCTGAGTGATGCATATTTCCAGAGTTATTACAGTTAAACCTGTGTTTTTTTACATTAACAGTGCCCTCTAGTAATCAAATTCCAATTAGTAATTCTGTTATATTCTACTGGAGAGGAAAGTCAGTGACAGACAGTTCTCCATAGAATGTGACAGAAACTGCTGAGTCACTTCCTGTCAGAACTATCAGGAAGTAAATGCTCTGTAATCCACTTGATTATTTGAACTGTTATAACTTTTGAATGAAACAACTGACAGCGGTGGGAGTGCCCTTGTTTTATTCAGCAAGGAAAGCTCTATAAGATACAGATTTCCATAAAATAAAGTTTACTACTCCATTGTAAAATTTAATCTCCAGATCACATATTGAAACACAACTAATTCATAATCTCATTTTATTAACATACGGAGCTCATAGATGAGCTGTGTGTGACGTTTAATAAAGCCAGTTCTGAAGCATTCTGTTCTATCCTCTACCTCCATCCATCCTTGTCTCTTGCCCCAGGGCCAGATTTACATCCCGGGCTCCCCTAGGCAAAGGTACTCCAGATACCCTTAGCTCCACCCATGGCCACACCCCCATTTCTGATCGACATACTGGTGTAAACTGTATTTATCCCAACTATGTGAGTAATGGAATTTTGATGTCCTTTGAGCCGGCAAAAAGCTTTCTTTGTCCCACACCCTCATTTCTCTCATGGCTTCGCTCAATACCATCGGCCTATAACAAGCAAGGACAAAAAAGTCAGTAGCCCCTCAGTTGCACATTGCTCCTCAATGCCCTGGAAATCTCTCTATCATCCAGTAGTTTAAATAATACCTGGTAATGGGGTATAAAGCTAGTGCTATAATATTCAAATAGCTCTGACCACACCCACAATTCAGAATGTGGGTGTGTTCAGTACATCTGAGGCACCGCCCCTCAAAACTTGTGTGCTGTAGGCAGTTGACCCCTTTACCCTTTCTAATCCTACAAGGCTCTCAGCATGTGAGATTACTATCCTATTAGTCTATCTTCAGTGCTGTCAATCATGTTAACCCTTTGAGTGCCATAGGACAAATCAATCTGTTGTACGCCCCTGCAGCATGCAAAGGTTTAAAGGGCAATTTGTTTGTGCAAGATTTATTTTAATATTGCCAGAGATATTTCCCTTCAAATTGCCTGTCTTCTCTCTATCATTCTGCATGGACAAATTCAGATTTAGTGACTCTCCCCTGGGGTTCCTGTGTTACCAAGTGGATATAAATTGATACTGCAGTGGGTGGGTGGAGGATTTGCAGTGAGGCCCCAGGGATTGTGATGTGGATTTACAGTATCACTAGACTGATGAGAATGGAAATGTCAGCACAGCAGGAACATCAGTCGTATTCAGTAAGCTCAAGCGCAGCAAATCTGGAACAAACCACACACACCATAGGTGACACATAAACAGTCCTAAAATTAATTTTAATGGGGCTTTTAACTCCTCCAGTGCTAGAGAGGTCTCCAGCATGTTGCACTGAATATCTCTTGAGTCAAGGAATTAAAAGCCCCATGTAACGCTTTGAGTGTTAGAGGGGTACGCAATGCATTGCAAAGCAATGCGTTGTGTACCCCTCTGGCACTCAAAGATTTAAAGGAGCAGTACACTTTTTTTAATGAAAACCTATATGTTAAAAAAGCTTTTCCTGCCGAGTAAAACAAGGTCGCTCCCACCGTTGTAAGTTGGTTTAAACTTTATATCAGTTCAGATAATCAGGAAATGAATTTACTGTGTGATTACTTCCTGATAGTTCTAACTGACAGGAAGTGACTCAGCAGTTTCTATTACATTCTACGGAGAACTGCGTGTCACTGGCTTTCCTCTCCACTAGAATGGAACAGAGTAATTTGACAAATAGAGGCCACTGATAATGTAAAAAAACACAGGTTTAAACAATAGGTATCTCTCAGCAGTGGGAGTACACTTATTTTACGCAACAGAAAACGGACTACAATATATATTTTTTCATAAATAAAGTTTATTGTTCCTTTAAGATTTTGTTCCCCCTTATGGTTTAGTTGGTTAGTTCTCGAATTACTCCAGCTCATCCTAGTATATCAGCTTTATTAATCTCTTAAAGGGACATTATTGTCAAAATATTAGACGTGAATATTGTAGCTATTAATAAATTAATCTAAATGCCCTAAGTCCCATCTCTCAAACCTCAATGGTTTGAGAGATATTCGCTGTGAAAGTTCCCCCCTCCCTCCCCTTTCCCTGATGTCAGCACACTAGCTGACCGCAGGGGAATCCAGTCCCGGGACCGGCGGAGGCACTTCAGCAGAACTAAGATTGCATTATTGAAAAAGAAATCCTTCACTGGAACGGTCTACAAAGTGTGCTTGGTTCAAGATACTACCCATATCATCTATTTGAGCAATAACAGTACGGTTATACTGTAATACGTGTGGAGACTGAAGAAATCTACTGAAAATCGGACCCAAAGAACGGAACTCTCCATACATTTCCGAGTAAAGAAGCAGGAAGTCTGAACAATAGAGTCCTCTGAAAAAGATCGGATTGATATAAGTAACAAAGAAGGGTCGTGAGTAATGTATTTGTGTCTCCCCACCGTATATATAAGAGAGAACCGTGTGTACCCTAAATGGAAAGATGCTTATAATGCAAAGTGACTACAGATAACTTGAAATTGATATATCTGTAAATCCATTCAAGTCTAAAGTTGATGGGGATTACTCCGGATGTAATTTTACACATACTAAGTTGCAACTGATGGACCGTAATCAATAATCTTGGACTTGTTTTTCAGTATCTGCAGTTAAAACGGACACTTTTTTTTGAGGCATTGGTCCAGTTTTTCATCCAAGCGTTTATCACAGAATGATTAGTGTTTGTTGCTATTATAGTTATCAAGGGTTAAATACTTTATTTGTTTTTATTTTTGGGGGGATTATTGTTGCGGACCATCTAGTGTGTGGGACTCTGCGGTGTAAGAGAGAGATTTTGTCTGTGTATCATTTATCTCTTGATGTATTACGGGTCCTTGAGTGGTTATTACTATCTCTTTCCCACTTAAACGGGATTGTGTCGTCTGGAAATGGATATAGAGATATTGTTTCATCCCTGTCATGGAAACCACTGGGCCCTTGGCTCCTGGAGGGGCCTAAGGGGCCAGCCCCTTTCCTACAGACTATGGACTCTATGCATGGGGATGCAGCTTTCCCAACTTCCCTGCCCCCTCTTGGGTCTAAGTCACCCTGTGCTGCTTGATGGGCACAGGGTGTCACAGAAAAGGACTGCCCTTGGACTGATTGGGGGAATCAGCACAGGGACATGTGGTGACATTCACCTCCAGGACTATAACATTTGATATATTGCTCATTGTATTGTATATTGTGTGGTATAATGTATCAGTGTGTGGTGTTATAATATAAAGTCTGTAACAGGATTTGGTAGATGGGAGCTAGAGTGCAGAGATAGTGGGGGTTGGGCATTGCTTCCAATATAGTCCAGGTCTGTGCTAAGGAATGTTAATTGATTCCTGCTGTGCTTCCTTGACCAATAAGGGGAGGTTATTTATGGTTATCTGCATGCTTATCTTGATAAGGGTGCTGGTGGCTGATTGGTCAAGCGTAGAAACACTGTCCCAAGTCCTAGTTTGCCTGCTGATCTTGATAAGATTCTCTGTAAGTGGATATAAGCTGTCTGTTCCATTCAATAAAGGAGAACTGATTCTAAACCACAATACACTAGTCTTGCCTGGTGATTGTGTAAAACTGATATTCCAGTGGAGCAGCTTTGCTTAGGATTGAAGGAAGCAGTGACTGATGGGGACACCTAGACGGGGGGGGGTCCACTGATACCGTCACAATCCCGTATATGTTTTAGCCTGAATTCATTCTGCACATTTTTCCACACTGGAGGGTATGGAACAGTTAATATTTGGATTATTATAATGCACTTTTTATTAGAATAATTTTATACCTTGAATAAATGGGTCGGGTTGTTTAAGCCTTTCCTGTTGATATTGAAAGGAGTTTGTTTATCATATACATACATCTACGGGTTAGGTTGTTTGTACCTCTCCTGCTTGAAGTCACATTGGTAATAACAATACTATTTGAGATGCTGGTTGACAGGCTAGGGTGAACGTGTTTCTCCTGCCAATGGTTTCATTGATCAACATATTATTCCACTCTATATACACATCTATGGGTAAGATTGTAGGTATCTTTCCCGTCTTGATTTCACTTAGTATCCAGTATAAACGAGTTAGGTTGTGTGTACCTTTTCCCGTTCTTGGTGATTAGGATTTTATATATTACCCTTGATACTGTATTTTAACATTGATGTATGTCTGGTATTAATTGTCCTATACACTGGGAATCACTGACTCCTTGTGTATAGAGATGATTTTCTTGGTGATATCATTGTGATTGTATTAATGTGTTTAGTTGTCCGTGTTTTGATATTGTTTTCCAAATAAATGATCATTTTTTTATTCACATTGGATTGGTGAATAATTTTGTTGCTATTCATTACCAACTGCCACTTCCTGACAGCCAGATACTAACATTTCACACTGCTCTGCATTCCCAACTGCAACTTTCTGCCAGCCAGATACTAACATTCTGCTCTACTCTAGATTACTAACTGCCACTTCTGTTGTCCATAGTAGATCAGTTGCATAAAATGACAAATCTATATATATAAAAGAAGACTTTGTGCCTGCCAAAACACACCCAGGGGAGGCATAAAGCAGGAGTTACTACTCCTATTGGGTGATTCAATCATGCAGGGAGTTGGCCCGCCCCCACTATGCAGCCCACCCACCACTATCAAATTCAGAAAAAAACAATATGGCCGCCACTTGCTCCTACACCACAGACACACACACATGCCTCACTCATACACACATGCCCCACTCACACAGCACCACACACACACACACATGCCCCACTTACACAGCACCAAACAGACATGCCCCCACTCACACACACAGACCACCACACACACACACACATGCCCCCACTCACACACACAGCACCACATACACACACAAAGCCAGAAATACATATGGCTGATACACACACACAGTCACTCACCCTGACTCCCAGAGGCCTCAGCAGGACCTGTACTGCAGCACCAGAGGAACAAAATTGCACTCAAAGGGTTAAGGTAAGTCCTCATTGCTCAATTATTTCTTCACTGTCATCATTTGCCATGCAAGACACAGGACAGACAGCCATCAGGTACACACTTAACCCACTGACTGCCACAGGGTTGTGTATCAAGTTTTACCCCTCAGGGAGTGTGTTCAAACCCCTCACACTGTAAACTTGCATTTCTCTCCCACTTCTCCTCCTTCCCCAGCCTATTACTAACACTTTTCCATATTTATGTTAAGCCCCGCCCCTACTCGCGATTAAGCCCCGCCCCCTTTTAACCCAGATTGCCCCATTGCTCTCTCCACATCAGCACCACATGAGGGACTCCACAAGTAAAAGTTCACAGGTATTACACACTCATGCCCCACTCACACAGCACCAAACACCCATACACACACACAAAGCCAGAAAGAAAGATGGCTGACACACAGTCACCTTGACTCCCAGTGGCCTCAGCAGGACCTGTAGTAAAGCCACTGAACGGTGCTGCATCACCAGGGGAACAAAATGGCACTCAAAGGGTTAAGGTAGGCCCTCACTGCTGAATTACTTCTTCACTGTCACCATTTGCCATGCAAGACACAGGACAGACAGCCATCAGATTCACACTTAACCCACTGACTGCCACAGGGTTCTGTATCAAGTTTTACCCCTCATGGAGTGTGTTAAAACCCCTCACACTGTAAACTTGCATTCTCCTCCCACTTCTCCTCCTTCCCCAGCCTATTACTAACACTTTTTCACATTTATGTTAAGCCCCGCCCCTACTCACGATTAAGCCCCACCCACTTTTAACCCAGATTGCCCCATTTGTCTCTCCACATCAGCACCACATCAGTCCCCTCTAGGGACTTCACAAGTCAGTGTTCCCAGGTATGAACACACTTCCCACTGCTATTTAACTCTGACATGCCTCTCTGTACCTTAACCCTTTGAGTGCCAGAGGGGTACACAACTCATGAGCACATGTGTTTCTGCTCATATATGTTGCGTGTCTGTGTGTGTACATCTCTGTTACATATGTGTGTCCATGTGTGCATCTCCAGTGTGTCTGTGTGTACATGTGTTTTGCATGTCTCTGCCGCTCACTGTGTGTATGTGCATACCTCCCAACATTTCACAGGGCCAAAGAGGGACACGTTAGTTTTAGGTGATATTATTGGGGGTGTGGCTAGTGGGCGGGGCATTAGTAAGAATTTTTAGGTTATTTCATGACCTATTACTGGCTATTTATGTAACTGAATAAATGATTTAGTTCAAGACCAAAGTATTTAATTTGCACAGACTACTGTATAAACACATATACTGAAGTTTATTGCTTTATTGCTGTAGAGCAAAGTAATACACACCACACAGTCAGGGCTGGTGCAAGGATTTTTGACACCCTAGGCAAAACCTAATTTTGCCGCCCATTTCGCTCCGCCCCTTGTGTCCCACCCCTTTATACCCCGCCTACTTATACCCAACCTCTTTTCATGATTGTCCTCTCTCTGCCCCCTGAGCCACTCTGCCCCTGGTCTGGAGATGCCTGTAAGAGATGACCCCCACCAGCTCCAACTTGCCCCTTATCAGCTTCACTTTGGCCCACCAGTTCCACTTTGCCCCTATCAACTCCAACTTGCCCCCATCAGCTCCAACGTGCCCCCACCAGCTCCATTTTGCCCCCTCAGCTTCACTTTGCCCCCTCAGCTCCACTTTGCTCCCTCAGGTCCAACTTACCCCCATCAGCTCCACTTTGCCCCCCATCCTCTCCAACTTACCCCCATCAGCTCCACTTTGCCCCCCATCCGCTCCAACTTGCCCCCACCAGCTCCACTATGCCCTCTCAGCTCCAACTTTCCACTATCAGCTCCAACTTGCCCCCATCCGCTCCAACTTGCCCCCCCACCAGCTCCAACTTGCCCCTTATCAGCTTCACTTTGGCCCACCAGTTCCACTTTGCCCCTATCAACTACAACTTGCCCCCATCAGCTCCAACGTGCCCCCACCAGCTTCACTTTGCCCCCTCAGCTTCACTTTGCCCCCTCAGCTCCACTTTGCCCCCTCAGGTCCAACTTACCCCCATCAGCTCCACTTTGCCCCCCATCCTCTCCAACTTACCCCCATCAGCTCCACTTTGCCCCCCATCCGCTCCAACTTGCCCCCACCAGCTCCACTATGCCCTCTCAGCTCCAACTTTCCACTATCAGCTCCACTATGCCCCCAGCAGCTCCAACTTGCCCCCATCCGCTCCAACTTGCCCCCCCATCCGCTCCAACTTGCCCCACCAGCTTCACTTTGCCCCCCCTCAGCTCCACTTGCCCCCCCTCAGCTCCAGCTTGCCCCCCCTCAGCTCCACTTTGAGCCTCATCAGCTCCACTTTGACCCTCATCAGCTCCAACTTGCCCCCATCATCTCCAACTTGCCCCCACCAGCTCCACTATGCCCCCTCAGCTCCAGCTTTTCCCTAACAGCTCCAACTTGCCCCCATCATCTCCACTTTGCCCCACATCTGCTCCAACTTGCCCCCTCAGCTCCACTATGCCCCCTCAGCTCCAACTTGCCCCCCATCACATACCTGTATCTCCCGCGCAGGCTTCTCTTCAGTAATGGAGAGCGCGGCGGGAGATCATGACTCCCAGCGCGCTCTGCATTACTAAAGATCCGACCAGATGAGGGAGCGCTGTAGCAACACAGACCTGACTGTGTTGTGGTTCCTGGCATGGTGTGTGTGGGCGCACCTCTTCTCCGCTGCATGCCCGCGCCCCCAGTACGTGTGCGCCCTAGGCCGGCGCCTACCTCGCCTATAGGTGGAGCCGGCCCTGCACACAGTCTGACCTCCTAAAAAGAGGGACAACAGGGTGGGAAAGAGGGACAGAGGGATTTGGCCCTCAAAGAGGGACTGGCCCTCCTAAAGAGGGACACTTGGGATGTATGGTATGTGTCTGCCTGTATGCTGCATATGTCTGTGTTTATCAGTGTGTCTGCATTTCAAACACGTGCGCCCAATGGTCATAACTTGATGGGCAACGCCGTCCCATGTTGCTAGTAAGTATATAAATATCTTAAAATCTGTTGTCTGAAATGAATTATAAATGTGTATATAGCTGCTCTACCATTGGGATGTGTTGGACTCCCATGCAAACTTTGCCACTGGGATATGTTGGACTCCATGCAATCTGTGCCACTGGGATGTGTTGGACTCCCAAACAATCCGTGCCACTGGGATGTGTTGGACTCCCAAGCAATCCATGTCACTGGGATGTGATGGACTCCCACACAAATGCTGCCACTGGGATGTGTTTGACTATCAAGCAATCCCTGCCACTGGGACGTGTTAGACTCCCAAGCAAACTTTGCCACTGGGACGTGTTGGACTCCCAACCAAATCTTGCCACTGGGATGTGTTGGACTCCCAAGCAAACCTTGCCACTGGAATGCGTTGAACTCTCAAAAAAACCTGAACTGGGACACGTTGGACTTCCAAGCAATTCCTGTTTTGGACTCTCAAGCAATCACTGCCACTGGGACATGTTGGACTTCCAAGCAAACCTTGCTACTGGGATGTGTTGGACTCCCAAGCAAACCCTGTCACTGGGACATGTTGTACTCCCAAGTATACCTTGCCAGTGGGATGTGTTGGACTCCCAAGCAAATCTTGCCACTTGGACTTGTTGGGCTCCCAAGCAAACCTTGCCACTGGGATGTGTTGGACTGCCAAGCAAACTCTGCCACTGGGACGTGTTGGACTCCCAAGCAATTCCTGCCACTGGGACGTGTTGGACTCCCAAGTAATCCCTGCCACTGGGATGTGTTGGACTCCCAAAAAAATCTGACACTGGGACATGCTGGTCTTCCAAGCAAACTTTGCCACTGGGACGTGTTGGACTCCCAAGCAATTCCTGCCTCTGGAATGTTTTGGACTCCCAAGCAATCCCTGCCACTGGGACATGGTAGACTCCCAAAAAAACCTTGCCACTGGGACGTGTTGGACCCCCAAGCAAACCCTGTCACTGGGACATTTTGTACTCCCAAGTATACCTTGCTAATGGGATATGTTGGACTCCCAAGCAAACCTTACCACTGGGATGTGTTGGACTCCCAAGCAAACCTTGCCACTGGGACGTGTTGTACTTCCAAGCAAACCTTGGCACTGGGATGTGTTGGACTCCCAAGCAAACCCTGCCACTGGGATGTGTTGGACTCCCAAGCAATTCCTGCCATGTGTTTTGGACTTTCAAGCAATCCCTGCCAGTGGGATGTGTTGAAGACTTCTAAGCAAACTTTGCCACTGGGACGTGTTGGAGCCCCAAGCAAACCCTTTCACTGGGATGTGTTGGACTCCCAAGCAGACTCTGCCACTGGGATATGTTGGGCTCCCAAGCAAACCTTACCACTGAGACGTGTTGGACTCCCAAGCAAACCCTGTCACTGGGACATGTACTTCCAAGTAAACCTTGCCATTGGGACGTGTTGGACTCCCAAGCAAACCTTTCCACTGGAACTTGTTGGACTCCCAAGCAAGCCTTACCACTTGGATGTGTTGGACTCCCAAGCAAACCTTGCCACTGGGTCATGTTGGACTTCCAAGCAATTCCTGCCACTGGAGTGTTTTGGACTCCCAAGCAAACCCTGCAACTGGGACGTGTTGGATTCCCAATCAATCCCTGCAACTGGGTCATGTTGGACTCCCAAAAAACCCTACCACTAGGATGTGTTGGTCTTCCAAGCAAACCTTGCCACTGGGACGTGTTGGACCCCCCAGGCAAACCCTGTCACTGGGACATGTTGTACTCCAAAGTATACTTTGCCAATGGGATGTGTTGGACTCCCAAGCAAACCTTGCCACTGGGACATGTTGTACTCCAAAGTAAACCTTGCCACTGGGACGTGTTGGACTCCCAAGCAAACCTTGCCACTGGGACGTGTTGGACTCTCAAGCAAACCCTGCCACTGGGACGTGTTGGACTCCCAAGCAATTCCTTCCATGTGTTTTGGACTCTCAAGCAATCCCTGCCACTGGGAAGTGTTGGAATCCCAAAGAATCCCTACCACTGGGATATGTTGGACTCCCAAGCAATCCGTGCCACTGGGATGTGATGGATTCCCATGCAAATGCTTCCACTGGGATGTGATGGACTCCAAAGCAATCCCTGCCACTGGGACGTGTTGGACTCCCAAGCAAACCTTGCCACTGGGAAGTGTTGGAATCCTAAGCAAACCCTGCAGCTGGGATGTTTTGGACTCCCAAGCAATTCCTGCCACTGGGACATGTTGGATTCCCAAAAAAACCCTACCACTGGGACGTGTTGGACTTCCAAGCAAACCTTGGCACTGGGACGTGTTGGACCCCCTAGGTAAACCCTGTCACTGGAACATGTTGTACTCCCAAGTATACCTTGCCAATGGGATGTGTTGGACTCCCAAGCAAACCTTGCCACTGGGACATGTTGGACTCCCATCCAAACCTTGCCACTGGGATGTGTTGGACCCCCAAGCAAACCCTGTCACTGGGACATGTTGTACTCCCAAGTATAACTTGCCAATGGGATGTGGTGGACTCCCATCCAAACCTTGCCCCTGGGACTTGTTGGACTCCCAAGTAAACCTTGCCGCTGGGATGTGTTGGACTCCCAAGCAAACCATGCCACTGGGACGTGTTGGACTCCCAAGCAATTCCTGCCACTGGGACGTGTTGGACTCCAAAGTAATCCCTGCCACTGGAATGTGTTGGACTCCCCAAAAAATCTGACACTGTGACATTCTGGTCTTCCAAGCAAACTTTGCCACTGGGACGTGTTGGACTCACAAAGCAATTCCTGCCTATGGAATGTTTTGGACTCCCAAGCAATCCCTGCCACTGGGACATGTTGGACTCCCAAAAAAACCCTGCAACTGGGACGTGTTGGACTTCCAAGCAAACCTTGCCACTGGAATGTGTTGGACCCCCCAAGCAAACCCTGTCACTGGGACATTTTGTACTCCCAAGTATACCTTGCTAATGGGATATGTTGGACTCCCAAGCAAATCTTGCCACTGGGATGTGTTGGACTTGCAAACAGACCTTGCCACTGGGATGTGTTGGACTCCCAAGCAAACCCTGTCACTGGGACATGTTGTACTCCCAAATATACCTTGCCAATGGGATGTGTTGGACTCCCAAGCAAATGTTGCCACTTGGACTTGTTGGCCTCCCAAGCAAACCTTGCCACTGGGATGTGTTGGACTGCCAAGCCAACCCTGCCACTGGGACGTGTTGGACTCCCAAGCAATTCCTGCCACTGGGACTTGTTGGACTCCCAAGCAAAGCCTGCTACTGGGACGTGTTGGACTCCCAAGCAAAGCCTGCTACTGGGGTGTGTTGGGCTCCCAAACAATTCCTGCTACTGGAATGCTTTGGACTCTCAAGCAATCCCTGCTACTGGGACATGTTGGACTCCCAAAAAAACCCTGCCACTTGGATGTCTTGGACTTCCAAGCAAACCCTGTTACTGGGACATGTATTCCCAAGTAAACCTTGCAATTGGAATGTGTTGGACTCCCAAGCAAACCTTACCACTGGGACATGTTGGACTCCCAAGCAAACCCTGTCACTGTGTTGTATTGGCCTCCCAAGTAAACCTTGCCACTGGGACATTTTGGACTACCAAGCAAACCTCTCTGGTTAAACACCAGTAGTATATCAATAGAAGTTAACTGCTAAAAGTTGTGTTTTTTTTTTTCAAGCACTTTTACATTTCCAGATTAAATATTGGAAAATAAAGCTTCCTTTTGACATAAATGCAGCTATTTACCACTTGAATGCTCCAGACATCTCCAATGCACCATTTGAGTCAAGGGAAATGTTGGGAGTTTTTAGTTGTCCCCTATAGTGCAGTTAGTTTTATCCAGAATTGTTTATGTTGCTTTTATACATAAGGCCTATTGTTCTTGATGTGTTGGAGGACACATCTAATTTACAACCTCATTGTACACACACCATGCCTGGAAACCTTTTTATCCCTGGCCCCTGGAGAAAAGCAGCAGACTGGAGTTGGGGGTGTCGAAATGATGGTATTTGTATCATAATATGGGTGGAGCTTAATCAGGGTGGCTAGGGGTAGAAGGTTGATAGATGGGGTTTGCACGGAAATGGCAGGGCCTAATTGTACAAGGAGATCCCCCAGATTAAAAAAAATGGTTCCCTTGCCCACTGGTAGCCAAATGTTTCCCAAATATACTGGCTGACCCACCCAGCCTTGTTCTCCTTCCCACTGGTAGACTCTGATTCCCTAAATACACTGGCTGAGTTTTCAGCCATGTACCCCTGAGCACTAATAGTCACAGATTCCCCAAATACACTGGCTGACATCATCCTGCAGCTTTGTTCGCCTTACCACTGGTAGCCACAGATCCCCACCTTCCACTTATCTTTTGTTTTCTGTAGGTAGTGGTGTAAAGTAACGCTCCAGAGCTGCTCTCCATTTCACACAATACAGTGGAACGGCTCCGCAGGTTCACTCCAGATCAGAACCCGGAAGAACATGGTAAGCAGTTTGAAATGAAGGGCAGAGCTGGAGAGTGGCACTACATGCACAAAAAATATTTTGTTAGAATTGGGTTGTCCGCTGGCATGATGGGCAGCACGATTAAATGTTGGACCAGAGAGCTCCCCCAAGCCTGAGGCCCCTGGTGTAGGCCAGGTACGCCCTGTTATTAAAAGTGCCCTGGGTAATGGTGTGGTAGTGGATGTAATGAGCAGTAATGTTGGGCCTGGTTCCCAATTAACACTAAGCCCAAGAATCAACCTTTATCTCTGGAAGCCTAGTAATTCAATTTGTAAACATCAGTCTGCAGGGCAGACTCGGAGAGTTCCCAAGTATGATCCACCCACACGCCACATCAATGAGCTCAAACGATTGAAAGAAATGAATATGTGTAATTTAAATAAAATATTGATGTTTTTTTTACATGTAGCTAAACTTATAGATCCTCAGTAGTAATGCCACGGTAAACAGGGGTACAAGGAAGGAGGCCATTAATATAATACTAACTAATTCTTTTTGTATTGATTTTCACTTCTGCTGCCTTTGACTGCTCTCTAGTTCATATTCCCAGTACCCCGAGTAATATATTTATGTGTCATTGTTCTAGTAATAGCCTGTCGTTATGTAAATGTTATTCTAGTGGAAATCAAATTTTACAGTGCCAATGATACAGTTTGTGTGCATGTTGGTTCGCCTAACGGCCAATTACATTATAATTGATTCTTATGACCTTAAAGTGAACCTGCCACCCAGGAATGATTGGGGACTGATTCACAGAGGAGTTTAAATGACCTGTAGAGGGCACTGACTGAACAACTAGGGAATGCTCAAATAATGAGCCCAATTTACTAAGTAGGACTGGGAGAAAACAGCTCCTCCATAGGGGTGAAATACACATATATTAGAATTAGGGGCTTTTAACCCCTTGCATTCTAGAGAGGTCTCTAACACATTGCGAGGGTATTCAAATGGATTAAAATCCCTATTTAAAACAGAATTTGGACATAGTAACATAGTTGACGAGGCTGACAAAAAACAGGTGTCCATCAAGTCCAGCCCATGCCAAAATCACCCCTGTTGATCTAGAGAGGAAGGCAAAAAAAAAAAAACCTGAATCCATTTTCAGTTTAGCCCCGCTGGTGGGTAAAAAAAAATCCTTCTTGACTCCAGGTGGCAGTCAGATATTTCCCTGGATCAACAACCTATCTGCATTGAAGCCATCTGCCATAATTCTCAATATTGTTCTGTGCTAGATAGGCATCCATTGCTTTTTTGAAAGCAGTTACAGTATCTGCAAGTACGACATCCCAAGGCAAAGAATTCCATCGCTTTACTGCCCTTACTGTAAATAATCACTGTCTTTGTTTTAGTCAAAAGAGCCTTTACTGTAGTCTTAATGGATGACCTCTTGTTCTTAGCTCAGCTCTTTGCTTAAATAACTAATTGGATAGTACTTTGTATTGACCTTGAAAATATGTAAATGGTAATCATATCACCCCTTAGACGTCTCTTCTCTAATATAAACAAACCCAGTTTGGCTAGTCTCTCTTTATAACTCAGATCCTCCAATCCCTTTATCAGTTTTGTTGCATGTCTCTGCACTTTTTCCAGAGGGGATATATGTATCCCCTGAGGAGCCCCGTAGTACGTCATTGTTAGCACGTTTGTATGTTTGAATTGCTCCACACAATGGACAACGTTTATCAAACCAAACGGAGCAATTCTGAAGCAAACCAACTGCATTGTATTACTCAAACAAAATCTTCCACTGCTTCCAGTGGGATTTCTTTCCTTTTTTTTTAAGTATTTTTATTGAGGAGATATGAGGAGAATGTAACATACAACAAATATCAAAATAGTCATCGTAATGTTCAGTGTCATGGATACCTTAAATAACAGTTGGACATATTACAAGTGTTTAGTTATGAAATGACTAGTCTATAAACTCTAAGCTAACTTGTTTAACTAAACCTAAGAGTGAAAACCTCGTAACTAGTATCCCCCTTGATCCCCCCAGTCGTCCGGAACACCCCTTCCCCCAAGGCATGATACCAATTCATAGAAAAGAAGAGCTCACAGCGCTGTCGCCATAATATATACATATAATTAATAAAGTGTAAATATGAATAAAGTAATGAATGTATACCGTAAAATCTCAGGTATAATACGTACTTGTGTATAATACTCAGGTGTATATTATACCCAAGATTTTTGGAGAAAACGAGTTCCTATGTATAATACGCACCCTTGTTTTCCCTCTTTACTAAAAAAAAAAAAAGTGAGAGCTGCCAGGTACTTTCCCTCCCCCCAGCTCAATTCACTCTCAAAATAATCTTTACTTCCACTGGAGTCGACATCTTCCAATGCAAGCATGCCTCCCTCTTCCTTCAATGCCCGCCGCCAGCCAATGGTAATGCCCTGTGAGGATCTCAAGTTCCTCCCAGGGCAATACCGTAGGTCGAAGGTCCTGACAGCCCATTGAATGAAACAGGCGGCAAATGCAAGCGTGCCGCCCTCACAGGGAAGACGGGGACTTCGGTGGAAGTAAGTAAGGATTATTTTGAGAGTGGATTGCTCTGAGGGGGGGAGGAAGGGAAAGTCCCTGGCAGACCTCTTTTTTTTTTTTTTTTTTTTTTTGTAATGTGGCAAGATGCTAAAAATAAAAAAAATAATAAAAAAAAAAAAACCTCTTGTGTATAATGCACCCCCCCACACTTCACTTAAAGGGATACTAATACTTCATTTTAACTTTATTTTATTTTGTAGGCATTAAAAAAACATGACGATTGATATAAGTCTTATCTCTCAAACCTTTATGGTTTAAGAGATATTCACAAACAAAGTATCCCCCCCCCCGTTCAACCAGATCAGAAGGGAGGTGCCCAGGTAGACTGCAGAGAGGGACAATCTTCAATTAAGATAAGAGAAAAAGCTGAAAAACTTGTCAAGGGGGGAAGGGCTTTCATTGTTCTCATAGGAAGAAGATTGTCCCCTGCTGTTATCTGTCTGGTCTATGGACTGGATTCCACATCTGAGAAGAGATGGCTTACACTAGGTAAAAGGGGCGGGAGGGGAAACTTTGCTTGTGAATATCTCATAAACCATAAAGGTTTGAGAGATAAGACTTATATCGTTCTTCATGTTTTTTTAATGCCTACAAAATAAAATAAAGTTAAAAAGAAGTATTACTATCACTTTAAGGTGAAGCAGGGTAAAATTGTGCGTATTATACCCAAGGTTTTATACCCATCATCTCCATATTGCCCCATCTCCATATTGACCCCCATTAGCTCCACATTGCCCCCCATCATCTCCATATTACCCCCCATCTCCACGTTCCCTCCACATTGACCCCCCCAGTATCCATCTCCTATCTCCCTGGTGGTCCAGTGGCAGGAGAGTTCTGTGCTTCGTTCTGCACAGACCTCAGAAGCTGAAGCTCCCGCTCTGTCTTCTCTTCAGTAATGCAGAGCGCTAGGAGATTATGTCATCTCCCACCATTCTGCATTACTAGAGTGCCGAAGAGGGAGCTCAGCTGCTAGAGGTCTCTGCCGAAAAAGGCACAGACCTCAGCATGTTGCGGGCGCAGAGTGGGGGGTCACAGGGAGTGGCCAGACCCCTGGAGTGATGGGCATGGTAGGAGGTGCGACCTCTGCGACCCCTATTGCTATGCCACTGTGACTGTCCCTTTTTATACATCAGTCTCGGTGTGTGAACGACCTACATACCTGTGCTTATCAGCCATATTGTACAGACAAGTGTTTTGACTCTGAACTTGGGTGAGGGCTGTGAGTAGTGTAGTGTTCAGACTCTGAAGTTGGGTGAGGGTTGTGAGTAGTGTAGTGTTCTGACTGAAGTTGGGTGAGGGCTGTGAGTAGTGTAGTGTTCTGACTCTGGAGTTGGGTGAGGACTGTGAGTAGTGTAGTGTTCTGACTCTGGAGTTGGGTGAGGGCTGTGAGTAGTGTAGTGTTCTGACTCTGGAGTTGGGTGAGGGTTGTGAGTAGTGTAGTGTTCTGACTGAAGTTGGGTGAGGTCTGTGAGTAGTGTAGTGTTCTGACTCTGGAGTTGGGTGAGGGCTGTGAGTAGTGTAGTGTTCTGACTCTGGAGTTGGGTGAGGGCTGTGAGTAGTGTAGTGTTCTGACTCTGGAGTTGGGTGAGGGCTGTGAGTAGTGTAGTGTTCTGACTCTGGAGTTGGGTGAGGGCTGTGAGTAGTGTAGTGCTCTGACTCTGGAGTTGGGTGAGGGCTGTGAGTAGTGTAGTGTTCTGACTCTGAAGTTAGGTGAGGGCTGTGAGTAGTGTAGTGCTCTGACTCTGGAGTTGGGTGAGGGCTGTGAGTAGTGTAGTGTTCAGACTCCGGAGTTGGGTGAAGGCTGTGAGTAGTGTAGTGTTCTGACTGAAGTTGGGTGAGGGCTGTGAGTAGTGTAGTGTTCTGACTCTGGAGTTGGGTGAGGGCTGTGAGTAATGTAGTGTTCTGACTCTGGAGTTGGGTGAGGGCTGTGAGTAATGTAGTGTTCAGACTCCGGAGTTGGGTGAGGACTGTGAGTAGTGTAGTGTTCTGACTCTGAAGTTAGGTGAGGGCTGTGAGTAGTGTAGTGTTCTGACTCTGAAGTTAGGTGAGGACTGTGAGTAGTGTAGTGTTCTGACTCTGAAGTTGGGTGAGGACTGTGAGTAGTGTAGTGCTCTGACTCTGGAGTTGGGTGAGGGTTGTGAGTAGTGTAGTGTTCTGACTCTGGAGTTGGGTGAGGGCTGTGAGTAATGTAGTGTTCAGACTCCGGAGTTGGGTGAGGGCTGTGAGTAGTGTAGTGTTCTGACTCTGAAGTTGGGTGAGGGCTGTGAGTAGTTTAGTGTTCAGACTCCGGAATTGGGTGAGGGTTGTGAGTAGTGTAGTGTTCTGACTCCGGAATTGGGTGAGGTCTGTGAGTAGTGTAGTGTTCTGACTCTGGAGTTGGGTGAGGACTGTGAGTAGTGTAGTGTTCTGACTCTGAAGTTGGGTGAGGGCTGTGAGTAGTGTAGTGCTCTGACTCTGGAGTTGGGTGAGGGTTGTGAGTAGTGTAGTGTTCTGACTGAAGTTGGGTGAGGGCTGTGAGTAGTGTAGTGTTCTGACTCTGAAGTAGGTGAGGGCTGTGAGTAGTGTAGTGTTCTGACTCTGGAGTTGGGTGAGGGCTGTGAGTAGTGTAGTGTTCTGACTCTGAAGTTGGGTGAGGGCTGTGAGTAGTGTAGTGCTCTGACTCTGGAGTTGGGTGAGGGCTGTGAGTAGTGTAGTGTTCTGACTCTGAAGTTAGGTGAGGGCTGTGAGTAGTGTAGTGCTCTGACTCTGGAGTTGGGTGAGGGCTGTGAGTAGTGTAGTGTTCAGACTCCGGAGTTGGGTGAAGGCTGTGAGTAGTGTAGTGTTCTGACTGAAGTTGGGTGAGGGCTGTGAGTAGTTTAGTGTTCTGACTCTGGAGTTGGGTGAGGGCTGTGAGTAATGTAGTGTTCTGACTCTGGAGTTGGGTGAGGGCTGTGAGTAGTGTAGTGTTCTGACTCTGAAGTTAGGTGAGGGCTGTGAGTAGAGTAGTGTTCTGACTCTGAAGTTAGGTGAGGACTGTGAGTAGTGTAGTGTTCTGACTCTGAAGTTGGGTGAGGACTGTGAGTAGTGTAGTGCTCTGACTCTGGAGTTGGGTGAGGGCTGTGAGTAGTGTAGTGTTCTGACTCCGGAGTTGGGTGAGGGCTGTGAGTAGTGTAGTGTTCTGACTCTGAAGTTGGGTGAGGGCTGTGAGTAGTGTAGTGTTCAGACTCCGGAATTGGGTGAGGGTTGTGAGTAGTGTAGTGTTCTGACTCCAGAATTGGGTGAGGTCTGTGAGTAGTGTAGTGTTCTGACTCTGGAGTTGGGTGAGGACTGTGAGTAGTGTAGTGTTCTGACTCTGAAGTTGGGTGAGGGCTGTGAGTAGTGTAGTGCTCTGACTCTGGAGTTGGGTGAGGGTTGTGAGTAGTGTAGTGTTCTGACTGAAGTTGGGTGAGGTCTGTGAGTAGTGTAGTGTTCTGACTCTGAAGTAGGTGAGGGCTGTGAGTAGTGTAGTGTTCTGACTCTGGAGTTGGGTGAGGGCTGTGAGTAGTGTAGTGTTCTGACTCTGGAGTTGGGTGAGGGTTGTGAGTAGTGTAGTGTTCTGACTCTGGAGTTGGGTGAGGACTGTGAGTAGTGTAGTGTTCTGACTCTGAAGTTGGGTGAGGGCTGTGAGTAGTGTAGTGTTCAGACTCTGGAGTTGGGTGAGGGCTGTGAGTAGTGTAGTGTTCTGACTCTGGAGTTAGGTGAGGGCTGTGAGTAGTGTAGTATTCAGACTCTGGAGTTGGGTGAGGGCTGTGAGTAGTGTAGTGTTCTGACTCTGGAGTTGGGTGAGGGCTGTGAGTAGTGTAGTGTTCTGACTCTGAAGTTGGGTGAGGGCTGTGAGTAGTGTAGTGTTCTGACTGAAGTTGGGTGAGGGCTGTGAGTAGTGTAGTGTTCTGACTCTGGAGTTGGGTGAGGGCTGTGAGTAGTGTAGTGTTCTGACTCTGGAGTTGGGTGAGGACTGTGAGTAGTGTAGTGTTCTGACTCTGGAGTTGGGTGAGGGCTGTGAGTAGTGTAGTGTTCTGACTCTGAAGTTGGGTGAGGGATGTGAGTAGTGCAGTGTTCTGACTCTGGGGTTGGGTGAAAGTTGTGAGTAGTGTAGTGTTTTGACTCTGAAGTTAGGTGAGGGCTGTGAGTAGTGTAGTGTTCTGACTCTGCAGTTGGGTGAGGGCTGTGAGTAGTGTAGTGCTCTGACTCTGAAGTTGGGTGAGGGCTGTGAGTAATGTAGTGTTCTGACTCTGGAGTTGGGTGAGGGCTGTGAGTAGTGTAGTGTTCTGACTCTGGAGTTGGGTGAAGGCTGTGAGTAGTGTAGTGTTCTGACTCTGGAGTTGGGTGAGGGCTGTGAGTAGTGTAGTGCTCTGACTCTGGAGTTGGGTGAGGGCTGTGAGTAGTGTAGTGCTCTGACTCTGGAGTTAGGTGAGGGCTGTGAGTAGTGTAGTGTTCTGACTCTGGAGTTGGGTGAGGGCTGTGAGTAGTGTAGTGCTCTGACTCTGGAGTTAGGTGAGGGCTGTGAGTAGTGTAGTGTTCTGACTCTGGAGTTGGGTGAGGGCTGTGAGTAGTGTAGTGTTCTGAATGAAGTTGGGTGAGGGCTGTGAGTAGTGTAGTGCTCTGACTCCGGAGTTGGGTGAGGGCTGTGAGTAATGTAATGTTCAGACTCTGGAGTTGGGTCAGGGCTGTGAGTAGTGTAGTGTTCAGACTCCGGAGTTGGGTGAGGGCTGTGAGTAATGTAGTGTTCAGACTCCGGAGTTGGGTGAGGGCTGTGAGTAGTGTAGTGTTCTGACTCTGGAGTTGGGTGAGGGCTGTGAGTAGTGTAGTGTTCTGACTCCGGAGTGAGGGCTGTGAGTAGTGTAGTGTTCTGACTCTGGAGTTGGGTGAGGGCTGTGAGTAGTGTAGTGTTCTGACTCTGGAGTTGGGTGAGGGCTGTGAGTAGTGTAATGTTCTGACTGAAGTTGGGTGAGGGCTGTGAGTAGTGTAGTGTTCTGACTCTGAAGTTGGGTGAGGGCTGTGAGTAGTGTAGTGTTCTGACTCTGGAGTTGGGTGAGGGCTGTGAGTAGTGTAGTGCTCTGACTCCGGAGTTGGGCGAGGGCTGTGAGTAGTGTAGTGTTCTGACTCTGGAGTTGGGTGAGGGCTGTGAGTAGTGTAGTGTTCTGACTCCGGAGTTGGGTGAGGGCTGTGAGTAATGTAGTGCTCTGACTCTGGAGTTGGGTGAAGGCTGTGAGTAGTGTAGTGTTCTGACTTTGAAGTTGGGTGAAGGCTGTGAGTAGTGTAGTGTTCTGACTCTGAAGTTGGGTGAGGGCTGTGAGTAGTGTAGTGTTCTGACTCCAGAGTTAGGTGTGGGCTGTGAGTAGTGTAGTGTTCTGACTCTGAAGTTGGGTGAGGGCTGTGAGTAGTGCAGTGTTCTGACTCTGGGGTTGGGTGAAAGTTGTGAGTAGTGTAGTGTTTTGACTCTGAAGTTAGGTGAGGGCTGTGAGTAGTGTAGTGTTCTGACTCTGCAGTTGGGTGAGGGCTGTGAGTAGTGTAGTGCTCTGACTCTGAAGTTGGGTGAGGGCTGTGAGTAATGTAGTGTTCTGACTCTGGAGTTGGGTGAGGGCTGTGAGTAGTGTAGTGTTCTGACTCTGGATTTGGGTGAAGGCTGTGAGTAGTGTAGTGTTCTGACTCTGGAGTTGGGTGAGGGCTGTGAGTAGTGTAGTGCTCTGACTCCGGAGTTGGGCGAGGGCTGTGAGTAGTGTAGTGTTCTGACTCTGGAGTTGGGTGAGGGCTGTGAGTAGTGTAGTGTTCTGACTACGGAGTTGGGTGAGGGCTGTGAGTAATGTAGTGCTCTGACTCTGGAGTTGGGTGAAGGCTGTGAGTAGTGTAGTGTTCTGACTTTGAAGTTGGGTGAAGGCTGTGAGTAGTGTAGTGTTCTGACTCTGAAGTTGGGTGAGGGCTGTGAGTAGTGTAGTGTTCTGACTCCAGAGTTAGGTGTGGGCTGTGAGTAGTGTAGTGTTCTGACTCTGAAGTTGGGTGAGGGCTGTGAGTAGTGCAGTGTTCTGACTCTGGGGTTGGGTGAAAGTTGTGAGTAGTGTAGTGTTTTGACTCTGAAGTTAGGTGAGGGCTGTGAGTAGTGTAGTGTTCTGACTCTGCAGTTGGGTGAGGGCTGTGAGTAGTGTAGTGCTCTGACTCTGAAGTTGGGTGAGGGCTGTGAGTAATGTAGTGTTCTGACTCTGGAGTTGGGTGAGGGCTGTGAGTAGTGTAGTGTTCTGACTCTGGATTTGGGTGAAGGCTGTGAGTAGTGTAGTGTTCTGACTCTGGAGTTGGGTGAGGGCTGTGAGTAGTGTAGTGCTCTGACTCTGGAGTTGGGTGAGGGCTGTGAGTAGTGTAGTGCTCTGACTCTGGAGTTAGGTGAGGGCTGTGAGTAGTGTAGTGTTCTGACTCTGGAGTTGGGTGAGGGCTGTGAGTAGTGTAGTGCTCTGACTCTGGAGTTAGGTGAGGGCTGTGAGTAGTGTAGTGTTCTGACTCTGGAGTTGGGTGAGGGCTGTGAGTAGTGTAGTGTTCTGACTGAAGTTGGGTGAGGGCTGTGAGTAGTGTAGTGCTCTGACTCCGGAGTTGGGTGAGGGCTGTGAGTAATGTAGTGTTCAGACTCTGGAGTTGGGTCAGGGCTGTGAGTAGTGTAGTGTTCAGACTCCGGAGTTGGGTGAGGGCTGTGAGTAATGTAGTGTTCAGACTCCGGAGTTGGGTGAGGGCTGTGAGTAGTGTAGTGTTCTGACTCTGGAGTTGGGTGAGGGCTGTGAGTAGTGTAGTGTTCTGACTCCGGAGTGAGGGCTGTGAGTAGTGTAGTGTTCTGACTCTGGAGTTGGGTGAGGGCTGTGAGTAGTGTAGTGTTCTGACTCTGGAGTTGGGTGAGGGCTGTGAGTAGTGTAATGTTCTGACTGAAGTTGGGTGAGGGCTGTGAGTAGTGTAGTGTTCTGACTCTGAAGTTGGGTGAGGGCTGTGAGTAGTGTAGTGTTCTGACTCTGGAGTTGGGTGAGGGCTGTGAGTAGTGTAGTGCTCTGACTCCGGAGTTGGGCGAGGGCTGTGAGTAGTGTAGTGTTCTGACTCTGGAGTTGGGTGAGGGCTGTGAGTAGTGTAATGTTCTGACTGAAGTTGGGTGAGGGCTGTGAGTAGTGTAGTGTTCTGACTCTGAAGTTGGGTGAGGGCTGTGAGTAGTGTAGTGTTCTGACTCTGGAGTTGGGTGAGGGCTGTGAGTAGTGTAGTGCTCTGACTCCGGAGTTGGGCGAGGGCTGTGAGTAGTGTAGTGTTCTGACTCTGGAGTTGGGTGAGGGCTGTGAGTAGTGTAGTGTTCTGACTCCGGAGTTGGGTGAGGTCTGTGAGTAATGTAGTGCTCTGACTCTGGAGTTGGGTGAAGGCTGTGAGTAGTGTAGTGTTCTGACTTTGAAGTTGGGTGAAGGCTGTGAGTAGTGTAGTGTTCTGACTCTGAAGTTGGGTGAGGGCTGTGAGTAGTGTAGTGTTCTGACTCCAGAGTTAGGTGTGGGCTGTGAGTAGTGTAGTGTTCTGACTCTGGAATTGGGTGAGGGCTGTGAGTAGTGTAGTGTTCTGACTCCGGAGTTGGGTGAGGGCTGTGAGTAGTGTAGTGTTCTGACTCTGGACTTGGGTAAGGGCTGTGAGTAATGTAGTGTTCAGACTCCGGAGTTGGGTGAGGGCTGTGAGTAGTGTAGTGTTCTGACTCTGAAGTTAGGTGAGGGCTGTGAGTAGTGTAGTGTTCTGACTCTGAAGTTAGGTGAGGACTGTGAGTAGTGTAGTGTTCTGACTCTGAAGTTGGGTGAGGACTGTGAGTAGTGTAGTGCTCTGACTCTGGAGTTGGGTGAGGGTTGTGAGTAGTGTAGTGTTCTGACTCTGGAGTTGGGTGAGGGCTGTGAGTAGTGTAGTGTTCTGACTCCGGAGTTGGGTGAGGGCTGTGAGTAGTGTAGTGTTCTGACTCCGGAATTGGGTGAGGTCTGTGAGTAGTGTAGTGTTCTGACTCTGGAGTTGGGTGAGGACTGTGAGTAGTGTAGTGTTCTGACTCTGAAGTTGGGTGAGGGCTGTGAGTAGTGTAGTGCTCTGACTCTGGAGTTGGGTGAGGGTTGTGAGTAGTGTAGTGTTCTGACTGAAGTTGGGTGAGGGCTGTGAGTAGTGTAGTGTTCTGACTCTGAAGTTGGGTGAGGGCTGTGAGTAGTGTAGTGTTCTGACTCTGAAGTTGGGTGAGGACTGTGAGTAGTGTAGTGCTCTGACTCTGGAGTTGGGTGAGGGTTGTGAGTAGTGTAGTGTTCTGACTGAAGTTGGGTGAGGGCTGTGAGTAGTGTAGTGTTCTGACTGAAGTTGGGTGAGGGCTGTGAGTAGTGTAGTGTTCTGACTCTGAAGTTGGGTGAGGACTGTGAGTAGTGTAGTGCTCTGACTCTAGAGTTGGGTGAGGGTTGTGAGTAGTGTAGTGTTCTGACTCTGGAGTTGGGTGAGGGCTGTGAGTAGTGTAGTGTTCTGACTCCGGAGTTGGGTGAGGGCTGTGAGTAGTGTAGTGTTCTGACTCTGAAGTTGGGTGAGGGCTGTGAGTAGTGTAGTGTTCAGACTCCGTAGTTGGGTGAGGGCTGTGAGTAGTGTAGTGTTCTGACTCCGGAATTGGGTGAGGTCTGTGAGTAGTGTAGTGTTCTGACTCCGGAGTTGGGTGAGGGCTGTGAGTAGTGTAGTGTTCTGACTCTGAAGTTGGGTGAGGGCTGTGAGTAGTGTAGTGTTCAGACTCCGGAGTTGGGTGAGGGCTGTGAGTAGTGTAGTGTTCTGACTCCAGAGTTAGGTGTGGGCTGTGAGTAGTGTAGTGTTCTGACTCTGGAATTGGGTGAGGGCTGTGAGTAGTGTAGTGTTCTGACTCCGGAGTTGGGTGAGGGCTGTGAGTAATGTAGTGTTCAGACTCTGGAGTTGGGTCAGGGCTGTGAGTAGTGTAGTGTTCAGACTCCGGAGTTGGGTGAGGGCTGTGAGTAATGTAGTGTTCAGACTCCGGAGTTGGGTGAGGGCTGTGAGTAGTGTAGTGTTCTGACTCTGGAGTTGGGTGAGGGCTGTGAGTAGTTTAGTGTTCTGACTCCGGAGTGAGGGCTGTGAGTAGTGTAGTGTTCTGACTCTGGAGTTGGGTGAGGGCTGTGAGTAGTGTAGTGTTCTGACTCTGGAGTTGGGTGAGGGCTGTGAGTAGTGTAATGTTCTGACTGAAGTTGGGTGAGGGCTGTGAGTAGTGTAGTGTTCTGACTCTGAAGTTGGGTGAGGGCTGTGAGTAGTATAGTGTTCTGACTCTGGAGTTGGGTGAGGGCTGTGAGTAGTGTAGTGCTCTGACTCCGGAGTTGGGCGAGGGCTGTGAGTAGTGTAGTGTTCTGACTCTGGAGTTGGGTGAGGGCTGTGAGTAGTGTAGTGTTCTGACTCCGGAGTTGGGTGAGGGCTGTGAGTAATGTAGTGCTCTGACTCTGGAGTTGGGTGAAGGCTGTGAGTAGTGTAGTGTTCTGACTTTGAAGTTGGGTGAAGGCTGTGAGTAGTGTAGTGTTCTGACTCTGAAGTTGGGTGAGGGCTGTGAGTAGTGTAGTGTTCTGACTCCAGAGTTAGGTGTGGGCTGTGAGTAGTGTAGTGTTCTGACTCTGGAATTGGGTGAGGGCTGTGAGTAGTGTAGTGTTCTGACTCCGGAGTTGGGTGAGGGCTGTGAGTAGTGTAGTGTTCTGACTCTGGACTTGGGTAAGGGCTTTGAGTAATGTAGTGTTCAGACTCCGGAGTTGGGTGAGGGCTGTGAGTAGTGTAGTGTTCTGACTCTGAAGTTAGGTGAGGGCTGTGAGTAGTGTAGTGTTCTGACTCTGAAGTTAGGTGAGGACTGTGAGTAGTGTAGTGTTCTGACTCTGAAGTTGGGTGAGGACTGTGAGTAGTGTAGTGCTCTGACTCTGGAGTTGGGTGAGGGTTGTGAGTAGTGTAGTGTTCTGACTCTGGAGTTGGGTGAGGGCTGTGAGTAGTGTAGTGTTCTGACTCCGGAGTTGGGTGAGGGCTGTGAGTAGTGTAGTGTTCTGACTCTGAAGTTGGGTGAGGGCTGTGAGTAGTGTAGTGTTCATACTCCGGAGCTGGGTGAGGGCTGTGAGTAGTGTAGTGTTCTGACTCCGGAATTGGGTGAGGTCTGTGAGTAGTGTAGTGTTCTGACTCTGGAGTTGGGTGAGGACTGTGAGTAGTGTAGTGTTCTGACTCTGAAGTTGGGTGAGGGCTGTGAGTAGTGTAGTGCTCTGACTCTGGAGTTGGGTGAGGGTTGTGAGTAGTGTAGTGTTCTGACTGAAGTTGGGTGAGGGCTGTGAGTAGTGTAGTGTTCTGACTCTGAAGTTGGGTGAGGGCTGTGAGTAGTGTAGTGTTCTGACTCTGAAGTTGGGTGAGGACTGTGAGTAGTGTAGTGCTCTGACTCTGGAGTTGGGTGAGGGTTGTGAGTAGTGTAGTGTTCTGACTGAAGTTGGGTGAGGGCTGTGAGTAGTGTAGTGTTCTGACTGAAGTTGGGTGAGGGCTGTGAGTAGTGTAGTGTTCTGACTCTGAAGTTGGGTGAGGACTGTGAGTAGTGTAGTGCTCTGACTCTGGAGTTGGGTGAGGGTTGTGAGTAGTGTAGTGTTCTGACTCTGGAGTTGGGTGAGGGCTGTGAGCAGTGTAGTGTTCTGACTCCGGAGTTGGGTGAGGGCTGTGAGTAGTGTAGTGTTCTGACTCCGGAGTTGGGTGAGGGCTGTGAGTAGTGTAGTGTTCAGACTCCGTAGTTGGGTGAGGGCTGTGAGTAGTGTAGTGTTCTGACTCCGGAATTGGGTGAGGTCTGTGAGTAGTGTAGTGTTCTGACTCCGGAGTTGGGTGAGGGCTGTGAGTAGTGTAGTGTTCTGACTCTGAAGTTGGGTGAGGGCTGTGAGTAGTGTAGTGTTCAGACTCCGGAGTTGGGTGAGGGCTGTGAGTAGTGTAGTGTTCTGACTCCGGAATTGGGTGAGGGCTGTGAGTAGTGTAGTGTTCTGACTCTGAAGTTGGGTGAGGACTGTGAGTAGTGTAGTGCTCTGACTCTGGAGTTGGGTGAGGATTGTGAGTAGTGTAGTGTTCTGACTCTGGAGTTGGGTGAGGGCTGTGAGTAGTGTAGTGTTCTGACTCCGGAATTGGGTGAGGTCTGTGAGTAGTGTAGTGTTCTGACTCTGGAGTTGGGTGAGGACTGTGAGTAGTGTAGTGTTCTGACTCTGGACTTGGGTGAGGGCTGTGAGTAATGTAGTGTTCAGACTCCGGAGTTGGGTGAGGGCTGTGAGTAATGTAGTGTTCAGACTCCGGAGTTCGGTGAGGGCTGTGAGTAGTGTAGTATTCTGACTCTGAAGTTAGGTGAGGGCTGTGAGTAGTGTAGTGTTCTGACTCTGAAGTTAGGTGAGGACTGTGAGTAGTGTAGTGTTCTGACTCTGAAGTTGGGTGAGGGCTGTGAGTAGTGTAGTGTTCTAACTCCAGAGTTAGGTGTGGGCTGTGAGTAGTGTAGTGTTCTGACTCTGGAATTGGGTGAGGGCTGTGAGTAGTGTAGTGCTCTGACTCCGGAGTTGGGTGAGGGCTGTGAGTAATGTAGTGTTCAGACTCTGGAGTTGGGTCAGGGCTGTGAGTAGTGTAGTGTTCAGACTCCGGAGTTGGGTGAGGGCTGTGAGTAATGTAGTGTTCAGACTCCGGAGTTGGGTGAGGGCTGTGAGTAGTGTAGTGTTCTGACTCTGGAGTTGGGTGAGGGCTGTGAGTAGTGTAGTGTTCTGACTCCGGAGTGAGGGCTGTGAGTAGTGTAGTGTTCTGACTCTGGAGTTGGGTGAGGGCTGTGAGTAGTGTAGTGTTCTGACTCTGGAGTTGGGTGAGGGCTGTGAGTAGTGTAATGTTCTGACTGAAGTTGGGTGAGGGCTGTGAGTAGTGTAGTGTTCTGACTCTGAAGTTGGGTGAGGGCTGTGAGTAGTGTAGTGTTCTGACTCTGGAGTTGGGTGAGGGCTGTGAGTAGTGTAGTGCTCTGACTCCGGAGTTGGGCGAGGGCTGTGAGTAGTGTAGTGTTCTGACTCTGGAGTTGGGTGAGGGCTGTGAGTAGTGTAGTGTTCTGACTCCGGAGTTGGGTGAGGGCTGTGAGTAATGTAGTGCTCTGACTCTGGAGTTGGGTGAAGGCTGTGAGTAGTGTAGTGTTCTGACTTTGAAGTTGGGTGAAGGCTGTGAGTAGTGTAGTGTTCTGACTCTGAAGTTGGGTGAGGGCTGTGAGTAGTGTAGTGTTCTGACTCCAGAGTTAGGTGTGGGCTGTGAGTAGTGTAGTGTTCTGACTCTGGAATTGGGTGAGGGCTGTGAGTAGTGTAGTGTTCTGACTCCGGAGTTGGGTGAGGGCTGTGAGTAGTGTAGTGTTCTGACTCTGGACTTGGGTAAGGGCTGTGAGTAATGTAGTGTTCAGACTCCGGAGTTGGGTGAGGGCTGTGAGTAGTGTAGTGTTCTGACTCTGAAGTTAGGTGAGGGCTGTGAGTAGTGTAGTGTTCTGACTCTGAAGTTAGGTGAGGACTGTGAGTAGTGTAGTGTTCTGACTCTGAAGTTGGGTGAGGACTGTGAGTAGTGTAGTGCTCTGACTCTGGAGTTGGGTGAGGGTTGTGAGTAGTGTAGTGTTCTGACTCTGGAGTTGGGTGAGGGCTGTGAGTAGTGTAGTGTTCTGACTCCGGAGTTGGGTGAGGGCTGTGAGTAGTGTAGTGTTCTGACTCTGAAGTTGGGTGAGGGCTGTGAGTAGTGTAGTGTTCAGACTCCGGAGTTGGGTGAGGGCTGTGAGTAGTGTAGTGTTCTGACTCCGGAATTGGGTGAGGTCTGTGAGTAGTGTAGTGTTCTGACTCTGGAGTTGGGTGAGGACTGTGAGTAGTGTAGTGTTCTGACTCTGAAGTTGGGTGAGGGCTGTGAGTAGTGTAGTGCTCTGACTCTGGAGTTGGGTGAGGGTTGTGAGTAGTGTAGTGTTCTGACTGAAGTTGGGTGAGGGCTGTGAGTAGTGTAGTGTTCTGACTCTGAAGTTGGGTGAGGGCTGTGAGTAGTGTAGTGTTCTGACTCTGAAGTTGGGTGAGGACTGTGAGTAGTGTAGTGCTCTGACTCTGGAGTTGGGTGAGGGTTGTGAGTAGTGTAGTGTTCTGACTGAAGTTGGGTGAGGGCTGTGAGTAGTGTAGTGTTCTGACTGAAGTTGGGTGAGGGCTGTGAGTAGTGTAGTGTTCTGACTCTGAAGTTGGGTGAGGACTGTGAGTAGTGTAGTGCTCTGACTCTGGAGTTGGGTGAGGGTTGTGAGTAGTGTAGTGTTCTGACTCTGGAGTTGGGTGAGGGCTGTGAGTAGTGTAGTGTTCTGACTCCGGAGTTGGGTGAGGGCTGTGAGTAGTGTAGTGTTCTGACTCTGAAGTTGGGTGAGGGCTGTGAGTAGTGTAGTGTTCAGACTCCGTAGTTGGGTGAGGGCTGTGAGTAGTGTAGTGTTCTGACTCCGGAATTGGGTGAGGTCTGTGAGTAGTGTAGTGTTCTGACTCCGGAGTTGGGTGAGGGCTGTGAGTAGTGTAGTGTTCTGACTCTGAAGTTGGGTGAGGGCTGTGAGTAGTGTAGTGTTCAGACTCCGGAGTTGGGTGAGGGCTGTGAGTAGTGTAGTGTTCTGACTCCAGAGTTAGGTGTGGGCTGTGAGTAGTGTAGTGTTCTGACTCTGGAATTGGGTGAGGGCTGTGAGTAGTGTAGTGCTCTGACTCCGGAGTTGGGTGAGGGCTGTGAGTAATGTAGTGTTCAGACTCTGGAGTTGGGTCAGGGCTGTGAGTAGTGTAGTGTTCAGACTCCGGAGTTGGGTGAGGGCTGTGAGTAATGTAGTGTTCAGACTCCGGAGTTGGGTGAGGGCTGTGAGTAGTGTAGTGTTCTGACTCTGGAGTTGGGTGAGGGCTGTGAGTAGTGTAGTGTTCTGACTCCGGAGTGAGGGCTGTGAGTAGTGTAGTGTTCTGACTCTGGAGTTGGGTGAGGGCTGTGAGTAGTGTAGTGTTCTGACTCTGGAGTTGGGTGAGGGCTGTGAGTAGTGTAATGTTCTGACTGAAGTTGGGTGAGGGCTGTGAGTAGTGTAGTGTTCTGACTCTGAAGTTGGGTGAGGGCTGTGAGTAGTGTAGTGTTCTGACTCTGGAGTTGGGTGAGGGCTGTGAGTAGTGTAGTGCTCTGACTCCGGAGTTGGGCGAGGGCTGTGAGTAGTGTAGTGTTCTGACTCTGGAGTTGGGTGAGGGCTGTGAGTAGTGTAGTGTTCTGACTCCGGAGTTGGGTGAGGGCTGTGAGTAATGTAGTGCTCTGACTCTGGAGTTGGGTGAAGGCTGTGAGTAGTGTAGTGTTCTGACTTTGAAGTTGGGTGAAGGCTGTGAGTAGTGTAGTGTTCTGACTCTGAAGTTGGGTGAGGGCTGTGAGTAGTGTAGTGTTCTGACTCCAGAGTTAGGTGTGGGCTGTGAGTAGTGTAGTGTTCTGACTCTGGAATTGGGTGAGGGCTGTGAGTAGTGTAGTGATCTGACTCCGGAGTTGGGTGAGGGCTGTGAGTAGTGTAGTGTTCTGACTCTGGACTTGGGTAAGGGCTGTGAGTAATGTAGTGTTCAGACTCCGGAGTTGGGTGAGGGCTGTGAGTAGTGTAGTGTTCTGACTCTGAAGTTAGGTGAGGGCTGTGAGTAGTGTAGTGTTCTGACTCTGAAGTTAGGTGAGGACTGTGAGTAGTGTAGTGTTCTGACTCTGAAGTTGGGTGAGGACTGTGAGTAGTGTAGTGCTCTGACTCTGGAGTTGGGTGAGGGTTGTGAGTAGTGTAGTGTTCTGACTCTGGAGTTGGGTGAGGGCTGTGAGTAGTGTAGTGTTCTGACTCCGGAGTTGGGTGAGGGCTGTGAGTAGTGTAGTGTTCTGACTCTGAAGTTGGGTGAGGGCTGTGAGTAGTGTAGTGTTCAGACTCCGGAGTTGGGTGAGGGCTGTGAGTAGTGTAGTGTTCTGACTCCGGAATTGGGTGAGGTCTGTGAGTAGTGTAGTGTTCTGACTCTGGAGTTGGGTGAGGACTGTGAGTAGTGTAGTGTTCTGACTCTGAAGTTGGGTGAGGGCTGTGAGTAGTGTAGTGCTCTGACTCTGGAGTTGGGTGAGGGTTGTGAGTAGTGTCGTGTTCTGACTGAAGTTGGGTGAGGGCTGTGAGTAGTGTAGTGTTCTGACTCTGAAGTTGGGTGAGGGCTGTGAGTAGTGTAGTGTTCTGACTCTGAAGTTGGGTGAGGACTGTGAGTAGTGTAGTGCTCTGACTCTGGAGTTGGGTGAGGGTTGTGAGTAGTGTAGTGTTCTGACTGAAGTTGGGTGAGGGCTGTGAGTAGTGTAGTGTTCTGACTGAAGTTGGGTGAGGGCTGTGAGTAGTGTAGTGTTCTGACTCTGAAGTTGGGTGAGGACTTTGAGTAGTGTAGTGCTCTGACTCTGGAGTTGGGTGAGGGTTGTGAGTAGTGTAGTGTTCTGACTCTGGAGTTGGGTGAGGGCTGTGAGTAGTGTAGTGTTCTGACTCCGGAGTTGGGTGAGGGCTGTGAGTAGTGTAGTGTTCTGACTCTGAAGTTGGGTGAGGGCTGTGAGTAGTGTAGTGTTCAGACTCCGTAGTTGGGTGAGGGCTGTGAGTAGTGTAGTGTTCTGACTCCGGAATTGGGTGAGGTCTGTGAGTAGTGTAGTGTTCTGACTCCGTAGTTGCGTGAGGGCTGTGAGTAGTGTAGTGTTCTGACTCTGAAGTTGGGTGAGGGCTGTGAGTAGTGTAGTGTTCTGACTCTGAAGTTGGGTGAGGACTGTGAGTAGTGTAGTGCTCTGACTCTGGAGTTGGGTGAGGGTTGTGAGTAGTGTAGTGTTCTGACTCTGGAGTTGGGTGAGGGCTGTGAGTAGTGTAGTGTTCTGACTCCGGAATTGGGTGAGGTCTGTGAGTAGTGTAGTGTTCTGACTCTGGAGTTGGGTGAGGACTGTGAGTAGTGTAGTGTTCTGACTCTGGACTTGGGTGAGGGCTGTGAGTAATGTAGTGTTCAGACTCCGGAGTTGGGTGAGGGCTGTGAGTAATGTAGTGTTCAGACTCCGGAGTTGGGTGAGGGCTGTGAGTAGTGTAGTATTCTGACTCTGAAGTTAGGTGAGGGCTGTGAGTAGTGTAGTGTTCTGACTCTGAAGTTAGGTGAGGACTGTGAGTAGTGTAGTGTTCTGACTCTGAAGTTGGGTGAGGGCTGTGAGTAGTGTAGTTTTCTGACTCTGAAGTTGGGTGAGGGCTGTGAGTAGTGTAGTGCTCTGACTCTGGAGTTGGGTGAGGGTTGTGAGTTGTGTAGTGTTCTGACTGAAGTTGGGTGAGGGCTGTGAGTTGTGTAGTGTTCTGACTCTGGAGTTGGGTGAGGGCTGTGAGTAGTGTAGTGTTCTGACTCTGGAGTTGGGTGAGGGCTGTGAGTAGTGTAGTGCTCTGACTCTGGAGTTGGGTGAGGGCTGTGAGTAGTGTAGTGTTCTGACTCTGAAGTTAGGTGAGGGCTGTGAGTAGTGTAGTGCTCTGACTCTGAAGTTGGGTGAGGACTGTGAGTAGTGTAGTGCTCTGACTCTGGAGTTGGGTGAGGGTTGTGAGTAGTGTAGTGTTCTGACTGAAGTTAGGTGAGGGCTGTGAGTAGTGTAGTGCTCTGACTCTGGAGTTAGGTGAGGGCTGTGAGTAGTGTAGTGTTCTTACTCTGGAGTTGGGTGAGGGCTGTGAGTAGTGTAGTGTTCAGACTCCGGAGTTGGGTGAGGGCTGTGAGTAGTGTAGTGTTCTGACTGAAGTTGGGTGAGGGCTGTGAGTAGTGTAGTGTTCTGACTCTGAAGTTGGGTGAGGGCTGGTAGTAGTGTAGTGTTCTGACTCTAGAGTTAAGTGAGGGTTGTGAGTAGTGTAGTGTTCTGACTCCAGAGTTAGGTGAGGGCTGTGAGTAGTGTAGTGTTCTGACTCCGGAGTTGGGTGAGGGCTGTGAGTAGCGTAGTGTTCTGACTCCGGAGTTGGGTGAGGGCTGTGAGTAGTGTAGTGTTCTGACTCTGTAGTTAGGTGAGGGCTGTGAGTAGTGTAGTGTTCTGACTCTGAAGTTAGGTGAGGGCTGTGAGTAGTGTAGTGTTCTGACTCCGGAGTTGGGTGAGGGCTGTGAGTAACTTCTTGTGTTTTTTTTAAAAGTTATTGTGCACATATACTTATTTTTCCTCTTCTGATTGTGAGACCTAATAATAGTTATGAATTTATGTACTGTCTTCTTAACGTCCTTGAAAAACGACCTCTAAAATGTTACTGGTGCTGTGCACATTTAAGACTGCATGTTAAGGGTGTTGTGAGCAAAAAAGCAAAGAGTAGAGGTTCTGCCATATCACACACACCCAAATTTCACCCCAGAAACCTTTCTTTTGCCTCAAAGCAAACCTCATTTTAGACTTCAATTGTTCCACCTTATCCCCATTGGGTGTAAGAAAGGTCTCCAAGGCATTGCTTTGCCTTTCTAGCATCCAAGGGGTTAATCTACTTTTTATGGTCTTCAGGGTCACAAATGTAGCCCCTGGGTTGATTCTTGATGCCTGCCTTTCAGCAAACGCGATTCTGGAGTCAACCAACTGTAGAGTAGGGGGGGGCAAATATAGGAGAGATTTTTTTAGCTTGGTGTTATTATACGTGAATGATTTATGAGAATGTATAAAAGGTTACCCAGTTTTGTGTATCCACTCCACTGGATAACAGCATGATTTGATTTTCGTGTTGGGCATAAAATTCTAAAGATTACTATGAGTCAAATCCACATGGACTGTCTCCACAAAAATAATCTTTAACACTTTGAATGCTAATGCGTTGGATACATCTCTGGCACTCAAAGGGTTAATTATTACCTAATCATGTCCATGGAGACATTATTCCTTGTCAGTGCTAATGTTTGGGGTTTCTGGAGTCATGTCTTAGATATTAGGGATAATCTATAAATATACGCACACACACCATAGTATGGGTGAGAAAAGGCCACTGCTTTATTTTGCAACATATAAAAAAAAAATCACATAACCTTCTGCGGAGCCCTTTGCCAGCTCTAGGGCAGAGGACTATCCAACACATTTTTGCCCACTCCTGCACTATAAACTTTAACCTTAAACATCTTTCCCAGTATCCCATCAGCCTGCTAAAATAAGCCCAGTGGATACGGCCAAGTTAACCCATGGCTGAAGCCTGGGGTAGACCAACCCATAAGGTCACTGGCCTAAACTTTTCCTCCAGTACATGCATCACTTAGCTTACCCTACACGCTTGACATGGACCTATCGCCCCAAGTTATCAGAAAGAGTAAGCATAAACCAAAAAACAAGGGGAGGGAGTGTGGGATGCTGCTTGGCGGTAAGGCTGACCGCATCTGCACAGCCCAGCCACCCATATCTAACTCCATTTCACAAGCTCCCCACCCCCTTATCAACACCTCACCAATCCCCAGGAACCTTCTGGTTGCCTAGCCCCTTCCATGCACCAAGACACGTTTCCCCTCCGTTACCCCATAATCTACACTACGAGGAACACTTGCAGTAAGAATCACTGATGAGATGTTAGTACTTCTATAATGAATGGGGGACATCTTTCTGTGTAATATGATGTGCACATCCAGTTCTCTTGTTCAGTGGTATCTCTGCTCATTCTCCCCTCCCTGCAGGGCGCCTTGGTCAGTGCGTGTGCTGATGAAACACTTCATTTGTGGAACCTGAGACAGAAGCGGCCGGCTATATTACATTCCCTCAAATTTAATAAAGAACGGTAAGACAATGGAAAGCTATACAATTCTGTAATTGCCTAAACTATGGACTTTAAAAGTTTACTTTCTCATGCTTTTTTTTTTTTTTTTTTTTTAAGGGATAGTAATGTCACAAAAAAGCAGCTTCAATTAATCTTCATTGTATTTGGGCCATGGAGAGTGTTATTTCAAGAGTATACAAGAGTAATTGAATGATAAAGTATTCCCCCCGCCCCTTTTACTGATGTAACACTGCTCACCTCAGAGCAGCAAGACTGTCCGGATGGATCGCAGAGAGACAATCTTCAGTGATCATAAGGGAAAACCTGAAAAACCTGTCAAGGGAGACAGGGTTTTCCTTATGATCACAGTAAGAAGATTGTCCCTTGTTGTGATCTGTCCTGTCAAGAGACCAGATTCTACATCTGAGGGGAGGTGACTTACACTAGGTAAAGAGGCGGGGGGGATACTTTATCATTCAATTACTCTTGTACTACAACTCTGACAGTACTGAAATAACACTCTCCATGGCCCAAATACTATGAAGATTAATTGGAGCTGCTGTTTTTGTGAAACATTACTATCCCTTTAACTTGATATAATTGTTACCAAGTGGAGTAACTCATGAACATGGGCAACAACATGAGTTACTGTTGCATTTTACACTGAAGGAAAACACTTCCTAATAACGCCCTGATTGCCTTTCTAGGGCCAGAAACGCCTAATAGCCCCTATGAATTTTTACCTTATTCCTAACATTTTCAGTCAGTCCTGGATGTGGTGTTTATGGAGTGGGACAGAGGACCTCAAACTCTGCAAACTGCACAAGGTCATTTTAACCCTTTAAAGTCCAGAGAGATGTGCAACATGATTTCACAATGTGTTGTGCCCCTCTCTGGTTCATGAAGCACTAGTCAGTTTGAAAACAAAATAGAAGAGGGACAGAAAGAAAGGACCAAGAGATATAAAGGGGGTGCTATTAAAATGCAATGCGTTGGATACCCAGAGTGCTCTGATTCTGTATGTCGATTCCCTATTGTAAAGCGATACGGAATTAGTTGGCGCTACATGTATATATGTATGCATATCTTTATTTACATGGCACCACACAGTGCAAACAGCGCCTTACAACAGACTTATGTTACAATAAATAAGAGGGTATAAAATAAGTGCCACAGTCATGGAAACAATAGGAGAGAGGTCCCTGTCCCAAGGTGCTTACAGTCTAAATGGGTAATAGGAGACAGACAACAGGGTATGAGGGTGTCAAGTGCTGAGATTACAAGTGCTGAGTTTACCAAACAGCAGTGCGTGGTCCTAGTGCTCCAGAAGATAAGATTTCAGGGTAGACTTAAAGGGATAGTAATACTTAAAATGTAAAAAAAAAATGTGTTGTAGGGTTTATCCCCCTGAGTAAAACAAGAGTACTCCCACTGCTGAAAGGTGTTTCATTCAAAAGTTATTCATTTTCAAAATTGAATTTTTTTAGGTGCAATATCACAGTGGCCTGAAATTGTACAGTGGCGCTGTTGCTACATGATCCTATGGACAGCTCTGGTCCCAGGACCATAAATCTCCATAGGATGGTGTAGCAACAGCGTCACTGTACAATTTCAGGTCACTGTGATATTGCACCTAAAAAATTCAACTTTGAAAATTACTCTTCATAGTATTTGGGCCATGGAGAGTGTTATTTCAATACTGTCAGAGTTGTAGTACAAGAGGAATTGAATGATAAAGTATCCCCATCCCACCCCTTTTACCTAGTGTAAGACAACTTCCCTCAGATGTGGAATCTGGTCTCTTGACCGCACAGATCACAGCAAGGGACAATCTTCTTACTGTGAGTATAAGGAAACCCTGCCCCCCTTGACAGGTTTTTCCTTATGAACACTGAAGATTGTCCCTCTCTGCGATCCATCTGGACAGTCTTGCTGCTCTGAGGTGAGCAGTGTTACATTAGTAAAAGGGGCGGGAGGGGGATCCTTTATCATTCAATTACTCTTGTACTACAACTCTGACAGTATCGAAATAACACTCTCTATGGCCCAAATGTGAAGATTAATTGGAGCTGCTTTCGACTCTGCTGAAGAGCCTCCTTGAGTCGGCCAACTCAAATCTCCTGCTGTCAGATGTAGGGAAACTTTAGATGTGAATATCTCTCAAACCATAAAGGTTTGAGAGATAGCATTTGTGCCACATAATTTTTTTTTTTAACCTCTACAAAACAAGAATCATATTCTATGGGACATTACTGTCCCTTTAAACAGAAAATTATAAAAGACGAATTGTTTGAATTAATTTGTTAAACATTTTTTGTATGGAAGCCAAATCTCAAGAAAGGATTGGCTTCTCTCCTCCATTTTTAAAGTGGATGTGTCACCTATTTATAACATAGTCTAAATAGTTAGTTTACATATCGAATACTTCTAAAACGTTATTAATTTTATTTTTTAAGTTCTATCTATTGTAAATTTAACTTAGAAAGTCTTTCCCCCAACTACTTCCGCATAGACTGTTCTGCCTCTGCTCTTCACCCTCCTCCGATGACGGAGGCTTCTGTCTGTAAGCTGGAGCGATCTCATTGGCTAGATATTGATCTCTGCCACTCCAGCATACAGACAGAAGCCTCTGTCATCGGAGAAGTAAGGAGAGCAGAGGCAGAGCGACGGACTGCGGTTACAGAGCAGGTTACCGCATTCTAGGTGGAAGTAGCTGGGGACAGACTTTCTAAGTTACATTTGCAACAAATAAAAAATTAATAACTTTTTAGAGGTATTCGATATGTAGCCTAACTATTATTTAGGCTATGTTATAAATAGGTGAGACATCCACTTTAAAAAGATCTTTATTTGTATTTCAGTAAACAAAAGAAAAAAGCACTTTGGCCAGTTGCTGGAAATTTACAGCACATTTGGGGAGATTTATAAACCTCGTGTTATGAAAAATGTGGAGTAAAAGTATTATGAAAATGCATGTTGGCATTTAAAAAGAAGACTACGCTAGTTTTGGAAGCCTTAACACCATGTAGTTATGTTTCGGGAAAAGTGGCAGTACAGATGGCGAATGTCCTGGCACTGCAGATTTATAATGAAATTTCACTCCCTGCAACAATTTTGCAACAGAATTTTCAACAGAATCTTAACTCCAGGCATAGCCTGTTCTTAAGCATTCCAGGCTTTAATATTTATAATATATATATATATATATATATATATATATATATATATATATAATATTTTTGAAAAAGCTCTTATTTATAAATCAGATCCAAAGTTATCGCCAGTTGCCATTACTTAAAGGGATAGTAATGTATCATAATAAAAGCAGCTCTAATTAATCATCATAGTATTTGGACTTTGGAGAGTGTTATATCAATTCTGTCAGAGTTGTAGTTCAAGAGTAATTGAATGATAAAGTGTCCCCCTCCCGCCCCTTTTACTGATGTAACACTGCTTAGCCAGAGCAGAAGGGAGGTGCCCAGGTAGACTGCAGAGAGGGACAATCTTCAATTAAGATAAGGGAAAAACCTGAAATACTTGTCAAGGGGGACAAGGCTTTCATTGTTCTCATAGGAAGAAGATTATCCCCTTCTGTTATCTGTCTGGTCTATGGACTGCATTCCACATCTGAGAAGAGATGGCTTACACTAGGTAAAAGGGGCGGGAGGGGAAACTTTGCTTGTGAATATCTCTCAAACCGTAAAGGTTTGAGAGATAAGACTTATATCGTTCTTCATGTTTTTTAATGCCTACAAAATAAAATAAAGATAAAACCAAGTGTTACAATCCCTTTAAGTTGTTTTTTTTCCGACCAGTAATGCATGTTTCGTGGCTTGATAGATGAAAAAAGTTATTTGATGATATTTTCTGTTCTTTTTTTATTGATTGATCAGATGTGATTTGAGAGTTTGACTGATTGTTTTAAAAACTATTTATTTCTTAGTTATGATCGACCAAGCTCAATTTGTCAGCAAGATCAATTTTAATGGTGATTGTTTTGATCAATTAAAAGCGCTGTGCAATTATGATCCATTAAGAATGTTTCAACTTCTCTTAAATATTTTGCTTTGGCTAATAAAGCAAGATAGTTCTTTGAAATTTGGATTGAACAAGTTGTTCAGTAGATTTGGCTGTATCCCTGACAAAGTTTTTGCAATGGCATGAAAATTTATAATGGAAAAGTACCAACTGTTTGGGACCTTTGTTATTTTTTCTTATTAAACAGATTTAGACCAAATTTGCAGTGTTTGTAGAGACTGGCACTGACTCCTCAGCTTAATTCATAAAACTGTTCAAATGTTATAATCACATGAAAATCAACATTTAACATAGAAATGCTGTTCTGTTGGCACAAACACACAGCCATAATGCAACAAGGGCAAACGGTAATAAAATCATTTTGGCATGCCTAGTCTCTGCATCGCCAAAATCTAAGGGCACTAATTGGAAGTGTGACATAATATTTTGTGCTATATCTATCTATCTATCTATCTATCTATCTATCTATCTATCTATATACAGTATATATATATATATATATATATATATATATATATATATATATATATTACGGCTTTGCCTATCTGTTTTTTATTATCCTTTTATTCAGTTTTGTTATTTGTAATTTTGTAATACAACTGTGTTGTGAAGGGTCTGTCTGTTCTACTACAGAGTTCACACATACGTAGACACAGAGAAACACACATACATACATACACACACATATCATAAATACATACATAGACACGCGCAGATAGACATACATACATCGACTTACACACATTCATACATACAGACACAGATACATACATACATACATACATACATACACACCTACATAGGCATGTAGATATTATGCAGTAGCAAAAGAAGCACGGAGATGCCCGTTCAAAAAAAGAGGCAGGGGAAAGAAGACATATTTTAGTGTGTGAAAGATGTAGTGTAATTGTCCGTATATAGTCCAGGGCCACAACGTTAGATGCTGGTATCCACTTGCCTAATGACCATTTTACATTATATACAGTATGTATAGGTATCCATTTATGAATACCTATAGGAGGATACAGGGAATGTGAAGAATGCATGGAGGTAAAATGGGAAGAAGGGTGGAGGGACTGCAGGGGCAATTCAATGAAAGAATGGGGAATCTAAGAGAGGATGAGGTCTGTGGGAGGTGACTGAATGCTGTATGACTAGGTAGAAAGGGCCAGATCTTAATTTTGCTTAACTGAAGTGACAGGTCTCAAGTGGTTTGCTTTGTAATATATTGGATACTTTGCTAGAATGCAAGGCTTTAACATATAAGCAATCAACACACACACACACACTGATGATTGTATTGTGGAGAGGATGATGTGTGAGCGCTGTGTTACTTGCACAAAGACTTACATACTTTCTGTCTGTCTACTTACTTACAAAGAAGGAGATAAACTGCTGAATACGGAGGGGAGGGAGCCGAAACAACAGAACGGGAAAGTGAAGGACTGCAGTCGTGTATACACACAATCAAAACCTGAAGTTTAGAAATAAAAAGCATTATTGATAGTTAGAAGACATGTGGCATCCTTAAATAGCGCTGCGATGTTTTACCTCTATCGTGATATTATTATATCTGAGCGGTGCGCCGGACTGAGGATGATGGGAATTGTGTTCAGCACTCATTCTGCATGCAGAGAATAAGAGAGAGCGCCTGGCGCAGTGCTCAGATATGGGGGCTCTCTCTCTCCTTCTCTGTCTGCAGAATGACAGCTGACTACAACTACCATCATCCTCAGCGTGGCACATGTTCAGATATAATAATATGAAATGATAATGTAAGTTTTAGCCACAGGACAACTGTCCGGACAACAGACCTTCACTCCTCTGACAGACTGGCAGGGCACCCTGTCACCAAGCGCGACCAGTGGGTGCTTATCAGTGTATACCGCCCAACATTTCAAATTGCCAAAGAGGGACACTTGTGTTTTAGGGGGTGTTGCTGGGGGCGTGTCTGGTGGGAGGGGCAAAAAAAAAAATAATAGAAGAAAAAAAAAAAAGAAAGTGGGATCATACTTTCATGATGAAACAAGTAATATTATTGAAAAAGTCTGGACGTATTATGGATTAGTTGAGAGATCATATCACGCGGCTTTCCAGCTGTCCTGGACTACAACTCCCTTCATCCTTTGGCCACGGAAGTAAGTTAATGAAGAGGATAGTTAGTGAGAAGGAGCCAGTCTGGAAATTGTGTTACTCCATGCAGAGATTTATCACACCCAGGGGCGGATTGTCCTATCGGGGGATCGGGCATCCCCCGGTGGGCCGCTCAGTTATGGGCCGGTAGGGAGATCAGATCATCTCACCTCTCCAGTCCGCAACTTTGTGGACCGGAGGCACAAGTCACCGGAGCAGCAGTGAAGACTGGGTCCTGTTCCCTCTATCTGTCCCACCCCCAAGGCTGACTTAGCTGTCCCTGCTCTGCCTGCAGTGTGTCCTGGTGCAGTGCAAGATTAGCAGGCATAGGTTCTGGGTCCCAACTACCTGGCAGTTCCAAATGGTATTAATTTTTATTAACTAACTGTATTGTTGCTAGATAGGTTTAATGTATGATGTGTTAACCCTTTAACCCCCTGTATTTTTTAGATAGGTATAAATAATCAGTTATTAACCATTTACATGCCAGACAGGATTACAGCACTGTTTTATTCTACTATTAACCCACTGAATTCCTCTTAGGCAGTACCTCACTGTTTAACCCCTTGTATGCTAGAGGCTTAATTCATGAGTAATTGACCCCTTGTATACCAGAAAGGTGAATAAAGATGTCAGTTACTGATTAATTATGCCTCTTTAGCACACAAGGGGTTATTCATTGAGATACATATTCCTGTGCAATGTGGTGTGCACCTATGGGACAATCAATGGGTTAATCTCAGAATGCATTACTGTACATCTCTCTGGCATGCAAGTGGTTAATAACTTATACTGCATACAGTATTTATTGCTGAGCAATGCACTGTGTACCCACACCCGCACCCTGGCTCTCAAATACCAGCTAGTGGGCCAGTTAAATAAGAAAATCCCCCGGGCTGGTATTGCACCACAATCCGCCCCTGATCACGCCCCTGTGAATGTTTGGAGCCATATGAATGGAGAGAAGTGCTGTCTCCTCCTCCTGACCTCCTTGTGGGCGTGTGGCACGTCTGGAGAATTGCTGGTGACCTGACTAGCTTCTCCTTCGTATATCAATCTCTCTCTCTCTCTCTCTCTCTCTCTCTCTCTATATATATATATATATATATATATATTATGGCTTTCAAAAGAGGAAGGTTTCTTCAGCAAAAATGTTGCACCATAGATGAGAGATCTCCAGTGAATTATTAACTATTGGCATCTGTAGAATTTTAGGGGTTAAAAACAACACTTAAAGGAGCAGTAAACTTTTTTATGAAAAAATATATATTGTAGGGATTTTCCTACTGAGTAAAATAAGGGTACTCCCACTGCCGAGAGATTTGTATTTCCAGAGTTATTACAGTTTAAACCCATGTTTTTTTACATTAGCAGTGCCCTCTAGTGGTCAAATTCTAATTAGATTTCCTGTTAGATTCTAATGGAGAGGAAAGTCAGAAAAGTCAGAGACATACAGTTCTCCATAGAATGTGATAGAAACTGCCTGTCACTTCCTGTCGGTTAGAACTATCAGGAAGTAAACACAGTAAATTCACTTCCTGTCTGAACTATCAGGAAGTAAACACAGTAAGTTCACTTCCTGATTATTTAAACTGCTATCCTATATAATAATTCGCCAAGTTGTGTGTAACGCCCGACATGCGCAGTAGATACTGCTGCGCGTGCGGCAGTCACACGCAGTGGAGACTGCTCGCGCCGCGGCTGATACAGAGCTGGGCGCTCCGAAGGAGCGTCCATCTCTGTATCAGCCGAGGCGCGGGCAGTCTCCACTGCGTGTGACTGCCCGCGACCGGCTGCCAGAGGCACTGTATCAGCCGAGGCGCGGGCAGTCTCCACTGTGTGACTGCCCCGCGACCGGCTGCCTGAGGCACTGTGGCCCGTGTAACGGGCTGTTCAACTAGTACTTTTGAATAAAACATCTGACAGCAGTGGGAGTGACCTTGTTTTATTCATCAGGAAAAGCTCTGTAAAATATGTGTTTTCATAAAAAAAGTTTACTGCTCCTTTAAATCATTTTTTTTCTTACACTGTAGGTTGCAGTTGGTTTCCCCTCCTCACTCAATGACACTGCTCAGCAATGCATTGCCCACCTCCCCTAGCACTAACTTTCTGTAGTATCCCTACATTACCTCCCCCACTCACTGACACTGCTCAGTAATGTATTACCCACCTCCCCTACCACTGACTTCCTGTCTTATCCCTACATTGCCTCCCCCACTCACTGACACTGCTCAGCAATGCATTACCACGTCCCCTAGCACTGACTTCCTGTCTTATCCCTACATTACCTCCTCCACTCACTGACACTGCTCAGCAATGCATTACCCACCTCCTCTAGCACTGGCTTCCTATCTTATCCCTACGTTACCTCCCCACTCACTGACACTGCTCAGCAATGTATTACCCACCTCCCCTAGTACTGACTTCCTGTCTTACCCCTACATTACTTCCCCACTCACTGACACTGCTCAGCAATGCATTACCCACCTCCCATAGCACTGACTTCCTGTCTTATCCCTACATTACCTACCCCACTCACTGACACTGCTCAGCAATGCATTACCCACCTCCTCTAGCACTGACTTCCTGTCTTATCCCTACATTACCTCCCCACTCACTGACACTACTCAGCAATGCATTACCCACCTCCCCTAGCACTAACTTCATGTCTTATCCCTACATAATTTCCCCCACTCACTGATACTGCTCAGCAATGCATTGCCCACCTCCTCTAGCACTGACTTCCAGTCTTATCCCTGCATTACCTCCCCAATCACTGACACTGCTCAGCAATGCATAACCCACCTCCCGTAACACTGACTTCCTGTCTTATCCCTACATTGCCTCCCCCACTCACTGATACTGCTCAGCAATGCATTGCCCACCTCCTCTAGCACTGACTTCCAGTCTTATCCCTGCATTACCTTCCCCAATCACTGACACTGCTCAGCAATGCATAACCCACCTCCCCTAGCACTAACTTCATGTCTTATCCCTACATAATTTCCCCCACTCACTGATACTGCTCAGCAATGCATTGCCCACCTCCTCTAGCACTGACTTCCAGTCTTATCCCTGCATTACCTCCCCAATCACTGACACTGCTCAGCAATGCATAACCCACCTCCCGTAACACTGACTTCCTGTCTTATCCCTACATTACCTCCCCCACTCACTGACACTGCTCAGCAATGCATTACCCACCTCCCCTAGCACTGACTTCCTGTCTTATCCCTACATTACCTCCCTACTCACTGACACTGCTCAGCAATGCATTACTCACCTCCCCTGGTACTGATTACTGTCTTATCACTACATTACCTTCCCCACTCACTGACACTGCTCAGCAATGCATTACTCACCTCCCCTAGCACTGACTTCCTGTCTTATCCCTACATTACCTCCCTACTCACTGACACTGCTCAGCAATGCATTGCCCACCTCCTCTAGCACTGACTTCCAGTCTTATCCCTGCATTACCTCCCCAATCACTGACACTGCTCAGCAATGCATAACCCACCTCCCGTAACACTGACTTCCTGTCTTATCCCTACATTACCTCCCCCACTCACTGACACTGCTCAGCATGCATTACCCACCTCCCCTAGCACTGACTTCCTGTCTTATCCCTACATTACCTCCCTACTCACTGACACTGCTCAGCAATGCATTACTCACCTCCCCTGGTACTGATTACTGTCTTATCACTACATTACCTTCCCCACTCACTGACACTGCTCAGCAATGCATTACTCACCTCCCCTAGCACTGACTTCCTGTCTTATCCCTACATTACCTCCCTACTCACTGACACTGCTCAGCAATGCATTACTCACCTCCCCTGGTACTGATTACGGTCTTATCACTACATTACCTTCCCCACTCACTGACACTGCTCAGCAATGCATAACCCACCTCCCATAACACTGACTTTCTGTCTTACCCCTACATTACCTCTCCACTCACTGACACTGCTCAGTAATGCATTACACACCTCCCCTAGCACTGACTTTCTGTCTTCTCCCTACATTACCTCCCCACTCACTGACACTGCTCAGTAATGTATTACCCACCTCCCCTAGCACTGACTTCCTGTCTTATCCCTACATTACCTCCCCACTCACTGACACTGCTCAGCAATACATTACCCACCTCCCCTAGCACTAACTTCATGTCTTATCACTACATTACCTTCCCCACTCAGTGACACTGCTCAGGAATGCATTGCCCTCCACCCTTTGCACTGAAATGGGTATGTGTCAATGAGTGGGGGAGGTAATGCATGTTCCGGCTGTTTGTGGTCCAATGAGATTATTCGTTGACTGCTCAGACTGTCGCTAAACCCAGGACATCAATGGGTATTGCTGCTCTGCAGTTCCTGAATGGTAGTTAAGTAGAAAACTGAATGTATTCAGTAATGAGAGCATGTGCTGAAGTCCTACAAGTTCAGGTCATTGTGTGATAGTATGCATGGAAATCTTCCCTTGGGAATCATTCCTCTACACAGATAGGATTCACTTTAATTGTGTGTTTCTACCGTGAGCTAAGAGACGTTTCAGTTGAATTAAATGTGGCTTTTACCCTCTCAGTGCTAACAAGGACTGACGCATGGAGGACCAGTCAGACCCCTAGAATTCAAGGGGGGGGGGATTCACTAAGAGGTGATAAAGCAGAGATGAGCTCTCTAGGGATATTACTTCTCCAGTTCCTATGTTATTCTATAGAACCAGTGCACTAAGATCTCCAAATATTAACCCTTTGAGTGACAGAGGGGGTACGGAATGCATTGCAAAGCAATGCATTCCGTACCTCTCTGGCACTCAAAGGGTTAAAGGGATAGTAATGATTCATAGTAAAAGTAGCTCCGATTAATCTTCATAGTATTTGTGCCATGAAGAGTGTTATTTCAGTGCTGTCAGAGATGTAGTACAAGAGTAATTGAATGATAAAGTATCCCCCTCCTGCCCCTTTTACCTAGTGTAACACTGCTCACCTCAGATGGGGAATCTGGCCACTTGACCGGACAGCTCACAGCAAGGGACAATCTTCTTACTGTGATCATAAGAGAACCCTGCCCCCTGGACAGGTATTTCAGGTTTTTCCCTTATGATCACTGAAGATTGTCCCTCTCTGCAGTCTACCTGGGCACCTCCCTTCTGATCTGGCTGAGCAGTGTTACATCAGTAAAAGGGTCGGGAGGGGGGATACTTTATCATTGAATTAATCTTGTACTACAACTCTGACAGTATTGAAATAACACTCTCCAAAGTCCAAATACTATGATGATTAATCGGAGCTGCTGTTATTGTGAAACATTGCTATCACTTTAAGAAATCATAGTGCATAGCTCCATAGAATAACATAGGAATTGGAGAAGTTATATCACTGGAGGGGAGAGATTCACTAAGGGGTGATAAAGATGTGATGAAGTGGTGATGACTTCTCCAGTGATATCACTTCTCCAGTTCCTATGTTAGTCTATGGAGCCTATACACTAAGATTTCTTCAGCACTGGAGATCTTAGTGCATAGGACCTGGAGAAGTGATAAACTGGAGAAGTCATCTGCACTTTCACCTCTATCACTGCTTAGTGAATCTCCCCCAAGGTGTTAAAACCCCTATTTAACCTATTGAGTACATCGCTGGTTAAATCAATAACCATCTTTGTTCCCTATGGTGCAGGTTTGCTTTACAATTGCTCTCCATTTAGCTTATTGAAAAAAACAATGATGGCAAACAACTGATATCAGTGGTCATAGTGGAACTACCACCTATTTTAAAGGGATAGTAATACTTAAAATGTAAAAAAAATATGTTGTAGGGTTTATCCCCCTGAGTAAAACAAGAGTACTCCCACTGCTGAAAGGTGTTTCATTCAAAAGTTATTAATTTTCAAAGTTGAATTTTTTAGGTGCAATATCACAGTGGCCTGAAATTGTACAGTGGTGCTGTTGCTACACGATCCTATGGACAGCTCTGGTCCCGGGACCATAAATCTCCATAGGATGGTGTAGCAACAGCGCCACTGTACAATTTCAGGCCACTGTGATATTGCACCTAAAAAATTAAACTTTGAAAATTAATAACTTTTGAATGAAACACCTTTCAGCAGTGGGAGTACCGTTGTTTTACTCAGGAGGATAAACACTACAACATATTTTTTGTTTACATTTTAAGTATTACTATCCCTTTAAATCAAATTATTCCCCATCTGGTGACTAGCTGCTCAGTAGTGCTAGTCGGCAGAATAATTACCTGGTAAAATAGAAGGATACCCTGCTGCGGGCTGACAGACAGTAGAGAGGGCAGACATCTTTCCCTAGTGACGCCTGCGCTGTCAGTCCCTTTTGGAGCCGATCGGCTCCTAGCAACTCCTCCTAGAGCCGGCTGGGACTGATAGCGGAGACGTCATTATGGAAAGATGTCTGCGCTCTCTACTGCCTGTCAGCCCCTGACCAGGGTAGCATTCTACTTAACCAGGTAATTATTCTGGCGACTAGCACTACTGAGCAGCTAGTCGCCAAGTGGGGAATTATTTGACATAAAGTTTAAAATAGGTGTTAGTTCCACTTTAAACATTTCCACTTCTTCCATGGTGGCCAGATTACGCATCCTCAATGTTGGAATTTAGAAAATATTTCTTTAGGTATCAGAGGTGGTCACATTAATAGGCATTTATTAAAATTAGAATGTAATTAGATATTTCACTTGAACTGTATACATCCTGGTGTATGAATGAAGAAAACCGTTTGTGTGTTGTTAACTCCTTGATACAGTATATAAATCATTGATGTGATAATGCATTCATGTCTTCATTATACAATAATAAGGAATGGAAACACCTAGATTATTTTTAATAATCCAATTACTAATTCAAAAGGAAGGTTGATTTTGGTAATAATAATAATCTGTACTGATGTGTTTTATTAATACTATAGTATCCTATATAATTATTTGCTAGGATGTTTGTCAGAAGCCGTCATGCGCAGTGGAGACTGCCCGAAAGCATTGAATGTTGGGAGCACAGAATGCTGGGAGTACGGAATGCCAGGAGCACAGAATACTGGGAGGTGTAGGAATGTTGGGAGCACAGAATGCTGGGAACATGGAATGCTGGGAACATGGAATGCTGGGAAGTGTAGGAATGCTGGGAGTTCTGTGCTGGGAGCATTCTGTGCTTTCGGGCAGTCTCTACAGTGCATGACTACATCAGCAGCAGGACACAGAGCAGGACCGGCCTCTTAACCCTTTGAGTGCCAGAGGGGTACGCAACACATTACAAAGCAATGCGTTGCGTACCCGTCTTGCACTCAAAGGGTTAACATCACCCGGACCTTGGCCCGTGTACACAGGCTTTTACACTAGTATGATCATAAAATGATTACTATATTTTTGGTTGGGTTATAAAGTTAAGTGAATGGTAGCAGTAAAAAGACTCTGAACAATTGGAAAGTGTTGAATAACAGATGTTTAACCTATTTAGAAGTGAATGATGTCCTTCGATCCAAGAATTTTCCTAAATTCTGACTCATACACTATTTACCTTGAGATTGTTTAGAACCGAGTCAGATGTTAATTTAATTAATACTTATTGGTCAGTTCGTATTTAAATATCTTTCACACAGTTTACTGGGGTTCACTGCATCAGAAGATACACAGGTATATCTATTACGTTACCACATTAATCATTTTTAGATGATCTCAGAATACACTTGAGGCTCTGATTCTGTCCCTTATACACGGCAGTTCGGTCCTATAAACAGTGGGAGAATCAGATCACCGTGAATAATGACACGTTCCAAGTGATCATTTGGCTTTAAGCCCTTAACGACCCTTGACGGTCATAGTACGTCAAGGGTTGATTTGACTTAACAACCGATGACGTACTATGACCGTCATCGAGTTCCGGGCTCCCCCCGTGGCTGCAAGCCGTTCGGGGAGTCCGGAAACCAACGGAGCAATAAAAAAAAATTGCTCCGTGGTCGTTAAGTTACTTCCGCTTCCGGATTCCCCGGTCGTTAAGGGGTTAATATAATCAGAATAACTTTGACAATTACAAATATTTGGACATTATAATGTGATAATTAATTCACAATATAAGATAACACAAAAAAATGATTGTGGTATTTGACTGAGCGTACTGAAGATTGTGGCTAGAAAACATAAATTACGCCACTAATATAGTTGAACTTGCCTCCGTATAGTGATTTTTAATATACATACCACTGGCCAGGGGCATCCACAGGCTACCAGCTCCTATGTGCAAGTGCACCCCTTGCTCTCCCCTCTTGATGACCATGGCCACAAAAGGTTGATACTTATTAAAGGGATAGTAGTACTTTGTTTTATCTTTATTTTATTTTGTAGGCATTAAAAAAACATGAAGAACGATATAAGTCTTATCTCTCAAATCTTTATGGTTTGAGAGATATTCACAAGCAACGTTTCCCCTCACTGACCAAAACGGTCAAGTCTGCCATCTAGCTGTCAGATTTGGAATCCTGTCCGCGGACCGGTCGTGGCTCTTCAGCAGAGCTGAGATCTCAAGATATAAGAAGAACTACTTCATTCAAATAGTCTACAAAGTGTGCCTGGTTTGCAAGCACACTTTTTAGACCCTTCCAATGAAATAATTATTTTTATATCTTGCGATCTCGGCTCTGCTGAAGAACCACTGGTTGATCTGCGGACCGGGTTCCAAATCTGACAGCTAGATGGCAGACTTGACCGTTTTGGTCAGTGAGGGGAAACTTTGCTTGTGAATATCTCTCAAATCATAAAGGTTTGAGAGATAAGACTTATATCATTCTTCATGTTTTTTCAATGCCTACAAAATAAAATAAAGATAAAACGAAGTATTACTATCCCTTTAACATCTAAGTAAAGAAAGTAATTATAAGTGCACATAATGTTACAAAAGCTGTAAGAATACCTTCCGAGTATCGCTGATTATTAACTACCACAAAATGTATTCATTATGCACAATAATCTATGCCCATTACTAGAATCTTATCACAGTGAAGTGGTCACAAATAATAACCCTTTCAGTGCCAAATTGATGCATTTAATGTATTGAGTAAAATACTCCCAATTAGATGGCGGCCTTAAGCATTTGAGTGGCAGAGAAGTATGCAGTGCATTTTGCTATACATTCTTTGACACTCAAAGTGTTAATGTAAGAGCAGCATAAGAGCGTCTCTGGCAATTCTTAGGATGTATTAAAGAGGAGGGGGTTAATTACTGTTTGTGGTGGGACACGTTGAAGAAGTATTTGAAGGCTCACACATTTTCCTCAGGGGCTCAGAAAATTTACAGAGCGCCTCACACAGGCAGTTTTTAAGTGCTGACTTATGTTTGCATTGGCTAATAACCAAGGGCGCCAAGCTTCAGTTTCCACAGTGGTGTCCATGTCATATAGACGGGCGCTTGACACAGAGACTTTATAGACATGCGTGAGTGCTGAGAAGTCTTCACGCATCATCATTCTTTCATGTGTAACACCCAATAAGGTAGACTTGTTCTATTCGCTGTGATTGACACATGCGATGTCAGGGAGATCCGGACTCACTGTGATCTTACTGAATAAGAAGCATGGTGTCACCGCATGTAGGAACTGTTGTGTCTTTGAGTTGCAGAAAATCAGGGGAAGTAGCATAATGTATGTGGGGCAAGTGTGTGTAAAAGGAGGGAGGGTGTATGTGGAGCAGGTTTTTGGTGTCGGAGAAGTGGTGGTGAGGGCAGTTTTGTTCGTCCCCTGCCCTCTCCTGTCAGAATCATGCCCCCCGCTCTGTATGAATAACTCCTCCTTACTGCTGCCCCTGGGTGTGTTTGTCTCCTGAGGAGACATAAATTATGTAATGAGGCATTCTGTTCTATGTGTTTCTCCTGAGGAGACATACATTATATAATGAGGCATTCTGTTCTATGTGTTTCTCCTGAGGAGACATAAATTATATAATGAGGCATTCTGTTCTACGTGTTTCTCCTGAGGAGACATACATTATATAATGAGGCATTCTGTTCTACGTGTTTCTCCTGAGGAGATATAAATATGTAATGAGGCATTCTCTTTTATATATATATATATATATATATATAGACTAACAGTGATAAACAGGTGATAGAGAGGGGATAAAGTGGAGATAACTTCTCCAGTGATATCACTTCTCCAATTCCTATGTGCATAGATCTTTGTGCATAGGCTCTACAAAATAACATAGGGACTGGAGAAGTGATATCACTGGAGAAGTCATCTCCTCTTTATCACCTCTTAGTGAATCTCCCCCCCCCCGGTACAGGAACAACTGTAAGAGCCATTACTTTGAATAGACCACAAAAAAAGCTTAAAATACAATCATTTGATTAAAGGGATAGTAATACTTTATTATTACTATCCCCCATATTGTACATATTTGTAAAATAATTTAATAGCCCCCATGTTCATCTCTCAAACCTTTATGGTTTGAGAGATAACAGAAGGCAAAGTTCCCCCTCCCTCCCCCTTCCCTGAAGTCAGCGTTGTGCTGACTGCAAGGGAAGTCTGTCGTATGACAGGCTTGCGGCTCTGCAGCTGAGCCGAGATTGCGTTAGTGACAGAATTATTTCACTGAAAAGGTCTTCTACATGTGCTTGGTTTGTGCCTGGTTTGTGATTGGTTTGCAAGCACATGTAGAAGACCTTTTCAGTGAAATAATTCTTTGTCACTAACGCGAGCGCGGCTCTGCTGCAGAGCCGCATGATTAATGTCAGACTGGATATCCCTGCAGTCAGCACAACGCTGACTTCAGGGAAGGGGGAGGGAGGGGGGAACTTTGCCTTTGGTTATCTCTCATATCATAAAGGTTTGAGAGATGAACCTGGGGGCTATTAACTTATTTTACAAATATGTACAATATGGGGGATAGTAATTATAAAGTATTACTATCCCTTTAAGTTCTGGACTGTAGATAAAGCCCAATATACTGCACCAAGAACCGCAATATTATCTTGGTGGTTTCCAATTGAGATAATAATAACTGTGTGCAACACGGATTATTGAAGTAGCGGCCCTTTGCGACACAGCTGAATAGCGCGCCAGGTATGTGATTTTTAATCACTAAGAAGTTTATCAATTTCTTTTGTCCATATTGTTAATTTTAATTTTTTTGTAAAACATGTTTTCATGTATTATCGATTGTGGTAATAACAAGCAATTATGAGTTGTAAGTGCCAATATGGAATCTTTTCTTCTTTTGGACTATATTCCTCTGCACCAGGTTCTCTTAACCCTTTGAGTGACAGAGGGTACGCAACGCATTGCTTTGCAATGCATTGTGTACCCATCTGCCAATCAAAGGGTTAATCAAATATGAAACAGAGCAAGTTTATGCCTTTTCCTGCATATGCTGTGGGGCTTTTCTGACATTAACCCTTTGAGAGCCACAATGTTGTAGGACACATTACTTTGCAATGTGTTGCATACCCCATTGGTTTTCCAAAAGGTTAAAGTCTTATTCTGGTGGAGTGTTTGCACCGGTTTGTACAACACTGATCATATGCTCTTAGGTCACAACCTGGTCTTAAAGGGATAGTAATGTTTCATAATAAAAGCAGCTCTAATTAATCATCATAGTATTTGGACTTTGGAGAGTGTTATTTCAATTCTGTCAGAGTTGTAGTTCAAGAGTAATTCAATGATAAAGTATCCCCCTCCCGTCCCTTTTACTGATGTAACACTGTTCAGCCAGATCAGAAGGGAGGTGCCCAGGTAGATTACAGAGAGGGACAATCTTCAATTAAGATAATTAAGATAAGGGAAAAACCTGAAAAGCTTGTCAAGGGGGGCAGGGATTTCATTGTTTTCATAGGAAGAAGATTGTCCCCTTCTGTTATCTGTCTGGTCTATGGACTGCATTCCACATCTGAGAAGAGATGACTTACACTAGGTAAAAGGGGCAGGAGGGGAAACTTTGCTTGTGAATATCTCTTAAACCATAAATGTTTGAGAGATAAGACTTATATCATTCTTCATGTTTTTTAATGCCTACAAAATAAAATAAAGTTAAAATGAAGTATTACTATCCCTTTAAAGTTACAGGAGCTGCACTGATGCATTCCTGCATTTGCCCCAATATCCTTATAATGTAATAAGCTCTTATAAACACGCAGGGGTGAAATGGTCATGCATTCACTGGTGTCTACGCATGAATAGGAAATACACAGTTGTCGCAGATTTTGGGGGCTTATGCACCCAGTAAATACTTTTATAATGCTAGTAGTGCATTCTATTTAAAAGGGTACACACCTTGTTCTTTTTTGTGATAGCATTCCTTTAAGAGAATCTTGGCAATCACTCCATTCCCTAACAATTCTTAATGATTCTCTTTAATGTGAAATTGTGTGATTCATCTTTAATCTCCATGTGGGTGAGATTTTCTCAGTGGTCTCCAGAAATGCTTAGATGTTTGTGGAGGCTGAACCTATGAAATATGCCACCAATCTATTAATAACTCCATCACACAAATCTGTCTCACTGTTTCTGAGCAGGTAACCCAAGGATGGGTAAAATACAGCTCACAGGTCTTATCCAACTCATGGCCAGTTTAATGTGGCCCTTGGGTCTGGCTGGATGTACACAAACAGTCAGCCGTTCTGCTATACTGAGAAAATATCACATCTAGCTTTCTCTATGGAGGTTAGAATGATACATTTTACTGTCACGCACACGGGGGGAGCAAGCGCACCAGGTCATGTGAAGCCATGGCTGGAGTGAGTGGGACAACAGTCCTCACTCCCAGCCCAAAGGTTGCTTCCCCTTTTCCCTGTGAACCCCTGGCTGGGGTGAGTGGAACTTTGGATACCCCTGCCCTGGCCAAACAAGTGCCCAGTGATACTGCCAGTGCTCTGAACGTTGCTCCAGCCCAGGAGAGTGGGAATAACCTCCTCTCCTATCCTTCTGGGGCACTTGCCCAACAAAAAGGGGGAGATGTGCCCCTCTCCCCACACTGTGATCCCCAGGCCTTTGAGAGCCCAAAGGCCCTGCTACCCCAAAAGGATCCTCCTTATAGACTGGCTTTGGACCCTGAACCACTGGCCCCAGACCCAGGAAAGGTTGACCACCGCTCTACAGGGAGCCTGGCCCAGGAGGGGCCTCCCAATGTGGTGCTAGCCAGGACCAGGAGGCACCAGTTTCCTGGCCCAGAACTAAGTACCAACCTTTTACTCTTGGCCCAGGACCAGATTCTTGTTCATTGTTTCCCATGGCCCAGGACCAAGGGCCCCAGCTTTACTCCTGGCCCAGACAAGGAGCTGATGTTTTCCTGACCCAGGACAAGAGACTCAAATGGACTCCCAGCTCCAGACAAGGGGCTCAACACAGTGAGGCTCTTCCAGAGTCCCAAGCCAGCACTTACTACCTCAACCGCTGGCTTGGTACAAAAAAGGGGGAGAAATGTAACGGATCCTACCCGTTACTTGAGCCCGTCTGGCCATGAGTTTGTTTAACCAAAAACTGTACACATTTTTCCCTGGTTATGCGCTAAAAATACTTTGTGTACGCTGTATGTGAATGAGGACATGGGCATTATTATGGCTTGCTTCCAAGAGAATAGGCAGTGAGGGGTTAATTATTTCAATGTGTATTGCAGCCCCAAAGCCTTTTGCTTAATTATTCAACCCCTGGCCATTGTTAAGGGAATGTATATTCTAGCCACTCAAGTCATTGTATTGAGAACTGTCCTGAGACCCCCTGCTGTGTGTTAATCCATTCACGCCCCTCAAGTCTTTGTTCAATCAAACCCTTTTGTATCTGAAATGTAATCATGTCTGAGTTATTGTATCTGTTAAGACCATCTGTTGCTGGCCTTTGTCTGATGTATTATGATTGGATCACGCCCTTTTGTATCTGGTTTCCCCCATCAGTTGCAATGTAAAGATTTGTGTATAAATATCTGTGGTTTGTGTCAATAAAGTGAGTTATGTTTGGAGTGAACAAGGAGTTCTGGAGTCTTGTATTGCTTATGGTCTAAAGTGTCCACTCTGATACCCATCTGCGCCAAGTATCCTGAATCGTCGACCGCCTGCTGCCAGCTTCCTGCAACCCAACTTCATATGCTGTCAGGCGTGGACTCCATCCCCTCATCCTTGTGTTCCTGTGACATCTTCCAGTGATCCTTTGACTGGGAGTAGAGGTCTTACTACTACTACTGCCCATGTTTCCCTGCTCCCAGCGAACCTGCGACTGTTTCAGAGACCGTCCATACTTCAACCGGTGCATCCGACGGCGCTTATCTGGCGTCGAGAGGGAGAGACCCGGGAACGACGGCGGAAGGCGACACGGTCCCCTCTCAGCTTCCGTTACACAATGTATCACTGTAACAGTGCTGAGTGATAGAACTGATCAGAAGGATGTTTTATATAGTGTATCATTGTAACAGTGCTGAGAGATAGAACTGATCAGAAGGATGTTTTGTACAGTGTATCATTGTGACAGTGCTGAGAGATAGAACTGTTCAGAAGGATGTTGTATACAGTGTATCATTGTAACAGTGCTGAGAGATAGAACTGATCAGAAGGATGTTTTATATAGTGTATCACTGTAACAGTGCTGAGAGATAGAACTGATCAGAAGGATGTTTTATATAGTGTATCATTGTAACAGTGCTGAGAGATAGAACTGATCAGAAGGATGTTTTATATAGTGTATCATTGTAACAGTGCTGAGTGATAGAACTGATCAGAAGGATGTTTTATATAGTGTATCATTGTAACAGTGCTGAGAGATAGAACTGATCAGAAGGATGTTTTATATAGTGTATCATTGTAACAGTGCTGAGAGATAGAACTCCTACATTGTCTATGCAGTTTTGTTTGTTCAGAAGGACATTTTATACAGTGTATCATTGTAACGGTGCTGAGAGATAGAACTGATCAGAAGGATGTTTTATATAGTGTATCATTGTAACAGTGCTGAGTGATAGAACTGATCAGAAGGATGTTTTATATAGTGTATCATTGTAACAGTGCTGAGAGATAGAACTGATCAGAAGGATGTTTTATATAGTGTATCATTGTAACAGTGCTGAGAGATAGAACTCCTACATTGTCTATGCAGTTTTGTTTGTTCAGAAGGACATTTTATACAGTGTATCACTGTAACAGTGCTGAGAGATAGAACTGATCAGAAGGATGTTTTGTACAGTGTATCATTGTAACAGTGCTGAGAGATAGAACTGATCAGAAGGATGTTTTGTACAGTGTATCATTGTAACGGTGCTGAGAGATAGAACTGATCAGAAGGATGTTTTATATAGTGTATCATTGTAACAGTGCTGAGAGATAGAACTGATCAGAAGGATGTTTTATATAGTGTATCATTGTAACAGTGCTGAGAGATAGAACTGATCAGAAGGATGTTTTATATAGTGTATCATTGTAACAGTGCTGAGTGATAGAACTGATCAGAAGGATGTTTTATATAGTGTATCATTGTAACAGTGCTGAGAGATAGAACTGATCAGAAGGATGTTTTATATAGTGTATCATTGTAACAGTGCTGAGAGATAGAACTCCTACATTGTCTATGCAGTTTTGTTTGTTCAGAAGGACATTTTATACAGTGTATCATTGTAACGGTGCTGAGAGATAGAACTGATCAGAAGGATGTTTTATATAGTGTATCATTGTAACAGTGCTGAGTGATAGAACTGATCAGAAGGATGTTTTATATAGTGTATCATTGTAACAGTGCTGAGAGATAGAACTGATCAGAAGGATGTTTTATATAGTGTATCATTGTAACAGTGCTGAGAGATAGAACTCCTACATTGTCTATGCAGTTTTGTTTGTTCAGAAGGACATTTTATACAGTGTATCACTGTAACAGTGCTGAGAGATAGAACTGATCAGAAGGATGTTTTGTACAGTGTATCATTGTAACAGTGCTGAGAGATAGAACTGATCAGAAGGATGTTTTGTACAGTGTATCATTGTAACGGTGCTGAGAGATAGAACTGATCAGAAGGATGTTTTATATAGTGTATCATTGTAACAGTGCTGAGAGATAGAACTGATCAGAAGGATGTTTTATATAGTGTATCATTGTAACAGTGCTGAGAGATAGAACTGATCAGAAGGATGTTTTATATAGTGTATCATTGTAACAGTGCTGAGTGATAGAACTGATCAGAAGGATGTTTTATATAGTGTATCATTGTAACAGTGCTGAGAGATAGAACTCCTACATTGTCTATGCAGTTTTGTTTGTTCAGAAGGACATTTTATACAGTGTATCACTGTAACAGTGCTGAGAGATAGAACTGATCAGAAGGATGTTTTGTACAGTGTATCATTGTAACAGGTACAGTGTATCATTGTAACAGTGCTGAGAGATAGAACTGATCAGAAGGATGTTTTGTACAGTGTATCATTGTAACGGTGCTGAGAGATAGAACTGATCAGAAGGATGTTTTATATAGTGTATCATTGTAACAGTGCTGAGAGATAGAACTGATCAGAAGGATGTTTTATATAGTGTATCATTGTAACAGTGCTGAGAGATAGAACTGATCAGAAGGATGTTTTATATAGTGTGTCATTGTAACGGTGCTGAGAGATAGAACTGATCAGAAGGATGTTTTATATAGTGTATCATTGTAATGGTGCAGAGCGATAGACCTGATACAGTGTTTATGCAGTTGTGTACAGATGCACATTTCATACAATTTATTACTGTAACAGTGCTGAGAGATAGAACTGATCAGAAGGATGTTGTATACAGTGTATCATTGTAACGGTAGAGACAGAACTCATACATTGTCTATGCAGTTTTGCTTGTTCAGAAGGACATTTTATACAGTGTATTATTGTAATAGAGCAGAGAGACAGAACTGATATATTGTCTGTGCAGTTGTGTGTCCAGTAGGACATTTAATACAATGTATCATTGTAACAGTGCTGAGATAGACCTGATACATTGTATCAGGCCAGAAGCATAAGAAACAACCAGCTCTAACCCTCTCTCATTTCCACTCACAGCTATTTTCAGAAGTTCTTGCCCCATATATTTTATTACTGTTCCCTTCATTTACCCTCTTGTGGTGGATACCAAGAGATTGGGGATTCCTTGTTCTGTACAAACATTCACGGGCCTATTTATCAACTACCGGTGAAAAGATCTCAAGATCATTGATAGAAATTTCAAAAACGTATCGTTATTCAGACATACTAGTGTACAGGACCAAATGCACAAAACAAAAGAGGAACCAATGTTGACATCTCTAAATAATAACCCCCCATTTACCTTAATTTGGACAAAAATCTCAATGGCCATCATGAATCAGCTCTTCATGGACTGGTTCTCAAAAATGGATCTTTAATTAGTACTGCATGTCATGTCCATGGGGGCAGACATATTTCTTTATTGCATCACTTGATGACTCCAAACTCCTCCTACTGAAGACTTACTAAACTAATATGCAAGAAAACGTGTATATTTCCTTATATTTGTGACCACTCACTGTTTGCTGAATCCTTTAGCGGCTGTGCTTTTGGGAGACTGAGATACACCACACCATGGCAGAAGTTTGAGGTCATATGTTCTAAAGAGGATAGACAAGAACAGAGATGAAAGAATCCATTAGTGACTGAAGGGTTTATAGCTCACTGTCTGATATTGAACTAGGAACCCTTAAATCACTAATGGATTCTTTCATTTCTGCTCTCATCTATCCCTTTTTTTGAACATATGTAATATTTTTGGGGCTCGCAACAACCAAAACATTAATTAACCAAACTGACATAAGATTTTGAAGTTCTAGAGTCCTGTAGCGCAGACTCATACCTGATTGTGTGGATATTATATCTATGTCTAATTAAAGATTATTTTTAGAGAGCCAATATGTACATAATTAATGTGCAGTGGCCATTAGGGCTATATGCCTAAACTGACCCATTAACCCTTTGAGTGCCAGAGAGGTATGCAAAGCATTGTAGAGCAATGCGTTGCGTACCTCTCTGGCACTCAAAGGGTTACAGACTAGAGGAGTGTGGAACACATTGTGAAGCAATGCATTCCACACCCCTCTGGCTCTTAAAGGGTTAATTAAGTGGCGGATTAAAATTAGGATATGCTTGTGTTCATTTAATAAATTGGTTAATGGCTAATATACAAGAAAACACATCTATTTCCCTTTTTTTCTATTCTTTGTTTGCTAAATCCTTTAGTAGCTGTACTTTTGTTTTGGTGATTGTAATATGCTGTTGCACGTTTCAGCGATATGAAAAATATAAAAAAAAATACATAATAATATTCCTTGTATTACTGAATGTTCCCTGATATCATGGAGAAATTGCACTATAATTATGGCATATGAAAGGTGAGTGTGTCAGAAAGAGATAAATTCGGTACAGTAAATTATCAGGTCATATTGTGATGATGAACATTTTTCCTTTTTCCCCTAGAGATAGGCAGCGCCTGCATGTTGCAAAAATATATTACAGATAAAACTGAGAGTGCAGGTTCTAGCTGAGCACCAGATCACCTCTATCAGTAGCAGAGCTGGGAAGTGAAATTCCTAGTTGATAAATATGCCACCGTATGAATAGTGTTGTTGTACCTGCCTGCATTTCTTTGTGTATATGAACACTGGTCAACCGGATAATGACAAATGTAACTTGTTTTGATAGGGAAAAAATAAACAAAAGCAGAATATAAAACCATATTCACATTTAAAGGGTAGTAATCTTTTACAATAAAAGCAGCTCCAATGAATCTTCTGGAGAAGTCATCACCTCTTTATCACCGCTTAGTCAATCTCTCCCCTCCAGTGATATAACTTCTCCAATTCCTATGTTGTTCTGTGGAGCTATGCACTATGATTTCTTAAAGGGACTGCAATGTTTCACAATCAAAACAGCTCCAATTAATCTTCATAGTATTTGGTCCATGGAGAGTGTTATTTCAGTACTGTCAGAGTTGTAGTACAAGAGTAATTGAATGATAATGTATCCTCCTCCGGTCAAAACTTCCAAAAGTACAATTTCTATTTGTTCCTATTTGTTCTATTTCTATTTGTTCTATTTGGTTTGCCCAGAACTGTGCCATTTTTCTGTTGAAAACATCAGATGTGCTGGTCCCTTTTAATCCAGGTCTCACACAATCTTCCTGATTATTCATCACTCCACACAGGAGCGCTGAACACTTTTTAGGAATAATGCAGATTTATGACCGAATCAACAGTATGGAGGGCGAACGTCTGAATGAAGGAATGAAGTATCTAAAAATAAAATCTGAATACAGGGTGCAGATCCTCCAATAGGCCTTTACTTCTGAGGTTTAGGAACTCCGTCTGCCAGACGCTAGATTAGTTTCCAATCCACTGCAAAATGCTTTGGGAACCTCTATAGTATCTGAACCCTTTGAGTGCAATGGAGATGTCAATGCATTGCAACACAATACATCAGATACCTCTCTGACACTCAAAAGGTTTAAAGTGTATAGAAATTATTTTATATTTATCTACAGTCTAAAATGAAATATTAAAGGGATAGTAATACTTAAAATGTAAAAAAAATATGTTGTAGGGTTTATCCCTCTGAGTAAAACAAGAGTACTCCCACTGCTGAAAGGTGTTTCATTCAAAAGTTATTCATTTTCAAAGTTGCATTTTTTAGGTGCAATATCACAGTGGCCTGAAATTGTACAGTGGCGCTGTTGCTACACATTCCTATGGACAGCTCTGGTCCCGGGACCATAAATCTCCATAGGATGGTGTAGCAACAGCGCCACTGTACAATTTCAGGCCACTGTGATATTGCACCTAAAAAATGCAACTTTGAAAATGAATAACTTTTGAATGAAACACCTTTCAGCAGTGGGAGTACTCTTGTTTTACTCAGGGGGATAAACCCTACAACAAAATTTTTTTTACATTTTAAGTATTACTATCCCTTTAAAGGTGTAGGAACCTTTTATTTAGATGTGACATATTATGCAACGGTATAACATGTACAGTCACATTGCCTATACGTTTTATCATTTTTATTTTCTTTTTCATCGCCAACCATCGTTATTTTACATTTTTATGTGCCTGACAGTGGGCTTCTTGGATCTTTGTTCCGAGGGGGCTTTCTGGTCAATTGATTATCAAAGCAGGGAACACAACACAATATTGGGCTGTATATATACTAATTTGCCATATCCTCAGGGTATGCGCTAGAGAGCGTGATTGCTGTAATGATTGCCTGAAGACAATTTCTGCCATGTTTAGGACGTTTCATGCCACCCAGTCCCATAGCACAATCAGGGAGGTGCCTTTCCTCTATGCCTTGCTTAATACATTGCCTTTAGCAAAATGTAGAGAAAACACATGCCCAAATCCCCCATGGACTGCCCCATTGTCCTTCACTTAACACAGGTGGCTATAAGGGTAGGAAATTTTGTATACGTACCTTAGTCAATTGACAAGTGTCCTGATTAGTGCAAAATTTACATCTGACATTGACCCCAATATCCCTGCAGTACCAAGTGCTCTCTATACTGTCTCTTATACACTGGATCTCATACACTGGATCTCTTATACACTGCATCTCTTTTACACTGGATCCCTTTTACACTGGATCTTTTTTACACTGGATCTCTTATACACTGGATCTCTTTTACACTGGATCTCTTTTACACTAGATCTCTTATACACTAGATCTCTTATACACTGGATCCCTTTTACACTGGATCTCTTATAAACTGGATCTCTTTTATACTCAATCTCTTATATACTGGATCTCTTATAAACTGGATCTCTTTTACACTGGATCTCATACATGGGATCCCTTTTACACTGGATCTTTTATACACTGGATCTCTTATACACTCAATCTCTTATACACTGGATCTCTTTTACACTGGATCTCTTATACACTGGATCTCATATACACTCAATCTCTTATACACCAGATCTCTTATACACTGGATCTCTTATACACTGGATCTCTTTTACACTGGATCTCTTTTACACTGGATCTCTTATAAACTGGATCTCTTTTACACTGGATATCTTTTACACTGTATCTCTTTTACACAGGATCTCTTTTACACTGGATCTCTTATACACTAGATCTCTTATACACTGGATCTCTTTTACACTGGATCTCTTTTACACTGGATCTCTTATACACTCAATCTCTTATACACTCAATCTCTTATACACTGGATCTCTTTTACACTGGATCTCTTATACACTGGATCTCATATACACTCAATCTCTTATACACCAGATCTCTTATACACTAGATCTCTTATACACTGGATCTCTTTTACACTGGATCTCTTTTACACTGGATCTCTTATAAACTGGATCTCTTTTACACTGTATCTCTTTTACACTGGATCTCTTATACACTAGATCTCTTATACACTGGATCTCTTTTACACTGGATCTCTTATACACTAGATCTCTTATACACTGGATCTCTTTTACACTGGATCTCTTATACACTAGATCTCTTATACACTGGATCTCTTTTACACTGGATCTCTTATACACTGGATCTCTTTTACACTGGATCTCTTATACACTGGATCTCATATACACTCAATCTCTTATACACCAGATCTCTTATACACTGGATATCTTTTACACTGGATCTCTTATACACTGGATCTCTTTTACACTGGATCTCTTTTACACTGGATCTCTTATAAACTGGATCTCTTTTACACTGGATATCTTTTACACTGTATCTCTTTTACACTGGATCTCTTATACACTAGATCTCTTATACACTGGATCTCTTTTACACTGGATCTCTTTTACACTGGATCTCTTATACACTAGATCTCTTATACACTGGATCTCTTTTACACTGGATCTCTTATACACTAGATCTCTTATACACTGGATCTCTTTTACACTGGATCTCTTATACACTGGATCTCTTTTACACTGGATCTCTTATACACTAGATCTCTTATACACTGGATCACTTTTACACTGGATCTCTTATACACTAGATCTCATACACTGGATCTCTTTTACACTGGATCTCTTATACACTGGATCTCTTTTACACTGGATCTCTTTTACACTGGATCTCTTATACACTCGATCTCTTTTACACTGGATCTCTTATAAACTGGATCTCTTATACACTGGATCTCTTATACACTGGATCTCTTTTACACTGGATCACTTTTACACTGGATCTTTTTTGCAATGTATCACTATCCTTATTTCATAATTTAAAAAAGATGCAGGGAGCTCTCTGTCAGGGACATGAATTGTATAAAGAAAACAAAGTGCATCTGAAAATAAAAAGGCAACTTGAATCTATATATAATGTCCTTGCAGAACAATATAAAAGGTTACTAAGGCCTTAATGTTTAGGGAAACCATTTAACGTAACTGGAAGGGATAAAAACACTTAATTTGTAAATAAATATAGATTGTAAAGTTTATTCTCCTGAGTAAAACAAGGGAACTCCCACTGCTGAGAGGTAGTCAAATGTTATTACGCCTCAAACTGGATTTTTTTAGGTGCAGTATCTCAGTGGCCTGAAATGTTACAGTGGCGCTGTTGCTACACTATCCTATGGACAGCTCTGGTCAGTTGATCATAAATCTCCATAGGATGGTGTAGCAACAGCGCCACTGTAACATTTCAGGCCGTTGAAATATTGCACCTAAATAAATTCAAGTTTGAGCTGCAATAACTTTTGAATAAACCACCTCTCAGCAGTGGGAGATCCTTTGTTTTACACAGGGGTATAAACCCTACAACATTTTTTTTTTAAATATTTTACATTTTAAGTATTACTTTCCCTTTCCCTTTCCCTGTTTATTACCTCTCTGGTGTTCAAACTGTTAAAAGCCCCATTTAAATAAATGGGTATTTTTCTGTGTCCTCTGTGTTGCTGTTGGTTTACCCCAGCATTAATCCAGGTCTTCTTAGTGCCTCAGTAGGTTAGAAAAAGGACACGTAACTGTGTGTGTGTTTAACACTTTAATATCTGATGATGTGCCAGAACAGTCACGCCTGCCCTGGTGTTAACCCTTTGCGTTGTGTACCTCTCTGGCACTCATAGGGTTAGGAACCGGTTACGGTCCTGGCACATTGCGGAAGTTTGTTATCACAATGCCGTGATGTGATCACAGATCACAATAGTGAATGGTCTTCCAGAGCACCCCACCCCCCAGAATGTGCAGTCCTTAAAGGGATAGTAATACTTCGTTTTATCTTTATTTTATTTTGTAGGCATTAAAAAAACATGAAGAACGATATAAGTCTTATCTCTCAAACCTTTATGGTTTGAGAGATATTCACAAGCAAAGTTTCCCCTCCCGCCCCTTTTACCTACTGTAAGCCATCTCTTCTCAGATGTGGAATGCAGTCCATAGACCAGACAGATAACAGCAGGGGACAATCTTCTTCCTATGAGAACAATGAAAGCCCTGCCCCCCTTGACAAGTTTTTCAGTTTTTTTCCTTATCTTAATTGAAGATTGTCCCTCTCTGCAGTCTAACTGTCATCAGCAGTTTCATTTAAAGGACCTCTCAAACCTAAAATGATCTAGGGTTTTTCTTTCTGAACAGAAGAGCACTGGGTTGTAATCTCGATACATTAAGGGGGTAGTAACATGTAAAGTGGAACTTTCATCAACGATACATTTAGCCCCAAATCCTTAATATGTTAGCCATATACAAATAAATACTTGCAATTTGCAGTATAAGTCTGACATAAGCAATGAATACAACTGGTTCGGCAGGCAGGCACTGGCTGGGATCTTGCAGGAGGCGCTCTCTGTGCCTGCGTGTCAGTCCCTTAAGGCACAAGGCTTCCAACTCACCAGTCGTGGAGGTGAACGAGAGGCGCTCTCTGTGTCTGCGTGTCAGTCCCTTAAGGCACAAGGCTTCCAACTCACCAGTCGTGGAGGTGAACGAGAGGCGCTCTCTGTGTCTGCGTGTCAGTCCCTTAAGGCACAAGGCTTCCAACTCACCAATCGTGGAGGTGAACGAGAGGCGCTCTCTGTGCCTGCGTGTCAGTCCCTTAAGGCACAAGGCTTCCAACTCACCAATCATTGAGGTGAAGGGGACGGACAGAAGCAGAGATGGCGTCTCTGCAAGATGTCTGTGCTGTTCCCCACTGTTGCCTGCTGAAAACGTTCTCTCCCTTACTTATACCGCGCTTCTGCAAATTACAAGTATTTATATGTATATCGCTAACGTATTAAAGAGGATCTCTCACCTATATATAAGTAATGCTCATTAGTTAGAGCATTTATCCAAAACATTTAAAACGTTGTGCATTTAAAAAAACAAAACAAAACATTATCAGCGCAAAAATTTATATTTAAAAAGAGACCAGCAGCCTACTTCCGGTTTGCCAAAGCTTGCAGAACAGAGGCTGCTCCCGTCCCACTACCCATCATCCTCCGATGACAGAGGCTGTCTGTCTGTAAGCTGGAGCGATCTCATTGGCTAGATATCGATCTCCGCCAATGAGATCGCTCCAGCTTAGAGAAAGAAAGCCTCCGTCATTGGAGGATGATGGGTAGAGGGATGGGAGTAGAGGCAGTGCTGCAAGTGGAAGTAGGCTGCTGGGCACTTTTTAAACATACATTTTTGCGCTGATAATGTTTTTTTTTTTTTTTTTTTTTAATGAACAGCGTTTTAAACGTTTTGGCTGAATACTCTAACTAATGAGCATTACTTATATATAGGTGAGAGATCCACTTTAATGATTTGGGGATAAATGTAACTTTGATGAAAGTTCCACTTCAATACGTCGAAAAATATACATTTTAGGGTTTATCTTCCTGAGTAAATCAAGGGAACTCCCACTGCTGAGATGTGTTTATTCAAAAGTCACTGCAGCTCAAATATGACATTTTTCAGTGCAGTATCACAGTGGCCTAAAATATTGCAGTGGCATCTGCTGCACCATCCTATGGAAAGCTCTGATCAGTTGACCATAAGATGCTGTAGCAACAGAGCCACTGAACTGCAATAACTTTTCAATGAAACACCTCTCAACAGTGGGAGTGGCTTGTTTTACTCATGTGGATAAATCCTACAGTATATACATTTTTACATATTATTTGTCATTTGCTGTGCACAAGCTGACTTGTGTCTATATAAGACAGTCTACATAACCATTAACTGCTTAACCCCTTAACGACCCTTGACGGTCATAGTATGTCAGGGGTTGATCTGACTGAACGACCCCTGACGTACTATGACCGTCATGGAATTTCAGGCTCCCCCCGCGGCTGCACGCCGTTTGGGGAGTCCAGAAGCGGATGGAGCAAAAAAAAAAAAAAAAATGCTCCGTGTTCCTTAACTGACCACGCTGCGCAGATCGGCCGGTTGTTAAGGGGTTAAGGACCCATGACATGCTAGAACCATCATGGATGAACTTGCGTTAAGGGCCAGTGACCGCCCTTGCACGTCATGGAATACAGGGGTCCCCGGGTGGCTCCACACTGCACTGGGGCCCCTGAATCCATTGGTCAAAAAAAAAAAAACTGGTCCGTGGTCCTTAATTGCCGGCCGTGTCATTAAGGGGTTAAAATGCAAGTTTAGGATTAGATTTTTAAAAATCTAAAATAATATGACTACTTTGTACAGCTGTTAGCTGCAAGTACATTATATTTAAAGTTGTGTAATGCAATTTAATTTTTAGTGTCAGTGTTCCTTTAAATCCCAATTCCCCAAGAATGTGACTCTACCCAACGGTGATGTGTTCTTGAATATGAAGTATGAATAGTGTTTTATTACCGTACATGACTCAGTAAGACAGGTTTGGGTTTCATTATAACTATGAACGCCGGGGGATCTGATAATCACTCTACAGAACAATGCATTGTGATACCAGGTAGAGTCATTATTCAACAAATCCTTGTTTTTCACTTTCTCAAGTAGCGAAAATATCTAAAAATGTGCTTGTATTGCTAAACTCCTAACAGTGTGTAACAGACACCCAGGGTGACATTTGTTAGGAATTTATAATAACATTCTATTATACACCAGCGTTGTGCTGTTTACCTTATGTGCTTTCTATTATTCCCATCTATATGCTGCACCGCACCGCATAATGAGGTCATCGCAACGTTGCCATCCCCGCCTTGTTCTCGCCACTTGGATGTGTTGGCTTCATGCCCGGGTCTTGGCGTGAGAGTGAATAAAATGACTGTAAACGGCTCCATTCCATTCATTTCCACTAAGCAGCTGTATGATGATATGAAGGACCTCATTTCACCCTAAACAAGAAATAGCAACCAAAATACATTTCATAAGTTCATATTTACCAACAGACCTGCTAATACAAAAAAACGTACATATGTGTTCTGTGATAAAGGAGCAGTACACTTTTTATGGGGGAAAAGTTAACCATTTGAGTGCCATAGGGATGTTCATTGCTTTGCGGTGCATTGTGTACCCCTCCGGCACTCATAGGGTTAAAGGGTTTTAGGGCGGAATGCAATCAAGTGGGACCTTCTCTGTTTTTTGAAAGCCATAAATTTATGCTCTATTTGCGATTGTTCAAGTTTTGATGCAAGACACATACTAGCACCGTGATGCCAAACTGCACACGCCACTAAATTAAAGGAGCAGTAAACTTTTTTTATGAAAACACATATTTTACAGAGCATTTCCTGCTGAATAAAACAAGGTCACTCCCATCGCTGTCAGATGTTTTATTAAAAAATTATAGCAGTTTAAATAATCAGGAAGTGAATTTACTGTGTTTACTTCCTGATAGTTCTAACTGACAGGAAGTGACTCAGCAGTTTCTATCACATTCTATGGAGAACTGTATGTCTCTGACTTTTCTGACTTTCCTCTCCATTAGAATCTAACAGGAAATCTAATTAGAATTTGACCACTAGAGGGCACTGCTAATGTAAAAAAACATGGGTTTAAACTGCAATAACTCTGGAAATATAAATCTCTCGGCAGTGGGAGTACCCTTATTTTACTCAATAGGAAAATCCCTACAATATATATTTTTTCATAAAAAAAGTTTACTGCTCCTTTAAAGGCAAATTTATCACATCTGTCTACATTAACGGCACAGTTAGCCAGACGTATGAAATTGTATGCTGATTGCTTTGCTGAATTAGGAGCAATTGCTTATCCTCTCACAAAATGGCAGACATTTTAGTCACAACCACTTCTTGTAATGCATTTGATAAAAAAAAAAAAAGGCTCACACATTCACTAATTTAGAAAAAACATGCGCCTTTCAGTAACAGTTCTCTTACTACTTCCATTACGCACTATGGTAAAATAAATAAGCATCAGCCTACATAACACTGCAAGCTATGGGCTGTATAGATGTGGACATATACTGTGTGCCTCATTTATCTTAGTACCAGCAAAACAAGCATTGCCTATGCAACAAGAGGCATGGGGACGAGAGAGATATATTCCACTGTCCACTGGGAGTCACAGACTCACACCTACACTTTCTGAAATCCCAGTCATAGACCCACACCTACACTGTCTGTCATCTCAGTCACAGACTCACACCTACACTGTCTGACATCCCAGTCACAGACTCACACCTACACTGTCTGACATCCCAGTCACAGACCCACACCTACACTGTCTGACATCCCAGTCACAGACTCACACATACACTGTCTGACACCCCAGTCACAGACTCACATATACACTGTCTGACATCCCAGTCACAGACCCACATCTACACTGTCTGACATCCCAGTCATAGACCCACATCTGCACTGTCTGACACTCCAGCCTTGTTCCACTGGTAGTCACAGACTCACACATACACTGTCTGACACCTCAGTCACAGACTCACATATACACTGTCTGACATCCCAGTCACAGACCCACATCTACACTGTCTGACATCCCAGTCATAGACCCACATCTACACTGCCTGACACTCCAGCCTTGTTCCACTGGTAGTCACAGACCACACATACACTGTCTGACACCTCAGCCTTGTTCCACTGGTAGTCACAGACCCACATATACACTGTCTGACACTCCAGCCTTGTTCCACTGGTAGTCACAGACCCACACATACACTGTCTGACACTCCAGCCTTGTTCTACTGGTAGTCACAGACACAAACATACACTGTCTGACACCCCAGTCTTGTTCCACTGTCCACTGGTAGTCACAGATCCACACATACACTGTCTGACACCCCAGCCTTGTTCCACTGTCCACTGGTAGTCACAGACCCACATATACACTGTTTGACACCTCAGGCTTGTTCCACTAATAGTCACAGACCCACACATACACTGTTTGACACCCCAGCCTTGTTCCAGTGTCCACTGGTAGTCACAGACCCACACATACACTGTCTGACACCTCAGCCTTGTTCCACTGGTAGTCACAGACCCACACACACTGTCTGACACCCCAGCATTGTTCCACTGGTAGTCACAGACCCACACATACACTGTTTGACACCCCAGCCTTGTTCCAGTGTCCACTGGTAGTCACAGACCCACACATACACTGTCTGACACCTCAGCCTTGTTCCACTGGTAGTCACAGACCCACATATACACTGTTTGACACCTCAGGCTTGTTCTGCTGTCCACTGGTAGTCACAGACCCACACATACACTTTGTCAGGCTTGTTATGATTGGAGCGTAGGAGCATGGAATGCTATCTCTTGCCAGACAACCTTACCAGGTGATCCATAGAGGGATACAAGTGGAACACCTAGGTAAGAATGACAGCACGGGAGTGCAAGGGTTAAGCAAAGGGTAGTCAGGAACAATTCAGAAGATCAGGGCAGGCAGCAATCAAGCAGAATCGGTAAAACTATCCAAGGTCAGGAAACAGGCAAGCAGGGAAATCCAGAAGGCAAGCAGAAGGTCAGGCAATGGGAAATCCAGCAGAGGGTCTGAAGCAAAGCAAGGAAGGAGGCACTGAGCACTGGAAGCTTAGAGCACACAGGAACCAAAGTTCTGGAACACTGAAGCAAAGTGGACACAGCCTGAGGGGTTTTTATAGTGTCATGGGTTTTCACCCCTCCCCTCTACTGAACAAACCTCTCACTGAATTGGCCAACAGAGGGGTGTGCAACCACAGCACCTGCCTCACTGTTTACCTGGAGGCACACTATTGGTGGACAGTTGATGAGAGAGGCAGGCTTCACCTCCCCCCTACAGGTGTACAACACCATGGTTTGATCTGGGCACCCTGTGGATACCTTCCCTGGAGACTCCTTCAACTTTAGGCCATGGCTTAGGCCTACCTCACTATCGCGATTGCAACCGCGGGCAGATGCCACTACTCGAGGCCGCAGCTTCGGCCTACTCAGTGATCGCGGAGCATCTGGGAAGCCCCCAGCAGCGGCGGAGGGCTGGGACATGGAGGTAGGAGCTAGACGGGCATGACACACTTTCTGATACCCCAGCCTTGTTCCACTGTCCACTGGTAGTCACATACCCACATAAACACTGACACCTCAGCCTTGTTCCACTGTCCACTGGTAGTCACAGACTCACACATGCACAGTCTGACACCCCAGACTTGTTCAACTGTCCACTGGTAGTCACAGACTCACACATACACTGTCTGACACCCCAGACTTGTTCAACTGTCCACTGGTAGTCACAGACTCACACATACACTGTCTGACACCCCAGTCTTGTTCAACTGTCCACTGGTAGTCACAGACTCACACATACACTGTCTGACACCCCAGACTTGTTCAGCTATCCACTTGTAGTCACAGACCTACACATACAATGTCTGACACCTCAGCCTTGTTCCACTGTTAGTCACAGATGCACACATACACTGCTGACACCCCAGCCTTGTTCCACTGGTAGTCACAGACCCTCACATACATGGTCTGTTACCCAGCCTTGTTCCACTGGTAGTCACAGACCACACATATACTGTCTGATACCAGCTTTGTTCCACTGTCCACTGATAGTCACAGACTCACACATACACTGTCTGACACCCCAGCCTTGTTCCACTATCCACTAGTAGTCACAGACCCACACATACAGTGTCTGACACCTCATCCTTGTTCCACTGTCCACTGGTAGTCGCAGACCCACACATTCACTGTCTGACACCTCAGCCTTGTTCCACTGGTAGTCACAGACCCACACATACACTGTCTGACACCTCAACCTTGTTCCACTGGTAGTCACAGACCCACACATACACTGTCTGATCCCCCAGCCTTGTTCCACTATCTATTGGTAGTCACAGAGCACACATATACTGTCTGACACCCCAGCCTTGTTCCACTGGTAGTCACAGACCCACACATACACTGTATGACACCCCAGCCTTGTTCTGCTGTCCACTGGTAGTCACAGACCCACACATACACTGTATGACACCCCAGCCTTGTTCCGCTGGTAGTCACAGACCCACACATACACTGTCTGACACCCCAGCCTTGTTCCATTGGTAGTCACAAACCCACACATACACTGTCTGACACCCCAGCCTTGTTCCACTGTCCACTGGTAGTCACAGACCATGCATATACTGTCTGATACCAGCTTTGTTCCACTGGTAGTCACAGACCCACACATACACTGTCTGATACCCCAGCCTTGTTCCACTGTCCACTGGTAGTCACAGACCCACACATAATCTGTCTGACACCCCAGCCTTGTTCCACTGTCCACTGGCAGTCACAGACCCATACATACACTGTCTGACACCCCAGCCTTGTTCCACTGTCCACTGGTAGTCACAGACCCACACATTCACTGTCTGACACCTCAGCCTTGTTCCACTGGTAGTCACAGACCCACACATACACTGTCTGACACCTCAGCCTTGTTCCACTGGTAGTCACAGACCCACACATACACTGTCTGACACCTCAGCCTTGTTCTACTGGTAGTCACAGACCCACACATACACTGTCTGATCCCCCAGCCTTGTTCCACTATCTATTGGTAGTCACAGAGCACACATATACTGTCTGACACCCCAGGCTTCTTCCACTGTCTATTGGTTGTCACAGAATGAGACATACACTGTCAGGGGTCTGTGAGGCTAGCCTGTGGCTCCCCAGCTATTGTTGGCCATAAACTCTTACAATCAAATCTAGTCAAAAATTCCTCATCCTGTATAACAGGTGACAAACATGTTGCCCTCCAGCTGTGTAGTTCTGCAATTCCCGTACTGCACAGCCAACTAACGCCTGGCTGGGGATGATGAGAGTTATAATCTTCCACAGCTGGAGAGCCTCAGGTTACTATAGAACAATCTAGATTTTATCATTTAGAAAGCAGTGAACATTTTTATCAAAAACTGCCATTTAAACTGGAACTGAATCAATTGGAATAAGTGATTTTTAATGTGTTTAACAGAAGCAATGTACCTAGGCAGGAGTTCTTCATACAGCAGTCAATTGTATCTATTATATATATTTTGTGCCTAGTGTCAACAGTTGTCAGAATATGCTGTGCACCACTGTAGATCTGCATTGTGCTTTTCACCTCCATACAGTAAAACAGATTGTCAGTCTGAGCGAGATTACCCATAGAGAGAAAGCCCCACCCATGATTCTAAAGGGACATGAGAAGTTTCTCTGGGTAGTAAAATGCCCTTGTTCGCTTACAGACTACCAAGTTCAATTGCAAAAAAACATTAATCCTTTGAGTGCCAGAGGGGTATGCAACTCAATGTGTTGCGTACCCCTCTGAAAAGCAGTGTGCTAAAGGGATAGTAATGTTTCTCAATAAAATCAGCTCTGATTAATCCTCATAGTATTTCGGCCATGGAGAGTGTTATTTCAGTACTGTCAGAGTTGTAGTACAAGAGTAATTGAATGATAAAGTATCCCCCTCCTGCCCCTTTTACTGATGTAACACTGCTCACCTCAGAGCAACAAGATGTCCAGATGGATCACAGAGAGGGACAATCTTCAGTGATCATAAGGGAAAAACCTGTCAAGGAGGGCAGGGCTTTCATTGTTCTCACAGTAAGAAGACTGTCCCTTTCTGTGAGCGGTCTGGTCTATGGACCAGATTCCATATCTGAGGAGTGGGGGCTTACACTAGGTAAAAGGGGCGGAAGGGGGATACTTTATCATTCAATTACTCTTGTACTACAACTCTGACAGTATTGAAATAACACTCTCCATGGCCCAAATACTATGAAGATTAATTGGAGCTGCTGTTTTTGTGAAACATTAATATCACTTTAACATATTTCAGTCCACCACTCGGCTGCCAATGCCTCGCAAATTCACAGTGACGCCGAGGACACCAGGAATATGAAAATGTGCAGTATGACAAGGTGGGCAGTGCAGAGTTGGAAATTGTGGGCAATGGATGGACAAGGAAAATGAGCAGTATGGACAATGGATGGACAGTGAGGGTTATGGCCGGATGGGCAGTGTGGACAATGTGGGCAATGGGCAGTGTAGACAGTGGGAAATGTGGACATTGGACTTTGTGTGCACTGGGTAGGGTGGAGGATGCATTCACATTGTAGACAATGGACAATGTAGGCAGTGTGGACAATGGGCAGAGTGGATAATGGGCAGTGTGGACAATGGACAAAGTGGACAATGTGGACAATTGACAGAGTGGACAATGTGGGCAGTCTACAATTGCAGTGTGGAGTTGTACAATTTGGGCTGTGAGCTCAATGGGCAATGAGGCCTATGGGCAGTGAGGGCAGTGAGACCAATGGGCAGTGTGGGCAGTGCGGACAATGGACAATGTGGGCAGTGTGGACAATAGATGGACAATATGGTCAGTGAGGGCAGTGGAGGTGGGTAGTGTGGGACAATACGGGCAGTGTGTACAATGGACTATATGGACAGTGTGAATTTGGACAGTCTACAATGGGCAGTGTGGACAATGGGAAGTGTACAATTTAGGCAATGTGGACAATGGGCATTGTGGAGTTGTACAATTTTGGTAGTGAGGCCAGTGGACAGTGCGGGCAGCGTGGAGTTGTATAGTTTGGGCAGTGAGGCTAATGGGCAGTATGGACAGTGCAGGCAGTGTGGGCAATGGACAGTGTGGAGTTGAACAATTTGGGCAGTGTGGCCAGTTGTCAGTGTGGCCAATGGCCAATTTGGACAGTGTGGACAATGGACTTTGTGCCTAGTGTGGAGGTGGGCAATTTGGAGTTGGTCAGTTTGGGCAGTGAGGCCAGTGAGTAGGATGGACAGTATGGAGTTGAACAGTCTACAATGGGCAATGTGGGCAGTGTAGACAATGGACTATGTGGGCAGTGTGGACTGGAGGTGGGCAGTGTGGACTGGAGGTGGGCAGTGTGGACTGGAGGTGGGCAGTGTGGACTGGAGGTGGGCAGTGTGGACTGGAGGTGGGCAGTGTGGAGTTGAACAATCTGGGTAGTGTGGACAGTGGACAGTGTGATCAATGTACTATGTGGACAGTGTGGAGTTGGACAGTGTACAATGGACAGTGTGGACAATGGACAGTGTGGGCAGCGTGGAGTTGGACAATGGACAATTTCGGCAGTGTGAGCAATGGACCATGTGGGCAATGGACTATGTGGACAGTATGGAGTTGGACAGTCTGCAATGGGCAATGTGGGCAGTGTGGACAATGGACAATATGGGCAGGGTGGAGATGGGCAGTGTGGACAATGGGCAGCGTGGAGTTGGACAATTTGGGCAGTTTGGCCAGCGTACAATGTGAGCAGTGTGGAATTGGATAATGGACAATGTGGGCAGAGTGGTTGTGGAAAATGTGGACAGTGTGTGTAGGAGGTGGGCAGGGTGCTGTGGAGGTGGACATTGTCTAGACTCTAATATTAATAATTTAAGCCTCATGGTATAAATCAGAAAAATATATCAGAGACAGGTAATGAATAACTTTTATTTGAAATAGAACCATAAGTGTTCACTGAACTTTTCATAATTTCATAATTTTTGAAATTCTAAATTTGCTGAGCACATATTGTTATATTTTAACCTGAAGTTGATATTAACCCTTAATGTTGTCAATGACAAAAGAATGTTTTATGAATTTCTTCCCAGAGCACACGGCAGTCTATTTTAGTTAATCTGACAAATCTATTGTTATCTGAGTGAATAATAATAATATCAAAGTATTTTATCAGGAAGGATACATTGAGATTGTATCTCATTTTTAAGTATGTCTTGGGGGTATAGATTTTATTACCCAAATTAATGGTACTCATTTTATCGACCTCGGTTGGATGAAAGGCTGAGTTGACCCTGCTGGGACTAGAACCTGTGACCTTGCGGTGTGAACAGACTCTACAGCTGGTACTTTAACCAAATGAGCAATCTCACCAGCATTTGAAGAAAACTATCGTTGACATATCAAGGCTTAACATTGATGTATGTTTAAAATTTAACCATATGTGCTCAGTGGGATGAAATGAATTTAGAAACTCATAAAACATGTTCTTGTCATTGACATAATTAATATTAACTTCAGTTTAAAACAGAACCACATGCTCATTGAAGAAATTCATAAAAAAAATCATGCTCTTGTCATTGCACTCCAAGGATTAATATATGATATAGAGTCTATCATATATTAACCATTTGAGTTAAGTGACAAGAGCATGTTCTGTGAATTTCTTCACTGAGAACATGTGGTTCTATTTTAAACAGAAGTTCATCTGAAAAATACAGTATTGAATTTGTTTTAAAACATATTTTTACTGTTTTCTCTCTGTGAAATGCTGTTTGAAACAGTGACATTAAAATGAATGTGCAGTGGATAACTTCTCTCACCTCCATAAAAAGCATTCTAACTCACAATATGTGCCAAAGTGGAGCATTTTACGTCCATAAGGGTACATTTGGCAACATCTGTTGGCCACATTGTATAACTAGTTTGCTACTATTCTTGCATGTTGTGTGCCCATTTGGTGCCCAGTCCAGATTAATACATTGTGGTATAGGTGTTGATATTTAGAATAATTTGGGCCAAATTATTCTAAATGTCATCATTGAATAAATCTGGGCACCAAATAGGCACACATACAAGTGGGGTGTCACACAATGTGACCCACTGCTGTTGCCAGATGTAACAATATGTGAATAAAATGTCCAACTCTGACATACATTGTAAATTATAAGGCTTTTGTGGTAGGTAGTGAGGCCCTGTGGTGGCATATCATGCTGTATTGCTCTGCTGGTGACATATAATGGAGTATTTCTCTGGTGTCATAAAACTCTGTATTTCTCTGGTAACATAACTCTCTATTGCTCTAGTGATGACATATACCTCTGTAATGCTGGGCTGTTGGCATTTATGTAATCCTCTGGTGGTGACATATAACTCTGTATTGCTGTGCTGGTGGCATATAACTCTGTATTGCTGTGCTGGTGACACATAACTCTGTATTGCTCTGGTGGTGGTATAAAACTCTTCAGTGCTCTGGTGGTTCCATGTAAAGCTGTATTGCTGTGCTGGTGGCATATAACTCTGTATTGCTGTGCTGGTGACACATAACTCTGTATTGCTCTGGTGGTGGTATAAAACTCTTCAGTGCTCTGGTGGTTCCATGTAACGCTGTATTGCTCTGATAGTGCCATATAACTCTGTATTGCAGTGGCGTTGGCATATAACTCTGTATTGTTGGGCTTGTGGCATATATGTAATTCTCTGGTGTGTCATATAACTCCTGTATTGCTGTGCTGGTGAAATACAACTGTTGCTCTGCTGGTGGCATACAACTCTGTAGTACTATTTTGAATTGACTACATTGTCCTTAAAGCGGAACTAGCACCCTTAAAAAATGTTGTATCAAATAATCCCCCATCTGGCAACTAGCTGCTCAGTAGCGCTAGTCACCAGAATTCTTACCAGTTCATGTGAATGAGCCTCTACTTCGGGACTGACAGGCAGGATGGAGAGCGGACATCTTTCCATAGTGACGTCCGTGCGCCTGCGCTGTCAGTCCCAGCCGGCTCTAGGAGGCGTTGCTAGGAGCCGTTCGGCACAAAGGGACTGATAGCACAGTCACATGGACGTCACTAGGGAAAGATGTCCGCTCTCTGTCCTACCTGTCAGTCCTGGAGTAGAGGCTCATTCTCATGAACGGGTAAGAATTCTGGCGACTATTGCTACTGAGCAGCTAGTCGCCAGATGGGGGATTATTTGATAAAATGTTTTTTAACCTCTTAACGACCCTTGACGGTCCTGGTACATCATGGGTAAAAGTGACTGAACAACCCATCACGTACCAGGACCGTCATGGATTTCAGGGCTCCCTGTGCGGCTGCACTCCGTTCGGGAAGCCCTGAGTCAGACCGGCAAATAAAAAAAAAAGCTTTGTGATCCTTTAGTGACCGCCGTGCGCCTGCGAGGCCGGTCGTTAAGGGGTTAAGGGTGGTAGTTCCGCTTTAATGAACTACAGATGAATTGTGTTGTTTAAAAGCCATTCCTCTGGTCCTATGTTCCCAGTATTTTTCAAATTGTAATGATCTGCCCTGTGAAATAGCTTTTAATCTTTGTAAGGTAAACATCTTATTTATCCTGTTTAAGACTCCCTCGTGGTACCTTTAGAGCAACACCATCTAGCTGCAAGAAATGTGTTCATACAAGCAAACTGGATTAGTTTATCTTCTCTAAATCGAATGGTAATGTAGGTAAAGCATGTGCCTCTCACAAGTGTAGCGCAGCTTCTAGTATTTCAGATAAGTAATGTTGTAACCTATCATGTCATTGCCAGTTCAATTATATAATATTAAAAATATCTCAAGCAGTTTATTTGGTTCCATTAGATATGTACATACAAAGTGACATGTATGAAGCTGATTAAGACAGGAATACAAATGGACCAGTGACGAGATGCATCGTGCTAGAGCTTTAATTCTTGCTAGGAAAACAAGTTTGTATTTTACCAGTCTACCAATGTTTTCCATTAAAGGGATAGTAATACTTAAAATGTAAAACAATATGTTGTAGGGTTTATCCCCCTGAGTAAAACAAGAGTACTCCCACTGCTGAAAGGTGTTTCATTCAAAAGTTATTAATTTTCAAAGTTGAATTTTTTAGGTGCAATATCACAGTGGCCTGAAATTGTAGAGTGGTGCTGTTGCTACACGATCCTATGGACAGCTGTGGTCCCGGGACCATATCTCTCCATAGGATGGTGTAGCAACAGCGCCACTGTACAATTTCAGGTCACTGTGATATTGCACCTAAAAAATTCAACTTTGAAAATTAATAACTTTTGAATGAAACACCTTTCAGCAGTGGGAGTACTCTTGTTTTACTCAGGGGGATAAACCCTACAACATATTTTTTTTACATTTTAAGTATTACTATCCCTTTAATATAATGTGTGTACACACATACCCACTGGTGTGAATGTCATTATTTTAGGTGTGGGACATTGACATTTATCATTAAAGCGGGACTACCACTCCTTAGAAACATGGCCCCAAATAATTACCCATCTGGCGACTAACTACTCAGCAGCGCTAGTCGCCAGAATTATTACCACGTTTGTGAGATTTATACACTGCTCCTGGACTGACAGCCAGGAAACAGCGCTGACATCTTTCCATAGTGACGTCTGCGCTCCTGCTCTGTCAGTCCCAGCCGGCTCTAGGAGGCGTTGCTAGGAGCCGTTCGGCACCAAAAGGGACTGACATCTTTCCATAGTGACGTCTGTGCGCCTGCCCTGTTTCCTGCCTGTCAGTCCGGGAGCAGTGCATAAATCTCAGTAACGCGGTAATAATTCTGGCGACTAGCGCTACTGAGCAGCTAGTCGCCAGATGGGTATTTATTTAGGGCCATGTTTGTAAGGGGTGGTAGTTCCGCTTTAAAGGGATAGTAATACTTCATTTTATCTTTATTTTATTTTGTAGGCATTAAAAAAACATGAAGAACGATATAAGTCTTATCTCTCAAACCTTTATGGTTTGAGAGATATTCACAAGTAAAGTTTCCCCTCCCGCCCCTTTTACCTAGTGTAAGCCATCTCTTCTCAGATGTGGAATGCAGTCCATAGACCAGACAGATAACAGCAGGGGACAATCTTCTTCCTATGAGAACAGTGAAAGCCCTGCCCTCCTTGACAAGCTTTTCAGGTTTTTCCCTTATCTTAATTGAAGATTGTCCCTCTCTGCAGTCTACCTGGGCACCTCCCTTCTGATCTGGCTGAGCAGTGTTACATCAGTAAAAGGGGCGGGACGGGGATACTTTATCATTGAATTACTCTTGAACTACAACTCTGACAGAATTGAAATAACACTCTCCAAAGTCCAAATACTATGATGATTAATTAGAGCTGCTTTTATTATGAAACATTACTATCACTTTAAAGGTGCCCCCCGTATTTTCCTCTGACCCCATATGCCCCCCCCTAAATAGAATTCCTAGCATCACCACTATCCCCCACTATAATTCCCCTTTAAAGGAGCAGTAACATTTTATAAAGGAAATCATATGCTCTGTAGGGATTTTCCCGCTGCATAAAACAAGGGCAGGTCAAGTGTCGGTAGATTTTTCACTGAGACATTATTCCAACTCAAACTTATCCTTTTTTTAACCCTTTAAGCACCAGAAGGATGCTCCACACATTGCTTCTCAAAGCATTACACATCCTTCTGGTCTTTGTATACCAGGGGGTTGCCCAACAGATTGTGATGCAATGCATTGGGCACTCCTGGCACACAAGGGGTTAAATTAAACTTTGTATCATGAGCACCAACTGGTGTCACAAAAGGTATTTTTTATGTGCATTTTCTGGGAGAAGCTGCCTAAACTACAATTCTCCATAGAAAGTGACAAGAACAGCGCCACCTGGTGACCTCAACAGAAAATTGCACTTTGCTGTTAAAAAATTTGTTTGAGCTGTAACAATCTTTTAATGAAAATCTTCCCAGCAGTAGGACTATCCTTATTTTATTCAGCAGGAGAAGCCCTGTAACATATTTTTTCATTAAAATGTTATCTTTCCCTCTAAAGGGCAGCTGTGCCATGAATAGTGACCCATCGGCATATGTGCTTCCCTGGAAATTAAAGGAACACTAACGTCCCAAAAAAATCTTCTAATTGTGGTTTGAGAGATATTGACATTGAAAGTTCCTCCCCCCTCCCTCCCCTTCTTCTGACATCAGCGTCTAGCTGACAGCAAGAGATCCCGGTCCTGGGGCCAGCCAGCGGCTCTGCAGCAGAGCTGACATCATGTTATTAGAAAAGAATTACTTCATTAGAAAGGTCTGCAAAGTGTGCCTGGTTTGCAAGCACACTTTGTAGACTGGTCCAGTGAAGTAATTATTTTTAAATAATGCGATTTTGGCTCTGCTGAAGAGCCTCCTTGAGTCATACAACTCAAATCTCCTACTGTCAGCTTTACGGGGGGGGACTTTGAATGCCTATATCTCTCAAACCATAGCGGTTTGAGAGATAGGATTTGTAGCAAATAGTTTATTATTTTATCCTCTACAAAACTAGAAAAACATTTTCTGGGACATTACTGTCCCTTTAATCTGAGGCTGCGTTGTTAGTAGAACTGGGGGGTCTGACAAGATCCGGTTGCACCTGTGTAGCTCCCCCCCCCAGTGAGAGGGGAAGTTCAGTATTGCTGGGCTGTGACCTCATACTTTATGGACCAAGGCTGGAAAGCCCAACACATAGGGCCAATACAGCCTGCACACTGAATCAATTAAGGTTGTGCTGAGAACCGCATAATTCTGAGTTGTGTTTCAGTCCGCGGCCAGGGTGGGGGTACTAATTACCAGTTAAACCCCAGTGCTGTTTTTTTGATATGAATACCGCTTGGGAGAGCGAGTTGTTGTGAGTGAGCAGCCGAAGGGGCACACTTAGGGTGACCACATGTCCCGGAATGCCCAGGACTGTCCCTTATTGGGGGCCTGTGTCCCGCTTCCCGGGTCACCCCCCCCAGGACAACAAAGAGTCCCGGAATGGAGCAACATGCACCAGTCCAGTCAGCCAATGAAATGTATTTGCTATATGGTCCTCATTGGCTGGCTGAGCCAGCCACTGAAGACCGTATAGCAAATACATTTCATTGGCTGGCTGTACAGCTGCATTGGAGACAGTTGGGATGGAGCAGGTATGCTGGCGCTGCAAGTGAGACCCGTGGCTGAGGCTCCCGCCGGCGCTGACCATCTTTCTGAGGCTGACACAGAGTAAGAGTTCCCAGTGGGAAGCCTCAGAAAGATGGTCAGCGCCGGCGGGAGCCTCAGACGTGGGACTAGGGTGATCACATGTCCCAGAATGGCAGAATGGAAATGTGCTCACCCTAGGCACACTGTATCTGGAGACATTTCAAACTCCAGAGGTCTCGAAAGCTGGATTGGGTGTCTTCTCCAACATACTGTTCTTGTGAGTGCGCATCCAAAAGGGTATTTTGGTGACGGTGATCACAATAAGCCGTTTTGATAAACCCAAGGGGCGCCCTGTCTTCTCCTCCCTTGCTTTCTTCTTTTCCAAACCCCAGGAATTTCCATAGCCGTACACTTGGTAAAACACGATAATTGTCATGTACAGGGAGCTATATTTATAGAAATAAGTTGGCCTGTTTAACTGAGTTACCTTGCTGGGTACTTAGGGAGACATCTTTCATATACCAGAATTCATTGCACTTACCTGCTCAGTAAAATATCCTTGGTTGTAATATATGCATATTAAATCAGTATTAACCATTTGAGTGCCAGAGAGGTATCTAGTGCATTGCAGCACTCAAAGGGTTAAAGCAGACCTATCATTTTAAAAATAATTTTCCTTAATAATTCAAAATGACAAGTTTTCTTTATACAATGTTTTTATTATTTTCTAAGATGGGTAGTTTTCTTTCATTTTTCAAGATGACTTGTTACCTTTCCAAACACTCCTCTCAGTGGGAGTTATTGAAAGGATTTTCTTGATTATTCCACTTTAATAATGTATTCCACCCCTCTGGTAGTAACTGGTAAGTTCTAGTAACCTAGGAAGGAGGAGAGAGGACATTTTGTGGACATGAGTGATTATGCAGCTCAATCTGACCATGTCGGAGAACATAGGTCTGCAGGGATTAGATTCCCCAACTACTAAACCAAATATCTCTAAAACTATTAACATTTTTGTAGAATAGAAGCACAAGTTATAGGTAGTTTAACCCCTTAACGACCCTTGACGGTCATAGTACATAATGGGTCCATCTGAGTTAATGACCCATGACGTACTATGATCGTCATGGAATTCCACGCCATTCGTCCTTTAGTGACCGCCAACTGCCTGCGCGGCCGGTCATTTAGGGGTTAAAGATACATATTTAATGAGACTTTGTGGGTAATAGGTTCACTTTAACCCTCTGAATGACAGAGGAGTGTGCAACACATTGCATTGTGTCATTGAAAGGATTAAATACATGTCTTGTGTCAGTCAGCAGTGCGTGAGTCGTGTAAAATATGGGGTGTGGTAATGGGCAGGGGAGGAGGGCTGGCAACTTTTGGCCTGGTGGGCAAATACGATGAAGTGGCCTATTTCTTCCATCTCTCCAGCCCAATGTCCAAATAGGGTTGCCACCTTTTCTTCCAAAAAATACCGGCCATGGCGTTCCCTCCATAGACTTAACATTGGACAGAAGCCAATTTTTTACCGGACTGCCGGTAAAATAGCGGCTGGGTGGCAACCCTATTTCCAAACCTACCCCCTTTTGTTAATGTTATAGCTGGCATCAATGTTATGAAATAAGGAAAGTGATACCACAGAGCTTATAACAGTGGTATATTAGTAATATAATATAATAACTAATGTTTATATATAGCCTTTCTCCCAGTGGGAATCAAAGTGCTTTCAGCACACACTCTCGGAATTAACCAAATCGGCAGCTGAAATAACAGGTGTTATTATTACCCAATCAATGGAACTCAATTATTGACCTCGGAAGGATGAAGGGCTGAGTTGACCCTGCCAGGAATCGAACCTGCAACCTTGCGGTTTGAGCAGGCTCTGTAGTCCGGGAATTCACAGAGATTATAACTGAAACAGAGCTACAATAGTGATATCAAAGCACTTACCATTGAAGTGAAGCTATATTAGTGATATGGAGCTATACTGCTAGTGTAGATCCATAAATTCTGTTTAAAGTGTTAGTAATGTCTAAAAAAACTTTTTTTGCATTTAGAAGAGCTTAAAAAAGCTGATGGTTTAAGAGATACGGGCGTTTAAAGTTTGATTTCTCCTGCTGACAGCTGTAAAGTTGTCAGCAGGAGATCCGTGTCGGTCGACACTGTGGCGCTTGAGAAGTGCCGAGATCTCTCTGCTTACACAGAATCCCTTCATTGGAGTGGTCTAAAACGTGTGCCTTCAGGTTCGAGAGATGCGTTTTTTTGCATTTAGATCAGCTTTTTAAGCTCTTCTAAATGCAAAAAAGTTTTTTTTAGACATTACTAACACTTTAAACCAATTACAGCAGCAAGCGGAAAATTGAGTGAGGTAGTGGCCCACCGGCCTAGACTTAAAAATGACCCATTGGGCAAATTGCCCCTGAGGCCGGCCCTCCCCTGGTAATGGGTGGTGCCAAAGGAGTCTAGATTGCCTCGCTTAGGGGCACATGAGATGGAAATGCGGCTTCGTGTCCATAACTCTAGTTGTAAAATGTATTGTATTTACCATGTTTTTCTATTACCTACATATTATTGGTTTTAAATGAGTCAGAAAATGTTACCCATGCAATGAACTATTTGTTTCCAATAATTCACATTTACTGTTGTTTCTTAAATGGGTTTTCAGTGGCAATTTTCCCAGAACTACTGTTACAGCTTTCGGAAAAATAAATTACTTGTGAATTTTACATGTAGTCTGCAAATCGAATCTCTGAAAAATTTCTTATAAAGTAAGTTTAAAAGTCTCTTTCAGACAAATCATTTGCTGGCATATACTGGAGAATGGATATTTTGTTCATTTGAAACATAGGTTTTGATGACAGATAAAAACCATTCGGCCCATCTAATCTGCCCATTTTCCTACTGTAAAAGCCTCAAACCTTATTTGGTCCTTGGTCTTTTCTTATGTTTAGGACAGCTACTGTATTAACCTCTACCACTTCTGCTGGTAGGCTATTTCACTTATTTACTACACTCTTAGTGAAGTAAAACTTTCTTAAATTACATCTAAGCCTCTGTCCCTCTACTTTTAGACTATGGCCTCTTGTCCTAACATTTTTACTCCTTTGAAAGGTGCTTCCCTCCTGCACTTTGTTGAATCCCTTCATGTATGTGAATGTGTCTATCAAATCCCCTCTCTCTCTTCTCTCCTCCAAGCTATACATGTTCAGATCCTTTAGTCTATACTGACATTTCTTTTCCTGTAAACCAGTCACCATTTTAGTAGCCCTTCACTGAATTCTCTCTGGAGTATCTATATCCTTCTGGAGATGGGGTCTCCAGTACTGTACACAATACTCTAGGTCCCTAGTACTGTACACAATACTCTAGGTCTCCAGTACTGTACACAATACTCTAGGTCTCCAGTACTGTACACAATACTCTAGGTCTCCAGTCCTGTACACAATACTCTAGGTCTCCAGTATTGTACACAATACTCTAGGTTTCCAGTACTGTACACAATACTCTAGGTCTCCTGTACTGTACACAATACTCTAGGTCTCCTGTACTGTACACAATACTCTAGGTGAGGTCTAACTAGAGATCTATAGCATGGCATGACCACTTCCCTTTTTCTGTTACTAATGCCCCTATTCATACAAACCAGCTCCCTGCTCGTATTCCCCACTGCTTTGTTACATTGCTTTCCTGCCTTTAAAGGGACTGTAAATCCCCAAAAAAACTGTAAGCTAAATGATAGGAATAATAAAAACATACTTAACTCCCTCATACCCATCTCCCAAACCGTTATGGTTTTACAGATGTAAAAAAAATAAAGAGCTCCGCTCCATCCCCCTTCTCATGCGTCCACTGTATAGCGGACATCACGAGATCCTGCTTCCGGGACCAGACGGCGGCTCTTCAGGAGCGCTGTCATCGAAATATCTAACTAACACACTTTTGTCCATTCTTCTAATTTACCTAAATCATTTGTCATTTGGCTTATTCCCCCTGGAATGTCTACCCTATTGCAGATCTTTGTATCATCTGCAAAAAGACATACCTTTCCTTGAAGACCTTTTGCAATATCACCAATAAAAATATTAAAAAGAATGGGTCTCAATACAGATCCCTGAGGTACTCCACTAGTAACACTCCTTTAGTCCGAATATTCTCCATTGACTACCACCCTCTGTCTCCAGTTACTCAGCCATTGTCTTATCCATTTAACTAATTTTCCCTGGATCAACAACCTATCTGCTTTGAAGGCAGCTGTAATAATTCTCAATATTGTTCTGTGCTAGATAGGTATCCATTACCTTTTTAAAAATAGTTACAGTATCTGCAAGCACAGCATCTCGAGGCAAATAATTCCATAGCTTTTCTGCCCATACTTAAAAAATTCCTGCCTTATATTAGTAGAAAGTGCCTTTCCTCTAGCCTTAAGGCTGGACAGGCAGACAGTGTTGTGTGGCTCTATGGATATAAGTGGAATAAGGCTGGACAGGCAGACAGTGTAGTGTGACTCTGTGGATATAAGTGGAATAAGGCTGGACAGGCAGACAGTGTAGTGTGGTTCTGTGGATATAAGTGGAACAAGGCTGGACAGGCAGACAGTGTAGTGCGGTTCTGTAGATATAAGTGGAACAAGGCTGGACAGGCAGACAGTGTAGTGTGGTTCTGTAGATATGAGTGGAATAAGGCTGGACAGACAGACAGTGTAGTGTGGTTCTGTAGATATGAGTGGAATAAGGCTGGACAGGCAGACAGTGTAGTGCGGTTCTGTAGATATGAGTGGAATAAGGCTGGACAGACAGACAGTGTAGTGTGGTTCTGTGGATATAAGTGGAATAAGGCTGGACAGACAGACAGTGTAGTGTGATTCTGTAGATATGAGTGGAATAAGGCTGGACAGGCAGAAAGTGTAGTGTGGTTCTGTGGATACCAGTGGAACAAGGCTGGACAGACAGACAGTGTAGAGTGGTTCTGTGGATATAAGTGGAACAAGGCTGGACAGGCAGACACTGTAGAGTGGTTCTGTGGATATGAGTGGAATAAGGCTGGACAGACAGACAGTGTAGTGTGGTTCTGTGGATACCAGTGGAACAAGGCTGGACAGGCAGACAGTGTAGTGTGGTTCTGTAGATACCAGTGGAACAAGACTGGACAGGCAGACAGTGTAGTGTGGTTCTGTGGATATCAGTGGAACAAGGCTGGACAGGCAGACAGTGTAGTGTGGTTCTGTGGATACCAGTGGAATAAGGCTGGACAGGCAGACAGTGTAGTGTGGTTCTGTGGATACCAGTGGAACAAGGCTGGACAGGCAAACAGTGTAGTGTGGTTCTGTGGATATGAGTGGAATAAGGCTGGACAGACAGACAGTGTAGTGTGGTTCTGTGGATACCAGTGGAACAAGGCTGGACAGGCAGACAGTGTAGTGTGGTTCTGTAGATACCAGTGGAACAAGGCTGGACAGGCAGACAGTGTAGTGTGACTCTGTGGATACCAGTGGAATAAGGCTGGACAGACAGACAGTGTAGTGTGGTTCTGTGGATACCAGTGGAACAAGGCTGGACAGGCAGACAGTGTAGTGTGGTTCTGTGGATATCAGTAGAACAAGACTGGACAGGCAGACAGTGTAGTGTGGTTCTTTAGATATCAGTGGAATAAGGATGGACAGGCAGACAGTGTAGCATGGTTCTGTGGATACCAGTGGAACAAGGCTGGACAGGCAGACAGTGTAGTGTGGTTCTGTGGATATCAGTGGAACAAGGCTGGACAGGCAGACAGTGTAGTGCGGTTCTGTGGATATCAGTAGAACAAGACTGGACAGGCAGACAGTGTAGTGTGGTTCTGTGGATACCAGTGGAATAAGGCTGGACAGGCAGACAGTGTAGTGTGGTTCTGTGGATACCAGTGGAATAAGGCTGGACAGACAGACAGACAGTGTAGTGTGGTTCTTTAGATATCAGTGGAACAAGGCTGGACAGGCAGACAGTGTAGTGTGGTTCTTTAGATATCAGTGGAACAAGGCTGGACAGGCAGACAGTGTAGTGTGGTTCTTTAGATATCAGTGGAACAAGGCTGGACAGACAGACAGTGTAGTGTGGTTCTGTGGATACCAGTGGAACAAGGCTGGACAGGCAGACAGTGTAGTGTGGTTCTGTGGATACCAGTGGAATAAGGCTGGACAGGCAGACAGTGTAGTGTGGTTCTGTGGATACCAGTGGAATAAGGCTGGACAGACAGACAGTGTAGTGTGGTTCTGTGGATACCAGTGGAACAAGGCTGGACAGGCAGACAGTGTAGTGTGATTCTGTGGATACCAGTGGAATAAGGCTGGACAGACAGACAGTGTAGTGTGGTTCTGTGGATACCAGTGGAATAAGGCTGGACAGGCAGACAGTGTAGTGTGGTTCTGTGGATACCAGTGGAATAAGGCTGGACAGACAGACAGTGTAGTGTGGTTCTGTGGATACCAGTGGAACAAGGGTGGACAGGCAGACAGTGTAGTGTGATTCTGTGGATACCAGTGGAATAAGGCTGGACAGACAGACAGTGTAGTGTGGTTCTGTGGATACCAGTGGAATAAGGCTGGACAGACAGACAGTGTAGTGTGGTTCTGTGGATATCAGTGGAACAAGACTGGACAGGCAGACAGTGTAGTGTGGTTCTGTGGATATGAGTGGAACAAGACTGGACAGGCAGACAGTGTAGTGTGGTTCTGTGGATACCAGTGGAACAAGACTGGACAGGCAGACAGTGTAGTACGGTTCTGTGGATACCAGTGGAACAAGACTGGACAGGCAGACAGTGTAGTGTGGTTCTGTGGCTATGAGTGAAATAAGGCTGGACAGACAGACAGTGTAGTGTGGTTCTGTGGATACCAGTGGAACAAGGCTGGACAGGCAGACAGTGTAGTATGGTTCTGTGGATATGACTGGAACAAGGCTGGACAGACAGACACTGTAGTGTGATTCTGTGGATACCAGTGGAACAAGGCTGGACAGGCAGACAGTGTAGTGTGGTTCTGTAGATACCAGTGGAACAAGGCTGGACAGACAGACAGTGTAGTGTGGTTCTGTAGATACCAGTGGAACAAGGCTGGACAGACAGACAGTGTAGTGTGGTTCTGTGGATATGACTGGAACAAGGCTGGACAGACAGACACTGTAGTGTGATTCTGTGGATACCAGTGGAACAAGGCTGGACAGGCAGACAGTGTAGTGTGGCTCTGTGGATACCAGTGGAACAAGGCTGGACAGACAGACAGTGTAGTGTGGTTCTGTGGATACCAGTGGAACAAGGCTGGACAGAGAGACAGTGTAGTGTGGTTCTGTGGATATCAGTGGAACAAGGCTGGACAGGCAGACAGTGTAGTGTGGTTCTGTGGATATGAGTGGAACAAGGCTGGACAGACAGACAGTGTAGTGTGATTCTGTGGATACCAGTGGAATAAGGCTGGACAGACAGACTGTAGTGTGGTTCTGTGGATATCAGTGGAACAAGGCTGGACAGACAGACAGTGTAGTGTGGTTCTGTGGATACCAGTGGAATAAGGCTGGACAGGCAGACAGTGTAGTGTAGTTCTGTAGATACCAGTGGGATAAGGCTGGACAGACAGACAGTGTAGTGTGGTTCTGTGGATGTGAGTGGAATAAGGCTGGACAGGCAGACAGTGTAGTGTGGTTCTGTGGATACCAGTGGAATAAGGCTGGACAGACAGACAGTGTAGTGTGGTTCTGTGGATACCAGTGGAACAAGGCTGGACAGACAGACAGTGTAGTGTGGTTCTGTGGATACCAGTGGAACAAGGCTGGACAGACAGACAGTGTAGTGTGGTTCTGTGGATACCAGTGGAACAAGGCTGGACAGACAGACAGTGTAGTGTGGTTCTGTGGATACCAGTGGAATAAGGCTGGACAGACAGACAGTGTACTGTGGCTCTGTGGATATGAGTGGAATAAGGCTGGACAGGCAGACAGTGTAGTGTGGTTCTGTAGATACCAGTGGAACAAGGCTGGACAGGCAGACAGTGTAGTGTGGTTCTGTGGATACCAGTGGAATAAGGCTGGACAGGCAGACAGTGTAGTGTGGTTCTGTGGATATGAGTGGAATAAGGCTGGACAGACAGTGTAGTGTGGTTCTGTGAATACCAGTGGAACAAGGCTGGACAGGCAGACAGTGTAGTGTGGTTCTGTGGATATGAGTGGAACAAGGCTGGACAGACAGTGTAGTGTGATTCTGTGAATACCAGTGGAACAAGGCTGGACAGGCAGACACTGTAGTGTGGTTCTGTGGATACCAGTGGAATAAGGCTGGACAGGCAGACAGTGTAGTGTGGTTCTGTAGATACCAGTGGAATAAGGCTGGACAGACAGACAGTGTAGTGTGGTTCTGTGGATATGAGTGGAACAAGGCTGGACAGACAGTGTAGTGTGGTTCTGTGAATACCAGTGGAACAAGACTGGACAGGCAGACAGTGTAGTGTGTTTCTGTGGATATGAGTGGAATAAGGCTGGACAGGCAGACAGTGTAGTGTGGTTCTGTGGATACCAGTGGAACAAGGCTGGACAGACAGACAGTGTAGTGTGGTTCTGTGGATACCAGTGGAACAAGGCTGGACAGGCAGACAGTGTAGTGTGGTTCTGTGGATATGAGTGGAACAAGGCTGGACAGACAGTGTAGTGCGGTTCTGTGGATACCAGTGGAATAAGGCTGGACAGGCAGACAGTGTAGTGTGGTTCTGTGGATACCAGTGGAATAAGGCTGGACAGGCAGACAGTGTAGTGTGGTTCTGTAGATATCAGTGGAATAAGGCTGGACAGACAGACAGTGTAGTGTGGTTCTGTGGATATGAGTGGAACAAGGCTGGACAGGCAAACAGTGTAGTGTGGTTCTGTGGATACCAGTGGAACAAGACTGGACAGGCAGACAGTGTAGTGTGGTTCTGTGGATACCAGTGGAATAAGGCTGGACAGACAGACAGTGTAGTGTGGTTCTGTGGATATGAGTGGAACAAGGCTGGACAGGCAGACAGTGTAGTGTGGTTCTGTGGATACCAGTGGAATAAGGCTGGACAGACAGACAGTGTAGTGTGGTTCTGTGGATACCAGTGGAATAAGGCTGGACAGACAGACAGTATAGTGTGGTTCTGTGGATACCAGTGGAATAAGGCTGGACAGGCAGACAGTGTAGTGTGGTTCTGTAGATACCAGTGGAATAAGGCTGGACAGACAGACAGTGTAGTGTGGTTCTGTGGATATGAGTGGAACAAGGCTGGACAGGCAGACAGTGTAGTGTGGTTCTGTGGATACCAGTGGAACAAGACTGGACAGGCAGACAGTGTAGTGTGGTTCTGTAGATACCAGTGGAACAAGGATGGACAGACAGACAGTGTAGTACGGTTCTGTGGATACCAGTGGAATAAGGCTGGACAGGCAGACAGTGTAGTGTGGTTCTGTGGATACCAGTGGAACAAGGATGGACAGACAGACAGTGTAGTGCGGTTCTGTGGATACCAGTGGAACAAGGCTGGACAGGCAGACAGTGTAGTATGGTTCTGTGGCTATGAGTGGAATAAGGCTGGACAGACAGACAGTGTAGTGTGGTTCTGTGGATACCAGTGGAATAAGGCTGGACAGGCAGACAGTGTAGTGTGGTTCTGTAGATACCACTGGAATAAGGCTGGACAGGCAGACAGTGTAGTGTGGTTCTGTGGATATGACTGGAACAAGGCTGGACAGGCAGACAGTGTAGTGTGGTTCTGTGGATACCAGTGGAATAAGGCTGGACAGACAGACAGTGTAGTGTGGTTCTGTGGATACCAGTGGAACAAGGCTGGACAGGCAGACAGTGTAGTGTAGTTCTGTGGATACCAGTGGAATAAGGCTGGACAGGCAGACAGTGTAGTGTGATTCTGTGAATACCAGTGGAACAAGGCTGGACAGGCAGACAGTGTAGTGTGGTTCTGTGGATACCAGTGGAACAAGGCTGGACAGACAGACAGTGTAGTGTGATTCTGTGGATACCAGTGGAATAAGGCTGGACAGACAGACAGTGTAGTGTGGTTCTGTGGATACCAGTGGAACAAGGCTGGACAGGCAGACAGTGTAGTGTGGTTCTGTGGATATGACTGGAACAAGGCTGGACAGGCAGACAGTGTAGTGTGATTCTGTGGATACCAGTGGAATAAGGCTGGACAGACAGAGAGTGTAGTGTGGTTCTGTGGATACCAGTGGAATAAGGCTGGACAGGCAGACAGTGTAGTGTGGTTCTGTGGATACCAGTGGAACAAGGCTGGACAGACAGACAGTGTAGTGTGATTCTGTGGATACCAGTGGAATAAGGCTGGACAGACAGACAGTGTAGTGTGGTTCTGTGGGTACCAGTGGAACAAGGCTGGACAGGCAGACAGTGTAGTGTGGTTCTGTGGATATGAGTGGAACAAGGCTGGACAGACAGTGTAGTGTGATTCTGTGAATACCAGTGGAACAAGGCTGGACAGGCAGACAGTGTGGTGTGATTCTGTGGATACCAGTGGAACAAGGCTGGACAGGCAGACAGTGTAGTGTGGTTCTGTGGATATGACTGGAACAAGGCTGGACAGGCAGACAGTGTAGTGTGGTTCTGTGGATACCAGTGGAACAAGGCTGGACAGGCAGACAGTGTAGTGTGGTTCTGTGGATATCAGTGGGACAAGGCTGGACAGGCAGACAGTGTGGTGTGGTTCTGTGGATACCAGTGGAACAAGGCTGGACAGGCAGACAGTGTAGTGTGGTTCTGTGGATACCAGTGGAACAAGGCTGGACAGGCAGACAGTGTAGTGTGGTTCTGTGGATACCAGTGGAACAAGGCTGGACAGACAGACAGTGTAGTGTGGTTCTGTGGATACCAGTGGAACAAGGCTGGACAGGCAGACAGTGTAGTGTGGTTCTGTGGATACCAGTGGAACAAGGCTGGACAGGCAGACAGTGTAGTGTGGTTCTGTGGATATCAGTGGAAGAAGGCTGGACAGGCAGACAGTGTAGTGGAGTTCTGTGGATATGAGTGGAACAAGGCTGGACAGGCAGACAGTGTAGTGTGGTTCTGTGGATATGAGTGGAACAAGGCTGGACAGACAGACAGACAGTGTAGTGTGGTTCTGTGGATACCAGTGGAATAAGGCTGGACAGGCAGACAGTGTAGTGGAGTTCTGTGGATATGAGTGGAACAAGGCTGGACAGGCAGACAGTGTAGTGTGGTTCTGTGGATATGAGTGGAACAAGGCTGGACAGACAGACAGACAGTGTAGTGTGGTTCTGTGGATACCAGTGGAACAAGGATGGACAGACAGACAGTGTAGTGTGGTTCTGTGGATACCAGTGGAGCAAGACTGGACAGGCAGACAGTGTAGTGTGGTTCTGTGGATATCAGTGGAACAAGGCTGGACAGACAGACAGTGTAGTGTGGTTCTGTGGATACCAGTGGAACAAGACTGGACAGGCAGACAGTGTAGTGTGGTTCTGTGGATACCAGTGGAATAAGGCTGGACAGACAGACAGTGTAGTGTGGTTCTGTGGCTGTGAGTGGAATAAGGCTGGACAGACAGACAGTGTAGTGTGGTTCTGTGGATACCAGTGGAACAAGGCTGGACAGGCAGACTGTAGTGTGGCTCTGTGGATACCAGTGGAACAAGACTGGACAGGCAGACAGTGTAGTGTGGTTCTGTGGATACCAGTGGAACAAGGCTGGACAGGCAGACAGTGTAGTGCGGTTCTGTGGATACCAGTGGAACAAGACTGGACAGGCAGTGTTGTGTGGTTCTGTGGATACCAGTGGAATAAGACTGGACAGACAGTGTAGCGTGGTTCTGTGGATACCAGTGGAATAAGGCTGGACAGACAGACAGTGTAGTGTGGTTCTGTGGCTATGAGTGGAATAAGGCTGGACAGACAGACAGTATAGTGTGGTTCTGTGGATACCAATGGAACAAGGCTGGACAGACAGACAGTATAGTGTGGTTCTGTGGATACCAGTTCATTTGCTACTTTAATTTAAGACAAAAATGTCTATATTCAGGAAGTAAATATGAGCAATTCTGTGGCAAATCATCTGCACCATTAGGGACATATAAAAATTCCCAATTGCTTTAAGTAGTGCGTTTAACCCATTGAATTCTAGAGAGGTCTTACCATATGGTATTACAGTGGAAGCCTCTGTAGCATTCAGGGTATTTAATCCTTTGATTGCCAGAGGGACACCCCACGCACTGCTTCACAATGCCTTGGATAGCCCTCTGTCACCCAAAGAGTTAAAGTCCCATTTAAATCTATGGAAATTTTTATTTACCTCCATAATTGCCCCTCTAGCTCCCTGAATATGACCTAGTGCATATTGGGAAACAGTATCATAAAGCATTGGGTAATACCGGATTTAATACATGTTCGTGTCACAGATATGGTACCAGCGTTTTTTGCAAGCGATGCTATCCCTTTAATATATCACCACACAAAATAGTGTTTTCACCTGTGGATACCAGTGGAATAAGGCTGGACAGACAGACAGTGTAGTGTGGTTCTGTGGATACCAGTGGAATAAGGCTGGACAGACAGACAGTGTAGTGTGGTTCTGTGGCTATGAGTGGAATAAGGCTGGACAGACAGACAGTATAGTGTGGTTCTGTGGATACCAATGGAACAAGGCTGGACAGGCAGACAGTGTTGTGTGGCTCTATGGATATAAGTGGAATAAGGCTGGACAGGCAGACAGTGTAGTGTGGCTCTGTGGATATAAGTGGAATAAGGCTGGACAGGCAGACAGTGTAGTGTGACTCTGTGGATATAAGTGGAATAAGGCTGGACAGGCAGACAGTGTAGTGTGGTTCTGTAGATATGAGTGGAATAAGGCTGGACAGGCAGACAGTGTAGTGTGGTTCTGTGGATATAAGTGGAACAAGGCTGGACAGGCAGACAGTGTAGTGTGGTTCTGTAGATATGAGTGGAATAAGGCTGGACAGACAGACAGTGTAGTGTGGTTCTGTGGATATAAGTGGAATAAGGCTGGACAGACAGACAGTGTAGTGTGGTTCTGTGGATACCAGTGGAACAAGGCTGGACAGGCAGACAGTGTAGTATGGTTCTGTGGATACCAGTGGAACAAGGCTGGACAGACAGACAGTGTAGTGTGGTTCTGTAGATACCAGTGGAACAAGGCTGGACAGGCAGACAGTGTAGTGTGGTTCTGTGGATATCAGTAGAACAAGACTGGACAGGCAGACAGTGTAGTGTGGTTCTTTAGATATCAGTAGAACAAGACTGGACAGGCAGACAGTGTAGTGTGGTTCTTTAGATATCAGTGGAACAAGACTGGACAGGCAGACAGTGTAGTGTGGTTCTGTGGATATGACTGGAACAAGGCTGGACAGGCAGACAGTGTAGTGTGGTTCTGTGGATACCAGTGGAATAAGGCTGGACAGACAGACAGTGTAGTGTGGTTCTGTGGATACCAGTGGAACAAGGCTGGACAGGCAGACAGTGTAGTGTAGTTCTGTGGATACCAGTGGAATAAGGCTGGACAGGCAGACAGTGTAGTGTGATTCTGTGAATACCAGTGGAACAAGGCTGGACAGGCAGACAGTGTAGTGTGGTTCTGTGGATACCAGTGGAACAAGGCTGGACAGACAGACAGTGTAGTGTGATTCTGTGGATACCAGTGGAATAAGGCTGGACAGACAGACAGTGTACTGTGGTTCTGTGGATACCAGTGGAACAAGGCTGGACAGGCAGACAGTGTAGTGTGGTTCTGTGGATATGACTGGAACAAGGCTGGACAGGCAGACAGTGTAGTGTGATTCTGTGGATACCAGTGGAATAAGGCTGGACAGACAGACAGTGTAGTGTGGTTCTGTGGATACCAGTGGAATAAGGCTGGACAGGCAGACAGTGTAGTGTGGTTCTGTGGATACCAGTGGAACAAGGCTGGACAGACAGACAGTGTAGTGTGATTCTGTGGATACCAGTGGAATAAGGCTGGACAGACAGACAGTGTAGTGTGGTTCTGTGGGTACCAGTGGAACAAGGCTGGACAGGCAGACAGTGTAGTGTGGTTCTGTGGATATGAGTGGAACAAGGCTGGACAGACAGTGTAGTGTGATTCTGTGAATACCAGTGGAACAAGGCTGGACAGGCAGACAGTGTGGTGTGATTCTGTGGATACCAGTGGAACAAGGCTGGACAGGCAGACAGTGTAGTGTGGTTCTGTGGATATGACTGGAGAAGGCTGGACAGGCAGACAGTGTAGTGTGGTTCTGTGGATACCAGTGGAACAAGGCTGGACAGGCAGACAGTGTAGTGTGGTTCTGTGGATATCAGTGGAACAAGGCTGGACTGGCAGACAGTGTGGTGTGGTTCTGTGGATACCAGTGGAACAAGGCTGGACAGGCAGACAGTGTAGTGTGGTTCTGTGGATACCAGTGGAACAAGGCTGGACAGGCAGACAGTGTAGTGTGGTTCTGTGGATACCAGTGGAACAAGGCTGGACAGACAGACAGTGTAGTGTGGTTCTGTGGATACCAGTGGAACAAGGCTGGACAGGCAGACAGTGTAGTGTGGTTCTGTGGATACCAGTGGAACAAGGCTGGACAGGCAGACAGTGTAGTGTGGTTCTGTGGATATCAGTGGAACAAGGCTGGACAGGCAGACAATGTAGTGGAGTTCTGTGGATATGAGTGGAACAAGGCTGGACAGGCAGACAGTGTAGTGTGGTTCTGTGGATATGAGTGGAACAAGGCTGGACAGACAAACAGACAGTGTAGTGTGGTTCTGTGGATACCAGTGGAATAAGGCTGGACAGGCAGACAGTGTAGTGGAGTTCTGTGGATATGAGTGGAACAAGGCTGGACAGGCAGACAGTGTAGTGTGGTTCTGTGGATATGAGTGGAACAAGGCTGGACAGACAGACAGACAGTGTAGTGTGGTTCTGTGGATACCAGTGGAACAAGGATGGACAGACAGACAGTGTAGTGTGGTTCTGTGGATACCAGTGGAGCAAGACTGGACAGGCAGACAGTGTAGTGTGGTTCTGTGGATATCAGTGGAACAAGGCTGGACAGACAGACAGTGTAGTGTGGTTCTGTGGATACCAGTGGAACAAGGCTGGACAGGCAGACAGTGTAGTGTGGTTCTGTGGATACCAGTGGAACAAGACTGGACAGGCAGACAGTGTAGTGTGGTTCTGTGGATACCAGTGGAATAAGGCTGGACAGACAGACAGTGTAGTGTGGTTCTGTGGCTGTGAGTGGAATAAGGCTGGACAGACAGACAGTGTAGTGTGGTTCTGTGGATACCAGTGGAACAAGGCTGGACAGGCAGACTGTAGTGTGGCTCTGTGGATACCAGTGGAACAAGACTGGACAGGCAGACAGTGTAGTGTGGTTCTGTGGATACCAGTGGAACAAGGCTGGACAGGCAGACAGTGTAGTGTGGTTCTGTGGATACCAGTGGAACAAGACTGGACAGGCAGTGTTGTGTGGTTCTGTGGATACCAGTGGAATAAGACTGGACAGACAGTGTAGCGTGGTTCTGTGGATACCAGTGGAATAAGGCTGGACAGACAGACAGTGTAGTGTGGTTCTGTGGCTATGAGTGGAATAAGGCTGGACAGACAGACAGTATAGTGTGGTTCTGTGGATACCAATGGAACAAGGCTGGACAGACAGACAGTATAGTGTGGTTCTGTGGATACCAATGGAACAAGGCTGGACAGACAGACAGTATAGTGTGGTTCTGTGGATACCAGTTCATTTGCTACTTTAATTTAAGACAAAAATGTCTATATTCAGGAAGTAAATATGAGCAATTCTGTGGCAAATCATCTGCACCATTAGGGACATATAAAAATTCCCAATTGCTTTAAGTAGTGCGTTTAACCCATTGAATTCTAGAGAGGTCTTACCATATGGTATTACAGTGGAAGCCTCTGTAGCATTCAGGGTATTTAATCCTTTGATTGCCAGAGGGACACCCCACGCACTGCTTCACAATGCCTTGGATAGCCCTCTGTCACCCAAAGAGTTAAAGTCCCATTTAAATCTATGGAAATTTTTATTTACCTCCATAATTGCCCCTCTAGCTCCCTGAATATGACCTAGTGCATATTGGGAAACAGTATCATAAAGCATTGGGTAATACCAGATTTAATACATGTTAGTGTCACAGATATGGTACCAATGTTTTAAGTCATTTTGTAAGCGATGCTATCCCTTTAATATATCACCACACAAAATAGTGTTTTCACTTGCCGCATGCTACAAGCTATACAGACCCAGGAGTACAGGGCACAACAATATCTAAAAAAGTGCTATGTGTAAAAAAACATTCTGCAGTTTATTTTGTGATTAAAATCACTCTTTCTCTTTTGTCTATTGCGGAACACAGGATCCATAGGGTTAATCAGCTCCTGTTGGTAGCTTCTTAACCCCATGGTTCATGTGTTCCACAAAGACTACTAGAAAAAGGGTTTATCAGTAAGGACACAAAAATCCCCTTTCACGTCATATTGCATTAACATAGTTATTCTTTGTTATTGGGCTCAAATGTCATTTTTTGACATTGACAAATCTAAGGGTATTTTTTACTACCTGTAATGTTAGTTGACTTTTACTCGCTAGTATTATGGCTATAAAACTCACCTTTATTCCTGAGATATTTCTCCTAATAAAATAAAGATAAAACGAAGTATTACTATCCCTTTAACACTCATTATTCTATGCCTGTCTGTACTCGTTCGTTCATTTTGATGTTACTGTATAGTATATCTACCAGCATATCTTTCTTCAATCCGTATAGGTAGTTTACTGGCTCTTAGACATAGTGTAGGGGCCAGAGCAGCGTTAGTGGACCCCAATACACTGCGAAAGCATGTTTGTATCATTCTTTTCTCATTTTTAATGTGTATTTAATAAAGAGTTTTTTTCAGATTAAATTTTATTTTCCATTTCTTTGTCTGGTCACAATATTATAATGACCATTTGGGGAATTTTTTTGAATGCATCTCACTAGTAATGCTTTGTTTCCTGTCTATGGGGATTGGTTGTTTTTGGCATTTATTTTTTAATTACTTTGCACCCATCTGCCTAATAAATATGAAAGGCATAATCCCCATTTTTTGTAGGTAGTGCAATCTAGACTCCCCTTTGTTTTGGGTATATATATATATATATATATATATATACAGTTATCTATGTATTTCTCTATCAGTAGATATGTGTATGCATTAATATATGTATGTACACACATTTGTAAGAAAAAGGGTTAAATAAGTATCCTTTCTTTGTTTCTGAGCCCCTGACATTCCAGATCAGTGGTTCTCAGCCCATGCCCTCAGTGGCCACTAACAGGCCAGGACTTAGGAATTTCCCTGCTAGAACACAGGTGTGTTGATCAGAGGCTCAGTCGAATTGATTAACTCACCTGTGCTCTTAAAAGGAAATTCTAAAATCCTGGCCTGTTAGTAGCCACTGAGGGCATGGATTGAGAGCCACTGTGTTAGACATAGGACATTAGATATGAGAATACTAGACTAAGAGGAACATTCTCATTGATTTCAATGGAAGTATTAACCCATTTGAATGTTATCCAGACCTCCAATGCACTGTGAAGCAGTACATTTGAGACCTCTCTAGCATATAATGGGGTTAAACACCAGATTTCTATAATTGGGAATTTGGAGAGGTTTTTTTATTCCCTATGGTACATTTAGATTGTTTCCGAACCTCCCCATCTGATCCAAGTACATCGTTTTCTTGCAGATTGTTATTAAATCATTCTCATGTTGGGCTTCTTCCTCACAGTCAACAGAAATATAGCAATGTGCCTTGTCATTTCCATCACTTGTGTTATGAACTCACATTCTTCTCCGTCACCCCAACAATCCCGTCACACGGGGCCGTGGCTGGTCTTCTCAAAAGTCATACAAATCTGGCTTACACCCTCATGGATCAGCCTTTTATTGGAACTTTCAATGAGCAGTGCAACCTCCAATGTACCCAATGTGAAACATGAGCTAGAGATCCTATAGGCTGTTGTGCAGATCAGCCATGCTGCAACTTTACTCTGTTCCTATGTGAATGCAATAAAGTTGCAGCATGCTGGATCTTGGTGTATTCACATGTGGTAAGACTTGCCTGTTTAAAGGGATAGTAATGTTTCATAATAAAAGCAGCTCTAAATAATCATCATAGTATTTGGACTTTGGAGAGTGTTATTTCAATTCTGTCAGAGTTGTAGTACAAGAGTAATTCAATGATAAAGTATCCCCCTCCCACCCCTTTTACTGATGTAACACTGCTCAGCCAGATCAGAAGGGAGGTGCCCAGGTAGACTGCAGAGATGGACAATCTTCAATTAAGATAAGGGAAAAACCTGAAAAACTTGTCAAGGGGGCAGGGCTTTCATTGTTCTCATAGGAAGAAGATTGTCCCCTGCTGTTATCTGTCTGGTCTATGGACTGGATTCCACATCTGAGAAGAGATGGCTTATACTAGGTAAAAGGGGCGGGAGGGGAGACTTTGCTTATGAATATCTCTCAAACCATAAAGGTTTGAGAGATAAGACTTATATCGTTCTTCATGTTTTTTAATGCCTACAAAATAAAATAGAGATAAAACGAAGTATTACTATCCCTTTAAAAGGTACCAAGACCCATCAAGGATACCTTTTGTCACAGGTAAAAACACTAATGTGCCACCTCTGCGTTGATTTTACCCCATTAAAGGGGCTTGATTGATTTTTGTAAGAAATGACAATTTTCATGATGACACTGTTGTTAATTTACTATGTCCCATTGTTGCAGGATTACCTGTTGCCATCTGCCTTTCCAGAGTAAGTGGCTCTATGTTGGAACGGAAAGAGGAAATACGCACATTGTAAATATTGAGTCCTTTATTCTTTCCGGATACGTAGTTATGTGGAACAAGGCAATAGAACTGTAAGTACAAATCTTCTGGTTGCAGTTTTTGTTCCATCGTCATATTCTATGTAACACACACACACACACACACATATATGACTAACATTTCCTGCATCACACACACTTGAGGCCAGTAGTATGTTTGATTTCTGCATATTCCTCTCTACCTTTTTCACAGCTGGGATCAGACTGGGTTGGGGTACAAAGCCCTCCCTGTCTGCTCTTGTCCAAATCACTGCAAAGATTTAAGGTCTTAGAGTTGGCTATTGGCTTTGATTTGGCCGTGTGTGTGTGTGTGGTTTTGTGCCTCCCAGTGGACCTCTGAAGAATTTTGGGGTGGCAGACAGTGAATGGCAGAACAAGCTTTGGGAAGCACACAGTGTGTTTGTGTGTGTGTGTGTAGCAGACAGTGTGTTTGTGTGTGTGTAGCAGACAGTGTGTTTGTGTGTGTGTGTGTGTGTGTGTGTGTGTGTAGCAGACAGTGTGTTTGTGTGTGTGTGTGTGTAGCAGGCAATGTGTTTGTGTCTGTGTGTAGCAGACAGTGTGTTTGTGTGTGTGTAGCAGACAGTGAGTTTGTGTGTGTAGCAGACAGTGTGTTTGTGTGTGTGTGTGTGTGTGTGTGTGTGTGTGTGTGTAGCAGACAGTGTGTTTGTGTGTGTGTGTGTGTAGCAGGCAATGTGTTTGTGTCTGTGTGTAGCAGACAGTGTGTTTGTGTGTGTGTAGCAGACAGTGAGTTTGTGTGTGTAGCAGACAGTGTGTTTGTGTGTGTGTGTGTGTAGCAGGCAGTGTGTTTGTGTGTGTGTGTGTAGCAGACAGTGTGTTTGTGTGTGTGTGTGTGTGTGTAGCAGGCAGTGTGTTTGTGTGTGTGTGTGTAGCAGACAGTGTGTTTGTGTGTATGTGTGTGTAGCAGGCAGTGTGTTTGTGTGTGTGTGTGTGTGTGTAGCAGACAGTGTGTTTGTGTCTGTGTGTAGCAGGCAGTGTGTTTGTGTCTGTGTGTAGCAGACAGTGTGTTTGTGTGTGTGTAGCAGACAGTGAGTTTGTGTGTGTGTAGCAGACAGTGTGTTTGTGTGTGTAGCAGGCAGTGTGTTTGTGTCTGTGTGTAGCAGACAGTGTGTGTGTGTGTGTAGCAGACAGTGAGTTTGTGTGTGTGTAGCAGGCAGTGTGTTTGTGTGTGTGTAGCAGACAGTGTGTTTGTGTCTGTGTGTAGCAGACAGTGTGTTTGTGTGTGTGTGTGTGTAATAGACAGTGTTTTTGTGTCTGTGTGTAGCAGACAGTATGTTTGTGTGTGTGTGTGTGTGTGTGTGGCAGACAGTGAGTTTGTGTGTGTGTGTGTGTGTGTAGCAGACAGTGTGTTTGTGTCTGTGTGTAGCAGGCAGTGTGTTTGTGTCTGTGTGTAGCAGACAGTGTGTTTGTGTGTGTGTAGCAGACAGTGAGTTTGTGTGTGTGTAGCAGACAGTGTGTTTGTGTCTGCATGTAGCAGACAGTGTGTTTGTGCCTGTGTGTAGCAGACAGTGGGTTTGTGTCTGTGTGTAGCAGACAGTGTGTTTGTGTGTGTGTAGCAGACAGTGAGTTTGTGTGTGTGTAGCAGACAGTGTGTTTGTGTCTGCATGTAGCAGACAGTGTGTTTGTGTCTGTGTGTAGCAGACAGTGTGTTTGTGTGTGTAGCAGACAGTGTGTGTGTTTGTGTGTGTGTGTGTGTGTGTGTGTGAGACAGACAGTGAGTTTGTGTATGTGTGTAGCAGACAGTGAGTTTGTGTGTGTGTGTGTGTGTGTAGCAGACAGTGTGTTTGTGTGTGTGTTTGTGTGTGTGTGTGGCAGACAGTGAGTTTGTGTATGTGTGTAGCAGACAGTGAGTTTGTGTGTGTGTGTGTGTGTGTGTAGCAGACAGTGTGTTTGTGTGTGTGTAGTAGACAGTGTGTTTGTGTCTGTGTGTAGCAGACAGTGAGTTTGTGTGTGTGTGTGTGTGTGTGTGTAGCAGACAGTGTGTTTGTGTGTGTGTGTGTAGCAGACAGTGTGTTTGTGTGTGTGTGTAATAGACAGTGTTTTTGTGTCTGTGTGTAGCAGACAGTGTGTTTGTGTGTGTGTGTGTGTGTGTGGCAGACAGTGAGTTTGTGTGTGTGTGTGTGTGTGTGTGTGTAGCAGACAGTGTGTTTGTGTCTGTGTGTAGCAGGCAGTGTGTTTGTGTCTGTGTGTAGCAGACAGTGTGTTTGTGTGTGTAGCATACAGTGAGTTTGTGTGTGTGTAGCAGACAGTGTGTTTGTGTCTGCATGTAGCAGACAGTGTGTTTGTGTCTGTGTGTAGCAGACAGTGTGTTTGTGTCTGTGTGTAGCAGACAGTGTGTTTGTGTGTGTGTAGCAGACAGTGAGTTTGTGTGTGTGTAGCAGACAGTGTGTTTGTGTCTGCATGTAGCAGACAGTGTGTTTGTGCCTGTGTGTAGCAGACAGTGTGTTTGTGTGTGTGTGTGTAGCAGACAGTGTGTGTGTTTGTGTGTGTGTGAGACAGACAGTGAGTTTGTGTATGTGTATAGCAGACAGTGAGTTTGTGTGTGTGTGCGTGTGTAGCAGACAGTATGTTTGTGTGTGTGTAGCAGACAGTGTGTTTGTGTGTGTGTGTGTGTGTGTGTGTAGCAGACAGTGTGTTTGTGTGTGTGTGTAGCAGACAGTGTGTTTGTGTGTGTGTTTGTGTGTGTGTGTGTGGCAGACAGTGAGTTTGTGTATGTGTGTAGCAGACAGTGAGTTTGTGTGTGTGTAGCAGACAGTGTGTTTGTGTGTGTGTAGTAGACAGTGAGTTTGTGTCTGTGTGTGTGTGTGTGTGTGTGTGTGTGTGTAGCAGACAGTGTGTTTGTGTGTGTGTGTAGCAGACTGTGTTTGTGTGTGTGTGTGTGTAGCAGACAGTGTGTGTGTGTGCGTGTGTGTAGCAGACAGTGTGTTCGTGTGTGTGTAGCAGACTGTGTGTTTGTGCACGCGTGCCTACCAGCGGACAGTGGAAGAAGTCTGGGGTGGTTTAGTGCCTACCAGCGGACAGTGGAAGAAGTCTGGGGTGGTTTTGTGCCTACCAGCGGACAGTGGAAGAAGTCTGGGGTGGTTTTGTGCCTACGAGCAGACAGTGGAAGAAGTCTGGGGTGGTTTAGTGCCTACGAGCAGACAGTGGAAGAAGTCTAGGGTGGTTTAGTGCCTACCAGCGGACACTGGAAGAAGTCTGGGGTGGTTTTGTGCCTACGAGCAGACAGTGGAAGAAGTCTAGGGTGGTTTAGTGCCTACCAGCGGACAGTGGAAGAAGTCTGGGGTGGTTTTGTGCCTACGAGCAGACAGTGGAAGAAGTCTGGGGTGGTTTAGTGCCTACAAGTGGACAGTGGAAGAAGTCTGGGATGGTTTTGTGCCTACCAGCAGACAGTGGAAGAAGTCTAGGGTGGTTTAGTGCCTACGAGCAGACAGTGGAAGAAGTCTGGGTGGTTTTGTGCCTACCAGCAGACAGTGGAAGAAGTCTGGGGTGGTTTAGTGCCTACGAGCAGACAGTGGAAGAAGTCTGGGGTGGTTTTGTGCCTACGAGCAGACAGTGGAAGAAGTCTGGGGTGGTTTAGTGCCTACCAGTGGACAGTGGAAGAAGTCTGGGGTGGTTTTGTGCCTACAGGTGGACAGTTGAACAAGGCTGGGTTATCACACAGTTTACGTTGCTCAGGGCTACCAGCGGATACTGGGACATGGCTTTTCAGTGCACTGGTGGCCTTTAGCATTCAAGGGATTAAAAGCTCCATGGAAATTAAAGGAAAATGTCACACTATGAGTCCCACTTAATGGGCAATTATTTGTGTGGTTCTAAGGGAGCAGACTTAGCAAAAACCCAGTTTTGCACTACACATCCCCAAGCAGCAGGAACACAGCTGGGAAGTATTAGGCCTTCAGCATCAAATATATAGCTTGGGTGTGGCACCTCCACAGACCCTATGTGGCTGTCTTTCAAGCCCAGTACTGAGGGACTGTGGGGACTGGCAATAGAGCAGAACATGAGACTGAATCGAGAGACTTCATTCTCTTCCCGTGATACTAATGGGGGAACCTCGGAGGTCCCTCTTCTGGATGCTTTCTGGATGGTCTGCCTGGGATCACAATGCACCCCCAGCCTCACTGGCAGGTCTGCTCCCACTGGAAGAGAACTGCCTATTGAGCATTATCCATAAGATCGTTTCCCTTTAACTATTTAATGACTACACCCCTGTGGTCCTTGAGTCAATGAGAATTTTTATATGTAATACTGTCTATGTTATATGACATGAAGTTCTGTGTTGAATCATTTGCGCTCACATGCCATGCCTTGTGACATCAACACGCTTCTGACACACAACACATTCTTGTTTTTGTAATTTGCGTTTCATTTGTAATTAATTTGTACGTTTCAGGTTATTGGTATTGATCACTGAGGATGAAATAGCTTCACGTAAAATGTTATTGTTTTTGTTAGACTAATGATAATAGGATTAGTTTCAGTAGTAATGCAGTTTACTTACTAATTCTACTAATATCTCCTCGTTAGCAAAATGCTTTTAACCTCTTTTCTCAGAGTCCATGAAGAGACAAGATTTGAGAAGGCACAAAACAGGAACCCTCTTTATTCGAATAAAAGGAGAACAGAAACATACAAAATACTGTTCTAAAACTAATAAAGCCAGAGGTGGTATCTTATATACTAGTACCACCCCACGATTGGGTAACATTTTGGGTAACAACATGATACATTATGGTCTAAAAACGACAAGCATGATACATTTGTAGTCCAAAAGCAAAACAACATTATTGCATCCCCACCTCTTGGCATCTATCCACTATGATTATCTATATATCCACCCAATCATGTATATTTACCCTTCACCAATTATTATGCTACCCACCCACTAGTTCTCAGCTAGCAGAAATATCTTAAAGTGTTAGTAATGGCCAAAAAAAAGTTTTTTGCATTTAGAAGAGCTTAAAAAGATGAGCTACATGCAAAAAAAATGTATCTCTCAAACCGCTATGGTTTAAGAGATACAGGCGTTTGAAATTTGATCTCTCCTACTGACAGCTGTAAAGCTGTCATCAGGAGTTTCATGTCGGTCGACCAGGCACACGTTTTAGACCATTCCAATGAAGGGATTCCTTGTAAGTAACAAGATGGCGGCACTTCTCAAGTGCCTCCGTGTCAACCGACACAAATCTCCTGCTATAGTTATCTTGGTATTTGAGGTCCATGCAGCTTCTCCATATCCGCAGTTCTATGCGCCACAGTCCCTTGAACTCTGTGGAGGACTGAGGTGGGATACGGAGTAGTAACCCTAGTAACTCCTATCTGGAGACGTGCTCTATTCACCTAGGTTTGTCCCTAGTTTTTCCTATTGGACATGGATTTACTTGCCTACATATCTTAACCCTAGTTTTTCCTGTCTGGGCATAGATCTACTGGTATATCTTTAACCCTAGTGGGGCATAGATCTACTTGCATGTCTGCGTTTAACCCTTGTTTTTCCCCATTTGTCCATAGATCTTCTGATATATACTTAACCCTAGTATTTCCTATCTTGGCGTGGATCTACTAGCATATATCTAACCCTCGTATTCCCTATCTGGCCATTGCTGTACTGGCATATACTTACTCCTATCTGGGCATCAGTCAAGCCTTAGTGCTTCCTCTCTGGCTTTAGATCTATTGCATTTACCTTTAGCACTGCTATTCCTCTGGGTGTGGATCTATTTTCATATGTGTCTTCTCCTAGTAAGCTCCATGTCTGGTTCTATGTTTATGGGTGTTTCTATGTATATGTTTCTATATGTGTATATATTTGTATATGTGTATCGGTTACGTTGACTGCACTCTTTTTGGTTGCCCCATTTTCCTACCTACTTCCTCCAGCGTTGTTGGGGTTACCCCACTTTGCCTATTTTTCTGCCTTTGGGTGCTGGCACTCTGTCTGGCGGGGCTGAGGGGGTTCCCAGTCAGGTGGAACAAGCTGGCCGACCTGCATTGGGACTTCCCTCCGCTTTCGGCGCACAGACTGTGCAGTTCTACAGTATCATGGTGCGTTCCTTTCTATGCATGTTTACTACCTGTCTATTCCCCTTATTAGTCCATGTCTGCAGCTACGACTCACATGACCCCAGAAGTGGTAAGTACTGCACATGATGCCCCCATTATTTTTGAATCTGCCTTCCCTGGGATGGCAGCTTGGTTTCATCCTGCAGGAGAACCTTATATTTAGTGCAGACATACTGTCCATGGCTCAATTTATTTTATTTGATATACGGCTAATTCTGCTGGCGCAGGTGGTACCCTGCTTTGACACCACAGCTATAGGTGGTTATGACTGGTGCGGCTCCGACCCACTACCCTGACCCTCACTTCAGAAGGAGGAAGTACATCTGAGGAAAATGACAGAGGGGGACGGAGCCGCACCATTCATAACTGCCTTAGGTCCATGAAGCATTCAGGTGCTTATCCTGACTCCTGTTGTACTACCATTTATTTTCTGATGGGCATTGGGTCCTGTTATCCCCTCCCATTTCTGGTTTAGTCTGGGAATGCCTCCCTTTAGCACATTCCCACATGTCTTATGGCCAGCTTTGTTTTTGTTCGGCTTAGTCCCCACACACGAGATCCTCTTCTCCAGAGGAAGTTATATATATACTGATGAAATGAGTATATGCCTATGCCAAGTATGGACCACTTTGATTTGTGCGGCTTAGTCCCACACATGACCCTATCCTCAGGAGGAAGATATTTTGTGGAAATGTGATCCAGGGGCTAACCCAGTTTCTGGTTGTTGTTTTTTGCTGTATGTGATCCCACCTGTTGTGTCTTTTTTTTTTATTGCTCCACATATGGGTAGCTTTGGTTGATGCGGCTTAGTTCCTTGCTATATGTTTTACTTTAGGGGAATATTTTTGCAGGGTTTCTTTTCTTACCTCAGGGACGTGGGGGACAGACTCTTCCGCTTCTCCTGCTGATGTTTTTTTAGTTTTGTTTCCTTCTGTTCCATGGGTGTTACTGCCGGCCTGAAGGTCTCTTTGTTCCCATCTTGTTTCTGCTCATCGGTCTCGTCTGGGGGGCACCACGCTCAGTTGGCTAGTGGCCTTGGCTGCGTATCTTGGCGTCTCTAATGGTTTGGGGATTTCCCCGTTCCAGCTTTTTGGTTTTCTGGGATCGTACCTGCCTGGGATACCTCTGGGTTGACTGTTTGTATTGCGATTTTGCTCGTGGCAGCTGCCTCATGCATATTTCTGTGGGTTCAGTATGGCCTCTTTGGCGCATGGTGCGCTTCTTGATTCTGTGTTGTTTGCTTTCGTTCCCATCGTGTTTTTCTGTTTCTCTGAGGTAGGCCTCTACTGCGAGTCCTCTGTATCTCTAAGACTTTGCGCCGAGTCATTTTCGGTGGTTGGACGTCCTGTTTGTTGGTGTAATTGCATCTGTTGGCTCTCTGCTGCATTTTGTGTTTCTGGTGATCAGTGTGTTTCGGTTGGGACTTGCTTTTCTGCCCTGGTCTCCCTGTGTCTTCCGCAAAGTTGATCTTTTTCTCTTTGGCGGATTGTCCACCTGGCAGGACTCTTTGCCCCTAAATGGGTCTTGTTTTTCCTTTTAATTATAGCCGTTGAATGCTAGAAAACTCTCCAGGGCATTGTGTAGCAAAATGATGGACTTCTTTCTGGTATTCAAAGGGTTAAAATCCCTATTTGAATAAAGGGACAATTTGATTTGTCCGCTATAATGCAGTTGGTTTCCCCAGAGTTACTTCTCTTTTGTTTTGTGCATACGGCCCTTTGTGCAGCTCACAGCACTATATTTCAGGGCACCTCAGAACATAAGGTTTTTTATTTAACCCCTTAGGGACCCTTGACGTACCAGGACCATCACGGTCCTTGAACTACTCAAGGACCGATGACGGTCATGGTACGTCACGTACTTTTTACTTACAGCGCTCTACCGGGAGCGCTGTAAGTAAAAATAGGGCATGAAATAGACCGCTCTAAGATCGGAGCGATCTCTTTCAAGCCCCATAGTGACGCGCCGATACATGCAACAGGTCACGTGTACCAGCGCGTCAAAGTGCCCCTATGCGGTCGTTATGGGATGGAAATGTCCCATAACCTCCGGTCCTTAAGGGGTTAAACATTTGTTTCAAGAAGATAATTTCACTTTAAAATACAAACAAATGCTGGGACCTTCTCTCAATATTTGATTATTTTATTGGAATAAAGAACAATCTGGTTCCCAAGCTTTAGCTTGCGCCCGTAGCAGAACTGTGTGATGGAAGATGAATTGAGAATGATAACTGATTATAATAAGTGACATTTGCAAAACTAAATCCATCACCCAAAATGTGGGTTTCCTCAGAGAGATCAGCACCGATAACGGTATTGTGTAGACTGTTAGGATGAAACGCTGAAGCATTTTCTCAGACATGTTTTATGTTGTGGCATTTAGAAAACGATCACAAATCTAGCAAGTTTGCAATTAATAAAGGTATTTATTTTCTTCCTTCCATTCCGGTACTTGAAAACTGAATGAGGCATAAATCATATTTTGCAGCGATAACCTTTATTTTTATAGCTAGTCCATATCTCCAAAATCCTTAGCAGTTTTCCATAATGACCCTTTTCTGATCTGTTCTGGTTAACACATTAAAGGGATAGAAGTGCTTGAAAATAACTTTATTTAAATCTGTTGTTTAAAATGTGTGACTGGTGTCAGTCACAGACTATAAAACGCAGCCCTTCTGAAGTTAATAAAGTTTTATCCTCCTCTCCTTACTCCATCCACTGTCAGTGACATCGCATACTGGGAACTTCTTGGTCTTGGCTCTGCAGAGAGAAGCCCTGTGATGCTGATGATGATATGTTGTAGGGTTTATCCCCCTGAGTAAAACAAGAGTACTCCCACTGCTGAAAGGTGTTTCATTGAAAAGTTATTAATTTTCAAAGTTGAATTTTTTAGGTGCAATATCACAGTGGCCTGAAATTGTACAGTGGCGGTGTTGCTACACGATCCTATGGACAGCTCTGGTCCCGAGACCATAAATCTCCATAGGATGGTGTAGCAACAGCGCCACTGTACAATTTCAGGCCACTGTGATATTGCACCTTAAAAATTCAACTTTGAAAATTAATAAGTTTAGAATGAAACACCTTTCAGCAGTGGGAGTAGTCTTGTTTTACTCAGGGGGATGAACCCTACAACATATTTGTTTTTTACATTTTAAATATTACTATCCCTTTAAAACCAGAGTCTCCAGGGTAAAACCTGAGAGTTCCCAGCTATGGACATTAGTCCTTCAGCAGAGATGGAACTGGAAATGTCGGACAATCGGACAAGTGAACAGACTAGACTGAAATTCCATCTCTTTGAGTCTCTTTACTGTGTCCTGAGCAGATACCTGACAGTTGGTTCTCAGGACACAGTAAAGAGATATAGAGAGAGTGAGGACTTTTACCAACTCCAGCTCCGTATCCTATGGAAATGTTGGCGTCTATTTACCGACCATGAAAAGGGTGACTTCATATTGTTGCCTGCATTGCAATTCGTTGGATACCTCTCTGTCACTCAGAGGGTTAAATGAAAAAGTCTACTGCTCCTTTAAAAAGAAAACACAAGCTGCAATCTTTGTCTCATTCTGATTTTTGCATTTTTTTTATCCTGTTTCCCTGTTGGATTTTTCCAGACCTGAACTGAAAGTTTCCTTATTTTTTCTTTTTGTTTGGGATTGAAAAATGCCAATGACCACAGTGCGCCACATGTTCACACACAATACCGTGGATCCGTTCTGTGGCGAACCACTCGTACCACAGAGAAGAAATAATCATTGGCACTGATTTAAATGTGACTTATTACTGCTTGACCCTTTGAGTGCCATAGGGGTACGGAACACATTGCAAAGCAATGCGTTCTGTACCCTCTGGCACTCAGAGGGTTAAATGTCTGTGTTCTCCAACACAATTGATTTAAGTGGGGTTTTTAACCCCTCGAATGCTAGCTAGATCTCCAGAATGCTTTAACGCTTTCAGTGCCACAGATACCTCTCGCACTGAAATGGTTAACCATTTGAGTGCCAGAAGCACTCAGAGGGTTAAATCATGGGGGAACCTAGTTGTTCGTTCACTTTGGAATTTCTCCAGTTCTACTCAGTAAATCAGCCTCATTTTATAACGAAGAAACACAGAATTTTAAAGGAGAGCTAGCACCATGTATTACTAACCCCCACTTTCCTTATTATGACCAGAAAATCCTTATGGCACCTGTGAATTTTCCCCTTGCGCTTTTGTTTGAAATAACATCCCCAGTCAGCCCCGTATGTTGCGTCCGTGGAGGAGGACATGACGGTTACTGGCAGTTGTCTGAAACCGATGCAAGCAGGCTTCTTTTTAACCCTTAATGGATCAGAGAAGTTTGCAGTGCATTGCACATGCACACCCCCAGTCCATGAAGGGTTAAAATTACTATGTGCACAGAACAGAGTTTGAGGCTTTGTGGTCCTGCAAGCAACTGTCATGTCGGTCTCTGCGGATGACATCCAGGACTGATTAAAGCCAGGACAACCATTGCTTGGATTCTGTTGCTGCTGGATACTGATTGCTGTGCCATCTGTGTGCCACGTCTTTGTCATCTGCTCAGTAAGCAGGCCGAGCTCCAGTGGAGGGATGGCTTCCTCCTGTCTCCTGTGCTGGTAACTTGGGAGGCTTTGCTGTTCTGCAAGTAAAATCAGAATACTGAATGGGTTTAGGAATCATTTACAAGGAACATTGTTAGAATATGTGGCAGACGTCCAAACTGACATCCACTTTCCAATTATTATCTCTCTGCAACAAGACAAGCCCATTTCCAAAAATTCATAATGGAGGTGAAACAGACATTCTCCATCCTTCCTGACTTTACATATTATTGTAGAATGTGTAAAACCAAATTTACTATATTTTATTATTTGTATTATTATATCAATCTTCAGCTACTTTTTTTACACATTTAGCTCAGTCCTCAGCGCTACTCCTAGATGTCTCCAGTTGACTTCGTTTAACGGCTTAGTAACAATACTGAAAAAATTATGCTGTGAATGATGTCTGCTGGAAAGTGAACATTTTTATAATGAAACATAGACCTGAGTCACAGGGGTCTAAGGTGCTTGCACTCCAGATCACTCATGTTTCAGTCCTCTGTGGAGAAAACATGGCTGCAATCAGGATTGGATTGTAGTACAATACCATCCTACATAAACATACAAATGTACTCTCAGTGCTACTCAGTTTCTCCTGTGGTTTGTCCACTAGAGGATCACCGCAATACTAACTATAGCACCTATATGTTTGTACTATTATACATGTAACTACAATGTATAAAATCAATGCTAGCTTGTATTTAACCAGTAAGGTATAAACAGGATGCTATTATAATACGTAAATAATTACAATCAGAATCAGCAGTGTATATCAGAAGCTTAAAGGAATTTCTCAAACATTAATTCAAGGGTATAGGTTGTCTCCAAATCTTCTTACACTTCCAAATCGGACCTGCAGCTCTTCCCTATGGGCCGTCGGATCTGCCCTCCGTTAGTATGCAAAACAAAAAAAGAAGAAAAGGGGACAGTGCAGAAAGTCCTCTAAGTGTTATCCGACAAAAGATACCATCCACTCAACACTTGTTCAGCCTTCCCACACCCTTCAAGCTGGGTAATCACAGAACAAAGAGGCTCCCACCGCCTCTGTGTATACTCACTTTGACTGGATCTGACCTCCAGTCACGGTCTCCGGCTCTCCACATCCACGTTGGCTCCACCTCTCGTCGCTCTTTCTCCTCGCCCAATCGAGATATAAAATAGTGTCCCAGTCTAAGTATCCAAAGATATACGGGACCATAATACACGATCGGGATCTCAGAGGATGATAACAATGAATTCCAGGGGGTTCCAAACGTAATGGGAGATAAATAATTTATTATATAAAATAATATTTAGTTAAAATCATTACATAGACCACATTTATATACGGTCATAGATTGGCATAAATAACAGCCCAACGCGTATCGCGATTACTCTATCGCTTCATCAGGGGCATCCTGGGGCCATGCCCCTGATGAAGTGATAGAGTAATCGCTATACACGTTGGGCTGTTATTTATGCCAATCTATGACCGTTTATAAATGTGGTCTATGTAATGATTTTAACTAAATATTATTTTATATAATAAATTATTTATCTCCCATTACGTTTGGAACCCCCTGGAATTCATTGTTATCATCCTCTGAGATCCCGATCGTGTATTATGGTCCCGTATATCTTTGGATACTTAGATTGGGACACTATTTTATATCTCGATCGGGCGAGGAGAAAGAGCGACGAGAGGTAGAGCCAACGTGGACGTGGAGAGCCGGAGACCGTGACTGGAGGTCAGATCCAGTCAAAGTGAGTATACACAGAGGCGGTGGGAGCCTCTTTGTTCTGTGAGTACCCAGCTTGAAGGGTGTGGGAAGGCTGAACAAGTGTTGGGTGGATGGTATCTTTTGTCGGATAACACTTAGAGGACTTTTTGCGCTGTCCCCCTTTCTTCTTTTTTGTTTTACAATACCATCCTGCACAGACCTCCATATTGGCTGTCCCTTGTGGTCTGTGTGTGGGCGGAGAGTACAGGAGCATTAGCAGACCACAAAAGGACAGTGAAGGAGCACTGATCTGAAGGTCTGTGGCAGGGTGTACCTTATGCAAAAGACATTGTGGGTTAGGCAGGGGAAATCCTTAGATCTCTCCAACCAGCCCACAACCATGTGACCCAGTAGAGAATGCCCGATCCCCTGATAGGATTATCATCCCGTAGCTGGCCTTTGTAGTGTTTTTACCAGTATGCACTAGTTGGTAAGTGCCTCACTACCATACCTGAGAACTTCCTCCTGTGGAGCATGTAATCAGGCTTATGTTAATGGCACAATCCTTGTCATAAAGTGGGGGAGGTTTAATTGGGTAGGGCTTAAAGGAGCAGTCAACTTTTTTTTATGAAAACACGTATTTGACAGAGCATATCCTGCTGAATAAAACAAGGTCACTCCCATCGCTGTCAGATGTTTTATTCAAATATTATAGCAGTTCAAATAATCAGGAAGTGTATTTACTGTGTTTACTTCCTGATAGTTCTAACTGACAGGAAGTGACTCAGCAGTTTCTCTCACATTCTATGGAGAACTGTATGTCTCTGACTTTTCCGACTTTCCTCACCATTAGAATCTAACAGGAAATCTAATTAGAATTTGACCACTGCTAATGTAAGAAAACATGGGTTTAAACTGTAATAACTCTGGAAATATAAATCTCTCGGCAGTGGGAGTACCCTTATTTTACTCCATAGGAAAATCCCTACAATATATATTTTTTCATAAAAAATGTTTACTACTCCTGTAAATGGGATTGTGCTGGGAAATGAGTGGAGCCAGCTGGGAAGGAGGAGAAATGGGAGGAACAGGGTGGGAAGGAGGTTAAATGGGAGGAATTGGTGGGAAGGAGGAGAAATGAGAGGAACGGGGTGGGAAGGAGGAGAAATGGGAGGAACGGGTGGGAAGGAGGAGAAATGGGAGGAACTGGGTGGGAAAGAGAAGAAATGGGAAGAATGGGGTGGTACGGAGGAGAAATGAGAGGAACAGGGTGGGAAGGAGGAGAAGTGGGAGGGAAGTGGAAGGAACAGGGTGGGAAGGAGGAGAAGTGGGAGGGAAGTATGAGGAACAGGGTTGGAAGGAGGAGAAGTAGGCAGGAAGTGGGAGGAACAGGATGGGAAGGAGGAGAAGTGGGAAGAATAGGGTGGGGAAGGAAGAGATGTGGAACGAACAGGGTGGGAAGGAGGAGAAATGGGAGGAACTGGGAGGGAAGGAGAAGAAATGGGAGGAACAGTGTGGGAAGGAGAAGAAATGGGAAGAATGGGGTGGTACGGAGGAGAAATGGGAGGAAAGGGGTGAGAAGGAGGAGAAATGGGAGGAACAGGGTGGGAAGGAGAAGATATGGGAAGAACAGGGTGGGACAGAGGAGAAATGGGAGGAAAGGGGTGGGAAGGAGGAGAAATTGGAGGAACAGGGTGGGAAGGAGGAGAAATTGGAGGAACAGGGTGGGAAGGTGAAGAAATTAGAAGAACGGGGTGGGAAGGAGAAGAAATTAGAAGAACGGGGTGGGAAGGAGAAGAAATGGGAGGAAAGGGGAGGGAAGGAGTAGAAGTGGGCATAGTTAGTCAGGAAACTCTCCACAGCCAGAGATTAATCCTCTGTCCCCGGAGAACTGGTAATTAACACTATATACAGAAATCTCCTGGGCAGATCCAGAGAGCTCCCAGGTGTGTTCACTACCCATCGCACCCTGCGGCCCCATTTGATTTTCTTAGCAGATACGATATTTCTACTCTGCCATTTAGGATCAAATAGCCACATTGCTATCGTCTCTGTTTAGGAAATATATCCTGTGGAGCAGACAACAATTTTACCAAACAGTGCCTTTTTAGGGTGACCACATTTCCGTCCTGCCATTCCGGGACGTGGTCACCCTACAAAAGCCTCTTCATCGCCCTACCTTGAGTCCCTGGTGGTCTAGCGGCGTGGAAAGTGCTCTGTGCCTCCTCCGGCACAGAGCTGAAGCTCCCGCGCGCTGTGCTCAGTAATGCAGAGCGCTGGGAGATGATGTCATCTCCCAGCGCTCTGTATTGCTAGAGCGCTTGCCTCCAGATCAGGCTCAGCTGCATTGCCGCCCTGGATGTCAGCCTGCAAGCGGTGTGTCATATCATGGACGCCGCGAGGGAGCGCTGGTTTATGCTACCAAGCGCTCCCTCGCGGCGTCCATGATGTGATACACCGCTTGCAGGCTGACATCCAGGGCGGCTTGGCTTCATTCCGGGACACTTCATTGTCCCGGGTGGAGATGACCCGGGACGCGGGACATAGCCCTGAAATAAGGGACAGTCCCGGACATTCCGGGACCCGTGGTCACCCTATGCCTTTTGCAGAGTGGACATAACACACAGACAAACCAAGACTGATGTATCAAGGAAAAGGGATACAGTTCTACAGATTCCATAAAGCGCTGTTTGTGAAAGGAGCAGTACACTTTTTTTTATGAAAACCGATATGTTATAGAGCTCTTCCTGCCGAGTTAAAGATAGCCACTCTCACCACTGTCAGTTTATTTTTTTTCAAAAGCTATAACTGTTCAAATAAGGCAATTACAGTGTGATTACTTCCTGAAAGGGCTAACTGACAGGAAGTGACTCAGCAGTCTCAAAATAGAAAGTAACAGAATTAATGATTAGAATTGGACCACTGGAGGTCACTGGTAATGTAAAAAAAAGCCTCAGGTGTAAACAGTAATAACTCTGGAAATATGCATTAGGAGTACCCCTATTTTATTCAGGAAAAGGAAAAAAAACGTACAATGTATGTAAATCATAAAAAACGTTTACTGTCTCTCTAAGGCTGTTAAAAATAAAATGTCAGTGTCAAAAGGTTAAGGCTGATACACTGAAACAAAGTGGAGAAATTCTGGAGAAAAGCAACCGCACAGTAGGGAACAAACACAAATGCCCATTGATATAACCCTTTGTGTTTCAGAGGGGTGCGCAACACATCTCCAAAGCATATTCAAGGGGTTAAAATCCCCATTTACATCAATGGCAGTTTGGTTAATTTTTATTTGTTCCCTGTAGTGCAGCTGATGTGCTACAGAATTGACTCCATTTTTACTTGGTACCTCAACCTCACTGTCTGTGTGTGTCTGTGAGGCTGCTGTGCTATGGGAAACTGGAGCAATTCTGGGGCAAATGAACATCCTATTGATTTGAATGGGCCTTTTAACTATTGAATGGTACAGAAGTTTCAATCACTCATATTTACACACATATACACACACACACACACACACATACATGCACACATATATACATGCACACACATATTCATATACATACATGCACACATATATACACATGCATACATGCACACATATATACACATACATACATGCACACATATTCACATACACACTATATATACATACATACACTACTGGTCAAAAGTTTTAGAATACCCCCATTTTTCCAGTTTGTATTGAAATTTACGCAGTTTAATGTCTCAATGTACTCTGAAAATAAAGCATAGAACAAATAAACAATTGGACGTTAAAAAGAAATAATGTAATCGTTTTCCTTAACAAAATGTAATCTAAATTTTTGACTCCTCAAAGTAGCCACCTTTTGCAGATATAAGAGCCGAACACACATGTTTTGGGTCATTATCTTGCTGTAGGATGAACCCCTGAGAAGCTAGGCGTGTACCAGAGGGTATTGCATGGCTTCAAAATGCTGTGCTAGGAGTATTGGTTCAGGGTGCCACTCACTCTGTGCAAGTCGCCGACTCTGGATCCAGCAAAACAGCCCTAGGCCATCACGCTTCCTCCTCCATGTTTGACAGCTGGTGTCATACACTGAGGAACCATCCGTTCGCCTACTCTATGGTGTAAAAAAAACATGCATGAATTTTTGATTTTTGAATTTTGATTCATCGGTCAATAAGACCTTCCAGTCTTCAGTAGCCCAGGCAAAAAAAATTGGAAAAATAGGGGTGTTCTAAAACTTTTGACCTGTATTGTGTATATATATATATATATATATATATATATATATATATATATATATAGTGTAGGACAAAATGGGCAGCACCCGTGGGACTTAAACTTGAAAAATGTATTAAAGAATTAGGCAAAGCAAATGGTCAACGTTTCGGTCCAACTGACTCAGTTATTGTTGTCTTGAGAAAGGTCCTGTTGGACCGAAACGTTGACCATTTGCTTTGCCTATTTGTTTAATACATTTTTCAAGTTTAAGTCCCACGGGTGCTGCCCATTTTGTCCTACACCTATCTCTATTAGGGATTGTGCACCTGGGCATTTTGATCTGTTAGAGTGAGTGCTGTCCACCATCTTGTGCTGTATATATATATATATATATATATATATATATATATATATATCTTCCTTATGTAATACTAGTGTAAAAGCCCGTGTACATGGGCCAAGGTCTGGGTAATGTTAAGAGGCCGCTACCTAACTGCTCCACGCGATGCAGTCTTGCGTCGTTTCACTCACATGATGCAATCATGCGCAGTAGAGACTGGCCAAACGCGCGCAGTCTCTACTGCACATAACAGCTTCTGACAAACATCCTAGCGAATTATTATATAGGATAATTTGCTATGATGTGAAGCTCCCTGTGTGCGTAACAGCAGAGATTGCCCAAGTGACGCAGTCACGAGAAGTAGTCATGTGCAGCAGAGACTGCCTGAATACTCTGGCCCCCAGTCAGAGGCACAGCCAATCCGGAGCAGGACATCCCGAACGGCCCACCCCCGTCCCCACCCCCCAGGGCAGCAGAAGATATATAAGAAATAGTATGGCGCTATTATTGATACACTAAACATGATATAAAATATAGAGATGCTAGCGGCTGCTACAATCCAAAGGCCCTATACAGCAAAGAACCTATTACAGATAGATACCAAAAAACAATTATAACTGAGAGTGCCTCTACATCTCAAACTATAAAAATGTAATAATAGATATATTTACAGTGCAAATGCAAAATACACTTATATTGGGTAAAATCACTACATACAAGTACTAATTTATGGTGCCATAATAACACCTAAACGTATGAATCTAGAAAAAAATTGTAGGAAAAATTAAATAAAAAATAGTTAAATTAAAGTTTCTAATAGAAGCCCAATATTGTGTAAAGCTCACGATTGGTGGAATGTTTGCGCGCAGGTTCTCCAGCCGAATGGTAACAGATACTTGTTATTTCACAGCAATAAAGATTTTGGAGTACCCTGGCAATTAAAGGGTACTATAAACGCTTTGGTGTTCCCCAGCAGGTATACTCCCCCGTCTTTAGGCTCCTATAGCGGGCAGATTCCAGATATATGGGTGCACGCTTCAATTTAGAAATGAGAGATCCTCAGCATATATACTCCCCCGTCCCCATGTGTATACACACACGCACACATATATATATATATATATATATATATATATATATATATACACACACACACACATACAGACACACACATACATATATAAACCATACATATATAAGCCATACATATATAAAAACACAATATATACATACATACTGACACACATTCACACTCACACAGTTACATACATACACTCTCATATCTACTAACCTCTGATGCCCACCAGACAGACCTTTCAGGTAATGTAGTGTTTCCCTACTAACTGGTTATGTATTTTACATTTTCAGATCTACAAAGACTCACCCAGGTCCAGTTGTACATTTAAGTGATACCCCTAGAGATGAAGGGAAGGTAAGAATATGTATATTTTTTCATTTTTAATAAAAAATGTAAGATATTATGTCTACGTTTTTGCAATTCACTCCAAATCATGTACTGTGTTTATTGACCGATAATGATAATGATAATAATAATGTAGTAATGAAAACACATACTGCTTAATAATTTATTTATCCCATTTTTCTGAGCACATATCTGTAAGTGATATCCTTAGAGATGGTACCAGTATTGGGACCTCATTTTCTTGCCCTTTACCTTCCCTACATTTTATTTAATTTCCTTACTTGATAAAAATTATTTTTTGCATCATTTAAAGTTATGTTAGGTTAAAGATAACAGTAGGAACAGTTATCCCTGGGTGGTGTCCACATTTTTAACTCAGTGGTTCCCAAAAAGGGTGTCATGGCACATTTATTTGTCATAAAACACAAAAGTATCAAAATGCGTGTAAGTAGACCAAACCACACATTTTTTTTTATCTGCACACACCTAAAAATTCACTCTCTTTCCCTGGTGCCGCTTTAAAAATAAGCTGAAAACATTATAGCTACTAAAGTCTGTCATAGGGTCCCCAGACATTTGCCAGAAGAGCTTATCACATCAGGCATAGACACATATATGAACATCATCAGTATTACCTTTAAATCCAGGTGGTTATCTAGAATCTGATCCATCCTGATGGTAGTGCCAGTAGTCCTCTTTACTTGAGTCTCAAACCACCCTGTGCTCTCCAGTATAAACTACAATTTCATAAAGTACATACATGAGATGAGAAGAGAGACCGTGGCTCACCATAACACACCATGCTATACCTCACCATACCACACCACATCACATCGTACCATACCATACCATATCATATCATACCATACCATACCATAACACTATATAAAACCACTTGCTTGCTTTTTGGCTGTTAAAAGCAGGTACAAAGATTAGAACATCCTGAGACAATGGAAGCAGCACATACGGCCCCTGAGGCTGGTTAGTTTATGAAATTCTCCAGCACGGCAATCCATAGCATAAAGCAAACAATTCACAGCCCCAAACACACAGACAATTGTGTCATATCCTCTCGGTACTTTATCGTAAAACATGAAACTTCTAATTACAGCACCAAGCGCAGCCCACACAGGCATTTCTATGGCATCCTATGGAGAACTTTTGCCTATAGAGTGTAATACTAACACCTCCCTCCACCTCGTTGTGGCAGTTTGAGTTGAATTAAGTTTTGAGTGACACCCCCCCCCCAGCACTGATATAGTCCTTGTTTTACTGTGCTGAAAACAATCCACTGCAGGGTGAAAGCCTCCTCAGCAAGTCAACAACTTCAGTTTTGTGCTTTTTATTGCCACCGTGTACCAACAAATTTGGTAATTTTATCTACCCATCTTGTCTTGTCTTTCGTCTTCCTGAACGTTTAGTATTGAGTGAAATCCATTTCAAAATTACTTTGGTCCATCTACCTATTTCCATTTCAGGTGCTTTACTCTTTTGATGATGTCATAGACCTTTGTTTGCTGATTAAAACATGCACGTGTTTTTCAGTCTCTTTATGTTATGTTCAAATTCGATGTGCCATGCTTCTCTTTATAACCTTAAGTTTTTGTATGGCTATGGCATTCAGTGTCCATGTTTCCCTGAAGTAGTATCAAACGGATATGAAATACGTAGGCGTTTTAGATTTGAACAATTTTATGTTGACATACTTGCTTGGTGCTATGCAACAAATTACTGCTCACCGCACTGACTTGATACAGGAGACACTCCGCCAATACAGATATATCCCTTCACAGGCACCGATCCATCTCTGCCTGCTGAACCAGATATAGGAGATCGGGAGTGATTATATAAAGACGGGAGAGAGTAGTCACTGGAATCATCTCTACCCGCTACTCATCTCTGGCTATAATGAGTTGTCTCCTTACATCACTGTGAATACCATTCTTAAAGGGATAGTAATGTTTCATAATAAAAGCAGCTCTAATTAATCATCATAGTATTTGGACTTTGGAGAGTGTTATTTAAATTCTGTCAGAGTTGTAGTTCAAGAGTAATTCAATGCTAAAGTATCCCCCTCCCGCCCCTTTTACTGATGTAACACTGCTCAGCCAGATCAGAAGGGAGGTGCCCAGGTAGACTGCAGAGAGGGACAATCTTCAATTAAGATAAGGGAAAAACCTGAAAAGCTTGTCAAGGGGGGCAGGGCTTTCATTGTTCTCATAGGAAGAAGATTGTCCCCTGCTGTTATCTGTCTGGTCTAGCAACCAGATTCCACATCTGAGAAGAGATGGCTTACACTAGGTAAAAGGGGCGGGAGGGGGATACTTTATCATTCAATTACTCTTGTACTACAACTCTGACAGAATTGAAATAACACTCTCTATGGCTCAAATACTATGAAGATTAATTGGAGCTGCTGTTTTTGTGAAACATTACTATCCCTTTAAGACAGGAGGGACTTGTATTAAATGGAGCTGTGGTGTTAGTTGATGGACTACAACAAAGAGGAGGTCCCCTGCCTGCATGCTAAACCTTTGTGAACTTTTTTATAATACTATGCACAGGCTTTATGTTTATATCCTATATAATAATTCGCTAAATCGTGTGTAACGCCACGACATGCACAGTAGACACTGCAGAATACCTTTGGGGCCAATCAGATGCCTCCCTGATGGTATTGCATGATGGATAATTATCTGCCTGTACTTCTAAGCATTGAGGAGACTATTAATTCTGACCAAATCCCCAACTCCATTTGGAGAAATGCAGCCCCACACTTGCAAGGAACCTCCACCATGCTTCACTGTTACCTGCAGACACTCATTATTGTACCACTCTCAAGCCCTTTGGTGAACAAATTGCCTTCTGCTACAGACAAATATTTCAAATTTTGACTCATCAGTCCAGAGCACCTGCTGCCATTTGTCTGCACCCCAGTTCCTGTGTTTCCGTGCATTGAGTCACTTGGTCTTGTTTCCACATTGGTGGTATGGCTTTTTGGCCACAGGTCTTCCATGAAGACCACTTCTGACCAGACTTCTCGCGGCAGTAGATGGGTGTACCAGGATCCCACTGTTTTCTGCAAATTCTGAGCTGATGGCACTGCTGGACATCTTCCGATTGGGAAGGGAAGTAAGCATGATGTGTCCTTCTTTGCAGCACTAAGTTTCCTTGGCTGACCACTGCGTCTACTGTCCTCAACGTTGCACATTTCTTTGTGCTTCTTCAAAAGAGCTTGGACAGCACATCTGGAAACCCCTGTCTACCTTTAAATTTCTGCATGGGAGAGACTTTGCTGATGCAAAATAACTACCTTGGTCTTGTTGCTGTGCTCAGTCTTGCCATGGTGTATGACTTTTGACATTAAACTGTCTTCAGTAACCTCACATTGTTAGCCAAGTTTGACTGTTCCTCACCCAGTTTTATTCCTCCTACACAGCTGTTTCTGTTTCAGTTAATGATTTGTTTCAGCTTACATATAAAATCACTATCATTAGCACCTAACTAAATGTCTATAAAATCCCTGACTTTGTGTAAGTGTACCCAGAAGAATTGATGCTGTTTAGAAGTCAAAGGGTGGTCACACCAAATATTGATTTGATTTAGATATTTATTCTGTTCACTCTCTATGCCTTTTGTTAATTGATAAAAAAACTATTAACATATCTATTTTTGAAAGCATTCTTACTTTACAGCATTTTCCCACACCTGCCTAAGAGTTATTTCACAGTACTGTACAACCACACAGACACATACATACACAGATCTCACTAGGAAATACACGCAGACACATACATACACATCTCACTATGACAGACACACAGCCACATACATACACACATCTCACTATGACAGACACATACATACACATATCACTATGACAGACACACAGACACATACATACATACATACATCTCACTATGACATACACACAGACACATACATGCACACATCTCACTATGACATACACACAGACACGTACATACACACATCTCACTATGACATACACACAGACACATACATATACACATCTCACTATGACATACAGACACGTACATACACACATCTCACTATGACATACACACGGACACATACATACACATCTCACTATGACATACACACAGACACATACATATACACATCTCACTATGACATACACACAGACACATACATATACACATCTCACTATGACATACAGACACATACATACACACATCTCACTATGACATACACACAGACACATACATACACACATCTCACTATGACATACAGACACATACATACACACATCTCACTATGACATACACACAGACACATACACACACACATCTCACTATGACAGACACACAGACACATACATACATACATCTCACTATGACAGACGCGCAGACACATACATACACACATCTCACTATGACATACACACAGACACATACATACACACATCTCACTATGACATACACACAGACACATACATATACACATCTCACTATGACATACAGACACATACATATACACATCTCACTATGACATACACACAGACACATACATATACACATCTCACTATGACATACAGACACATACATACACACATCTCACTATGACATACACACAGACACATACATATACACATCTCACTATGACATACAGACACATACATACACACATCTCACTATGACATACACACGGACACATACAACACATCTCACTATGGCAGACACACAGACACATACACACACACATCTCACTATGACAGACACGCAGACACATACATGCACACATCTCACTATGACATACACACAGACACATACATGCACACATCTCACTATGACATACACGCAGACACATACATACACACATCTCACTATGACATACACACAGACACATACATGCACACATCTCACTATGACATACATACATACACACATCTCACTATGACAGACGCGCAGACACATACATGCACACATCTCACTAGGACATACACACAGACACGTACATACACACATCTCACTATGACATACACACGGACACATACACACACATCTCACTATGGAAGACACACAGACACATACATACACACATCTCACTGTGACATACACACAGACACGTACATACACACATCTCACTATGACAGACACATACATACACACATCTCACTATGACATACACACAGACACGTACATACACACATCTCACTATGACAGACACGCAGACACATACATACACACATCTCACTATGACATACAGACACATACATACACACATCTCACTATGACAGACACATACATACACACATCTCACTATGACATACACACAGACACATACATGCACACATCTCACTATGACAGACACATACATACACACATCTCACTATGACATACACACAGACACATACATGCACACATCTCACTATGACATACACACAGACACATACATACACATCTCACTATGACATACAGACACGTACATACACACATCTCACTATGACAGACACGCAGACACATACATGCACACATCTCACTAGGACATACACACAGACACATACATACACACATCTCACTATGACATACACGCAGACACATACATGCACACATCTCACTATGACATACACACAGACACATACATACACACATCTCACTATGACAGACACGCAGACACATACATGCACACATCTCACTAGGACATACACACAGACACATACATACACACATCTCACTATGACAGACACGCAGACACATACATGCACACATCTCACTATGACATACACACAGACACATACATACACACATCTCACTATGACATACACACAGACACATACATACACACATCTCACTATGACATACACACAGACACATACATACACACATCTCACTATGACATACAGACACATACATACACACATCTCACTATGACATACACACGGACACATACATACACATCTCACTATGGCAGACACATACACACATCTCACTATGACACACAGACACATACATACACACATCTCACTATGACAGACACGCAGACACATACATGCACACATCTCACTATGACATACACACAGACACATACATGCACACATCTCACTATGACAGACACACAGACACATACATACACACATCTCACTATGACATACACACAGACACGTACATACACACATCTCACTATGACAGACACGCAGACACATACATACACACATCTCACTATGACAGACACGCAGACACATACATGCACACATCTCACTAGGACATACACACAGACACATACATACACACATCTCACTATGACAGACACACAGACACATACATACACACATCTCACTATGACAGACACACAGACACATACATACACACATCTCACTATGACTATAATATCCTAATGCCCCATGTGAATTTTGCCCTTGGGCCTTCACTGAAGACGTACCATGAATGTTGTGTCCATGTAGGCAGACATAACTGTTTCAGACAGGGATACTAGACCTTAGAGAAGATGGTCCAACTCCTAATAACATCCCCCACTTATTATTGCTAGAAAATACAATTGGCCTCTGTGAGCTTTATCCTGGCTCCTTTGTTCAGGAGATAACATCTTCTGTCAGTCCCAGAAGCCATGTCCATGGAGGCAGACATGACAGTTTCTAGCATGGATACAGGACCTCAGAGGAGATGTAACACCTCCTAATTACACCCCCCAACTTACTACGGCAAGAAAATCCTAATGGCTTCTGTGAATTTTGCTGTTGCTCCTTGGTAGGAGAGATAACATCTTCAGTGAGTCCATGGAGGCGGACATGACAGTGCTGGCAGGACCACAGGGCCTCTGAACACTGCAGGTGGTAATAGCCTGCGGCCCATGTCTGATTCAGTTTGAAAGGAAAATAAAAACAGAAGGGATAGTGGGCAGAGTTTGGGGTCCAGGTGCCCTGCTACCAAGAGTCATGTCCGCCTCCATGGACACAAGATCCAAGGGTGATTGAACATGTTATCTCTTGAACAGAGGAACAATGGCATATTATATAGGGGACATTAGGATTTTCAGGGCATTGTAGAGTAAGTAGTGGCTTATTATTAGGCAGTGTTAGTCTCAGTTATATGAAATACGTTTTACAACTCTTGGTTAGGAGTACATGGTAATTAAAACAGTATGAGTCCTGTTAGTTTGGTGATAAAGGCCTATATATATACAAGGGAACTGGAGTTATTCTGGAGTAAACCAAATGCACCATAGGGAACAAATAAAAATTCCTCTTACATTAAATTGGGCATTTAACCCCTTGATTGTTAGAGGAGACCCCTCTGGCTTTCCAGAGGTTAAAAAGTTCTAGTCAAATGCATGGAAATGTAGGAATTTTATCTGTCCTGTATGTTATAATAATAATAATAATAATAATTGCAGTTGGTTTACTCCAAAATAACTTCTGTTTCTTTTTATAAATATGGGTCAATGTCCGTTATTATTATTATTCTTTATTTATATAGCGCCAACTAATTCTGCAGCGCTGTACAATTGGGAATAGACATACAGAGGTATTAAATAGTACAATCAGATGTGGAGAACAGAAGGATCAGAGGGCCCCCTGCTGGTGAGATCTTACAGTCTAGAGGAAGGTGGGTTGGACACAGAAGGAGTAAGTGCTATTTGGTGTAAGTGCCTCCTGCCACATGAACTGATGGTCAGTGGGAGAGAGAAGTGCTGGTGAGTGCAGAGGTCCGTGCAAGGGGTGGCTATTAGTGGTAATGTTTGTGGAGGCAGATGATAGGCTTCCCTGAAGAGGTGAGTTTTCAGGGAGCGTCTGAAGATCTGAAGGCTGGGGGAGAGTCTGATTGGGTGGGGGTGAGAGTTCCACATTTGAGGTGCAGCATGGGAGGAGTCCTGTAGGTGGGAGTGGGAGAAGTCCTGTAGGTGGGAGTGGGAGGAGTCCTGTAGGTGGGAGGGGGAGGAGTCCTGTAGGTGGGAGTGGGAGGAGTCCTGTAGGTGGGAGTGGGAGGAGTCCTGTAGGCAGGAGTGGGAGGAGTCCTGTAGGTGGGAGTAGGAGGAGTCCTGTAGGTGGGAGTGGGAGAAGTCCTGTAGGTGGGAGTGGGAGGAGTCCTGTAGGTGGGAGTGGGAGGAGTCCTGTAGGTGGGAGGGGGAGGAGTCCTGTAGGTGGGAGTGGGAGGAGTCCTGTAGGTGGGAGTGGGAGGAGTCCTGTAGGCAGGAGTGGGAGGAGTCCTGTAGGTGGGAGTAGGAGGAGTCCTGTAGGTGGGAGTGGGAGAAGTCCTGTAGGTGGGAGTGGGAGGAGTCCTGTAGGCGGGAGCAGGAGGAGTCCTGTAGGTGGGAGTGGGAGGAGTCCTGTAGGTGGGAGTGGGAGGAGTCCTGTAGGTGGGAGTGGGAGGAGTCCTATAGGTGGGAGCGGGAGGAGTCCTGTAGGCGGGAGCAGGAGGAGTCCTGTAGGTGGGAGTGGGAGGAGTCCTGTAGGTGGGAGTTGGAGGAGTCCTGTAGGTGGGAGTGGGAGGAGTCCTGTAGGTGGGAGTGGGAGAAGTCCTGTAGGCGGGAGTGGGAGGAGTCCTGTAGGTGGGAGCGGGAGAAGTCCTGTAGGTGGGAGTGGGAGAAGTCCTGTAGGCGTGAGTGGGAGGAGTCCTGTAGATGGGAGTGGGAGAAGTCCTGTAGGTGGGAGTGGGAGGAGTCCTGTAGGTGGGAGTGGGAGGAGTCCTGTAGGTGGGAGTGGGAGAAGTCCTGTAGGTGGGAGTGGGAGGAGTCCTGTAGGTGGGAGTTGGAGGAGTCCTGTAGGTGGGAGTGGGAGGAGTCCTGTAGGTGGGAGTGGGAGAAGTCCTGTAGGTGGGAGTGGGAGAAGTCCTGTAGGCGTGAGTGGGAGGAGTCCTGTAGATGGGAGTGGGAGAAGTCCTGTAGGCGGGAGTGGGAGGAGTCCTGTAGGTGGGAGTGGGAGAAGTCCTGTAGGTGGGAGTGGGAGAAGCTCTGTAGGTGGGAGTGGGAGGAGTCCTGTAGGTGGGAGTGGGAGAAGTCCTGTAGGCGTGAGTGGGAGGAGTCCTGTAGGCGTGAGTGGGAGGAGTCCTGTAGGTGGGAGTGGGAGAAGTCCAGTAGGGGAGAGTGGGAGGAGTCCTGTAGGTGGGAGTGGGAGAAGTCCAGTAGGGGAGAGTGGGAGGAATTCTGTAGGTGGGAGTGGGAGAAGTCCTGTAGGCGGGAGTGGGAGGAGTCCTGTAGGCGGGAGTGGGAGGAGTCCTGTAGGCGGGAGTGGGAGAAGTCCTGTAGGTGGGAGTAGGAGGAATCCTGTAGGTGGGTATGGGAGAAGTCCTGTAGGCGAGAGTGGGAGGAGTCCTGTAGGTGGGAATGGGAGAAGTCCTGTAGGTGGGAGTGTGAGAAGTCCTGTAGGTGGGAGTGGGAGAAGTCCTGTAGGTGGGAGTGGGAGAAGTCCTGTAGGTGGGAGTGGGAGGAGTCCTGTAGGCGGGAGTGGGAGAAGTCCTGTAGGTGGGAGTGGGAGAAGTCCTGTAGATGGGAGTGGGAGGAGTCCTGTAGGCGGGAGTGGGAGGAGTCCTGTAGGCGGGAGTGGGAGGATGTGATAAGAGCTGCGGAGAAGAGAAGGTCGTGTGCAGACTTTAATCAGCGCATTCTCCTGTTTCCTACAAACTGGTTGACCTGGAAGAGATCGGTATGAATTAGCCCAAGTGTGTCCCGCCTTGTGCACCTGTAACAAGGGAATTGTGGGACGTCTCCTCATTCCTTGCTGCATTCAGTCTTTATGCAGATTCCTGTACACCTGTAGCACAGACATATACACAAAGATACACTGCATGTCTGTCTATTGCACTTATTGCACCATTTATATTCATTACCTTCCATATTTCCCTGCTGTATGTATACAATTTCATCTTGCTAGTACAAATATATCATTTTTTTTCTTGCAATATGTGTAATGGAGGTGTTTTAACCCATTAACCGTAGCCAAGCAGTAATATGAGATGTTGATCCGTTTGCGCTGAGTAATGAACAGGTTATTCTTATTTGTGTCAGTCCCAGTGGGAAACCCTCAGGACTGGGACTTTCACTGGGTTTTCCCTGTTCACTTTATCTATGGAAAATCTAATTAATGGGACGAGTGTTATTTACAGTAATAGCACGCACTTGTTCCTTCTGCTGATGCAGTGGGGCATATGTGCAATGGAAAAAGTAGAGCAATTCTCAGGAATACTAACTGTACCATATATGACACAAACTGGTATTTAACCCCTTGGTTGCTGTGCAATGTGTTCAGACCTCTCTAACATCAAATAACTTAATTTTTATACTTGAAAAATGTTTTGCCCCAGACTCTCTCCACTTTCACTAAATCCACTGTATATAATGCCTCCCAAGTGTCTCTCTTTAGGAGGGACAGTCTTTCTTTGAGACCCAAATCCCTCTTTCCCACCCTGGTGTCCCTGTGTTTTTATGAGATCAGACTGTGTGGTGTGTATGTAAGTGTATCACCCTGGTGTCCCTGTGTTTAGGAGATCAGACTGTGTGCTGTGTATATAAGTGTATCATCATGGTGTCCCTGTGTTTAGGAGATCAGACTGTGTGGTGTGTATATAAGTGTATCACCCTGGTGTCCCTGTGTTTAGGAGATCAGACTGTGTGGTGTGTATAGAAGTGTATCACCCTGGTGTCCCTGTGTTTAGGAGATCAGACTATGTGGTGTGTATAGAAGTGTATCACCCTGATGTCCCTGTGTTTAGGAGATCAGACTGTGTGGTGTGTATATAAGTGTATCACCCTGGTGTCCCTGTGTTTAGGAGATCAGACTGTGTGGTGTGTATATAAGTGTATCACCCTGGTGTCCCTGTGTTTAGGAGATCAGACTGTGTGGTGTGTATAGAAGTGTATCACCCTGGTGTCCCTGTGTTTAGGAGATCAGACTGTGTGGTGTGTATAGAAGTGTATCACCCTGGTGTCCCTGTGTTTAGGAGATCAGACTGTGTGGTGTGTATAGAAGTGTATCACCCTGGTGTCCCTGTGTTTAGGAGATCAGACTGTGTGGTGTGTATATAAGTGTATCACCCTGGTGTCCCTGTGTTTAGGAGATCAGACTGTGTGGTGTGTATAGAAGTGTATCACTCTGGTATCCCTGTGTTTAGGAGATCAGACAGTGTGGTGTGTATATAAGTGTATCACCCTGATGTCCCTGTATTTAGGAGATCAGACTGTGTGGTGTGTATAGAAGTGTATCACCCTGATGTCCCTGTGTTTAGGAGATCAGACTGTGTGGTGTGTATATAAGTGTATCACCCTGATGTCCCTGTGTTTAGGAGATCAGACTGTGTGGTGTGTATATAAGTGTATCACCCTGGTGTCCCTGTGTTTAGGAGATCAGACTGTGTGGTGTGTATAGAAGTGTATCACCCTGGTGTCCCTGTGTTTAGGAGATCAGACTGTGTGGTGTGTATATAAGTGTATCACCCTGGTGTCCCTGTGTTTAGGAGATCAGATTGTGTGGTGTGTGTATATAAGTGTATCACCCTGGTGTCCCTGTGTTTAGGAGAGCAGACTGTGTGGTGTGTATATAAGAGTATCACCCTGATGTCCTTGTGTTTAGGAGACCAGACTGTGTGGTGTGTATATAAGTGTATCACCCTGGTGTCCCTGTGTTTAGGAGATCAGACTGTGTGGTGTTTATAGAAGTGTATCACCCTGGTGTCCCTGTGTTTAGGAGATCAGACTGTGTGGTGTGTATATATAAGTATATCACCCTGGTGTACCTGTGTTTAGGAGATCAGACTGTGTGGTGTGTATATAAATGTATCACCCTGGTGTTCCTGTGTTTAGGAGATCAGACTGTGTGGTGTGTATATAGAAGTGTATCACCCTGGTGTCCCTGTGTTTAGGAGATCAGAATGTGTGGTGTGTATAGAAGTGTATCACCCTGGTGTCCCTGTGTTTAGGAGATCAGAATGTGTGGTGTGTATAGAAGTGTATCACCCTGGTGTCCCTGTGTGTAGGAGATCAGACTGTGTGGTGTGTATATAAGTGTATCACCCTGGTGTCCCTGTGTGTAGGAGATCAGACTGTGTGGTGTGTATAGAAGTGTATCACCCTGGTGACCCTGTGTTTAGGAGATCAGACTGTGTGATGTGTATAGAAGTGTATCACCTGGTGTCCCTGTGTTTAGGAGATAAGACTGTGTGATGTGTATAGAAGTGTGTCACCCTGGTGTCCTTGTGTTTAGGAGATCAGACTGTGTGGTGTGTATATAAATGTATCACCCTGGTGTCCCTGTGTTTAGGAGATCAGAATGTGTGGTGTGTATAGAAGTGTATCACCCTGGTGTCCCTGTGTTTAGGAGATCAGAATGTGTGGTGTGTATAGAAGTGTATCACCCTGGTGTCCCTGTGTGTAGGAGATCAGACTGTGTGGTGTGTATATAAGTGTATCACCCTGGTGTCCCTGTGTGTAGGAGATCAGACTGTGTGGTGTGTATAGAAGTGTATCACCCTGGTGACCCTGTGTTTAGGAGATCAGACTGTGTGATGTGTATAGAAGTGTATCACCTGGTGTCCCTGTGTTTAGGAGATAAGACTGTGTGATGTGTATAGAAGTGTGTCACCCTGGTGTCCCTGTGTTTAGGAGATCAGACTGTGTGGTGTGTATAGAAGTGTATCACCCTGGTGTCCCTGTGTTTAGGAGATCAGACTGTGTGGTGTGTATATCAGTGTATCACCCTGGTGTCCCTGTGTTTAGGAGATCAGACTGTGTGGTGTGTATATAAGTGTATCACCCTGGTGTCCTGTGTTTAGTAGATCAGACTGTGTGGTGTGTATATAAGTGTATCACCCTGGTGTCCCTGTGTTTAGGAGATCAGACTGTGTGGTGTGTATATAAGTGTATCACCCTGGTGTCCCTGTGTTTAGGAGATCAGACTGTGTGGTGTGTATATAAGTGTATCACCCTGGTGTCCCTGTGTTTAGGAGATCAGACTGTGTGGTGTGTATATAAGTGTATCACCCTGGTGTCCCTGTGTTTAGGAGATCAGACTGTGTGGTGTGTATAGAAGTGTATCACCCTGGTGTCCCTGTGTTTAGGAGATCAGATTGTGTGGTGTGTATATAAGTGTATCACCCCGGTGTCACTGTGTTTAGGAGATCAGACTGTGTGGTGTGTATATAAGTGTATCACCCTGGTGTCCCTGTGTTTAGGAGATCAGATTGTGTGGTGTGTATATAAGTGTATCACCCTGGTGTCCCTGTGTTTAGGAGATCAGACTGTGTGGTGTGTATATAAGTGTATCATCCTGGTGTCCCTGTGTTTTGGAGATCAGACTGTGTGGTGTGTATAGAAGTGTATTACCCTGGTGTCCCGGTGTTTAGGAGATCAGACTGTGTGGTGTGTATATAAGTGTATCACCCTGGTGTCCCTGTGTTTAGGAGATCAGACTGTGTGGTGTGTATATAAGTGTATCACCCTGGTGTCCCTGTGTGTAGGAGATCAGACTGTGTGGTGTGTATATAAGAGTATCACCCTGGTGTCCCTGTGTTTAGGAGATCAGATTGTGTGGTGTGTATATAAGTGTATCACCCTGGTGTCCCTGTGTCTAGGAGGTCAGACTGTGTGGTGTGTATATAAGTGTATAACCCTGGTGTCCCTGTGTGTAGGAGATCAGACTGTGTGATGTGTATATAAGTGTATCACTCTGGTGTCCCTGTGTTTAGGAGATCAGACTGTGTGGTGTGTGTATATAAGTGCATCACCCTGGTGTCCCTGTGTTTAGGAAATCAGATTGTGTGGTGTGTATATAAGTGTATCACCCTGGTGTCCCTGTGTCTAGGAGGTCAGACTGTGTGGTGTGTATATAAGTGTATAACCCTGGTGTCCCTGTGTGTAGGAGATCAGACTGTGTGATGTGTATATAAGTGTATCACACTGGTGTCTCTGTGTTTAGGAGATCAGACTGTGTGGTGTGTGTGTGTGTATAAGTGTATCACCCTGATGTCCCTGTGTTTAGGAGATCAGACTGTGTGGTGTGTATATAAGTGTATCACCCTGGTGTCCCTGTGTTTAGGAGATCAGACTGTGTGGTGCGTATAGAAGTGTATCACCCTGGTGTCCCTGTGTTTAGGAGATCAGACTGTGTGGTGCGTATAGAAGTGTATCACCCTGGTGTCCCTGTGTTTAGGAGATCAGACTGTGTGGTGTGTATAGAAGTGTATCACCCTGGTGTCCCTGTGTTTAGGAGATCAGACTGTGTGGTGTGTATATAAGTGTATCACCCTGGTGTCCCTGTGTTTAGGAGATCAGACTGAGTAATGTGTATATAAGTGTATCACCCTGGTGTCCCTGTGTTTAGGAGATCAGACTGTGTGGTGTGTATATAAGTGTATCACCCTGGTGTCCCTGTGTTTAGGAGATCAGACTGTGCGGTGTGTATAGAAGTGTATCACCCTGGTGTCCCTGTGTTTAGGAGATCAGACTGTGTGGTGTGTGTATAAGTATATCACCCTGGTGTTCCTGTGTTTAGGAGGTCAGACTGTGTGGTGTGTATAGAAGTGTATCACCCTGGTGTCCCTGTGTTTAGGAGATCAGACTGTGTGGTGTGTATAGAAGTGTATCACCCTGGTGTCCCTGTGTTTAGGAGATCAGACTGTGTGGTGTGTATAGAAGTGTATCATACTGGTGTTGCTGTGTTTAGGAGATCAGACTGTGTGGTGTGTATAGAAGTGTATCACCCTGGTGTCCCTGTGTTTAGGAGATCAGACTGTGTGGTGTGTATAGAAGTGTATCACCCTGGTGTCCCTGTGTTTAGGAGATCAGACTGAGTGGTGTGTATATAAGTGTATCACCCTGATGTCCCTGTGTGTAGGAGATTAGACTGTGTGGTGTGTATAGAAGTGTATCACCCTGGTGTCCCTGTGTTTAGGAGATCAGACTGAGTAATGTGTATATAAGTGTATCACCCTGGTGCCCCTGCGTTGTGTATATATATGTGTGTGTATCACATTGCTCCACAGTAATAAAACTCATATTAATGTTTGTATAACCACTAAACCATTTTGAGTGCCAGATGGGATTAAACTTCAGTATATGTGTCTATAAATTAGTCTGTGTAAATAAAATAATTTGTTTTTGATATAAACCATTTATTAATTTACATAAAAAAAACTTTCAACAGGTCATGAAGTAACCTATAAATACTCAGTGGTGTCCCTCTTTGTCCATTTGAAATATTCCAAGGTATAAAGTTTATAAGGTAGGAGAGATAGCATCTTGTCTCCTGGTAGCTAGCCCCACACTCCTACCCCACAGCATAAGCAGGAGAATGGAGAAAGGTTACACCATATCCTCTGTTTAATTCATAAAGAGAGTACCATAGATTTTGACCACTGAAAATATCCATTCAGCCCTTGCAGTTTTCCCATTCCCTATCTAGATATCTTACATAGTCCTCAGAATAGATATAGGGCTGTCCCAGTCTTTTTTTAATTCCCTCACTGTTAGCCACCACCACTTCCACTGGTTGTGCTATTCCAAGAATCTATCACCCTTTCCATAGAGTAGAGCTTCTACACATTACTTACGAGTCGTCTACCCTCTAGGCAATCTTGTTATGGTAGTCCTCTTTTTCTTAAAAATGTTTCCCTCCAGTACTTACTGAATCTGTTAATACATGCAGAAGTCTCTATCATATCCTCTCTTTCTTGTGTCTTCCAATCTATACATCGCAAGTTCTTTGAGTCTGTCCTGGTAAGTTCAACGTATGAAGAGGCTGCTCACTTTTAGTGGATCTTCTTTGAACTGACTCCAAATTATTAATGTACTTCTGAACATGTGGCCTTCAGAACAGTACCTGGAAAGGTATGCACTAAGGAGTGATAAAGCAGTGATAAAGAGGAGATAACTTATCCAGTGAGATAAACTCTCCAGTTCCTATGTTATTCTATGGGAGATATTTAGTTATAGACTACAGGGGGGGATGTACTAAGGTGTGATAAAGAGGAGATAACTTATCCAGTGAGATAAACTCTCCAGTTCCTATGTTATTGTGGGAGATCTTTGGTTATAGACTACAGGGGAGATGTACTAAGGTGTGATAAAGAGGAGATAACTTCTCCAGTGTGATAAACTCTCCAGTTCCTATGAAATTCTGTGTGAGAGATTTAGTTATAGACTACAGGGGAGATGTACTAAGGTGTGATAAAGAGGAGATAACTTATCCAGTGAGATAAACTCCCCAGTTCCTATGTTATTCTATGGGAGATCTTTACTTATAGACTACAGGGGAGATGTACTAAAGTGTGATAAAGAGGAGATAACTTTTCCAGTGAGATAAACTCTCCAGTCCCTATGTTATTCTATACGAAAGATTTACTTATAGACTACAGGGGAGATGTACTAAAGTGTGATAAAGAGGATATAACTTCTCCAGTGAGATAAACTCTCCAGTTCCTATGTTATTCTATGGGAGAGATTTAGTTATAGACTACAGGGGAGATGTACTAAGGTGTGATAAAGAGGAGATAACTTCTCCAGTGAGATAAACTCTCCAGTTCCTATGTTATTCTATGGGAGATATTTAGTTATAGACTACAGGGGAGATGTACTAAGGTGTGATAAAGAGGAGATAACTTCTCCAGTGAGATAAACTCTCCAGTTCCTATGTTATTCTATGGGAGAGATTTAGTTATAGACTACAGAGGATATGTACTAAGGTGTGATAAAGAGGAAATAACTTCTCTAGTGAGATGAACTCTCCAGTTCGTATGTTATTCTATGGGAGATATTTAGTTATAGACTACAGGGGAGATGTACTAAGGTGTGATAAAGAGGAGATAAATTCTCCAGTGAGATAAACTCTCCAGTTCCTATGTTATTCTATGGGAGAACTTTAGTTATCGACTACAGGGGAGATGTACTAAGGTGTGATAAAGAGGAAATAACTTCTCTAGTGAGATGAACTCTCCAGTTCGTATGTTATTCTATGGGAGATATTTAGTTATAGACTACAGGGGAGATGTACTAAGGTGTGATAAAGAGGAGATAAATTCTCCAGTGAGATAAACTCTCCAGTTCCTATGTTATTCTATGGGAGAACTTTAGTTATCGACTACAGGGGAGATGTACTAAGGCAGTGGTTCTCAACTCCTGTCCTCAGGACCCACTAACAGGCCAGGATGTGATGATTTCCTTGTTAGAACACAGGTGAGTTAATCAATGTGAATGAGCCTCTGATCACATGATTCCCTTGTTAGAGCACAGGTGAGTTAATCAATGTAAATGAGCCTCTGATCACATGATTCCCTTGTTAGAGCGCAGGTGAGTTAATCAATGTGAATGAGCCTCTGATCACCACATCTGTGCTCTAGCAGAGAAATCCCTAAGTCCTGGCCTGTTAGTGGGTAGGGTTGCCACCTTTTCTTACAAAAAATACCGGCCATGGCATTCTCTCCATAGACTTAACATTGGACAGAAGCCAATTTTTTACCGGCCTGCCAGTAAAATACCGGCTGGGTGGCAACTCTATTAGTGGGTCCTGAGGGCAGGAGTTGAGAACCACTGTACTAAGGTGTGATAAAAAGATTACTTTTCCAGTGAAATCACTTCTCCTATTCCTATGTTATTCAGTGGAATTTATGCACTAAGATCTCTCCCATTTGAAAAATCTTTATTCATAGGTTCCATACAATAACAGACACCGGAGAACTGATCACACTGGAGAAGTTCTCTCCTCTTTATGACCTCTTTATCACATCCTAGTGCTTCTCCTCCCAGAAGAGGCCTTACAACTGATCTATAAGATGTCATTATTATGTCTCTCTTCCTGCTACTAACACCTCTTCCTATACAGCACAGTACCCTGTTAGCTTTTCCCTCTGCTTTACAGCATTTCTTGCATAAAATAAATAGGTTTAACCCCTTACCGCCAAGGACATCCATGTACATCCATGTACATCCCGAGCGGATGTTCCTTGTGGACAGAGGACGTACGTCTCGGAAATCCGGGTCCCCTCGTGGCTGCACGCCGTTCGGGGACTCCGGATTCTTTTTAAAAAATGTTCGGTGGGCGTTAAGTGCCGGCCATGTGTGCGTGTGACCGGTCACTAAGGGGTTAAACAAGTAACGGAGGAGAGGAACACACTGCCCATAAATAATTGCATTGTCTTCCCATTAGTACACGCAACTTTAAAGTGTTAGTAATGTCTGAAAAAAACTTTTATGCATTTAGAAGAGCTTAAAAAGCTGATCTAAATGCAAAAAAACGTATCTCTCAAACCGCTATGGTTTAAGAGATACGGGCGTTTAAAGTTTGATTTCTCCTACTGAGAGCTGTAAAGCTGTCAGCAGGAGATTTGTGTCGGTCGACACGCTGGCGCTTGAGAAGTGCAGAGTTCTCTTTACTTACACGGAATCCCTTCATTGGAATGGTCTAAAACGTGTGCCTGAACACTAAAACATAGCGGTTTGAGAGATGTGTTTTTTTGCATTTAGATCAGCTTTTTAAGCTCTTCTAAATGCAAAAAAAGGTTTTTTCAGACATTACTAACACTTTAAGAGCAGAATTTGTAGCATTAATTAGCATGGTAAATTGGGGTTAGGTGGAATATGGCTAGACAATCAATGTCAGTGTTTTTGAACACATTCACATGCTCATACATACTCTCAAATCTGACTGTGCAGTTCCTCATACAAAGTCTGATAAGTAATCATCTGTAAATGTATATGGTGTATCTATTTCCCTTCATTGTCTTAATAGTTACACTAATTTGATTCTGTTCAAAAATACGTTTGCTAAAATGGATTTGCTTGTGTATACATATAAACATAAGGGTTGTAACTATGTAAATGTTCTTGCAATGCGTTTGTATACCTCTCTGGCACTCAAAGGGTTAATGTTTACTTTAAAATACAGATCTTTTTTGCTGAATAATTGTGTTTTTTCCATTTTATCTTCCAGTTGCTGATAGGCTATGAAACCGGGACAATAGTTCTGTGGGACTTGAGGTCTAAGAGAGCCGATCTAAGATTTTATTACGATGAGGTAAGTTTCCTTTCTCTTCATCAACGCTTCTGGGAAATATCGCTTATTGAAGCAGCAGTAATTCCAGAGCAAACCAATTCATTTAATTGGTGATTTAAACCCTTTGTTTAACCTCTTTTTTGCCATGCATTCTAGCATTGAAGCGGTCAAAAGCCTCATTAAAGTCATTAAATGTACATTTGTCCCTTACGGTGCTGTTGGTTTGCTCCAGAATTACTCAGGGGACGACATGCACTAAGGTGTGACATAATGACAGATGTTTTTGGCAATGCAATGAACACCTGATTTTGGCAAATAAGGCACACAGCCACTAAGAATTAGGTATGCCGAGGAGGTGAGAGACATTTCCATTGTGTTGTAAAGTTCACAACATGTTGTAGTGGTCTAAGTCTGCAGGCAGGTTAATAACCAGACTAATGTCAAACTAGTCAATGTCAGTTTCCTTTAAAGGGATAGTAATACTTCATTTTATCTTTATTTTATTTTGTAGGCATTAAAAAAACATGAAGAACGATATAAGTCTTATCTCTCAAACCTTTATGGTTTAAGAGATATTCACAAGCAAAGTATCCCCTCCCCCCTTTAGGCAGATCAGAAGGGAAGTGCCCAGGTAGACTGCAGAGAGGGACAATCTTCAATTAAGATAAGGGAAAAACCTGAAAAACTTGTCAAGGGGGCAGGGCTTTCATTGTTCTCATAGGAATAAGATTGTCCCCTTCTGTTATCTGTCTGGTCTATGGACTGTATTCCACATCTGAGAAGAGATGACTTACACTAGATAAAAGGGGAGGGAGGGGAAACTTTGCTTGTGAATATCTCTTAAACCATAAAGGTTTGAGAGATAAGGCATATCGTTCTTCATGTTTTTTTAATGCCTACAAAATAAAATAAAGATAAAACAAAGTATTACTATCCCTTTAATGTTATCTATGGCAGTCTAATATTAAACTTCACCCTTTCAGTCGTATGTGTGGTGTCACATTAGACAGCTGTGGTAATGAATGAAATTCATTCATATATCCTATATAATAATTCGCTAAAACGTGTGTAACGACAAAGTCATGCGCAATAGAGACTGCCCGCTCCGTGACTGATACAGAGCTGGAAGTCTCTACTGCACATGACTGCCCCGGAACCGGCTGGCAGTGGCACTGTGGCCCGTGTAACGGTCTCTTCAACTAGTATGGAGATATTTGAAGTACTGCAAATCTTGAAATACTCTGCTTTGGGGAACTTTGAAATCTACTTAATATGAGAACTTTCAAATTCTTTGAAATATAGATCTATGGAAAAATGTGATGTACCCTGTTTTTTTCCAGATACTAAAGTTACACTTGAGATATTGTTCCTAAGTAAGTGTAATCTAAAGACTGCATAGAAAGCAGGGGTAAAATCCACATTTCGCCAGAGAAGATGTTTACGTGAGCTGTGACAGCATTGCCTGATTTCGGTACTTAGTGCATTTGGCAAATAGTTACAGTAACATAGAACATAGTAACATAGTAATTTAGGTTGAAAAAAGACTTGCGTCCATCTAGTTCAACCCTTTTCCTATTCCTGTTTACCATCGTTGATCCAAAAGAAGGCAAAAAAACCCCCTCAATACAGCAATTTCAAATTCTGCCTTGAATGGGGGAAAAAATTCCTTCTTGATTCCGAACGGCAATCAGATTTCTCCTTGGATCAAGCACTAACTAAATATTAATCCCAATACTAACGTACATAGCCCTCTATGTTCTCCTCTTTTAAATAAGTCTCCAGGCCCTTTTTAAAGGCATCTAATTTATTTGATAGCACCACCTCCTCAGACAGTGAATTCAATACCTTTATTGTCCTTACCGTAAAGAAACCCTTCCCCTGTTGTAGGGTAGAAGCACCCTCAGAAATATGAAAATTCCTCATTCAGTTGAATTTCAATATGATAATAAGCCATTGGAGAAGAAAACACTGAAATATCATAAATGTTGTGAAGATACAGAGAAGTTATGGCTTCATAGGCATATCAGTCATAATCACAGGGATACAAAGGCAAAGCTAGGTGCATACCACAAGATGGATTTGGATCAAATTCACCTCAGTATCGACAGACAGGACTGGTTAGTGTATCTCCATCCTGCTCTATCTATAACATCAGTTTGAATGGAATATCTGTGTCAAATTTTAATATTCAAATACATACAGCTTTTGAATAAAGTTAACAGCCTGGCTGCCATTATTGTAATCCAGGGGGTAGGTGCACTAAGGTGTGATAAATAGGTGAAAATGTAGAAAGAAATTCACCAGTGTGATAACATTTCCATTTCCCATGTTATTCTTTGGAGCCAGTGTATTAAGCTCTCTCAGATGGAGACACATTTGTGCCGATACTGTATAGGATAATGCAAGAATTACAGAGTTTATCTTCTGGAGAAGTTATCTCCTCTTTATCACACCTTAGTATATCTCCCCTGTAGTGTATAACTAAATATCTCCCATAGAATAACATAGGAACTGGAGAGTTTCTCTCACTGGAGAAGTTGTCTCCTCTTTATCACACCTTAGTATATCTCACCTGTAGTCTATAACTAAATCTCTCCCATAGAATAACATAGGAACTGGAGAGTTTCTCTCACTGGAGAAGTTATCTCCTCTTTATCACACCTTAGTACATCTCCCCTGTAGTCTATACCTAAATCTCTCCCATAGAATAACATAGGAACTGGAGAGTTTATCTCACTGGAGAAGTTATCTCCTCTTTATCACACCTTAGTACATCTCCCCCTGTAGTCTATAACTAAATCTCTCCCATAGAATAACATAGGAACCAGAGAGTTTATCTCACTGGAGAAGTTATCTCCTCTTTATCACACCTTAGTACATCTCCCCTGTAGTCTATAACTAAATCTCTCCCATAGAATAACATAGGAACTGGAGAGTTTATCTCACTGGAGAAGTTATCTCCTCTTTATCACACCTTAGTACATCTCCCCCTGTAGTCTATACCTAAAGATCTCCATAGAATAACATAGGAACTGGAGAGTTTATCTCACTGGAGAAGTTATCTCCTCTTTATCACACCTTAGTACATCTCCCCTGTAGTCTATAACTAAATCTCTCCCATAGAATAACATAGGAACTGCAGAGATTATCTCACTGGAGAAGTTATCTCCTCTTTATCTCCCCTTAGTACATCTCCCCTGTAGTCTATAACTAAATCTCTCCCGTAGAATAACATAGGAACTGGAGAGTTTATCTCACTGGAGAAGTTATCTCCTCTTTATCACACCTTAGTACATCTCCCCCTGTAGTCTATAACTAAATCTCTCCCATAGAATAACATAGGAACTGGATAGTTTATCTCACTGGAGAAGTTATCTCCTCTTTATCTCCCCTTAGTACATCTCCCCTGTAGTCTGTAACTAAATCTCTCCCATAGAATAACATAGGAACTGGAGAGTTTATCTCACTGGAGAAGTTATCTCCTCTTTATCACACCTTAGTACATCTCCCCCTGTAGTCTATAACTAAATCTCTCCCATAGAATAACATAGGAACTGGAGAGTTTATCTCACTGGAGAAGTTATCTCCTCTTTATCATACCTTAGTACATCTCCCCCTGTAGTCTATAACTAAATCTCTCCCATAGAATAACATAGGAACTGGATAGTTTATCTCACTGGAGAAGTTATCTCCTCTTTATCACACCTTAGTACATCTCCCCATGTCGTCTATAACTAAATCTCTCCCATAGAATAACATAGGAACTGGAGAGTTTATCTCACTGGAGAAGTTATCTCCTCTTTATCACACCTTAGTACATCTCCCCATGTAGTCTATAACTAATCTCTCCCATAGAATAACATAGGAACTGGAGGGTTTATCACACTGGAGAAGTTATCTCCTCTTTATCACACCTTAGTACATCTCCCCCTGTAGTCTATAACTAAATCTCTCCCATAGAATAACATAGGAACTGGATAGTTTATCTCACTGGAGAAGTTATCTCCTCTTTATCTCCCCTTAGTACATCTCCCCTGTAGTCTGTAACTAAATCTCTCCCATAGAATAACATAGGAACTGGAGAGTTTATCTCACTGGAGAAGTTATCTCCTCTTTATCACACCTTAGTACATCTCCCCCTGTAGTCTATAACTAAATCTCTCCCATAGAATAACATAGGAACTGGAGAGTTTATCTCACTGGAGAAGTTATCTCCTCTTTATCATACCTTAGTACATCTCCCCCTGTAGTCTATAACTAAATCTCTCCCATAGAATAACATAGGAACTGGAGAGTTTATCTCACTGGAGAAGTTATCTCCTCTTTATCACACCTTAGTACATCTCCCCATGTCGTCTATAACTAAATCTCTCCCATAGAATAACATAGGAACTGGAGAGTTTATCTCACTGGAGAAGTTATCTCCTCTTTATCACACCTTAGTACATCTCCCCATGTAGTCTATAACTAATCTCTCCCATAGAATAACATAGGAACTGGAGGGTTTATCACACTGGAGAAGTTATCTCCTCTTTATCACACCTTAGTACATCTCCCCATGTAGTCTATAACTAAAGATCTCACATAGAATGACATAGGAACTGGAGAGTTTATCTCACTGGAGAAGTTATCTCCTCTCTAGCACACCTTAGTACGTCTCCCCTGTAGTCTATAACTAAATCTCCCATGGGGAGAACATGGATTCTTCCTTGTAATTTGGGCTTGCCTATGTGGAAGATCCTTTGCACTTTAGCTGAGGGGCATATAAGAGCTATTTTAGAGACTGTAGAGACTGCTAGTTCTGGGTCTTCCTTACCGCCCCCATTTTCCTTCACATCATTCTTTGGACCAGGTCTTCCTTGAAGAATGGAAGTCACCTAATAGGAGGCTTTTCCTTATTCAACACTTTTTCAGGCTTTCTCATCTGAGGCCTTGTCCCAGGGGGCTACCCTACCTGCCATTGGTCTCTCCATTTCTCTCCTTGCTAAAAACACTGCACTGCCTTTGGCAGATGCCACGGCCCTTAAGGATCAGTTCTTAGATTCCTTCTTAAAGGGACATTTTGCGGCCTGTGGGGCCTCTCTACAGCTTGGGTCACAGGAGCCATGGCTATCTGAGGTTTAACAACTGTCATATGCCTTTAGGGTGGATGTTTCTAAAGAGGAACTGTTGGCCAGTGTTATGGAGGCCAGTGGATATCACACTGAGGTTGCCTTTGGTGCCACTAGACTCACTTGAAAGGTCTCAGACTGCATGTCTCAAAATTTGGTCAGTGGACCAATCTTTCAAAAATTCTTTGGTTTCTCTCCCCTATATAGGACATCAACTTTTTGGGCCTGACCTGGGTAATGTCATTAGGGGTGCTACTGGAAGCAAAAGCATAATCTTGCCTCAGATTGCACCTAAACGTGGCTTTTTTCCTACGAAGACGTGCGTTTTTCATTAACCCTGCCAGTTTGGGTCATCTGGGATTCAAACATCTTAGGCTTTTAAAGCCCACCACACCCCAAAGCCAAACAGGCTTGGCAGAACAAGTAATCTGCTCAGAAGCTTAAGGCTGACGAGCCCACCTCCGTATGACTCGCAGAATCCTGGTCTATCTTTACCCGTAGGTAGTGTTCTCTAATGGACCAGCAGGTTTGTGAGTTATTTCATAAGGGAACTGCATAGATCTCAAATCCCTTCTGCCTCAGCATTTCTTTTTGTCCAGAGTTCCTCATGATACAGTTCGGGCGTGTCTAGATGCAGTATCCTCCCTTTTGGAAAACAGGTATTGGTTCCCATACAGCTTAGGAACTCTTTACTGGATTTTTCTCCAGTCATTTTGTGGTTCCTAAAATTAATGTGGGCTTCTGTCCTATTCTGGATTTGAAGCCTCTCTGGACTCGAAGTATGCGATAGCTCCATGCATCAAAAGGGAATCTCTGAGATCCATTATCTCTATAATATTTCTGAGAGAATTTCTTTCCTCCCTTGATCTCCAGGATTCTTATCTTCATGTCCAGCTTCAGCCAAACCATTTGAGCTTTCTATGGTTTGCCTTCAAGAACAATCATTGCCAGTTCAGTGCTCTCCCCTTCAGACTAGCCTCTGATCCAAGGATCTTTACGAAGGTTATGGCTACTTTGGCAGCCCACGTCCATGCTTAAAGGATAGTAATGTCAGAAAAAATCTTAACTATATGGTAGATACAATTAAAAGAGAGTACTTGCACTTATTCATATCTCTCAGGCCGTTATGGTTTGAGAGATATAGGAAAATAAAGTTCTCCTCTCCCTCCCCTTTCTGCTTGATGAGTTTTAAAGCTGTCAGAAGCACATTCTAATCACTTGACCAGACACGGCTCTTCGGCAGCGCCGATATAATGATATCTAAAGATAAATACTTAATCGGAATGGTCTACAACAGGTGCCTGGTTTGCAAGCCATTCTGATGAAGTTTTTATTTTTAGGAACCAGAATCTGATTCTGACAGCTTTACAGCTCGTCAAGCAGAAAGGGGAGGGAGCGGAGAACTTTGTTTTCCTATATCTCTGAAATCATAACGGTTAATACTTTTTTCTGACGTTACTATCCCTTTAAGGGATATCCTTGACTCTTTACTTAGACGACCTTCTAAACAAGGCTATTTCAAAAGCTGTGCTCATTTCTCAGATTCAAGACTGCATCTTCATCCTGGAGCAACACAGTTGTGTACTCATTCTCAAAAAAACTTCTCTGTTACCTTCTCAGGTTCTATACTTCTTGGGCATGTGATTCCATATTCTCCAAGAGAGGGTATATGTACCAGAAGACAAGATCCAGACTCTGTCTCTTCATGTTTCTCAAGCAATATCCTGGCCATCGGTGATGGAAAGGGATTGCATGAGAGTACTAGGTCACTAGCAGTCTCCTATTCTCAGTTCCACATGGGTAAGTTACAGCTGGACATTCTTAGGAGCTGGTCAAGACAATGCTCTCACCTGTCTCATGGCATGTCCCTGTCTTAATGAGCAAAAGGAGGACTTTCTCTGGTGGCTTCATCATCCACGGCTAATGCTTGAATTTCCATTTTTCATCCCAGAATGGGTGGTAGTCACCACGTACACCAACCTGACAGAATGGGGAGCCACTCTGAGTCACCTTTTGGCGCAGGGCAGTTGGACTGGGGAGGACAGTCTTCTTCCAGTGAACATTCTAACGATATTGGCTGTTCGGCTGGCTCTTTGCCACTGGTCCCATGTGCTGTCGGGCACACTGGTGAGGATGCATATGGATAAAGAGATAGTAGTTGCCTACATAAATTACCAAGGAGGATCCAGTAGTGAGACTGCTTGGGCAGAGATCCTGGAATTTCTTCAGTAGACAGAAGATCACATTCCACCCATCTCAGCAGTTCAAATCCCAGGAGTAGAAAACATAGACTTTCTAGTCACCAACATCTGGATCCCGAAAATGAGGAACTTAGTAACAGTGTGTTCAACCAGATTGTCCAATGCGGAGGACTTTGATCAGTGGATTTCATGTTGTCTTGCAAAAACTAGAATGTTTTGCTTTTTTGCACCAAGAAGAAAGACCCTCTAGTGTTGGGTCCATTCCATCAAAATTCCATCTGGCAAATCTGTTTCCACCATTCCCCCTGATTCCCAGGGTGCTGAGGAAGATCAAGATGGAGAGGCTTTTGGCCCTGTCAGGCTTGATTCACGGATCTTCTCAATCTGTCCATCACAGAACCATTTAACATTCCCCTTAGGCTGGATCTCCTGACTCAGGGTCCACATCGTTACCATTAAGAGGAAAGGTTGGCTTTGATGGTACTGCTTTTGAAGCCAATGTTTTGAAGAAGAACTGTTTCTCGGATGCTGTTATTTACTCTGTTGTTCAGGCTAGGAAGCCTGTTTCATTCAAGGCCTATCATAGGATCTTGTCTCCATGTTACCAGTGGTATGCTGATCGAGATATGTCTCCACAGTCTTTCAGTCTTTCTCCCATATTGATCTTTCTTCAGGATGGTGTTTGCAAGGATCTCAGTCTGAGTTCTATTAAGGTTCAGCTCTCAGCTCTCTTTGTTCTTTTTCAGAACCTGATTGCTTTTGTCCCTGACATAAAAACCTTTGTTCAGGGGTGGCTTACACCTACCCTACCTTCAGGGATCCCACTCCTTCTTGGGACCTGACTCTTCTGTTAGTTCTGCAAAGTACTCCTTTTGAGCATCTTTCACCTGTTTCTTGGATCTAATGGTGCTTAAAAAGGCCTTCCTTTTGGCCATTGTTTCTGTTCCCAGAGTGGGCCAACTAAAAGGTCTATCATGTAAACCCTCTTTCCTGGTTGACCCCTGTTGTTTATATGATACAAGTTGGTCAAAGGGAACACAAGTCTACAGTTGTGGGTTTCTTTCTCTCCCCCCCACCCCCACCCCGGGAATCGTGGTGGATGCTTTGGTATATCCCCATGGTTCTGTGTTCCACATTGGATGGAAGAGAAAAGAGGGTTTTAGTGAATGTTCAGTTAAATCATCTCCTCTCAGTCTATGTGGAACATAGGACTCCCACCCAGAGAAAAAAAACATGTAGTTTAATTCCTCAGGCAGAGGGGTCCTCATGGGGCTTTTGTTTAGGGGATTCTTTGCTTCCTCTCCCTTTTGTTTCTGTTTGCTGCTTTGCTATACTTGAAACTGAGCGGTGATGTAGGGGATAAGGCTGGATGGGAAGAAGAGAGTCTCCACCTCAGTGGCTCTGACTTTTTTGAAGTGCCCTGCCCTCTGGCGTAGGGAGCTTTACCACATGGTTTCTGTGTTCCAAATGGACCAAGCGAAAAGGATTTAATGGTAAGTTCACTAAAATACTCTTTCTCCTGTATGGTACAGTTGGTTTTCTGTAGATTTGTACCTTTTACCTTGATAAATAAGGCCCCATGGATAATAAATCCTGGAGCAAACCAAATGACACATCGGGGCCAAATAAAAACTCCCAAAATTCCTGTTGATATAAATGGGGATTTTAAACTCATACATGCGATTGACGTCTCCATTGCATTTCTTCATAATGTGCTGGAGATTTCTAGCATACAAAGAGTAAAAAGCTGCAGTTATTTCAGTGGAAATTTGTCCCCTATGGTTCATTTGGTTTGCTCTAGAATTTCTAATGTTTTCCTTTCTGCATAAGATGCCAATTTTCCATCGGAGGCCTGGATTCCATTTCAGATGATAAATGTTATAATTGGATTTATCCAACAGATTCCTGTTGAAGTCTACAGAGAAAACTGTGGACTGAACCCTTCACAATACTGCAGATAAATCCAGGCAATAGAAAGACCTTATAGGAAACTGCTTTCATTTAAAGTAATGAGTTTCCCCATTCCTGAGACATTTAGGTTCAAAGTTATAGTTATGCCCATGTGCAGACTTTTACACACTGAGACATTCATAAACATGTCCAAATTTAACATTATCCCCTACAGCTTCTAGTCTGATACAGTGCACTCTATATTTTACAGTGATTTTACAGTATAGGGTATTAGATAAGGTGCAGTACAGCTCTTAGGTAATGTATTTTGACTGATTACGTGATACGATCATTAAAAAAAAAAAAAAGATTTCTTAAAGGAGCAGTAAACTTTTTTTTTTATGAAAAAATATGTATTGTAGGGATTTTCCTACTGAGTAAAATAAGGGTACTCCCACTGCCCACAGATTTATATTTCCAGAGTTATTACAGTTTAAACCCATGTATTTTTACATTAGCAGTGCCCTCTAGTGGTCAAATTCTAATTAGATTTCCTGTTAGATTCTAATGGAGAGGAAAGTCAGAAAAGTCAGAGACATACAGTTCTCCACAGAATGTGATAGAAACTTCCTGTCACTTCCTGTCAGTTAGAACTATCAGGAAGTAAACACACAGAAAATTCACTTCCTGTCAGTTAGAACTATCAGGAAGTAAACATAGTAAATTCACTTCTTGATTATTTAAATGTCTATAATTTTAGAATAAAACACCTGACAGCGATGGGAGTGACCTTGTTTTATTCAGCAGGAAATGCTCTGTAAAATATGTGTTTTCATAAAAAAAAAGTTCACTGCTCCTTTAAGTTTAAGTGACAAAACAATGATAGATTGAATACATTACATGAATTCACCTGTTAAGGGATCTTCCAACAGGTTTTCATGAGTTTTGATCCAGTGCTTGATCAATAACGTGATGATCATTTAATTTTTCATTTTTGCTCAAGTATTATATGTTATAAGTACAAGAACTGCTTAGATGGAATCCTTGATGGATCATATGCAAAAAAATAAAAAATGTCATTCCCATTTAAGTTATGAATCAAATGTCTGATCAACTGCACATTACAAAGTTTGATATATGTAATAAAAGCATACAATTTGACTTCAGATAAGAACCATTCAGCCCATCTAGTCGCCCATTTTCCTACTGTAAAAACCTCAAACCTCATTTAGTCCGTGGTCTTGTCTTATACCTATCCCATGCATGCTTACATTCCATTACTGTATTAACCTCTACCACTTCTGCTGGTAGGCTATTCTACTTATGTACTACCCTTTCAGTGAAGTAAAACTTTCTTACATTACATCTAAACCTGTGTCCCTCCAGTTTTAGACTATGGCCTCTTGTCCTAATGTTTCTACTCCTTTGAAATGTACTTCCCTCCTGCACTTTGTTGAATTCCTTCATGTATTTGAATGTGTCTATCATATCCCCTCTCTCTCTTCTCTCCTCCAAGCTATACATGTTCAGATCCTTTAGTCTATCCTGATATTTCTTTTCCCTTTTTCTGCTACTAATGCCCCTAGCTATACAACCCAGCACCCTACTTGCATTCCCCACAGCTTTGTTACATTGCCTGCCTGCCTACCTTTAAGTCTTTAGAAATAATTAGTCCCAAATCCCTTTGGTCTGTTGTCTCTGACAGCACAGTACCCTGAATAGTATATTTTGCCTTTGTTTTTTTTACATCCCGAGTACATTATTTTACATTTATCAACATTAAACTGCAGCTGTCACACTCTTGTCCATTTGCCATTTGGCTTATTTTTCCCAGGAATGTCTACCCTATTGCAGATCTTTGATCATCTGCAAAAAGGCATACCTTACCTTGAAGACCTTTTGCAATATCACTAATAAAAATATTAAAAAGAATGGTCACAGTACAGATCCCTGAGGTACCCCACTAGTAATACTCCCGTAGTCCAAATATTCTTCATTGACTAACACCCTGTCACTCAGCCATTGTCTTATCCATTTAGCTATTTTTACATCCAGACCCAAACACTTCAATTTATTAATGAGTCTTCTATGAGGGACAGTGTCAAATGTTTTACTAAAATCTAGATAAACTATATCTACTGCTCCCCCTTGGTCTATTATTTTAGCCTATTTTGAGCACATGCTACTCAATTAGTAACTCTTTTGATTGATCAGATACAGCAGGTGTTTAGTGTGTTGGTAAATGTGGTAAAAAAAAAAAACAGTGGAAATTAAAAGTCTAAAAACTTTTCTTAAAGTGGATCTATCACATATAGGAAAGTAATGCTCATTAGTTAGAGCATTTAGCGAAAAAGTTAAACATGAGTAATTTTTTTAAAAAACCTGTTATCTGCTCAAAAATGAAAGTTTAAAAGGTGCCCGGCAGCCTACTTCCGCTTGCCTCTGCGGCAAGCTGCTTGCTGCACAGAGGCTGCTCCCGTCCCACTACCCAGCATCCTCCGATGACGGAGGATGTCTGTCTCTAAGCTGGAGCGATCTCATTGGCTAGATATTGACTTCTGCCAATGAGATCAATCCAGCTTACAGAGAGAAGCCTCTGTCATTGGAGGATGCTGGGTAGTGGGACAGGAGCAGAGGCAGTTCTGCAAGCAGGAAGTAGGCTGCTGGGCACCTTTTAAACTTGAATTTTTGTACCAATAATGTTTTTTTTCAAAAACGACTAACATATTAAACTTGTTTCGCTAAATGCTCTAACTAATGAGCATTACTTTATATATATGTGATAGATCCACTTTAAAGCTGGTGTTAAAATTCTCTCTCAAACAAACAAAGCCTCTTCCACTCGGGGTAAAGGTTTTGCAAATAATAAACCCCCTTCCCTGTGTTGTACAAAGAACATCTCATTTATAATGTTATTCTTAATTATGGGAGTAGAGTTAATGGTCACAAGATATTAACCCCCACATTACCCAGATTTTGTTCACTTGAATTCTAACCTATAATATTCTAGTTTTTTTATTAAAAGATTTTTTTATTGACTTTATATTGAACATTATAGAAATTGCAGGAGGCCGGAAACCTGAGGCTTACATGAAGACTTCTGTACACAAGTATATAAACAATCCAGAATATTCCCTGGAATGGGAGGATGGAGTAGAAATGATAGTACAGAATAGTGATGGCAAATGCTTTTGGGTTTTTGGCAGGGTGACTAGGTTGGAGATATCAAAGTGCCAGTACTGAAAATTTATCATGGAAAAGAGGGTTTTTTTTGTTGAATATATACATTTGTGTGAAACATAGAAATTGACGACAGATAAGAACCATTCAACCCATCTAGTCTGCTCATTTTCCTACTGTAAAAACCTCAAACCTTATTTGGTCCTTGGTCTTGTCTTATGTTCAGGACAGCCTTATGCCTATCCCATGCATGCTTAAAGGGATAGTAATACTTCATTTTATCTTTCTTTTATTTTGTAGGCATTAAAAAAACATGAAGAATGATATAAGTCTTATCTCTCAAACCTTTATGGTTTGAGAGATATTCACAAGCAAAGTTTCCCCTCCCGCCCCTTTTACCTAGTGTAAGCCATCTCTTCTCAGATGTGGAATGCAGTCCATAGACCAGACAGATAACAGCAGGGGACAATCTTCTTCCTGTGAGAACAATGAAAGCCCTGCCCCCCTTGACAAGTTTTTCAGGTTTTTCCCTTATCTTAATTGAAGATTGTCTCTCTGTTCAGTCTACCTGGGCACCTCCCTTCTGATCTGGCTGAGCAGTGTTACATCAGTAAAAGGGATGGGAGGGGGATACTTTGTCATTCAATTACTCTTGTACTACTCTGACTGTAATGAAATAACACTCTCCAAAGTCCAAATACTATGATGACTAATTGAAGCTGCTTTTATTATGAAACATTACTATACCTTTAAATTCTGTCACTGTATTAACTTTTACCACTTCTGTTGTCAGTGGTTGTCTATCACATCTGCTGGTAGGCTATTCCACTTATCTTCCTCCCTCTCAGTGAAGTAAAACTTCTTACATTACATCTAAACCCCTGTACCTCTAGTTTTAGACTATAAATTATTGTCCTAATACTTCTACTCCATTGAAATGTACTTCCTTCCTGCACTTTGTTGAATCCCTTCATGTATGTGAATGTGTCTATCATATCCCCTCTCTCGCTTCTCTCCTCCAAGCTATACATGTTCAGATCCTTTAGTCTATCCTGATATTTCTTATCCTGTAAACCAGTCACCATTTTAGTAGGCTTTCTGTGAATTCTCTATAGTATCTATATCGTTCTGGAGATGGGGGCTCCAATACTGTACACAATATTCTAGGTCTCCAGTACTGTACACAATACTCTAGGTCTCCGGTACTGTACACAATACTCTAGGTGAGGTCTAATCAGATATATGTAGAGTGGCATGACCACTTCCCTTTTTTTGCTACTAATGCCCCTAGCTATACAGCCCTATACCCTGCTTGCATTCCCCACTGCTTTGTTACATTGCCTGCCTACTTTTAAATCAAGCATAATTACTCCCAAATCCCTTTCCTCTGTTGCCTTTGAAGCATAGTACCCTTAATACTTTATTCTGCCTTTGGATTCTTACATCCCAAGTGCATTATTTTACATTTATTAACATTAAACTGCAGCTGCCACACTCTTGTTCATTCTTCTAATTTACCTAAATCATCTGTCATTTGGCTTATTCCCCCAGGATTGTCTACCGTATTGCAGATCTTTTTATCATTTGAAAAAAGGCATAGCTTTCTTTGCCCTGCTTTTGTTTCAGACAGACATAAACTGTGTTTTTTTCCAAGAATAAAAACATATGAAACAAAACTTCTTGTGATGAATATTTTTAATTTTAAATAATTGCCCATCATTCTCTCAGTGTTGTGTATAAACACTTTAAATCAGTGGTTCTCAACTCCTGCCCTCAGGACCCACTAACAGGCCAGGACTTAGGGATTTTTCTGCTAGAGCACAGGTGTGGTGATCAGAGGTTCTATCACACTGATTAACTCACCTGTGCTCTAACAAGGAAATCATGTGATCAGAGGCTCATTCACATTGATTAACTCACCTGTGCTCTAACAAGGAAATCATGTGATCAGAGGCTCATTCACATTGATTAACTCACCTGTGCTCTAACAAGGAAATCATGTGATCAGAGGCTCATTCACATTGATTAACTCACCCGTGCGCTAACAAGGAAATCATGTGATCAGAGGCTCATTCATATTGATTAACTCACCCGTGCGCTAACAAGGAAATCATGTGATCAGAGGCTCATTCACATTGATTAACTCACCTGGGCTCTAACAAGGAAATCATGTGATCAGAGGCTCATTCACATTGATTAACTCACCTGTGTTCTAACAAGGAAATCATGTGATCAGAGGCTTATTCACATTGATTAACTCACCTGTGCTCTAACAAGGAAATCATGTGATCAGAGGCTCATTCACATTGATTAACTCACCTGTGCTCTAACAAGGAAAACCTCAAATCCTGGTCTGTTAGTGGGTCCTGAGGACAGGAGTTGAGAAACACTGCTTTAAAGTATATTTTCTGCAAAGCCACTAACTTAGAAATAGAACACACATTAGAGGGATCGTAATGTTTCACAATGAAAGCTGTCCAATTAATCTTCATAGTACTTGGGCCATAGAGAGTGGTATTTCAATACTGTCAGAGTTGCAGTTCAAGAGTAATTGAATGATAAAGTATCCCCCTCCCGTCCCTTTTACTGATGTAACACTGCTGACCTCAGAGCAGCAAGACTGTCCGGATGGATCACGGAGAGGGACAATCTTCAGTGATCATAAGGAAAAACCTGTCAAGGGGGGTAGGGTTTTCATTGTTCTCACAGTAAGAAGATTGTCCCTTGCTGTGATCTGTCCGGTCAGGTGACCAGATTCCACATCTGAGGGGAGGTGTCTTACACTAGGTTAAAGGGGCGGGAGGGGGATAATTTATCATTCAATTACTCTTGTACTACAACTCTGACAGTATTGAAATAACACTCTCCATGGCACAAATACTATGAAGATTAATTAGAGCTGCTTTTATTTTGAAATATTAGTATGCCTTTAAAGGGATAGTAACACTTAAAATGTAAAAAGAAATATGTCATAGGGTTCAAAGGAACTCCCACTATCATGAGGGGTTTTGTTGAAAAGTTATTACAGCTCAAACCTGAATGTTTTAGGTGCAGTATCACAGAGGCCTGAAATTGTACAGTGATGCTGTTTCTACACCATCCTATGGACAACTCTGGTCAGTTGACCATAAATCTCCATGGTGTAGCAACACAGGTCACTGTGATACTGCATCTAAGAAATATCAAGTTTGAGCTGTAATGACTTTTGAATAAAAAACCTTTCAGCAGTGGGAGTTCCCTTGTTTTACTCAGGTATAAAACCTACAACATATGTTTTTTTTATATTTTCAGTATAACTATAGGTTTAGAGTATTGTACACTATTAATCCGAGTAACAACATGGCTTTGAGCAATGGAGACTCTTGGATCACGGACCCTTTCTTGGCCTGACGCTTACTGTTATACTTTGAACTCAAGGCCACATTTATAACGGTAAACTAGAGCAATTCCGGGACAAATTGCTAAACTGGGAGCAATATACAAAACTAGTTGAACAGCCCGTTACACAGGCCACAGTGCCACTGCCACCCAGTCGTGGGGCAGTCACACGCAGTAGAGACTGCCCGCGCCACGACTGATACAGAGGTAGACGCTCCTTCGGAGAGCCCAGCTCTGTATCAGACACGGCGTGGGCAGTCTCTACTGCGCATGACTGCAGCACGCGGAGCAGTGTCTACTACGCATGTCGCGGCGTTACAGACGATTTAGCAAATTATTATATAGCATAAGTTCGTTTCTATGATGATTACTCCTAATTTAAAACATTGCCTGATAATTGCTTCATTTTTTTTTTGATAAATATGGCTATTATGTACATGTGAGAAAAGCATGGCTTTGGCCAAAGGAGGCTTTCAGTTCACAATTGCAACACTACCTATTCTTCTACATTGTGTGGGGCAAAGGGATTTCTTCTTATTGCTTCTATTGTGAAGTGCATTAAAGAGTGATATGGAGCTTAAAACCTCTTCATTTACACTAATAAACTCAGTGAAAACATGGCTTTGGAGAAGAGAGGCCTTCATTTCCTAATTCCTGCGTAGGTTCACAAACACTGATTCCCTGCTTCTGTCACTGGCTTAAATCGGAACTTTCATCAGATTACTATAGCGCCCCACATGATAATTACATTAGCTATATGTATAGATGTAGTTTTATTTTCAAGAATAATTGCTGCATTAAAGAAAAATAGAACCTTTTATGCAGGCAGGCACCGGCAGGCATCTTGAAGTAGGCGCTGTCTGCACTTGCGCTGTCAGTCCCTTATGGTGCCTTAAAGGGATAGTAATACTTAATTTTATTTTAGTTTGTAGGCATTAAAAAACATGAAGAACGATATAAGTCTTATCTCTCAAACCTTTATGGTTTGAGAGATATTCACAAGCAAAGTTCCCCTCCCGCCCCTTTTACCTAGTGTAAGCCATCTCTTCTCAGATGTGGAATCCAGTCCATAGACCAGACAGATAACAGCAGGGGACAATCTTCTTCCTATGAGAACAATGAAAGCCCTGCCCCCCCTTGACAAGTTTTTCAGGTTTTTCCCTTATCTTAATTGAAGATTGTCCCTCTCTGCAGTCTACCTGGGCACCTCCCTTCTGATCTGGCTGAGCAGTGTTACATCAGTAAAAGGGGCGGATCCTTTAATACCCAAATCATAATACTACAAGAAATCAAATTAATAAGTGGTTTTAACATATATCTAGGAAACTTATAGCCTGTCATGAGAAGACCACAAGGAACATGTTGCATGGGATTAAAAATTAATTTTATAATCAGAAACCAAAGAAGGGACAGCGGGGTACATGGACAGGGAGTCCCTGGAAATCTGGCACAGTAGTCAGGTAAGATGGGTTTCCCAAATGGAAATTTGTAGTATTGGCACCTGAATGTATTCATCTGCTGATTCTCAGCAAGAGAGCCAATGACAGCAAGTCTGAGAGATGGGAAGTGCCAGAATTCCCAATAGGGAGAGTAGGCAACTGCCTAGCGCTCCAAATGTTGAGGGGCGGTGCCTCAGCTATGCTGGCCACTCCCACATTCTGAATTGTGGGTATTGACTGAGCAATCTCAGTGACAATGTACCAGTTTTATACAGGCTATTATTTAACCCCTTGGCTGCTAGAGAGATCCCTGGATCTCTCTAGTAACCAAAGGGTTAAAGCTTTTTTCACTTGCTTGTTATAGGCCAAAGGTATTCTCTGTACCAGAGGGGGCGAGGTCATGTGATAAGTGGGGGTGTGGCCATGGGAGGAGCTTGTGTCTTGCGTAGAGCCGCCTGTGATGTAAATCCAGCCCTGGAGACGGACGTCTGAAGTTGAACTGCAGAAGCTCTGGGACATACCAACTGCACCAAAGGGAAAACAGGTCCTTCATTTAAAGTGAAACTTTCACCTATTAATAAGTCACCATGCAATCATTAAGCATATGGCGACTAGCTTGAAAATCCATGTCTTACCTATAAAAAAGTGGCAGATTCTAAAGTAATCGCTACCCTTTGGAGACCGGAAGCCAGGTAACATCTAGAGGGCCACACTATTGACTGTTAGTGTCTGCGTATCTGTGTGTGTGTGTGTGTATATATATATATATAGATATATATATGTGTGTGTAAGCAAGTGTGCAGACGTCACTATGCAAAGATGTCCTGGTTGTCAGTCCCGGGAGCCGTAGGAATTCTCAGTAACGAAGTAATAATTCTAGCGACTAGTACTATTGAGCAGCTAGTCACCATATGGGTAATTCTTTGGAGGCAACTTTAGGCGGGTGGTAGTTCTGCTTTAACAAATGCTTCAATGGGGAATTCTCATTAGAGAAAGATTTAGGAGTACTGATAGACAATAGACTTCACAGCAGTGTACAGAGTCACTCAGCTGCTGCAAGACAAATAGGGTACTAGCCTGCATAAAAAGAGGTGTAGAAGCAAGGGATGGTAATATTATTCTACCTCTGTATAAATCCTTGGTTAGGCCTCATCTAGAATATGGAGTACAGTTTTGGGCACCAGTTCTTAAAAAATACATTATTGGACTGGAAAAAGTGCAGAGACGTTCAACAGAACTGATAAAGGGATTGGAGGATCTGAGTTATAAAGAGAGACTAGCCAAACTGGGTTTGTTTACATTAGAGAAGAGACGTCTAAGGGGTGATATGATTACCATTTACATATATATTCAAGGTCAATACAAAGAACTATCCAATTAACTACTCACTCAGGAGCTGAGCAAAAACAAGAGATCATCCATTAAAGCGGAACTTTAAGGTATTACTAAATCGCCATGCATTCATTAAGCGCATGGCGACTAGGTTGGAAATCCATGTTATACCTTTAAAAAAAAAAAGCAGATTCTAAAGAAATCCTTGCCTTTTGGAGACTGATGGGCAGGTTGGTACGGTCTGTGCGCCTGGGCCGTCAGTCCCTTCCGGTTATCTTGTGGTCACTGCAGTGCTACTCAGGGGAGACCGGGACTGACAGCGGAGGTGAGCAGACAAGATGTCTGTGTCGTAGTCTGGGTTCTGGTCTCCAAACCGCAAGGATTTCTTTATAATCTGCTGTTTTTAAAGGTAATAATAATAACTAGTATTTATATATTGCCTTTCTCCCAGTGGGACGGCTCTCTCCGAATTAACCAAATTAGCAGCTGAAACAATAGGTGTTAATATTACCCAATCAGTGGTACTCATTTATCCACCTCAGAAGGATGAAAGACTGAGTTGACCCAGCCGGGATTTGAACCTACAGTCTTGTGGTTGAACAGACTCCATAGTGGAAGAAATTTACCACTGAGCTATCTCACCGTAACACGTGGGTTTTCAATTTAGTCGTCATTCTCTTAATGAATGCATGACAACTTAGTAATATCTGAAAGTTCCGTTTTAACAGAAGATGACAGGCACTTCTGATTAAAACAAAGGCAGGGATTTTTTTTTTACAGTAAAGTCAGTAAAGTTGTGGAATTCTTTGCCTCTATAAATGTTTTACATGGCTCCACAACAATGACACTTGCACTTTTGGTAACTGACATATTGTTTTTTTTTAACTTTTTTTTTTTTCCAAAAAAAATAGTTTTTAAAACAAAAAAAAAAAACCAAAAAGCTGATTTTAGCAGGTCAAAAATCGACCTGCTAACAGCCAGCCTCCAGCACAGCAGTGAAGGGGTTAATGCCCCAGCTGCTTATTTTTTTTAGACCAGTAGGTGTCTCCTCTCTGCTTCTCTGTCCCCCTTACTTTGCTGGTGTGAATCGCACTGTCTCGTTCACTGAGAATGCCGGTACATGTGAACGCTGCTTCGGTGATCACATGACCCGGCACAACTGAGAAGGGTGTTCAGTCTCAGCCCGGAAGAAATGATAGCAGCGTGCACGGAGGCACACTGCTATCATTTATCCCATGATGGACCAGGACCGTCATGGGTCCTTAAGTGGAATCTACCCATGATAGTTCTGGACCGTCATAGGTCCTTAACGGGTTAAAATGTACAGCAGTTGTCTGCAAAAACGTATTCGCTCTAGAGTGGTGCCTCGTTCATTGCTTCATCACTTTCACATTTTCATTAGATAAACTTATTTTTAATCAGGGATTAAGAAACAGAAAGGAGTAAACATTGCTAATAGTGCCCAACACAGCAATTTCATTTTCTAATTCGGACCCAAAGAGGCTGTTTAATTGCCTTTTCTGCTGTGGATTTCGTTTAGTGCTGGATGCTGCTGTTTTAATTCCCTGTAACCGTTCACATTAAGTTTTCTGCAGATTACTTTCTCACATAGTCCGTTTGCAAAAGATTAACCCTTTGCATGCAAGGGGGGCTTCCAATGCATTGCTTTGTGATTTGTTGAACACCCCCAGCATTCAGAAGGTTAAGGGACATATTCAGGAAGCTAAAGATGAGAGATTCAAGGGCAAACCATTCACTCCATAAGGGCAGGGCCGGACTGGCCTGCCTGGACACCGGAAAGTTTCCTGTTTGGTCTCATGTCCTGAGACCAGCCTGCAGTGATCTCCTCTGTACAATGATGTCAGCAAGCTTCTCAGTACAATGATGTTAGTGATCTCCTCTGTACAATGACGTGAGCGGGCTCCTCTGTACAATGACATTAGTGATCACCTCTGTACAATGACGTTATTGATCTCCTCTGTACAATAATAATATCAAAGTATTTTACCAGGAAGGATACATTGAGATTGTCCTGGGGGAATAGATATTATTACCCAATTTAATGGTACTCATTTTATTGACGTAAGTGAGCTCCTCTGTACAATGATATGAGTGAGCTCCTCTGTACAAGAATGTGAGTGATCTCCTCTGTACAATGACGTTAGTGATCTCCTATGTACAATGAAGTGAGTGATCTCCTCTGTACAATGATGTGAGTGAGCTCCTCTGTACAAGAATGTGAATGATATCCTCTGTAAAATAACATTAGTGATCTCCTCTCTACAATGACGTTAGTGATCTCCTATGTACAATAACATTAGTGATCTCCTCTGTACAATGATGTGAGTGATCTCCTCTGTACAATGATGTGAGTGATCTCCTCTGTACAATGACGTTAGTGATCTCCTATGTACAATTACGTCAGTGATCTCCTCTGTACAATGATATGAGTGAGCTCCTCTGTACAAGAATGTGAGTGATCTCCTCTGTACAATTAAGTGAGTGATCTCCTCTGTACAATGATGTGAGTGAGCTCCTCTGTACAAGAATGTGAATGATCTCCTCTGTACAATAACATTAGTGATCTCCTCTCTACAATTATGTGAGTGATCTCCTCTGTACAATGACGTTAGTGAGCTCCTCTGTACAATGATGTGAGTGAGCTCCTCTGTACAATTATGTGAGTGATCTCCTCTGTACAATGATGTGAGCAAGCTCCTCTGTACAATGATGTGAGCAAGCTCCTCTGTACAATGACGTGAGTGATCTCCTCTGTACAATGACATTAGTGATCTCCTATGTACAATGATGTGAGTGATCTCCTCTGTACAATGATATGAGCGAGCTCTTCTGTACAAGAATGTGAGTGATCTCCTCTGTACAATGATGTGAGTGAGCTCCTCTGTACAATAACATTAGTGATCTCCTCTGTACAATGATATGAGTGAACTCCTCTGTACAATGACATTAGTGATCTCCTTTATACAATGATGTTAGTGATCTCCTCTGTACAATGACTTTATTGATCTCCTCTGTACAATAATAATACCAAAGTATTTTACCAGGAAGGATACATTGAGATTGTCCTGGGGGAATAGATATTATCACCCAATTTAATGGTACTCATTTTATCAACCTCGGTTGGATGAAAGGCTGAGTCGACCCTGCTGGGACTAGAACCTATGACCTTGCGGTCTGAACGGATTTTACAGCTGGTGCCTTAACCAACTAAGCCATCTCACCAATGACTTGAGCAGGCTCCTCTGTACAATGATGTTAGTGATCTCCTCTGTACAATGACATTAGTGATCTCCTCTGTACAATGATGTGAGTGAGCTCCTCTGTACAATAACATTAGTGATCTCCTCTGTACAATGATGTGAGCAGGCTCCTCTGTACAATAACATTAGTGATCTCCTCTGTACAATGATGTTAGTGATCTCCTCTGTGCAATGATATGAGCAGGCTCCTCTGTACAATAACATTAGTGAGCTCCTATGTACAATTACGTTAGTGATCTCCTCTGTACAATAACATTAGTGAGCTCCTATGTACAATTACGTTAGTGATCTCCTCTGTATAATAATGTGAGTGAGCTCCTCTGTACAATGATGTGAGTGATCTCCTCTGTACAATGACATTAGTGATCTCCTATGTACAATGATGTGAGCAAGCTCCTCTGTATAATGACGTAAGTGATCTCCTCTGTACAATTACGTTAGTGATCTCCTCTGTACAATGATGTGAGCAAGCTCCTCTGTATAATGACGTAAGTGATCTCCTCTGTACAATGACGTTAGTGATCTCCTCTGTACAATGATGTGAGTGATCTCCTCTGTACAATGACATTAGTGATCTCCTCTGTACAATGATGTTAGTGATCTCCTCTGTGCAATGATATGAGCAGGCTCCTCTGTACAATAACATTAGTGAGCTCCTATGTACAATTACGTTAGTGATCTCCTCTGTACAATAATGTGAGTGAGCTCCTCTGTACAATGATGTGAGTGATCTCCTCTGTACAATGATGTTAGTGATCTCCTCTGTACAATGATGTGAGCAAGCTCCTCTGTACAATGATGTGAGTGATCTCCTCTGTACAATGATGTTAGGGATCTCCTCTGTACAATGATGTTAGTGATCTCCTCTGTACAATGATGTGAGCAGGCTCCTCTGTACAATAACATTAGTGATCTCCTCTGTACAATGATGTTAGTGATCTCCTCTGTGCCATGATATGAGCAGGCTCCTCTGTACAATAACATTAGTGAGCTCCTATGTACAATTACGTTAGTGATCTCCTCTGTACAATAACATTAGTGAGCTCCTATGTACAATTACGTTAGTGATCTCCTCTGTACAATAATGTGAGTGAGCTCCTCTGTACAATGATGTGAGTGATCTCCTCTGTACAATGACATTAGTGATCTCCTATGTACAATGATGTGAGCAAGCTCCTCTGTATAATGACGTAAGTGATCTCCTCTGTACAATTACGTTAGTGATCTCCTCTGTACAATGATGTGAGCAAGCTCCTCTGTATAATGACGTAAGTGATCTCCTCTGTACAATGACGTTAGTGATCTCCTCTGTACAATGATGTGAGTGATCTCCTCTGTACAGTGACATTAGTGATCTCCTCTGTACAATTATGTGAGTGATCTCCTCTGTACAATGACATTAGTGATCTCCTCTGTACAATGATGTGAGTGATCTCCTCTGTACAATGATGTTAGTGATCACCTCTGTACAATTATGTGAGTGATCTCCTCTGTACAATGACATTAGTGATCTCCTCTGTACAATGACATTAGTGATCTCCTCTGTACAATGACATTAGTGATCTCCTCTGTACAATGATGTTAGTGATCTCCTCTGTACAATTATGTGAGTGATCTCCTCTGTACAATGACGTTAGTGATCACCTCTGTACAATTATGTGAGTGATCTCCTCTGTACAATGACGTTAGTGAGCTCCTCTGTACAATGATGTGAGTGAGCTCCTCTGTACAATAATGTGAGTGTGCTCCTCTGTACAATGATGTGAGTGAGCTCCTCTGTACAATAACATTAGTGATCTCCTCCGTACAATGATGTGAGCAGGCTCCTCTGTTCTATGACATTAGTGATCTCCTCTGTACAACGATGTGAGTGATCTCCTCTGTACAATTATGTGAGTGATCTCCTCTGTACAATGACATTAGTGAGCTCCTCTGTACAATGACATTAGTGATCTCCTCTGTACAATGACATTAGTGATCACCTCTGTTCTATGACATTAGTGATCTCCTCTGTACAATGATATGAGTGATCTCCTCTGTACAATTATGTGAGTGATCTCCTCTGTACAATGACATTAGTGAGCTCCTCTGTACAATGACATTAGTGATCTCCTCTGTACAATGACATTAGTGATCACCTCTGTACAATGATGTTAGTGATCTCCTCTGTACAATTATGTGAGTGATCTCCTCTGTACAATGACATTAGTGATCTCCTCTGTACAATGATGTTAGTGATCTCCTCTGTACAATGATGTGAGTGATCTCCTCTGTACAATGATATTAGTGAGCTCCTCTGTACAATGATGTGAGTGAGCTCCTCTGTACAATGACATTAGTGATCTCCTCTGTACAATGATGTTAGGGATCTCCTCTGTACAATGACATTAGTGATCACCTCTGTACAATGATGTTAGTGATCTCCTCTGTACAATTATATGAGTGATCTCCTCTGTACAATGATGTGAGTGATCTCCTCTGTACAATGATGTGAGTGATCTCCACTGTACAATGATGTGAGTGATCTCCTCTGTACAACGAAGTGAGTGAAGAGCGCAGCTGCCATCTAATCTGCCTGAACAGACACGTGTTCTGTGGCAGATTCACCAGGGAAACTGTCTTGTTTGCTACTTGGCCAAACACTTCATGAAGTCATTGTGTTTTTTTTGTGTCTATATTCCAGTACAGAATTCTGTATAAACACGCAGAATCATCCTTTAGAATACAGATACAGCACCAGTTCAATCACTTTATAGTAATACAGGAACAACCCCATTATAACACTCCCCTCCCAAAACACTTCCCAGAACTCTTCACCAATAGCCCCTGTAACTTTAATTCTCCACAGAAAACACTCTCTCTACCCACAAACGTGTATAACCCCCAAACAGCCCTTCCCTCCAGATACCCCCAAATAATTCTCTCCTCACATAAAACACCCAAAAACTCTGTAGCCACAGAAAACCCCCAAAGCTACCTTATCACAAAAACTCCCCCACATGGAACCCCCACACATTTCTCTCTCTCCATCCTAAAACAGTGTCAAAACTCTCCCCCCAGAACACCCCACAAAATTGTCTCCCCCTCCATCTTCTGTTCTTTCGCTATTCCCCCTTTGCAAAATAGGACATTAGTTTAAAAGGTGGGGATTCCAATTTTTGACCATGGGCCCATTTAGTTGTATTTACGACCTTCTGTGTAAGTAGAGTTCGTTCTTCGGGGACAGATGGATATGTGGTGGAGTATGGGGAAGCCCTGGGAGCAAAGAAAGACTTTTTAAGGTGTAGGGGATATAGTGGTTGGAAGAACACATCTAACAGGGAGAGTGAGGGCCTATGGGTGGAGGAGTGGGAGGAAACAAGCCTGTGTGCATGGAAAGAAACCATAAGTGATAGAGAGAGAGCTTTTTGGGAAGGAGATACCTGTGGGTGAACGAAGAGCAGGGAGAGATGGATGTGGGTATGAAGGGGCTGTGGATGGAAGGATGGGTACTGACTGGGTCAGAGGGAAAGAGAAGAGACTTGGCTGGGTGATGAGAGGAGGGAGACACCTGGCTGAGTGAGAGTTAGTAACATGTCTACTCCCTGGATTGTTTGATGGGCACTGGGGTGGGGGTGCAAGATGCTCTCTCGACTTTTACGATTTCTCAATTATTTTTCTGTTGCCGCCTTGGCCGTAACAGACTGTCGCTTTCAGTTTGATCCTCCACAATATCGGTGGCTCCCACATGTCCTCCACCCTTTCCTTCAATATTCCCCTTTTTTTCTCTCTATTATTTCCTGTAACCACTTGATTTCGAGATGCAGGACTCCCCTTCATCCAGGGATTGCCTCTTGTACTATTGTTTACCTTCACTGCTTGAATGTTTCATGTGCAGTACACCTGTGTATTATATATATATATACTAGTTGAAGAGCCCATTACACGGGCCACAGTGCCACTGCCACCAGTCAAGCCGTAAGACTTGCTTTTCCCGCAGAAATCTCACATTTACAGTGTTGTTACTACTGCAAGGGATTCTGGGTAGGCATATGCAAATAAGCTTAACAAGGAATCACCTTTTTGCTTCAGATTCCACTTTATACATGGATTGCTTAGAGTATGTGTATACTGAGCAACAGCTTTAAGACACAACTCAGATGCAATGCCAGTGAACCACATGGACGGCCGTTCCAGTTTGTGCTCCACATGTGCACCAAGCCTCAACAGCAAGCCAGTAAAACTAACCTCATGCTGATGAGTTGCATTGACAACGAAACGGCCGTCCATGAGTGGTTCACTGGCTTTGCATCTCTTCCTGAGTTGTGTCTTAAAGCTGTTGCTCAGCAAACACATACTGTGAGGAATCCATGTATAAAGTGGAATCTGAGGCAAAAAGGTGATTCCTTGTTAAGCTTATTTGCATATGCCTACCCAGAATCCCTTGCAGTAGTAACAACACTGTAAATGGGAGATTTCTGTGGGAAAAGCAAGTCTTATGTTTGTTTAACATTGTATCTACCACCAAATTCAGGCGGAAGGGGTTTTCATTCACTTTTTTCCCCACCATAAGCTTTTTTTAGTTTGTGCTTTTTATATATATATAAATATATAAATATAATGCATACTTTAAATACTAGTAATCCATTATTATAACTATCTGCGTATCCCTCTAGCACTCAATGGGTTAACGTTCATAGTATGAAAACTCAAAATTGCCTAGACTTTTTATCATTTCATTTTTTTGTGAGTACAGGAGGGACACAGATACACACAAAGGAACAATCCTTTACCAGATATGTGTATTACAATCTCTGGGATTGGAGACAGAGAAAACTCCCTAACGTCTCTGCCTCCACATGTTCGCTTAGAAGGGATAGTCATACATTATGCCACAATCCCTGTTATTTTTTACCAGATCCAATGGAGTAGGGCTTCTCCCTACGGAGACATCTAGAGGGACTGGCCCTGGACACTTCTCTGAAAGGTTAAAAAATAGGTGAACAATAAGTAATAAAAAGTCTAGGTAATTTGACTTTACATATTGTGCACTTGCAGAATACGTAAAGTCAAAATAAAGGGGTACTATTCCTTTAAGAAGTGTTCTTGCAGTCAGTGCTAATATCAGTGGTTTTCCAGAGGGAATACAATGATGTAAAGAAGCTGGCAGCTGCCACTGATGATCCTTCAATGTACAAAAACCAAATGTCAAATATATATACTGTATACTAAAACAAATAATAAATGCAAAAAATCACCACTCTACCTCTTGAGTGCCATGAATTGGTATGGCTAAAGTGCCCCAGTAGATCAGGGGTTAATACTCAGCCTCTCTCCTGAACACAAGCGTATTCTTGCAGTGCTGGCTGAAGGTTTCTTCACTTCCATTCTGTTTAGTGACTGGCTGCTATGATGGGCCGAGAAGGACAAACTACTACACTCCACAACCCCCCATAGCACTAGTGCAACTGCACAGAGAGGGGAAGCTTGTCCAAGTTTTCATATTAGACTTGATTTCGGTTTACTTTTCCAGTAAGAGTCCATGGGGTTAGTCTGCCAAGCAGCAGAGAAAATCATACTCTACACCATTGATACAAAGCACACACACATCTCTGGAACTCACTACCATACTCAATCCGATTCTCCTCTATCTCTTCAACTCTGCCACACTCCATCATATTCTCCTGTGTCTCTGGAACTCACTAACACACTCCATCAGATTCTCCTCTGTCTCTGGAACTCACTGCCACACTCCATCATATTCTCCTCTGTCTCTGGAACTCACTGCCACACTCCATCATATTCTCCTGTGTCTCTGGAACTCACTGCCACACTCCTATCAGATTCTCCTCTGTCTCTGGAACTCACTGCCACACTCCATCATATTCTCCTCTGTCTCTGGAACTCACTGCCACACTCCATCATATTCTCCTGTGTCTCTGGAACTCACTGCCACACTCCGTCATATTCTCTTCTATCTCTTGAACTCACTTCCACACTCCATCATATTCTCCTCTGTCTCTGGAACTCACTGCCACACTCCTATCAGATTCTCCTCTGTATCTGGAACTCACTGCCACACTCCATCATATTCTCCTCTGTATCTGGAACTCACTGCCATACTTCTATCAGATTCTCTTCTATATCTGGAACTCACTGCCACACTCCATCATATTGTCCTCTGTATCTGGAACTCACTGCCACACTCCTATCAGATTATCTTCTGTCTCTGGAACTCACTGCCACATTCCATCATATTCTCCTCTGTCTCTGGAACTCACTGCCACACTCCATCAGATTCTCCTCTGTCTCTGGAACTCACTGCCACACTCCATCAGATGCTCCTCTGTCTCTGAAACTCACTGCCACACTCCATCATATTCTCCTCTATCTCTGAAACTCACTGCCACACTCCATCAGATTCTCCTCTGTCTCTGAAACTCACTGCCACACTCCATCATATTCTCCTCTGTATCTGGAACTCACTGCCACACTCCATCATATTCTCCTGTGTCTCTGGAACTCACTGCCACACTCCGTCATATTCTCTTCTGTCTCTGGAACTCACTGCCACACTCCATCAGATGCTCCTCTGTCTCTGAAACTCACTGCCACACTCCATCATATTCTCCTCTATCTCTGAAACTCACTGCCACACTCCATCAGATTCTCCTCTGTCTCTGAAACTCACTGCCACACACCATCATATTCTCCTCTGTCTCTGGAACTCACTGCCACACTCCATCATATTCTCCTCTGTCTCTGGAACTCACTGCCACACTCCATCATATTCTCCTGTGTCTCTGGAACTCACTGCCACACTCCATCATATTCTCCTCTGTCTCTGGAACTCACTGCCACACTCCATCATATTCTCTTCTGTCTCTGGAACTCACTGCCACACTCCATCAGATTCTCCTCTGTCTCTGGAACTCACTGCCACACTCCATCAGATTCTCCTCTGTCTCTGGAACTCACTGCCACACTCCATCAGATTCTCCTCTATCTCTGGAACTCACTGCCACACTCCATCATATTCTCCTCTATCTCTGGAACTCACTGCCACACTCCTATCAGATTCTCCTCTGTCTCTGGAACTCACTGCCACACTCCATCAGATTCTCCTCTGTCTCTGGAACTCACTGCCACACTCCATCAGATTCTCTTCTGTCTCTGGAACTCACTGCCACACTCCATCATATTCTCCTCTGTCTCTGGAACTCACTGCCACACTCCTATCAGATTATCTTCTGTCTCTGGAACTCACTGCCACATTCCATCATATTCTCCTCTGTCTCTGGAACTCACTGCCACACTCCATCAGATTCTCCTCTGTATCTGGAACTCACTGCCATACTCCATCAGATTCTCCTCTGTATCTGGAACTCACTGCCACACTCCTATCAGATTCTCTTCTATCTCTGGAACTCACTGCCACACTCCATCATATTCTCCTCTGTCTCTGGAACTCACTGCCACACTCCATCAGATTCTCTTCTGTCTCTGGAACTCACTGCCACACTCCATCATATTCTCCTCTGTCTCTGGAACTCACTGCCACACTCCTATCAGATTCTCCTCTGTCTCTGGAACTCACTTCCACACTCCATCATATTCTCCTCTGTCTCTGAAACTCACTGCCACACTCCTATCAGATTCTCCTCTGTCTCTGGAACTCACTGCCACACTCCTATCAGATTCTCTTCTATCTCTTGAACTCACTTCCACACTCCATCATATTCTCCTCTGTCTCTGGAACTCACTGCCACACTCCTATCAGATTCTCCTCTGTATCTGGAACTCACTGCCACACTCCATCATATTCTCCTCTGTATCTGGAACTCACTGCCATACTCCTATCAGATTCTCTTCTATATCTGGAACTCACTGCCACACTCCATCATATTGTCCTCTGTATCTGGAACTCACTGCCATACTCCATCAGATTCTCCTCTGTCTCTGGAACTCACTGCCACACTCCTATCAGATTCTCTTCTGTCTCTGGAACTCACTTCCACACTCCATCATATTCTCCTCTGTCTCTGGAACTCACTGCCACACTCCTATCAGATTCTCTTCTATCTCTGGAACTCACTGCCACACTCCATCATATTCTCCTCTGTATCTGGAACTCACTGCCACACTCCTATCAGATTCTCTTCTATCTCTGGAACTCACTGCCACACTCCATCATATTCTCCTCTGTATCTGGAACTCACTGCCACACTCCTATCAGATTCTCTTCTATCTCTGGAACTCACTTCCACACTCCATCATATTCTCCTCTGTCTCTGGAACTCACTGCCACACTCCTATCAGATTCTCCTCTGTATCTAGAACTCACTGCCACACTCCATCATATTCTCCTCTGTATCTGGAACTCACTGCCATACTCCATCAGATTCTCCTCTATCTCTGGAACTCACTTCCACACTCCATCATATTCTCCTGTGTCTCTGGAACTCACTGCCACACTCCATCATATTCTCCTCTGTCTCTGGAACTCACTGCCACACTCCATCATATTCTCCTGTGTCTCTGGAACTCACTGCCACACTCCTATCAGATTCTCCTCTGTATCTGGAACTCACTGCCACACTCCATCATATTCTCCTCTGTCTCTGAAACTCACTGCCACACTCCATCAGATTCTCATCTGTCTCTGAAACTCACTGCCACACTCCATCAGATTCTCTTCTGTCTCTGAAACTCACTGCCACACTCCATCATATTCTCCTCTGTATCTGAAACTCACTGCCACACTCCTATCAGATTCTCCTCTGTATCTGGAACTCACTGCCACACTCCATCGTATTCTCCTCTGTCTCTGAAACTCACTGCCACACTCCATCATATTCTCCTCTGTATCTGGAACTCACTGCCATACTCCTATCAGATTCTCCTCTGTCTCTGGAACTCACTGCCACACTCCATCATATTCTCCTCTGTATCTGGAACTCACTTCCACACTACGTCATATTCTCCTCTGTCTCTGAAACTCACTGCCACACTCCGTCATATTCTCCTCTGTATCTGAAACTCACTGCCACACTCCATCAGATTCTCTTCTGTCTCTGAAACTCACTGCCACACTCCATCATATTCTCCTCTGTCTCTGAAACTCACTGCCACACTCCTATCAGATTCTCTTTTGTCTCTGGAACTCACTGCCACACTCCATCAGATTCTCTTCTGTCTCTGGAACTCACTGCCACACTCCATCATATTCTCCTCTGTCTCTGAAACTCACTGCCACACTCCTATCAGATTCTCTTCTGTCTCTGGAACTCACTGCCACACTCCATCAGTTTATCTTTTGTCTCTGGAACTCACTGCCACACTCCATCAGATTCTCTTCTATACCTGGAGCGGAGCAGTCAGTTTCAGCCTCTCCCACAAAGAGCCCATATATGTGCAGACAACCTCTGGACCGCCGGCTCTTTAGGGGTTAATTATTCTGGTCTCAAGGGATAGAGGCTGATTCTCCAGCTCTGTGGGTTTAGTGGTAATCTGCCCACTCTCCTGCCCATTCCTCCCACTCCTGCTCTGTTCTGCTCAATTCCACGCCCATTTCAGGGCAGACCCCACCTTTCAACCATCTAACCCCACCTGGCTTTAGCCCCACTCACATTATGATTCGTATTGTGCCATTTTTACATAACCATCACGGGTGTTTCTCCAGGAGCTTGGTACAAGTAGGTTCCTAAGTATTCCCATGAATACCCGTTCCCGTTTAAAGCGGAACTACCACCTCTACTAAAGTCGCCCTGCAATACTTATGCAGGTGGCAACTAGCTCATTAATCATTATTTTACCTTTAAAAAGTGCCCACCAATAAAGTTATGCTTAAGCTTCCGAGACCGGAAGCCAGGCATCACCGCGGACATCTTGAATGTGCAGTCAGTCCTCTTCACAGACATAGCACTGGCCCAGAGGGCTCCAGAAGAGACTGACGGCGTAGGCGCACAGGCTGCAGTAACCTGGCCTTCAGTCTCGGAAACTTAAGCATAACTTTATTCGTGGGCACTTTTTAAAGGTAAAATAATTATTATTAAGCTAGTCGCCACCTAAGTATTGCACGGCAACTTTAGTGGAGGTGGTAGTTCCGCTTTAACCTAATGGATTTGTTCCCTGTGATGGGGATTGTGACTCACGGAGATGTGGGATATGAAGGGTCATGGGTATGGGGAGTAGAGTGTAAGCATTCCAAAGAATTCCGTTCTTCTTGTTTAACTCTTTGAGTACCAGAGGGGTGATCAACACATTGCTCAGCAGTGCGTTAGACACACTTCTGACAATGAAAGGATTAATACCATGTACTACCAATATAGGAAGATAGAGAAAAAAGAGGCACTTCCTTGTGCAGTATTGTAAGTTTAATTCAGTGATCACCATCATCGAGTGAACTGATGCTCACAGGGGAATACGCTGGTGTGACACGTATGTGTAAACTAGCTTTAACACTCAGTATATTATCAAGCTGTATCCCTTCAGCTTCTTACTAAGACTCAAATCGATTGGCCGCTCACCCTTGGAAACTCTACTAGCAGAGTCGCATATGTAAAGACAAAAGAAAAAGACCAGGGGCGCTAATGGTGCCTTATCACAAAAAGTAGAGGAAATAAAACAAACAGTATGCCACTCACATGTTAAAGTTGCTGCTCAATAAGCAGCTTAAAAGACTTGCAGAGCATGTATAACCATGTCTGGTGGGTTCTTACATTCAGATGCCGACACCTCCACATCCGATCAAATCAGCTCCACTCCAAACGTCTCATTGTGTACCTCTCCAAAAATCAAAAACTGGCTCTCAGATCTTCTCATAAAAATGATTTATTACAAAACATAACTGAAAAAAAAATGCAAGCAGTTGACATATATTGTAAACCTACATCAACGCGTTTCGCAGAACACTAAGTTGGTTTCTCAAGATATGTAGTAAAAAAGAAAGAGTAATTTTACTCACTTTTGCTGCCCATGCTAAACTGAATGTGTTCAGGGCTTAACCCTTTCAGTGCCAGAGGGCTACGCAACCCCTCCGACACTGAAAGGTTTAACAATCAGGGAGATGTCACATCATAACCCGATGATGCATTTTGTAAGATGCACTTTAATTTTCCTAACGCCAGTGTAACAAAGTTAATAGAGACATTTCCGGGGGTTGGAAAAAAGAGTAATAGTTTTCACGCTTTCAGTTGGAAACATAAAGATCTTTTTTGCATTTGGATTTCAAGATGCTGCACTTTGTCAAAATTAATTATCTGTTGTGTTCACCCTTATCACAAAGAGCTGGTGTTCGAAGAGCAAGAAAATAGACTGATAGTCCGTACGTCTTAACTCTCTAACCTTTGTAAAGACTATGCAGACAATGGTAATTGAGTTGGAAGGTCCCGGAATATTTAATTTGAAAATACAATAATACGTATCTACGTTCATTCTACCCTCAGAGTGGTTTTGTGATTAAAATTGTGTTTCTGTGCTTAGACTTGAATTACAGCTAATATAATTATATGTTCCTTAATACACAGACTGTGACCCATTAAGAAATCTGGTGACTTCAGTTAATTTTCTTAAAAACTTTTTTTTCCCTGTTTGTGTCTTTTAACAAAAACAGCAGATCCAATTAATCTTCATAGTATTTGAGCCATGGAGAGTGTTATTTCAATACTGTCAGAGTTGTAGTTCAAGAGTAATTGAATGATAAAGTTCCCCCCTCCTGCCCCTTTACCTAGTGTAAGCCCCTTCTCCACAGATGTGTAATCTGGTCCATAGACCAAACAGCTCACAGCAAGGAACAATATTCTTCCTATGAGAACAATGAAAGCCCTGCCCCCCTTGACAGGTTTTTCCGCTTTTTCCCTTATCTTAATTGAAGATTGTCCCTCTCTGCAATCTCCCTGGACATCCCTGCTGCTCTGACTGAGCAGTGTTACATCAGTAAAAGGGACGGGAGGGGGATACTTTATCATTCAATTACTCTTGAACTACAACTCTGACAGAATTGAAATAACACTCTCCAAAGTCCAAATACTATGATGATTATTTAGAGCTGCTTTTATTATGAAACATTACTATCCCTTTAAGGATGAGGGTTATTTTGCACATTCAAGGCCAGGGAAATTTTCACTGTTTTTATGTGTTTCATAAAATAGGTTTTACTTTTTTTATTGTGTACCCATGATTGTGGACAATCTGGCCTTTCATTTGTTGCCATAATTTGATATGGATCACTTATAAGGAAAAGAAAATAAAAGCATATTTTTTCTTGACTATTTTTGCTTGCACTACACTATTACAATTTGCCAATCACAAATTTTAGAGACTTATGTGTTTGGCCTGGATTTCAAATGGCTATTCAACAACACAAAATAATCCCACAAAGGTATATAAATTTGTAAAGTAGATAATCCAAGCTATTTCATTTGACTTTTATCCTACAGATTCACCTTGATTTAACAATAATAATTTTGTGTGCTGTCATGTTGGAGGGTGTGTTTTTGCAATAGGCAACTGTAGAAAATTACCCTTAGATGCATTCACCTGTGTCATCTTATTAGGGATATGCCAAATATATATACGTTGTAGTTCAAGAGTAATTGAATGATAAAGTATGCCCCTCCCACCCATTAAACCTATTGTAAACCGCCTCCCCTCAGATATGGAATCTGGTCTCTTGACCGGACAGATCACAGCAAGGGACAATCTTCTTACTGTGATCATAAGAAGATCCATGCACCCCTAGACAGGTTTTTCAGGTTTTTCCTTATGATCACTGAAGATTGTCCCTCTCTGTGACAGTCTTGCTGCTCTGAGGGGAGCAGTGTTACATCAGTAAAAGGGGCAGGAGGGGGATACTTTATCATTCAATTACTCTTGAACTACAACTCTGACAGTACTGAAATAACACTCTCCATGGCCCAAATACTATGAAGATTAATTGGAGCTGCTTTTATTGTGAAGCATTACTATCCCTTTAAGAAACACACCTCCTATCAACCTCAGATACCTTAATCTAGGCAGGAAAACTTAATGACCACTATGATTCAATTCTGTTTGAACCTTTAATTAGTACTGTATATTATATCCATGGAAGCAGATATGATTCTTTGTTGCCGGTCTCTAGAACCCCAGACTCCTCCTGTTTGTCATCCTCCTTTCTAAGAATACCTCAATGGGAGTAATTTGGTGTCCTGTAAACTCAATCATGAATGTTTCCATAGGCTGGGCTTTATGGACACATCTTTATTCAGCCTCATCAACTATGTTACATGATATTCATTATAGGCAGTACTGCACTTGTCAAGTCCCATTGTCACTGGACAGCACTACTGGATCTCTACGAGGAAGCATTCTGATGTTCACTTAAGTGTAATAAGATCAACCTTAGCTTAGAGGTTTAGTTACAAACAATTAAGCAAGAATGCATCTCTTAAATACACTGAATATTATGTAAAGTGATGCAATTATTAAAAGTTATAGTTTATAGAGATAGTAATGCTGCAACATGTTTTTATTGTTTTCTATATTATGAAATGTATATTGTCAGTCACACTTTTTTAATTTAAAACCTGAACAGTTTAAAATGGAATTTTAAATCCCTATCCTATCCCTTTCCCAGACTTCAGCCCCTGCTGCAGTGAGGAGGTTGACCAGGTCAATCAACCAACAGAGCTTGGTTGTCATGGCGACCCAACCCATTGTTTGTACAAGCAGAGACATTTACCTCTGTGCATGCTGTATGAACACGTCCGGAAAACTGATTACAGCCCAGTCAGAGCTCATGACAACAGCTTACACATAGGCAAATATCTTGGTATGAGTGATGGGTTGGGTTGCCATGGTAAACAAGTTTTGGAGGTCCCAACCCCTTCACTTCAGAATGAGGCTGTTGTCAGGGGTAGCTGTAGGAAAGGAGATTAAGATGAGGACATATTTTAAACTGTTCAGTATTAAAGAGTGTGACTGACATCAGACACATTCTTGGAAGACAATGAAAAACATGTTGAAGAATGACTCTCTCTTTAAGGCTTTATTTGTAAAATATTCTAAAACAAGGTAAAACCAATGATTGCTTCATTAAAATATGTAAATATATCCAATCTATAAGAGAACCAACCCCTGTATCCGATCTGTAAGAGAACCAACCCTTATCCGATCTATAAACCACTTTGCTTCTATTTGGTGTGCACCGTTAATCAGGTGAGCAATGTAAAGTACATCAGGTGGTGCAGGACTGAAGAGTGTGGTACACTGCTTGTGCGATTGCACAGTAGGCCTCGGCGGGCATATACTTTGTGAATATTGCATGGGTACATTTTAGGTAGGCAATACTGATATCCCAAGTATATATCTTCTATATATCAACATTTATAGTACCAAAGATTATATTGGTTACCTGTGAATATATGGTAGTATGCTGTTTTAAATTGTTATTTTATTTTACATTTTAACCAAATATTTTTTGCCTATTTCTGCGAACTAGGGTGGTCATTGCCATTGGATGGATTATTATATGTATATTATAATTATGGTGCGTCACACGGTATAGAATTCCTCTTCATTATAATGTTTCTACATATATCATTTTTGCCGAAACGTTCTTGATTTTTTTTGTTGAAATGTTCCGTATATAAAATGTACTATTCATAAGTTCAATATTTTTTAAATCTAGTATTTAGTAAACAAATGTGGCTTTCCACTTCTTTACTCTTAGCTGTTTGTGTGTGTGTATTTCCAGGCGATTCATTCTATCGGGTGGCACCACGAAGGACGGCAGTTTATGTGCAGTCACTCAGACGGAAGCCTCACCGTGTGGAATGTAAAAAACCCCAACAGACCATTCCAGGTCACTATTCCCCATGGTAAGCACGTGATGCACTATTACCAACTGCAGGGAAACAAGCACCCACCCAACCTGGTTCTCCAGGGGGTACATACTCATGTAGGCTTTGTTATTTCTTAATTTAATCAATTAAAATGGAATATATAATATATATATATTTGGGAGGTGGTTTTCCTGGTAGTTAAATCACTGTTGTCTTCATACTGGTAGATGCTTCGTTCAAAAGATACTGCAGCCCACTTTGTGAGAGTAAATAAATACAGCCTCTTTTGGGAGTTGATTTGGATTTTATTGTGACACTGAAGCTGATGTATTAGGATAGAACTGGGGGAGATCAGGGGAGATCCGTAGGGAACATATACACATTTTCCCAAATACCACTGGTTTAAATGTGTCTTTTAATGACTTGAATGCATTCAAGACTTCTCCATTTCAATCAGTGGGAATTTTGGAAATGTTTATTTGCATTTTAACCCTTTGAGTGCCAGAGGGGTATGCAATGCATTTCTTTAATGTGTTGCATACCCCTCTGGCACCCAAAGGGTTAACTCCAGTGTTGATCCTTTTTGATCTCTGAACTGGGTATAACTACAAGCCAGACATTACTGATTGAATTACACCATGAATCCAGTACCTATACAATACAGTAAGCTAGTATGTATATTTATTTCTTAAACAGATCAGAAATCCTGTCTCCATAAAGAATCTAAAGTCGACAATGTTTCGGTAGCAATCCCAGAATTCCATGTAGCAACATCCACCTGAAAACTGTTAATGCAGTCACTTTTTAGACTCCAAACCCATATATATATATATCCTTCTCAGACATTTTCAGTTGCTATCCTCAATAGTTTAGGTTTTCAGGATTTCCGTGCCTAAGCACAGGTGCATAATTAGTGGATATTCAGGGAGGGTTTGATTTAAATCAAGTCGATTTAAAGGAGCAGTAAACTTTTTTTATGAAAAAATATATATCTTACGGATTTTCCTATTGAGTAAAATAAGGGTACTCCCACTGCCGAGAGATTTATATTTCCGGAGTTAATACAGTTTAAACCCGTGTTTTCTTTACATTAGCAGTGCCCTCTAGTGGTCAAATTCTAATTAGTTTTCCTGTTAGATTCTAATGGAGAGGAAAGCCAGAAAAGTCATAGACATACAGTTCTCCATAGAATGTGATAGAAACTGCAGAGTCACTTCCTGTCAGTTAGAACTATCAGTAAGTAAACACAGTAAATTCACTTCCTGATTATTTAAACTGCTATCATTTTGGAATAAATTATCTGACAGCAATGGGAGTGAGCTTGTTTTATTCAGCAGGAAATGCTCTGTAAAATATGTGTTTTCATAAAAAAGGTTTACTGCTCCTTTAAATTACGATTTGAATCATGATTTACATCACTAGTCAGTAAGACTCAATTTAAATTGCATGACTATACAGCCTCAGGTACATAACTAAGCTCTATTTGAGTCTGAATAACCTTTAAACTATAATGCATCTTAAATAGAAAACTATCTTTAGATAGATTTTTCCTCCAAAAGCATTTCATAAAAATAAATATGATTTAAATAAAAAAAATCCGATGTAAGTAAAAAGAATCATTTTTTTTTTAATATTTTTTTTACTATATATAAATATTGACAAGTCCACTTGTGTTCAGGCAGGGAAATCCCAAAAACATGTTCTGATAGGCGTGTACTATAGGCACTATAGGCGTTCTTAACCCCTTAAGGACCCATGACGGTCCAGGACCGTCATGGCTTGTTTTCACTTAAAGGGATAGTAATACCTAAAATGTAAAAAAAAATATGTTGTAGGGTTTATCCCCCTGAGTAAAACAAGAGTACTCCCACTGCTGAAAGATGTTTCATTCAAAAGTTATTAATTTTCAAAGTTGAATTTTTTAGGTGCAATATCACAGTGGCCTGAAATTTTACAGTGCCGCTGTTGCTACACCATCCTATGGAGATTTATGGTCCTGAGACCAGAGCTGTCCATAGGATAGTGTAGCAACAGCGCCACTGTACAATTTCAGGCCACTGTGATATTGCACCTAAAAAATTCAACTTTGGAAATTAATAACTTTTGAATGAAACACCTTTCAGCAGTGGGAGTACTCTTGTTTTACTCAGGGGGATAAACCCTACAACATATTTTTTTTTACATTTTAGGTATTACTATCCCTTTAAGGACCGATGACGGTCCTGGACCGCCTTAGCATTCCGGCCTTCCCATGTGGCTGCACGCCGTTCGGGGAGTCCGGAATCCGATTTGGGGGGGGGGGGAATGGTCCCTGGTCCTTAAGTAACCGCACTGTGTGCGCGCGGACAGTCCTTAAGGGGTTACGGAGTGCACTTGAGAAATTCTGGTTTAGCTTATGCAATAAAGACATCAAAGTATGTCTGGCTTCTGTCTTATCTGGGGAATTATTACATTTGAACAAAATACAAAAATACATAACTTTTTATATCATTGGCTTGGGTGCATAATTTCAAAATTCTTACTTGTCATATAGTATGATGAAGCAAACGCTCTATATAATGTATATTTCTTTTAGTCCATTATAAGAAAAGCCTCTTATGGTTCTGCTGGTCCCGACTGCAGTCTCTCTGTCTCTGTTTATCCTCCTCTTTAGTCTCCTTGGAATTGTGCATAATGTTCAGTTATACATTTTCCTGTTCGATGAACCGGTAGTTATTTGTCCCTAGGTTATTAAGGGATGCAAGCTGTAAGCCAAATGACCCAGATGACAGTTTTAAGGGGTCTCTTTAATGCAGTGTTTTCAGAATTTACTTTATGTTTTAGAATCATACAACTGTGAAATGTTGCTAGTTTATTGTGTTTGCCTGTTACTGCTATTATTTTATGTGAGAAGGGATCAATGTAACTACCCACATAATATCTTGTAGCCAGGGGAGGGCTGGCCTGGGGGGCAGGAGGCAATTTACCCCTGGGCCGGTCATATGTCTGTGCTGGTGGGCCACTTCTACTCACTAAATCTTCCAATTGCTGCTGTAAATGGATCTACGCTAGTGATACCACAGAGCTTACAACTGAAATGGAGCTACACAAACGACACCACAGAGAAACAATCCAAATAGATCTACACTAGTAGTATAACCCATTCCCTTGTAAGCTCTACAGTATCACTAGGTAAGCATTACTTACTTAAATTGTAAGCTTTGTAGTAGCGCACTAGTGTAGCCTCATTTCTGCTGTAAGCTATGTGGTATCACTTGCCTTACTTCACAACATTAATGCCAATTTTAAAATTAACAAAAGGGGGTTGGGCTGGGACAGTGGGCTTGAGCGATATAGAAATGGGACACTTGGCTGAATTTGCCCCCTGGGCAACAAGTTGCCAGCCCTCCCCTGCTTGTAGTGTACGAAGGTTCAGTATCTCTTATATAAAATATTTACATGTCTATTTTTTAAAGCATTCTTACTTTACAGCATTTTTTCACACATTACTGTACGTTTGTGCCCCTGTACAGATCAGGTATCACTGTACTCGGGTGACATGCGACAATCATACTTGCCGCTTCTTTTATTTGTTACTTGTGTGAGATGATGTGCCTTCAATTGTGACATTTTTGTTCATTTCTGAAAATCACATTATTCAATGAGTTATTTGATAATTTTGCATGGGAACATCTGTGAAATAGGGTTACACCTTTGAGTGCCAGAGGCGTTGAGTACCCCCTGGCACTCAAAGGGTTAAATTATCTGTGGTAGCAGAGGACGGAAGGGGCCAACCTTTCCCCTAAAGTTTCCCACCATCATTTCATACGACTATAGGCAACACAAAACATCCCACTGACTAAAGGAACAATAACACTTTCTAATAATAAACCCCCCCCCCCCCCCAATTATCTTATTATGACCAACCGGACAATCCTAATAACCACTATGGATTTTGAACTCTGTCTTTGGTTTAGTCCTAAATGTCCTGTTCAATGGATCTCAGCGTCCACCAGCTGCACATGGTAAACTTATGTTGCTGTTGCACTTTGCCTGCTTCAGTTTGGTCATGGAAGTTGTGGTGGGCTGAGTTTGGGGTCCAGATGTTCTGCCAGTAGCAATCACATCCACCTCCGTAGACATAACATCCAGGACTGGTTGTACGTGTTTTGGGTCCAGACGTTCCACTAGTAACCATCATATCCATCTCTGTGGAAGATCCAGGACTGGTTGTACGTGTTGGGGGTCCAGATGTTCTGCCAGTAACCATCATGTCCATCTCCGTGCACCCAAGATCCAGGACTAGTTGTACGTGTTGGGAGTCCAGATGTTCTTCCAGTAACCATCATGTCCATCTCCGTGCACCCAAGATCTAGGACTAGTTGTACGTGTTGGGAGTCCAGATGTTCTTCCAGTAACCATCATGTCCATCTTCCTGCACATAAGATCCAGGACTGGTTGTACGTGTTGGGAGTCCAGATGTTCTTCCAGTAACCATCATGCCTATCTCATAACATCCAGGACTGGTTGTACGTGTTGGGGGTCCAGATTTTTTGCCAGTAACCATCATGTCTATCTCCATGTACATACAGTTGTAATCAAAATGATTCAACCCCCATTTGCAAATCAGGTTTATTGTCATTGTTTATTTCAGCTGTTTGTAACAAACAAATCAAACAAAAGCAATTGGAATGGCTCAACACAACGAATGCTTCAAGTGGTTTCCCCAAACTCAAACTGAAAATGCAACTTACAATGACTTTTCCAGTCTCAAAATTATTCAGCCCCCTGAATAGAATCCCTCACAACAGCACAAATATGCAAAACAGATGTTGTCTCAAGCACACCTGATGCAGCTAATCAAGGACTTCATTAGCTGCCCCAGGTTTGCTTGAGCTGGAACACATGAAATACCTGAACTGGCTAGGGAATTGTTGAGTGTCACGTTTGACTGCATGTTAGAAATATGGCTAATTCAAAAGAATGGTCCAAACAGTTAAGAGAAGAGATTATTGCCCTTCACAAACAAGGAACAGGATACAAAAAGATAGCGAAGGCACTGAATGTTCCTAGAGACACCTTTGGAGGTATAGTTTGCAAGTTGAAAGTCAAAGGAACAGTGGTTACACTACCTGGACGGGGCAGAAAAATTAAGCTATCAATGGTTGCTACCAGATTTCTGAGAAGGCAGGTTGAGAAAAACCCTCAAGTGACTGCAAAAAACTTGCAGCAAGACCTGGTGGCATCAGGTACTGAGGTTTCAGTGAGCACAGTAAGGCGCATACTAAACGCAGAAGGTTTCCATGCCAGAATTCCAAGACGTACACCACTGCTAACATAAAAACACAAGAACAGTCATCTCCAATATGCTCAAAATCATATAAATAAGCCACAGAAGTTTTGGGGTTCTGTTCTGTGGAGAGAAGAAACAAAACTGGAACTTTTTGGCCTGATGGATCAGTGATATGTGTGGAGGAAGAAGAATGGAGCATACGCTGAAAAGAACACTCTGCCTACATTTAAGCATGGTGGTGGCTCAGTGATCCTCTGGCACTGGAAACCTGCGAGATGGATTCATTGAAGTATCAGGAAATCCAAGGAGAAAACGTCATGCTGTCTGCCAGGAAGCTGAATCTTTTGTGTCATTGGACCTTCCTATAGGACAATGATTCCATGCATACCTGAAATTCCACCAAGGCTTGGTTGCAGAAGAAGTCCCAGAAGATTCTACATTAGCCATCACAGTCACCTGACTTGAACCCCCATAGAAAATCCCTGGTGGGGTTTGAAGAAGGCAGTTGCAGCACTCAAACCAAGAATATTACTGAACTGGAGGCTATTGCTAATGAGGAACGGGCTAAGATTCCTCATGAACGCTGCCATAAGCTGGTGCCTGGCTATGCATCTCATTTGCAGCAGGTCATAACAGCAGAAGGGTGCTCTACTAAATAATAAAGATGCTTGCCATGAATAATTTTGAGACTGGACATGTCATTATAAGTTGCATTTTCAGTTGAATTTGGGGAAACCACTTGAAGCATTCGTTGTGTTGCGCTATTTCAATTGCTTTTGTTTGATTTGTTCATTACAAACAGCTGAAAGTCTGATTTGCAATGGAGGTTGAATCATTTTGATTAAAACTGTAAGATCCAGGGCTGGTCATACGTGTTGGGGGGTCCAGGTGTTCTGCCAGTAACCATCTTGTCCATCTTCGTGTACATAAGATGCAGGACTGGTTGTATGTATTGGGGTCCAGATGTTCTGCCAGTAACCTTGTCCATATCTGTGTACATAAGATCCAAGATTGGTTTTACGTGTTGGGGGGTCCAGATGTTCTGCCAGTAACCATCATGTCCATCTCTGTGTACATAAGATGCAAGATTGGTTGTACATGTTTGGGGGTCCAAATGTTCTGCCAGTAGCCATCTTGTCCATTTCAGTGTACATAAGATCCAGGACTGGTTGTACGTGTTGGAGGTCCAGATGTTCTGCCAGTAACCATCTGTGTACATAAGATCCAAGTTTGGTTGTACATGGTGGGGGTCCAGATGTTCTGCCAGTAACTATCTTGTCCATCTCTGTGCACACAAGACCCACGACTAATACGTATTGGGGGGTCCAGATGTTCTACCAGCTCCGTCCAGCTCCGTGGACATAAGACCCAGGACTTACAGTTACCATGTGCAGTGAACAGAGTTTGTGGTCCTGTGGATCTTCTAATAATGCTCATGTCCTCCTCCGTGGGCCTGACATCCAGGACTGACTGAAGATGTTTTCTCTTGAAGAATAATGCATGTAAAACAAAGGACATGGGAGCACTCAGATATTCGGTCCTAAAGTTACCTGCTCCCCGTCTCCTGACGTCAGCTGTAAGCTGACAGCAGGAGTTTCCGGTCTGGCGACCCACAGGAGGCTCTTCAGCAGAGCTGCAATAGTGAGATTTTAAAAGAAATACTTAATTGGAACGGTCTACAAAGTGTGATTGGTTTGCAAGCACGCTTTTTAGACCAGTCCAAAGAAGTATTCCTTTTTAAATCTCACTATTTCAGCTCTGCTGAAGAGCCTCCTCGTGTCTGCCGACACGGATCTCCTGATGGGAGACCGAGAACTTTAGCGGCGAATATCTGTAAAACCATAGCGGTTAGAGAGATGGGATGTGCCGCATAGAATTTATTTTTCTTTAATCTACAAAACAAAACAATATATATATTTTTATGGGACATTACTGTCCTTTTAACCCCTTAGTGACCGGCCACGCGCACATGCGGCCGTCACTCAACGGCCAGCTAAGATTTTTTTTTTTTTTAAATTAATCCGGAGTCCCCGAACGGCGTGCAGCCACGCGGGGCCCGGGACTTCCGGGACGTACATGTACGTCCTCTGTCACTATGTGACAGTTTTTGCGGGACGTACATGTACGTCCATTGTCGGGAAGGGGTTAAAGTTTTGTTTATATGAACCCCATGCACGGATCTCCTTCTTGGAGTGCTCTCACTGCCTCTGTTCTACAAACACTTCATGTGGATGGTGATAGAAACATGCCTACAGCAGCACCCAATACTCACATGGTTCATACACCAGGGAGGTCTGGATGTGATACACTGTCACAGGCCTTTGTTCTCATGAACTGACAGCGTGCCAGCCCTGCTACTGTTACACTTTAAGAATAACACAAGGGCAAATTCATAGGGGCCAGAAAGATTTTCTGGCCATGGAAGGAAAGTGAAGGGTTATTACTAGAAGTTATTCCTTCCTTTTTAACACTTCTTTGTGCCTTGTTTAAACGCTATGTACTAAATAGGAAATGGCTGAACTTTACTCCTGCACACTCTATAGCAGAGACAGGCACGTGCACACATAGACACCAAGGGGGGCTTGAGTACCTGCCCTTTTTGTCCAAAGTGCCCTTGTGCCCTTTTAACAAAAAAAAAAGTTGCCTTGCCGCCCACACTAACCCCCCCACCGCCCAGTCAGGTCTGTGCCTCCTTCAGGACAGACCTGTAGTTGCTGCACTCCCTCATCGGCTCTTTAGTATTACAGAGCGCTGGGAGATGACATCATCTCCCAGCGCTCTGCATGAAGAGAAGACCGCGCGGGAGCTCCGGCAGCTACAGGTCTGTGCCAAAGGAGCCACATACAGACCTCTCCTGCCACTGTACCACCAGGGAAGAGGTAGGAAATGGACACTGGGGGGCAATGATGGGGCAATATGGATCTGATGGGGGTCAAGATGGAGATGATGGAAATGTAGAGATGATGGGGCAATGTATGTGAGGGTAAGTTGGAGCTGATGGCAATATGGAGCTGATGGGGGGACAATATGGAGATGAACGGGGCAATGTGAGGGTAAGTTGGAGCTGATGGGGCAATGTGGAGCTGATGGGGGCAATATGGAGCTGATGAGGGCAATATGGAGCTGATGGGGGCTATGTGAGAGTAATTTGGAGCTGATGGGGGCAATATGAAGATGATGGGGGCAATATGGAGATGATGGGGCAATGTGGAGCTGACAGGGGACAATGTAAGGGCAATATGGAGATGATGGGGGCAATGTGGAGCTGATGGGGGCAATGTGGAGCTGATCGGGGCAATATGGAGCTGACAGGGGACAATATAAGGGCAGTATGGAGATGATGGGGGGGCAATGTGGAGACTAGGAGCATTGTGGAGGTGTCCAGTGGAGATGGCCAATGGTGAGGGGGACGCTTCAGATTTTTGTGCCTACAGGCTCCTGAGATGTAAATTGTTTTCTTTTTTTAAAATATATATTTTGAATAAATAATTATGAGAAGTGCCCTGTTTTTTCATTTGAGCCCCTGCCCCCCAAAATGTCTGTGCACGTCCCTGAGCAATGACGTGTCGGGGCTTTTCAGCATTAAAGTCTTAGTGATGGTGGTGTGTGTGTGCACTGGTTTGTACTAAAGTGATCTTAAGCGTTTCCCATGTACCCCAAAGTGCTGGGGCGTGATTTGGAGGTTTGACACTTTAGCTCAGAAAATGATCTGTGTGGATGAATTTGTACATTCGCCTGGTATCTTTCGTACTAAAACGCAAGGGAGACAAGCGTAGTGGTCATGAGGATGTTTTGGCCATAGTGGGGTAAGAGAGTTATTATTATTAGGAGGTTAGTGTTCATTTAAAAGGGTTTGTTACCCCTTGAATGCTAGACAGGTCTCTAACGGATTGCAAATTATTATTTTATCATTATTCTTTATTTGTATAGAGCAAATTTATCCTGCAGCGATGTACAATAGGGAATAGACATACAGAGATATTAAAGTGGAAATGTCACCTTTAATACACCGTGTCTCCTATGATTAATCTAGTAAAATGGTATGTAGATTGCAGTTTTATTTTTCTGTCAGCACATACTTCATATGATATTCAGTCTCAGAATTACACTTCATGTAGCCACTTCCACATTCTGTGGTGCAGGGTAACGTCGGCTCAGTGACACAGGACAATGTTATCCAGACGTAAAGGGCGATATGTTCAGAAAGTGGTGGTAACTGAAATTGTCTGTAGTCAGAATAAAAAAGTTCATACACCACAAACCGTCAATTCTCAGACACACTTCCGTCATTTTTTGCATCCAAAGCCGTCTTAAAAGTGGGTGTGGCATAGTCTTCCGTCATAATGTAAGGTATTTTCAGAAAAAAATATTCGTTTGAACGTCATTTTTTTTTGTCTGATTAACGTAATTTTTTTGTCTGATTAACGTCATTTTTTCCCGACATAATAAAAATGGTCTAAACTAAAAAAAGTCTTTTGTTTCTTTGAAAATGTTCGTTTCAAAGACAAATTGAAAGACAATTTTTAAGATCTTCTTACTGTCATTTTTAATTCTTTAGACGAATTTTCAAACGTGACGGATTTACTTCTGAAAATATCGTCCTTCTTTTACCACCAACTCACGATCCGACAAGTTTTTCATTATGAAGACTTTTTGAACATCTCGCCCAAAGTGCGCATACTTATCTTAGAGTCAGATGTGAGGAAACAAAGTCACCAATGGCGCGATGCAAGAAACGTTCGCATCGGATAAAGGCATTTTTGTGCGCAGATAGATTTTGCGCATGTTCTAATCCAGGAAGCTAAATACCGAACGCTTCTTGAATTGCGCATAAAAAATTCCATTTTACGACAACAGTACACAGACATAAAAATTAATTCGCAATAGCAGTTCTTGCATTAGGCCCATTCGCTATTCCACTCACACAGATTCGTTAATCTTAGCCACGGCCACAAAAAAAATATAAGCAGCCGTTCGCTAATCTTGAATTTTCATGCACAATTCAACAAAATCATGCACAAACCTTGTGACGGTACCAGCGGACACGCAGCCTTGGTGTCCCCGTCAATGGTCACTTCTTCCGCTACGAGTCAGATGGACATCCAACAGCATACTGCAATATACCCCAAAACTAGGCAAAACTGGTGTAAGGATAACCAGCACACACTCTGTATACAGCAATCTTTACCTCACCAGACAACACCAGTGTAGGTTAAGACAAGAACTGACTTTACTGGAACAAACCACACATATTTATACACAAAACCTACATTGAAATACATGGCCAGGCAGGATACAATAGGTGAGTCACAGGGATAATATAATCACAATATACAACACAAAGAGCCAACAACAGAAGATCCCGGCAATTACAATAACACAGACATGATTGAATTACTACACAAAAGGCTAGCAACAAATGGTACAACACAAAGGGCCAGACGTGATTAGGTTAGCACACCACAGGGGGTCTCAGTACAGTTCACAGACCTACAAAGACTGGAGTGTCTACAATACACAGAGGGTGAACAATGAAACAAAAGGCTTGAGGGACTGCAATATACATTTGCAGCATCCTTGGCCAAACTCAAATACTTAACCCCTAACGGCCCTGTCCCCTGAAAGCCGGCTGTGATTTTTAGTCCTTTTGGCACAGCTGTCCACCAATATAATGTCCCAAAGTTCTACATAGCTTGCGACACTGGGCTGACAATCCATATGCCCAGACAGGGGTTGTTTTAGGCATGACCAAAATGTCCACAGTTCCTTGTGTTCCTTGTTTAACAGTCTCAGGGAGAGGCCATACCCTGTTCCAGGGCTAGGTCCATAGTCTGTGGGCAGAAGGCTGGCCCTCAGGCCCCTCCAGGAGCCAGGGGCCCAGTGGTTCCTGTGACAAACCTATTCCCTAGTGGTTATCACATGGGAAATAGCGATTGCGCATGTTTCCTGCATCGCACCATAGGTCACTAGGGGTGACCTCTATTTACCTACTTGTTCTCCTCACATTTGACTCCAGGATAAGTGTGTACACTCTGTGTCTGGAGAACATTGTCTTGGCTCTGTTGGCACTTCAGATACTTGTGTTTTTCTGTGTAGCACTGTTTCACTTTATGACTTTTTGTGGGAGATTTTTAGGTTATATATATATAGATAGATAGATAGATAGATAGATATAGATATATATATATATAGATATACACTAGATTTTGTATTGTTCATTCATATATATATTAAATGTGATATATATTATTACTATTGCATATCTAGTCTACTTAGTCTACTATTATGGAGGGTCCCCCAATGCATTTGTTTTTTATGTTTTTTTAAGAGTGCTTTTATATTCAACATATATTGCCTTAATACAAGGTTTTGTATATTTTGTTCTGTTACTGGGGTGTGTTCCTCTATTTTAAAGGGATAGTAATGTTTCAAAATAAAAGCAGCTCCAATTAATCATCATAGTGTTTGGGCCATGGAGAGTGTTATTTCATTACTGTCAGAGTTGTAGTACAAGAGTAATTGAATGATTAAGTATCCCCCTCCCTCCCCTTTTACTGATGTCACACTGCTCACCTCAGAGCAGCAAGACTGTCTGGATGGATCACAGAGAGGGACATTCTTCAGTGATCATAAGGGAAAAACCTGAAAAACCTGTCAAGGGGCAGAGTTTTCCTTATGATCACAGTAAGAAGATTGTCCCTTGCTGTGACCTGTCCGGTCAAGAGACCAGATTACACATCTGAGGGGAGGTGGATTACACTAGGTAAAAGGGGCGTGAGGGGAATACTTTATCATTCATTTACTCTTGAACTACAACCCTGACTGTACTTAAATAACACTCTCCATGGTCCAAATACTATGAAGATTATTTGTGAAACATTACTATCCCTTTAAGGGTTTTTCTCATGTCTTCAGTGGGTTCTCTCCTCTCCCTCTGAACTCGTTTTGTTGATCTAGTGATAAACACAATGCGTTGCACTCACTCTGATCCTTAAAAATTAACACTGACAGGGAACATTCAGATCTCTGTGTTCCCTCTGTTATTACTAATATTTAATGAATGTACTTGAAGAAAGATTCATTAATCAGAAGATAGGAAAAAAACTCCAAGCAAAGTGGCAAACCCATAAATACAATGAGAACAGTCCAGGTAATCCTGCAGCTTCCACCAATACAAATTACTTACAGAGACCAGATTATCTGTTTTTATCTAATATCTAATGTTCTCACTGCTGCTGAGAGTTTATTGCGTTTTGGATTTTAATTTTGTTGAAACATTTTTCATTGTTTTAGGGAAAAGTCAGAGAGACGGGAGGAAACCGGAGTCGTGTAAACCAATTCTAAAAGTAGATTACAGGACATGTAAAAACAGGTAGGTCTCGCTTAGCGGTTTGTAATGTTCAGTACCAGCTGATGTTTGTGAGTGCGCCTAGTGAGTTTTTCTGTTAAAGGGATAGTAATATTTCACAGAAGCAGCAGGTCCAATTAATCTTCATAGTATTTGGGCCATGGAGAGTGTTATTTCATTACTGTCAGAGTTATAGTACAAGAGTAATTGAATGATAAAGTATCCCCGCCCCTTTTACCTAGTGTAACACTGCTCACCTCAGAGCAGCAAGACTGTCCGGATGGACTGCAGAGAGGGACAATCTTCATAGTATTTGAACCAAGGAGAGTGTTATTTCAATACTGTCTGCGTTGTAGTACAAGAGTAAACTGAATGATAAAGTACCCCCCTCCCGCCCCTTTTACCTAGTGTAAGCCATCTCTTCTCAGATGTGGAATGCAGTCCATAGACCAGATAGATAACAGCAGGGGACAGTCTTCTTCCTATGAGAACAATGAAAGCCCTGCCCCCCTTGACAAGCTTTTCAGGTTTTTCCCTTATCTTAATTGAAGACTGTCCCTCTCTGCAATCTGCCTGGGCACCTCCCTTCTGCTCTGGCTGAGCAGTGTTACATCAGTAAAAAGGGTGGGAGGGGGACACTTTGTCATTGAATTACTCTTGTACTACAACTCTGACAGTACTGAAATAACACTCTCCATGACCCAAATACTATGATGATTAATTAGAGCTGCTTTTATTATGAAACATTACTATCCATTTAAAGGGCATCTGCCATTGCATCGACCCAAGAAAAAAGAAGAGAGAGAGCGCCGTATAGTGCAACGCTGTATTATAAATATATTGGAGAAATATACAATGAATTGAGTACTCGCACGAGTGTGGAATCCTTTTATTTATTTCTGTTTTTTAATAAATATACACTATTTTTAGATGCCCCGCTTTTTTTGTTCTTTTTATTGTAAATATATGCACATATATGGTGTTACTTTGATTGGATATACACCGCCAAAGCCAGTATCTTAACCGAAGGAAAAGTATCCCAAACAGAGACGGGTTCATTTTCTCCTCTTGTTATCAAAGGGTTAATGCGCCAGAGGCCTCCCGGTTAGTGGAAATGTTTATGGTTGAGTTACATTATCTGATGTTTCTGCATGTATGACTTGTATTTGTAATTCCCCCAGGCTCGATGATTCAGTCAAATAGTATTACAATAAAATGTATGTGAATGTCTCCTTTAAAAATACCTTATTATAGTTCTTGTTTTTCTTAAAGACGCAGTAAACTCTTTATGAAACATATACGCTATAGGGCATTGGTAGGCAACGTTTGGTATTCTTGGGGACTACAAGTCTCTAACAGCTGGAATGCTGAAGGATACCCACAATTTTCATTCACATTACTTTACAGCTGAAACTTTTTTTTCATCAGACTTTTAGAAGCAGTGCCACCTAGTGTCCAAAACCAGTTTTTTTTTTTTTTATAGTTCACTCTTTGATAGTTTAAGTCATAGACTGTGACCACAATAGAAAATTGCAGTTGGATTAGAAAAAAAAAAAAGAAAACATATAATAATATATAAAGGTTAATAGCATGAATGTATGACAAGAATTCCACACTAAATCAGATACTGGGATTCATGTTTACACCCTACGTCTGCCTAACAATAATTTACTTAAAGGAGCAGTAAACTTTTTTTGAAAAAATATATATTGTAGAGATTTTCCTATTGAGTAAAATAAGGGTACTCCCACTGCTGAGAGATTTATATTTCCAGAGTTATTACAGTTTAAACCTATGTTTTTTTTTCCATTAGCAGTGCCCTCTAGTGGTCAAATTCTAATTAGATTTCCTGTTAGATTCTAATGGAGAGAAAAGTCAGAGACATACAGTTCTCCATAGAATGTGATAGAAACTGCTGAGTCACTTCCTGTCAGTTAGAACTATCAGGAAGTAAACACAGTAAATTCACTTTCTGTCAGTTAGAACTATCAGGAAGTAAACACAGTAAATTCACTTCCTGTCAGAACTATCATGAAGTAAACACAGTAAATTCACTTCCTGGTTATTTAAACTGCTATAAATTTTGAATAAAACATCTGACAGTGGTGGGAGTACCCTTGTTTTATTCAGCAGGAAATGATCTATAAAATATGTTTTCATAAAAAAAGTTTACTGTTCCTTTAATTCTTCTTCTTACAAAGGAGAACCATGGGTCAGTCTGTGGGCATTTTATTTCAGTTAGTTCCTTTCCTCTGCTCTTTGTTTAACACTGTATTACATACATTCACCCCACAGACTACTGCTCTATATAGTAAGTGATAGGAACAGCACCCCCTGGTGAACACAATTGAAAATTGCAGTTCAAGAAAACCGTCATACCGTTTGAATAAAGCATCTCCCAGTTGTAAGACTAACCTTGTTTTACTCAGCAGCAGATGTCCCTTAAAGAGATAGTAACACTTAATATTTAAATATTATAGATTGTAGGGTTTATCTGCGCGATTAAAACAAGGTTACTCCCACTGCTGAGAGGTGTTTTATACAAAAGTGATTGCAGCTCAAACTTGAATTTTATTAGGTGCATATAGGGTTTTGTGCGTATAGTATTGAGTACAGTGCTGTGCATATAGTGTTGGGTGTATAGCGTTTGACGTAATATGCTTGGCTTATCGCTTTCCACATTTTGCATATTGTATAAACTTCTGCATAAAATAACAGCGTGATTGTACATTTGTGGATAAGAGCAGCAGCCGGCAGTACTGTTCGTTATCATGAACAAACTGTGTTGCTTTGGAAGTCATCTATCACTATACCTCTTGTGGTAAGGTCCCTTCAAACACGGTCAGGACAGCCAGAAGGTTGTAACTTCAATGCAGTTTATTAAACAGCAACAACAAAAGAAAAGTCTCTTTCCAATTTTAGGGTATGCTTCCCCTTTAAATCAAACAGGTTTTTTGATACCAAATAAAAGTACAGAAGTAAACAGGTCTACTCCTTTCAGGAGGCTAACTCACAGTAGTTCCCTCACAACCAGTAACTGACCCAGCTACTCTAGGTTCCAGTACTGAACAAGTAAAACAAGTAGACATGCAATCTTTTCAGTTCAGAAGCTTTCTCACCATTCCTTGGTTTCAGAGCCAGACAGACAGCTTGCAGGTCTCCAAACACACTATCCCAGTGCAGCCTGACCCCAAACACACTATCCCAGTGCAGTCTGACCCCAAACACACTATCCCAGTGCAGCCTGACCCGAAACACTCTATCCCAGTGCAGCCTGACCCCAAACACACTATCCCAGTGCAACCTGACCCCAAACACACTATCCCACTGCATTCTGACCCCAAACACACTATCCCAGTGCAACCTGACCCCAAACACACTATCCCACTGCATTCTGACCCCAAACACACTATCCCAGTGCAGCCTGACCCCAAACACACTATCCCAGTGCAGTCTGTCCCCAAACACACTATCCCAGTGCAGTCTGACCCCAAACACACTATCCCAGTGCAGTCTGACCCCAAACACACTATCCCAGTGCAGTCTGACCCCAAACACACTATCCCTGTGCAGCCTGACCCCAAACACACTATCCCAGTGCAGTCTGACCCCAAACACACTATCCCAGTGCAGTCTGACCCCAAACACACTATCCCAGTGCAGTCTGACCCCAAACACACTATCCCACTGCATTCTGACCCCAAACACACTATCCCAGTGCAACCTGACCCCAAACACACTATCCCACTGCATTCTGACCCCAAACACACTATCCCAGTGCAGCCTGACCCCAAACACACTATCCCTGTGCAGCCTGACCCCAAACACACTATCCCAGTGCAGTCTGACCCCAAACACACTATCCCAGTGCAGCCTGACCCCAAACACACTATCCCAGTGCAACCTGACCCCAAACACACTATCCCACTGCATTCTGACCCCAAACACACTATCCCAGTGCAGTCTGACCCCAAACACACTATCCCTGTGCAGCCTGACCCCAAACACACTATCCCAGTGCAGTCTGACCCCAAACACACTATCCCAGTGCAGCCTGACCCCAAACACACTATCCCAGTGCAGTCTGACCCCAAACACACTATCCCAGTGCAGTCTGACCCCAAACACTCTATCCCAGTGCAGTCTGACCCCAAACACACTATCCCAGTGCAGTCTGACCCCAAACACACTATCCCAGTGCAACCTGACCCCAAACACACTATCCCAGTGCAGTCTGACCCCAAACACACTATCCCAGTGCAGCCTGACCCCAAACACACTATCCCAGTGCAGTCTGACCAAACACACTATCCCAGTGCAGTCTGACCCCAAACACACTATCCCACTGCAGTCTGACCCCAAACACACTATCCCAGTGCAGTCTGACCCTAAACACACTATCCCAGTGCAGTCTGACCCCAAACACACTATCCCAGTGCAGTCTGACCCCAAACACACTATCCCAGTGCAGTCTGACCCCAAACACACTATCCCAATGCAGTCTGACCCCAAACACACTATCCCAGTGCAGTCTGACCCCAAACACACTATCCCAGTGCAGTCTGACCCCAAACACTCTATCCCAGTGCAGTCTGACCCTAAACACACTATCCCAGTGTAGTCTGACCCCAAACACACTATCCCAGTGCAGTCTGTCCCCAAACACACTATCCCAGTGCAGCCTGACCCCAAACACACTATCCCAGTGCAGTCTGACCCCAAACACACTATCCCAGTGCAGTCTGACCCCAAACACATTATCCCAGTGCAGTCTGACCCCAAACACACTATCCCAGTGCAGTCTGACCCCAAACACACTATCCCACTGCAGTCTGACCCCAAACACTCTATCCCAGTGCAGTCTGACCCCAAACACACTATCCCAGTGCAGTCTGACCACAAACACTCTATCCCAGTGCAGTCTGACCCCAAACACACTATCCCAGTGCAGTCTGACCCCAAACACACTATCCCAGTGCAGTCTGACCCCAAACACATTATCCTAGTGCAGTCTGACCCCAAACACACTATCCCAGTGCAGTCTGACCCCAAATACACTATCCTAGTGCAGTCTGACCCCAAACACACTATCCCAGTGCAGTCTGATCCCAAACACATTATCCCAGTGCAGTCTGACCCCAAACACACTATCCCAGTGCAGTCTGACCCCAAACACACTATCCCAGTGCAGTCTGACCTCAAACACACTATCCCAGTGCAGTCTGACCCCAAACACACTATCCCAGTGCAGTCTGACCCCAAACACACTATCCCAGTGCAGTCTGACCCCAAACACACTATCCCAGTGCAGCCTGACCCCAAACACACTATCCCAGTGCAGTCTGACCCCAAACACACTATCCCAGTGCAGTCTGACCCCAAACACACTATCCCAGTGCAGTCTGACCCCAAACACACTATCCCAGTGCAGTCTGACCCCAAACACACTATCCCAGTGCAGTCTGACCCCAAACACACTATCCCAGTGCAGCCTGACCCCAAACACACTATCCCAGTGCAGTCTGACCCCAAACACACTATCCCAGTGCAGTCTGACCCCAAACACACTATCCCAGTGCAGTCTGACCCCAAACACACTATCCCAGTGCAGTCTGACCCCAAACACACTATCCCAGTGCAGTCTGACCTCAAACACACTATCCCAGTGCAGTCTGACACCAAACACACTATCCCAGTGCAGCCTGACCCCAAAGACACTATCCCAGTGCAGTCTGATCCCAAACACACTATCCCAGTGCAGTCTGACCCCAAAGACACTATCCCAGTGCAGTCTGACCCCAAACACACTATCCCAGTGCAGTCTGACCCCAAAGACACTATCCCAGTGCAGTCTGACCACAAACACACTATCCCAGTGCAGTCTGACCCCAAACATACTATCCCAGTGCAGTCTGACCCCAAATACACTATCCCAGTGCAGCCTGACCACAAACACACTATCCCAGTGCAGCCTGACCCCAAACACACTATCCCAGTGCAGTCTGTCCCCAAACACACTATCCCAGTGCAGTCTGACCCCAAACACACTATCCCAGTGCAGTCTGACCCCAAACACTCTATCCCAGTGCAGTCTGACCCCAAACACACTATCCCTGTGCAGCCTGACCCCAAACACACTATCCCAGTGCAGTCTGACCACAAACACACTATCCCAGTGCAGTCTGACCCCAAAGACTCTATCCCAGTGCAGTCTGATCCCAAACACACTATCCCAGTGCAGTCTGACCCCAAACACACTATCCCAGTGCAGTCTGACCCCAAAGACACTATCCCAGTGCAGTCTGACCCCAAACACACTATCCCAGTGCAGTCTGACCCCAAACACACTATCCCAGGGCAGTCTGACCCCAAACACACTATCCCAGTGCAGTCTGACCCCAAAGACACTATCCCAGTGCAGTCTGACCCCAAACACACTATCCCAGTGCAGTCTGACCCCAAAGACACTATCCCAGTGCAGTCTGACCACAAACACACTATCCCAGTGCAGTCTGACCCCAAACACACTATCCCAGTGCAGTCTGACCCCAAACACACTATCCCAGGGCAGTCTGACCCCAAATACACTATCCCAGTACAGCCTGACCCCAAACACACTATCCCAGTGCAGTCTGACCCCAAACACACTATCCAAGTGCAGTCTGACCCCAAACACACTATCCCAGTGCAGCCTGACCCCAAACACACTATCCCAGTGCAGTCTGACCCCAAACACACTATCCCAGTGCAGCCTGACCCCAAACACACTATCCCAGTGCAGTCTGACCCCAAACACACTATCCCAGTGCAGCCTGACCCCAAACACACTATCCCAGTACAGCCTGACCCCAAACACACTATCCCAGTGCAGTCTGACCCCAAACACACTATCCCAGTGCAGTCTGACCCCAAACACACTATCCAAGTGCAGTCTGACCCCAAACACACTATCCCAGTGCAGCCTGACCCCAAACACACTATCCCAGTGCAGTCTGACCCCAAACACACTATCCCAGTGCAGACTGACCCCAAACACACTATCCCAGTGCAGTCTGACCTCAAACACACTATCCCAGTGCAGTCTGACCCCAAACACACTATCCCAGGGCAGTCTGACCCCAAACACACTATCCCAGTGCAGTCTGACCCCAAACACACTATCCCAGTGCAGTCTGACCCCAAACACACTATCCCAGTGCAGTCTGACCCCAAACACTCTATCCCAGTGCAGTCTGACCCCAAACACACTATCCCAGTGCAGTCTGATCCCAAACACACTATCCCAGTGCAGTCTGACCCCAAACACACTATCCCAGTGCAGTCTGACCCCAAACACACTATCCCAGTGCAGTCTGACCCCAAACACACTATCCCAGTGCAGCCTGACCCCAAACACACTATCCCAGTGCAGCCTGACCCCAAACACACTATCCCAGTGCAGTCTGACCCCAAAACACTATCCCAGGGCAGTCTGACCCCAAAGACACTATCCCAGTGCAGTCTGACCCCAAAGACACTATCCCAGTGCAGTCTGACCCCAAACACACTATCCCAGTGCAGTCTGACCCCAAACACACTATCCCAGTGCAGTCTGACCCCAAAGACACTATCCCAGTGCAGTCTGACCACAAACACACTATCCCAGTGCAGTCTGACCCCAAACATACTATCCCAGTGCAGTCTGACCTCAAACACACTATCCCAGTGCAGTCTGACCCCAAACACACTATCCCAGTGCAGTCTGACCCCAAACACACTATCCCAGGGCAGTCTGACCCCAAACACACTATCCCAGTGCAGTCTGACCCCAAACACACTATCCCAGGGCAGTCTGATCCCAAACACACTATCCCAGTGCAGTCTGACCCCAAAGACACTATCCCAGTGCAGTCTGACCCCAAACACACTATCCCAGGGCAGTCTGACCCCAAACACACTATCCCAGTGCAGTCTGACCCCAAAGACACTATCCCAGTGCAGTCTGACCCCAAACACACTATCCCAGTGCAGTCTGACCCCAAACACACTATCCCAGTGCAGTCTGACCACAAACACACTATCCCAGTGCAGTCTGACCCCAAACATACTATCCCAGTGCAGTCTGACCTCAAACACACTATCCGACCCCAAACACACTATCCCAGTGCAGTCTGACCCCAAACACACTATCCCAGGGCAGTCTGACCCCAAACACACTATCCCAGTGCAGCCTGACCCCAAAGACACTATCCCAGTGCAGTCTGACCCCAAACACACTATCCCAGTGCAGTCTGACCCCAAAGACACTATCCCAGTGCAGTCTGACCCCAAACACACTATCCCAGTGCAGTCTGACCCCCAAACACACTATCCCAGTGCAGTCTGAGCCCAAACACACTATCCCAGTGCAGTCTGACCCCAAACACACTATCCCAGTGCAGCCTGATCCCAAACACACTATCCCAGGGCAGTCTGACCCCAAACACACTATCCCAGTGCAGTCTGATCCCCAAACACTCTATCCCAGTGCAGTCTGACCCCAAACACACTATCCCAGTGCAGTCTGATCCCAAACACACTATCCCAGTGCAGTCTGATCCCAAACGCACTATCCCAGTGCAGTCTGACCCCAAACACACTATCCCAGTGCAGTCTGACCCCAAACACACTATCCCAGTGCAGACTGACCCCAAACACACTATCCCAGTGCAGCCTGACCCCAAAGACACTATCCCAGTGCAGTCTGACCCCAAACACACTATCCCAGTGCAGTCTGACCCCAAACACTCTATCCCAATGCAGTCTGACCCCAAACACACTATCCCACTGCATTCTGACCCCAAACACACTATCCCAGTGCAGTCTGACCCCAAACACTCTATCCCAGTGCAGTCTGACCTCAAACACACTATCCCAGTGCAGTCTGACCCCAAACACACTATCCCAGTGCAGTCTGACCACAAACACACTATCCCAGTGCAGTCTGACCCCAAACACACTATCCCAGTGCAGTCTGACCCCAAACACACTATCCCAATGCAGTCTGACCCCAAACACACTATCCCAGTGCAGTCTGACCCCAAACACACTATCCCAGTGCAGCCTGACCCCAAACACACTATCCCAGTGCAGTCTGACCCCAAACACACTATCCCAGTGCAGCCTGACCCCAAACACACTATCCCAGTGCAGTCTGACCCCAAACACACTATCCCAGTGCAGTCTGACCCCAAACACACTATCCCAGTGCAGTCTGACCCCAAACACACTATCCCAGTGCAGCCTGACCCCAAACACACTATCCCAGTGCAGTCTGACCCCAAACACACTATCCCAGTGCAGTCTGACCCCAAACACACTATCCCAGTGCAGTCTGACCCCAAACACACTATCCCAGTGCAGTCTGACCCCAAACACACTATCCCAGTGCAGCCTGACCCCAAACACACTATCCCAGTGCAGTCTGATCCCAAACACACTATCCCAGTGCAGTCTGACCCCAAACACACTATCCCAGTGCAGTCTGACCACAAACACACTATCCCAGTGCAGTCTGACCCCAAACACACTATCCCAGTGCAGTCTGACCCCAAACACTCTATCCCAGTGCAGTCTGACCCTAAACACACTATCCCAGTGCAGTCTGACCCCAAACACACTATCCCAGTGCAGTCTGACTCCAAACACACTATCCCAGTGCAGCCTGACCACACCCTGCTGTTTCAGATCTACTATATAGGTCTGAGCTAATTAACCAAGAGCAGGTGTGCTAGCAGAGGCAAAACTTAACCCTTTACTCGCTGGGATAAACTGCTTGTTGTAGCCTATGGCTGACGTATACATGGTCCTGGACTCTGTCACACTTTAAAGAGTTAATGTTTCTTCCACAGCTATTTGTTCATGCCCCGTCTTTGTGTTTGCCCTGAATGCCCACGCCTGGCTTATTAGATTTGAAAATGTTCTGAATAAATGTGTATCATTTTGTCTTTTTACTGGCCTGTGTCTTCTCCAATGTGTACAAAAACCTCTATGCCATTTCAGCTATGATTTTTTGGTATAATTTATAAGAAGTAAAAAGCCAGAACAGAAAGCTCAGAAAGGTAACATTTGTAGAGCACATCTGACAGAAAGAAATGATCCGTACTTTGCTTCTGCTTCAGAAAGATCAAAAAGATCTGGAGCCTTTCCCCTTGTACCAGTGAAAGTAAATCCTTTGTTTTCTATAGAAGTCTCTGTGGTACTTTATTACAGAGATCAGACAGAGCCTCGTTTACTCTATGGCCAGGTTTTAACCTCTTAAAGGGTTAGTAATGGCATATATAAATTAAAAGTAACATTGTAGATACTGAAAAAAAAATCCTTCGATGCAGGTCCGATCTCTCAGACCTTTATGATTTCAGAGATGTAAGATGATAAAGTTCCTCCTACCTCCCCTTTCACTAAAGTCAACATCTAGCTGGGACCAGCAGGTGGCTCTTTAGCAGAGCCGAAATACCTCAATCTAAACGCTCTACAAAGTGTGCTTGCAAACCAGGCACACTTCGTAGACCGTTACAGTGAAGTATTTCTTTCTACATAGTTCTATCTCGGCACTGTTGAAGAGCCACCTCGAGTCGGCCAGCATGAATCTCCTTCTGTCAGTTTTACAGCTGATGTCAGTGAAAGGGGAGGGAGGAGGGAACTTTAAAATGTTATGGGCTTGATCCAAATGTTGGAGATAAAATGCCGTTTGGGCAAAATGGATACCGACCGACAAAAGAAAAATGCCTTGGTCTGTAACCAAATGTCACAATCGGGGGGAGTAGGGACCCCCGCAACCTAAGAACTGGTTGATGCTTGGGTTCAGCGCTAGAGTGCGATGCTTGTGTGCGTGGACGGCGTGCTAGGTACTCCCTTGCTGCAGCCGAAGCTGGATAAAGGTGCTGGTCGGGAAACCAGATTGTTCCACCCCAGTTGAGCCTGGGTGCAAGTAGGATGGGAGTAACTGGGAACCGTGTGAACCAGAACCAGGAGGTCAGCGGAGGGAGAAACAGGCAGCAAGGGGTAGTAAGGATAGTGGTGGTCAGACAACCCAGGTCAGGGTTCAAGAGACAAGCCAGGTCAGGATACCGGATATCAGCGGTGGTCAGACTAGCCAGGTCAGGGTTACAGAGGTCTACGGTGGTCAGACAAGCCAGGTCAGGATTCCAGAGGTCAACGGTGGTCAGACACACCAGGTCAGGATTACAGAGGGCAACGGTGGTCAGACAAGCCAGATCAGGATTCCAGAGGTCAACGGTGGTCAGACAAGCCAGATCAGGATTCCAGAGGTCAACAGTGGTCAGACAAGCCAGGTCAGGGTTACTGAAGTCAGAAGTTTAATGAATAGTACTGGACAAGCTCATGGAATGGGCAAAGACAGAGGAGGCTGACCAATGTTATATACACTAACCCTCCAATAGGAGGAGGGGGCAGATCAAAGTCCAGAATGGGCTACTTCCTAGCCCAGTCAGGACAAGGAGGATCAAATGCCCAGCTGGACTTATAACATGTCCAATGGGCAATAATACCTTCTACACTCCCATTGGGCCAAGACACTGTGCCCAATGGGAGAGTAGAAGCAGAGGCAGCCAGAGGCTGCTGGATACGTCCGCACACAGCGGACACTGACACGGGCGCATGCGTGTCGGCTGAGGAAGCCGGACGGACACGCGCATGCGCTGAAGCAGGAGCTTGGCGGTACCCAGAGACAGAGACCTGACCGCGGCGGTAGGTGACACCAAATGTCCTACCGGCATAAAGCACAATGAACGTTAGGCCACAAAAATGGTCTTGTGGCCAAACGTCTGTTTTGCGCGTTAAGTTCCCAAAACGCCGCTAAATTCCGGCAGTGTTGGGAACTTAACAGTAAAAAAAAGCTAACGATCGGTGCCTGACATACTGCCAACCCCCGATCGTTAACTAAACTGTGTCAAACGTACCTGTCATCCACTGTCTGTCTCCTTATGTCTTCATTTCATTCTTCTCTTCTATCTTCTGCCTTCTCTTCAGTCTTAGTTCTTCTTAGCTGTAAAAATTAAACAAAAGTATTAATAAAAGGAATAAACTATATATTGTTTAACCCCTTGAGTGGCAGAGGGGTACGCAACGCATTGCAAAGCAATAAATAAAGAATAATAATGTGTTGCGGACCTCTCTGAGCTCAAAGGGTTAAAGAATGTATTGAGTGCCCAGGAATAAATCAATATGCCCCCATGAGCAGTCAGAACATATGCTATCATAATAATAAATCGTGCCTATATACTTCAAAAATATTCATAATAATATTATACATAGCTTTAACTGTCTCCACTCTCTCCACTGCTGTATGCGGCCACAGAGGCAACGGAAACAGCGCCGTGTGCCACGGGTCCCCCTCCGCTCAGGCCGATGCCTGTCCGCAATGGCAAATTTGAGCAGAGACTACCTTTATATGTGGGCAGTCTCTGATCCAGTTCCCTCACAGCCATTGGCTGAGATGTGCTTACGCACATCCCAGCCAATCAGGTTAAAGCACAGACGCTCAAATCTGATTGGCTGGGATGTGTGTAAACACATCTCGGCCAATGGCTGTGAGGGAACTGGATCAGAGACTGTCCATATATAAAGGCAGTATCTGCACAAATTCCCCATTGCGGATTGGACATTGGCGCGAGAGGAGGGGGACCCGTGGCACACGGCACTGTCTCCGCTGCCGCCACCTCTGTGGCCGCATACAGCAGTGGTGATAGTGGAGACAGTTAAAAGCTATGTATAATATTATTATAAATATTTTTGAAGTATATAGGCACGATTTATTATTATGATAGCAAATGTTCGGACTGTTCATGGGGGCATATTGATTTATTCCTGGGCACTCAATACATTCTTTAACCATGTGAGCCCAGAGACGTCAGCAACGCATTGCTTTGCATTGCACTGCGTACCCCTCTGCCACTCAAGGGGTTAAACGATATATAGTTTATTCCTTTTACTAATACTTTTGTTTTATTTTTACAGCTAAGAAGAAGGAAGACTGAAGAGAAGGCAGAAGATAGAAGAGAAGAACAGGAAAGAAGAAGACCAGGAAGCTGATGGACATCAGGAGTATGTGTAGGGCCCCCATATCAATACATCCACTGAGGACTTAGGGGTTTTTTTTACTTGTTTTCTCATTCAAGTTTCTGTTTAAAGAGCCGATAAGGGACTCAAGTCAGACGAAAACTGGATCTTAACTTTCCTGAGATAACTTGAGTCCCTTATCAGGTTTTCTTGGCTAATGCAGACATTTGAATTAATAGTTAAGGTGTTTTCAGCATGTTCTATGGATGAAAACACCTCTTAACTATATCACACGACGGCTCTTTCTTTGCCGGTATTTTTTCACAGCACAGACATTTGAATAGCTTACTGTGCTGGAAAACATGCCGTTGACAAAAAAAACAGCCGTCTCCAACATTGGGATCGAGCCCTATATCTCTCAATCCATAAAGGCTTGAGAGGTGGGACTGGCGTCAATGGATTTATTTTTTCAATATCTACAATAATACTTTTTATTTATATATTGCCCCCCATCAGCTCATATGTCATCAGCTCCAACTTACCCTCACATACGTTGCCCCATCATCTCTACATTGCCATCATCTCCATCTTACCCCCCATCAGATCCATATTGCCCCATCATTTCCACATTGCCCCCCAGTGTCCGTTTCCTACCTCTTCCCTGGTGGTCCAGTGACAGGAGAGGTCTGTATGTGCCTCCTTTGGCACGGACCTGTAGCTGCTGGAGCTCCCGCGTGGTCTTCTCTTCATGCAGAGCGCTGGAAGATGATGTCATCTCCCAGCGCTCTGTAATACTAAAGAGCCGACGAGGGAACGCAGCATCTACAGGTCTGTCCTGAAGGAGGCACAGACCTGACTGGGAGATGGGGGGGTTAGTGCGGGCGGCGAGGCAACTTTTTTTTTTTTGTTAAAAGGGCATGAGGGCACTTTGAACAAAAAGGGCAGGTGCTCAAGTCCCCCTTGGTGTCTATGTGTGCAGGTGCCTGATTGTATTATTTATTGGACTGTTTTCTAGTGAACCGTTTATCATCTTCTCTGATGGGCTGTCATACGATAAAGCCTGTAGAAGACCAAGTTTAACTATCATGCATGGGAAAGCGATCACCGTGCTGGAAATGGATCACCCCATTGTGGACTTCATTACTCTTTGTGAAACACCGTACCCCAATGGTAAGAGACGAGTAGCACACTGTAAAGTTCGTATTGTGATCTGTATGGGACAGACAGCTAAGGGCTGGATTACATTGCAGGGGAGCATTATCACTTCCTTTATCTTAAATATTCCTACTGATGTCCATGGGAAATGTGTAGATACAAACTTATCAATTGCAATGGAATCCATGTATTTGTTAGCACATTTTCTTCATGTGTGGATATCCTCTGCACCGAATGTAAAGGTTCATTACACAAACACTCACATTCACATACAGAAACAGATACGTATACACACACAGACACATACACTCACATGTAGACACACACACACACACACTCTCTCACATACAGACATACACACACATATACACACTCATATACATACACACTTACATGTAGACACAGATGCCCACTTTCACAGATACACTCATATACAGACAGAGAAGCATGCAGGTGCAGATACATACACACTGTAAAGACGGATACACACACATACACAGATACACAAACACACACACATACACTTACATGCAGACACCGATCACTGATGCCCACACTCACAGATACCCACACTCATATACAGACACAGATACACATGCACTCACATACCGATGCAGATACGCACACTTATGTAAAGACAAACCCTCACATACAGACACATGCTTACATACAGACACAGATACACACTCACATACCTATGCAGATGCACTTATATAAAGACAGATGCATATACACAGATACAAACTCACAAACAAATTTACAAACACACATACAAATATACACATACTCATATGCACGTACAGATTCACACACTCTTGCACTTATACACACACTCACAGATACAACATAGGTCCACTTACACACGCATTGACTCATACACTCACAGATATACACATTTACATATATACATACACTCACAGATACACACATATACAGACACACAAACATACAGATAGATACATGCACAAATATACACAATATGTTGAGCTGTATCCACACACATACATACATACACACACATACTCACACAAATATAAACACACATATTCACACACTCATAAGAATACATACAATCAGGATGACCTAGGTCTTTCCTTTCAGAAGACTGAATGCCATTAGGATATAACAGACATGTGTATCACTACCTACAGCTATAATTTGAAACAACATGAATACCTCCTAACAATACACACACACACCTTACTATGACCATGAGCATAGCCAACGTGGAGGGGTACTGGGTGTAATAAATGTAGTGGCCGGGGCGCAGGCTGGATCTGAAAGAGACATTGCAGTTTTGATTTTCTGATCCATGGTTCCTGTATTAATTGGAAGTACGAGCTGCTGAAACTTTTTTGTCTATATGAATTAGTGCATAACCTCCCATGGCTGCCTTGTGGTCTGCTTTCCTAAATTATCTATCAAATAACCAAAAACTGTGTGCAGGGAGTCTTGGAGTTCAATTCTCCTCCCTGAATTATAACCATAATTTCCATAAGATCGCTTGAGTGAGAATTATAATGTCGGCTTTAACCTTTGAGTGCCAGAGGGGTACACAACTCTCTGATTTACAATGCGTTGCATGCTCTCTGGAACTCAAAGAGTTAATTTCCATTTTAGGTTTTGTATAGTCTTAGTTCGTTAAACAATAGTCTTATTTTCTTGTTGAATTGCATTATTGCTTTTTGCCTTTTTCTGCACACGTGAGTGTATTGTTAGTACGGTGTTGATAACACACATCTCATTTACAATTTGCATCACTGGTCTTGTGTCCGTTATCAGTCACCAATCAAATGAAAGTGTAAATTCAGGAGTAGGCAACCTTTGGTACTTCGGCTGTTGGAAACTACAACTCCCAGCATTCCTGTGGAAACTGTATGTATTTATCTTTATTTATATAGCACAATACATGTACAGAAACAGAAATGACAGTCTGGTAAAAAAAAGAAAAGAAAGAAGGCGGGGTAAAAAGTGTGATCATTGCTTTATTGGTGAGGCATAAGTGCAACCAAATGATTCGTACATTGAGAAAGGAACCCTGCCCTGAAGAGCTTATAATCTAATTAGTAACTGTGACAAAATACAAAGAGAGGAAATGGAGATGATGGGAGTTTTAGTTCCCAAGAGTTAAAGGGATAGTAATGTTTCATAATAAAAGCAGCTCTAATTAATCCTCATAGTATTTGGACTTTGGAGAGTGTTATTTCAATTCGTACAAGAGTAATTCAATGACAAAGTATCCCCCTCCCGCCCCTTTTACTGATGTAACACTGCTCAGCCAGATCAGAAGGGAGGTGCCCAGGTAGACTGCAGAGAGGGACAATCTTCAATTAAGATGAGGGAAAAACTTGTCAAGGGGGTCAGGACTTTCATTGTTCTCATAGGAAGAAGATTGTCCCCTGCTGTTATCTGTCTGGTCTATGGACTGGATTCCACAACTGAGAAGAGATGATTTACACTAGGTAAAAGGGGCGGGAGGGGGAAACTTTGCTTGTGAATATCTCTCAAACCATAAAGGTTTCAAAGATAAGACTTATATCGTTCTTCATGTTTTTTTAATGCCTACAAAGTAAAATAAAGATAAAACGAAGTATTACTATCCCTTTAAGGAGCAAAAGGTTGTCTTCTCCTGGTATAATTCTGTAGGAGATTATTACTTTCACATTATCGTAAATTATGTCTGCTTATAGTTTAATTGGGAATCCCTGTGTTAGGAACATAATGAACTTGTTTTTGTAAACAGAATTCCAGGAGCCGTATGCTGTCGCGGTTCTACTGGAAAAAGACCTTATCGTTGTTGATCTGACACAAAGCAAGTAAGGGCCATGATGTTTGTTTTTATACTACCTGTTTCATCTACCTTGATATAACCTATTATGCCTATTAATACTTGAAAGATTCCCTTGCAATAATAATTTGGTTTATTGATGTAAAACAAAATGAGTTTGATTAAAAGGAAAGTATCATCTAGGAACAGGAGATTTCAATTTATAAAATATGTCCAAAGTCCAAATGTACCCTGACACACTAGTGCACGTACTGTGCTGTATGCATCTTAACCAAATATATAGGACACTAACTGAACACACTGCACTAACAGGAAAACGCCATATTGTGCTACACCAGTGGTTCTCAACTCCTGTCCTCAGGACCCACTAACAGGCCAGGACTTAGGGATTTCTCTGCTAGAGCACAGGTGTGGTGATCAGAGGCTCATTCACATTGATTAACTCACCTGTGTTCTAACAAGGAAATCATGTGATCAGAGGATCATTCACACTGATTAACTCACCTGTGTTCTAACAAGGAAATCATATGATCAGAGGCTCATTCACACTGATTAACTCACCTGTGTTCTAACAAGGAAATCATGTGATCAGAGGCTCAGTCACATTGATTAACTCACCTGTGCTCTAACAAGGAAATCATGTGATCAGAGGCTCATTCACATTGATTAACTCACCTGTGCTTTAACAAGGAAATTGTGATCAGAGGCTCATTCACATTGATTAACTCACCTGTGCTCTAACAAGGAAATCATGTGATCAGAGGCTCATTCACATTGATTAACTCACCTGTGCGCTAACAAGGAAATCATGTGATCAGAGGCTCATTCACACTGATTAACTCACCTGCGCTTTAACAAGGAAATCGTGATCAGAGGCTCATTCACATTGATTAACTCACCTGTGCTCTAACAAGGAAATCATGTGATCAGAGGCTCATTCACATTGATTAACTCACCTGTGCGCTAACAAGGAAATCATGTGATCAGAGGCTCATTCACATTGATTAACTCACCTGTGCTCTAACAAGGAAATCATGTGATCAGAGGCTCATTCACATTGATTAAAGGAAATCATCACATCCTGGCCTGTTAGTGGGTCCTGAGGACAGGAGTTGAGAACCACTGTGCTGCACCTTTACATCACAAATACCATGCTTTACATCAGAGGCATCACAAGCAAGATGGTGCTTAGTGCGTGATCACAAATGTGTCTCTGATGCAAAGTGTCGGAGCAAACTCCTTCTCCTGGTGCAGTGTGCCCAGCCGGTGCCCAAGTGTACCAGAAAGGGGCATACTGTAGTTTCACTGCCCTGTAGCATATGTAAATTATTGAATACAATAGAAACACTAGTTCTAGATCAGAGCTGTCCAAGTTCAGTCCTCCAGGGCCACCAACAAGCCAGGATGTAAGGATTTCCCTGATTAACCCCTTAACGTCCAGTGATGTGTCAGGACCATCACTGCTGGTTTTCCCTAAAGGACCAGTGACGGTCCTGTCACGTCACGTATTTTTTACTCAGCTCTCCTGCAGGAGCGCTGTGAGTAGCAGCGGGGACTGAAATTGACCGATCCAAGACCACTATGAGATCACTATCAGTCCCCCGTTCAGCGTGCCGGCATACGTGATCAGTCACATGTGCCGGCACATCAAACTTATAGATATATATAATGCTTCCTAGAATACCTTGTATGACCCTTTAAAGACCATTTGCATGTATAAAGCAATGCACTGAACATCTCATTAGTACTTGACATTTCATTCATTCACATATTGACATTTGTATGAAATGAATCTCTACATCAGTGTTTTGTCACGTTAGTGGTCAGAGATTATTTTCATGATATTCCTGCTTCATCACAGGTGTGTCATTAGTAGCCCAGTGATTGTGATCACTCTACCTACCTTGGCTTAGATAGAAATATCCTGAAAACCTGATGTGCTTGTGTTCCCTGAAGAGAATATGAGAATCACAGGTTGAAGGACTGATTGACGATGCTGTCTCTTGAACAAAAGGACATGGGCAAAATTTATAGGCCATTAGATTTTCTGGCCATAGTAAAGTAGATGAGTGAATTAATATTAAGAGTTGTTACTTGTATTTAAAGGTAAACTGCACCTGAACTTCAGCACTCTGCATATCTTACCTTCTATGACTTCTTTATCAAGATGCTGCATCATCAGGTTTACATTTGAAATGTTGCATGCGAAACAGCGTGTGGCAACAGGGCGCATTTAGCATGTCACCATGATTGAAAGGGCGACATGAGAATCTCGCACTGCAGGAAAGAGTGAGATTCTCATATCGAGGTATGCAAGGTCGCCTTCATGCTTACCGAGGATGATATCAAATGGCTGCCCCGGCTCTCTCTCCCCTTCTATGTGTTCACCATGCCATTCTGCACATAGAGAAGGGTAGAGAGAGCTGGGGCAATGCCCAGGATAGTCAGATGAATGCATGAAATGGGAGGTAAGTATATACTAGCAGCATGGCAGTATCCACTGACTGATTAACTTTGGAAGTGTTTTTACTTTAAATGAGGCTCATCCAGTGATAAATCCTGAGAAGTATGTGAACCTGTATCAGCATATTTAATAAGAACCACTGAGCAGCAGAGAAGGGGAGAGAGTCAGGGCAGCCTTTTGATATCATCCTCGCTAAGGATGATGGGAGTTGAAGTTCACTTCTTTGCTGCTAATTACACAGCAACCTGCAGAATGACACAGAGCAGCAGGGAAGGGGAGAGAGCCAGGGCAGCCGTTTGATATCATCCTTGGTAATGGTGAAAGCGACCTTGCATGCTGCAACATGAGAATCTCACTCTTTCTGCAGTGCGAGTTTCTCATGTCGCCCTTTCAATCACAGCGACATGCTAAATGCGCCCTGTTGTCTCACTCTGTTTCGCATGGGACATTTCAAAAGGATACCCATCTGGATGAACCAGTCTTATTTTTCACCCCAACAGGGCTAACCAATTCCTTTATACTGGTCTCACTTCCTGCTTCCTACACATGGTTGGGGATAATGGGAGTTGTAGTTTCTACCAGATGGAGAGCCAAAGGATGCCTACCGTTGTCTTTGAGCCATCACTCCTCCCCTTCCGAGTGTTGCAAGTCTTGACTGTGCTTTCTGGGCAGAATTATACCAGGGATTCCATGTTGTAGTAGTCCTGCATTTATTACTGAGCTTTTATTGTTGATACTTAGATCCAAGGTACCGTTATAGCTGCTTTACTGTATGATATAATCTATATATATATATGTATATATCAGTCCATAAATGGAAGCACTACACACTAAATGGGATGCTGTAGTGCCTGGGTACTAGAGCAAGGCTAATAGCATAAGTAAAAGAGGCGCTGCAGCACACACAGGACTTTCTAAAGGGTTAATTTATTATTCAAATGGTCAACGTTTCGTCCAGCCTAGTCTGGCCGAAACGTTGACCATTTGAATAATAAATGAACCCTTTAGAAAGTCCTGTGTGTGCTGCAGCGCCTCTTTTACACACACACACACACACACATATATATATATATATATATATATATATATATATATATATATATATATATATATATATATATATATATAGATAAAATAGGCTCATAATGGTGATTGCAGGTCACCTGAGGGGAGATTCACTAAGCAGTGATAAAGAGGTGATAAAGCGGAGATGACTTCTCCAGTGATATCATTTCTCCAGTTCCTATGTTATTCTATGGAACCTATTCACTAAGATTTCTTCACATTTGGAGATCTTAGTGCATAGGCTCTGTAGAATAACATAGGAACTGGAGAAATGATAAACTGGAGGGGGGGATTCACTAAGCAGTGCTATGAACCTTCCCCCTCCTGTCAGGTGGTATACAGTCTTGTACATAAACTTACCAAAAATGTATATCACATTAACATTACATAGTATATAGACTTCAAAATAAACTGGCCACATTGGTATGTAAACTGGGCATTACTAAAGGAAACTGGTCAAACGAAACTATAAGCTGGACAGTGCAGCAGTATATAAACTGATAACTAAACTGGTGAAATAGTAAATAAACTGAGCATTACTGCAATACAGCAATACATGACCTGGTAAATATACTAGCCAAATTAGTATATAAACTGTATTATAAACTGGTGAAATTATATTATAAACTGTACATTACAGAAGTACATAACCTGGTAAATTAACTGGACAAATTAGTGTATAAAATGTACATTACAGCAGCATTTAAACTGTTCAATAAACCGGCCAAATGAGCACATAAACTGTGCATTATGGTGATGTATAAACTAGTAAATCAACTGGTAAACTTAGTGGAAGATGTGGACATTTCAATAACATATAAACTGGGCAAATTAGTACATAAATGTATGTTACTGCCGTATATAAAATGTTAAAAAAAAAACAATAGCCAAATTAGTATATAAATTAAAATTTCAGCAACATGAAATGGTAAATAAACTGTCCAAATTAGTATATGATCTGTAAATTGTAGCAAATGTATAAACCAGTAAATAAACTGGTGAAATTAGTATACAAACTGGGAATGTCAGCAGTATATAGTGGTCAAATTAGTACATAAAGTGTATGTTACTGCCATATATAACCTGTTAAAAACCAACCAGTTTAGTATATAAACTGACCGTTTAACCCCTTAACGACTGGCCGATCAGAGCGTAGCGATGAGTTAAGGACCACGGAGCATTTTTTTTTGTTTTTCCGGTTCCGGGCGCCCCAAACAGCGTGCAGCCGCAGGGGGAGCTCGCAACTCCATGACGGTCATAGTATGTCATGGGTCATTCAGTCAGATCGATCCATGACGTACTATGACCGTCAAGGGTCGTTACGGGGTTAAGTAGCATGTAAACTAGTAAATAAACTGGACAAATCAGCACTTGTAACCTAGACGTTACATCAATATATAAACTAGTACATAAACTGGCCAAATTAGGTCACAAACCAGACATTTCAACAGGCCAAATTAGTGTATAAAATGTAAATTACTGTCATATATAAACTGATAAAAAAACCTAGCCAATTTAATGTATAAACTGACCATTTTAGCGACCTATAAACTGTTAAATAAAGTGTCCAGATTAGCGCATTAACTGGAAATTACAGCAAGATATAAAGTCATAAATAAGCTGACTAAAGCAGTATATAAATTGGACATTAAACTAAAATATAAACCCATTAATAAACTGGGTGAAGTAGCATATAAACTTAGTATATAAAATGGATATTATCTCAGTGTATAAAATGGCCACATTAATGGGTGTTACAGCAACATAAAAACAGTTAAATAAATATTAGTATATATACTGTGACTACCAGTGATACAAGACAGGGGTATCAGGCAGTGTAATGTGGGTCTGTGACTACCAGTGATACAAGACAGGGGTATCAGGCAGTGTAATGTGGGTCTGTGACTACCAGGGATACAAGACTGGGGTATCAGGCAGTGTAATGTGGGTCTGTGACTACCAGGGATACAAGACTGGGGTATCAGACAGTGTAATGTGGGTCTGTGACTACCAGTGATACAAGACTGGGGTATCAGGCAGTGTAATGTGGGTATGTGACTACCAGTGATACAAAACTGGGGTATCAGGCAGTGTAATGTGGGTATGTGACTACCAGTGATACAAGACTGGGCTGTCAGGCAGTGTAATGTAGGTCTGTGACTACCAGTGATACAAGGCTGGGGTATAAGGCAGTGTATGTGTGGGTCTGTGATTACCAGTGATACAAGACTGGGGTATCAGGCAGTGTAATGTGTCTGTGTGACTACCAGTGATACAAGACTGGGGTATCAGGCAGTGTAATGTGGGTCTGTGACTACCAGTGATACAAGGCTGAGGTATCAGGCAGTGTAATATGTCTCTGTGACTACCAGTGATACAAGACTGGGGTATCAGGCAGTGTAATGTATCTGTGTGACTACCAGGGATACAAGACTGGGGTATCAGACAGTGTAATGTGGGTCTGTGACTACCAGTGATACAAGGCTGGGGTATCAGGCAGCGTAATGTGGGTCTGTGACTACCAGTGATACAAGACTGGGGTATCAGGCAGTGTAATGTAGGTCTGTGACTACCAGTGATACAAGACTGGGGTATCAGGCAGTGTAATGTGGGTCTGTGACTACCAGTGATACAAGACTGGGGTATAAGGCAGTGTGATGTGTCTGTGTGACTACCAGTGATACAAGACTGGGGTATCAGGCAGTGTAATGTGTCTTTGTGATTACCAGTGATACAAGGCTGGGGTATCAGGCAGTGTAATATGTCTCTCTGATTACAAGTGATACAAGACTGGGGTATCAGGCAGTGTAATGTGGGGCTGTGACTACCAGTGATACAAGGCTGAGGTATCAGGCAGTGTAATATGTCTCTGTGACTACCAGTGATACAAGACTGGGGTATCAGGCAGTGTAATGTATCTGTGTGACTACCAGGGATACAAGACTGGGGTATCAGACAGTGTAATTTGGGTCTGTGACTACCAGTGATACAAGGCTGGGGTATCAGGCAGCGTAATGTGGGTCTGTGACTACCAGTGATACAAGACTGGGGTATCAGGCAGTGTAATGTAGGTCTGTGACTACCAGTGATACAAGACTGGGGCATCAGGCAGTGTAATGTGGGTCTGTGACTACCAGTGATACAAGGCTGGGGTATAAGGCAGTGTGATGTGTCTGTGTGACTACCAGTGATACAAGACTGGGGTATCAGGCAGTGTAATGTGTCTTTGTGATTACCAGTGATACAAGGCTGGGGTATTAGGCAGTGTAATATGTCTCTGTGATTACAAGTGATACAAGACTGGGGTATCAGGCAGTGTAATGTGGGTCTGTGACTACCAGTGATACAAGACTGGGGTATCAGGCAGTGTAATGTGGGTCTGTGATTACCAGTGATACAAGACTGGAGTATCAGGCAGTGTAATGTGGGTCTGTGACTACCAGTGATACAAGACTGGGGTATCAGGCAGTGTCATGTGGGTCTGTGACTACTAGTGATACAAGACTGGTGTATAAGGCAGTGTAATGTGTCTGTGTGACTTCCAGTGATACAAGACTGGGGTATCAGGCAGTGTAATGTGGGTCTGTGATTATCAGTGATACAAGACTGGGGTATAAGGCAGTGTAATGTATCTGTGTGACTTCCAGTGATACAAGACAGGGGTATCAGGCAGTGTAATGTGGGTCTGTGTGACTACCAGTGATACAAGGCTGGGGTATCAGGCAGTGTAATGTGGGTCTGTGACTACCAGTGATACAAGGCTGGGGTATCAGGCAGTGTAATGTGGGTCTGTGACTTCCAGTGATACAAGACTGGGGTATCAGGCAGTGTAATGTGGGTCTGTGACTATCAGTGATACAAGACTAGGGTATAAGGCAGTGTAATGTATCTGTGTGACTTCCAGTGATACAAGACAGGGTTATCAGGCAGTGTAATGTGGGTCTGTGACTACCAGTGATACAAGACTGGGGTATAAGGCAGTGTGATGTGTCTGTGTGACTACCAGTGATACAAGACTGGGGTATCAGGCAGTGTAATGTGTCTTTGTGATTACCAGTGATACAAGGCTGGGGTATCAGGCAGTGTAATATGTCTCTCTGATTACAAGTGATACAAGACTGGGGTATCAGGCAGTGTAATGTGGGGCTGTGACTACCAGTGATACAAGGCTGAGGTATCAGGCAGTGTAATATGTCTCTGTGACTACCAGTGATACAAGACTGGGGTATCAGGCAGTGTAATGTATCTGTGTGACTACCAGGGATACAAGACTGGGGTATCAGACAGTGTAATTTGGGTCTGTGACTACCAGTGATACAAGGCTGGGGTATCAGGCAGCGTAATGTGGGTCTGTGACTACCAGTGATACAAGACTGGGGTATCAGGCAGTGTAATGTAGGTCTGTGACTACCAGTGATACAAGACTGGGGCATCAGGCAGTGTAATGTGGGTCTGTGACTACCAGTGATACAAGGCTGGGGTATAAGGCAGTGTGATGTGTCTGTGTGACTACCAGTGATACAAGACTGGGGTATCAGGCAGTGTAATGTGTCTTTGTGATTACCAGTGATACAAGGCTGGGGTATTAGGCAGTGTAATATGTCTCTGTGATTACAAGTGATACAAGACTGGGGTATCAGGCAGTGTAATGTGGGTCTGTGATTACCAGTGATACAAGACTGGAGTATCAGGCAGTGTAATGTGGGTCTGTGACTACCAGTGATACAAGACTGGGGTATCAGGCAGTGTCATGTGGGTCTGTGACTACTAGTGATACAAGACTGGTGTATAAGGCAGTGTAATGTGTCTGTGTGACTTCCAGTGATACAAGACTGGGGTATCAGGCAGTGTAATGTGGGTCTGTGATTATCAGTGATACAAGACTGGGGTATAAGGCAGTGTAATGTATCTGTGTGACTTCCAGTGATACAAGACAGGGGTATCAGGCAGTGTAATGTGGGTCTGTGTGACTACCAGTGATACAAGGCTGGGGTATCAGGCAGTGTAATGTGGGTCTGTGACTACCAGTGATACAAGGCTGGGGTATCAGGCAGTGTAATGTGGGTCTGTGACTTCCAGTGATACAAGACTGGGGTATCAGGCAGTGTAATGTGGGTCTGTGACTATCAGTGATACAAGACTAGGGTATAAGGCAGTGTAATGTATCTGTGTGACTTCCAGTGATACAAGACAGGGTTATCAGGCAGTGTAATGTGTCTGTGTGACTACCAGTGATACAAGGCTGGGGTATAAGGCAGTGTAATGTGTCTGTGTGACTACCAGTGATACAAGACAGGGGTATCAGACAGTGTAATGTGGGTCTGTGACTACCAGTGATACAAGGCTGGGGTATCAGGCAGTGTAATGTAGGTCTGTGACTTCCAGTGATACAAGACTGGGGTATCAGGCAGTGTAATGTGGGTCTGTGATTATCAGTGATACAAGACTAGGGTATAAGGCAGTGTAATGTATCTGTGTTACTTCCAGTGATACAAGACAGGGGTATCAGGCAGTGTAATGTGTCTGTGTGACTACCAGTGATACAAGGCTGGGGTATAAGGCAGTGTAATGTGTCTGTGTGACTACCAGTGATACAAGACAGGGGTATCAGACAGTGTAATGTGGGTCTGTGACTACCAGTGATACAAGGCTGGGGTATCAGGCAGTGTAATGTAGGTCTGTGACTACCAGTGATACAAGGCTGGGGTATCAGGCAGTGTAATGTAGGTCTGTGACTACCAGTGATACAAGACTGGGGTATCAGGCAATGTAATGTGTGTCTGTGATTACCAGTGGAGCAATTGTTGGTTCAAGTGAAATATTGTTACAAACTGAGCTTTGTTCATTGAATATTTACTGTTCCTTGTAGTCTCACATGGCAATGAATATGTTAAATAAGTTTAACTCTTTTAGTGCCAGAGGGTCCTACATGAGATTGCTTTACAATGCATGAGTCACCCTTCTGGCAATGAACAGGTAACGTCCCTTATTTTGTGCCATGTAACTTGTAATGAGAAGCTTAAAGTGAAAGTAACATCTCATAGTAATAACCACCTGCTTGCATTTACTTTTGTATGGCCAGAAAATCCAAATGGCCCCTTTTAATTTTGTCTTTGTGCCTTTGTCCAAGAGAGAGCATTGTCATTCAGTCCTGGAAGTGAGGTCCATGGAGGTGGACATAGAAGCTGCTGTCATTTTTCTTAACCAAAGCAGGCAGAGTGCGTTAGCTAGCTTAATCATTGAAGTGTTGCATATGCCTCTGGTACTTAAAGGGCTACCGTTACCATTCCCTGTGTTCCTGCTATCAACTGTCACTCCTGTCAGCGCATGTATGAAATCCAGGGCTGATTAAAGGATTTATCTCCTAGATTAGGGAACAAGGTGCCATTGGGATTTTCTGTCCACAGTAAGCTTAGATTATTTATAGGAGTTACTTGTTCATTCCCCTTTAAACATGATGTTTTTCATATTGGCTCACATTTTCTTCTAATAAAACTAATTGCTTTTGCATCTCTTATAATAGAAACATTTGCAAAAAAAAAAAAAAAAAAAAAGGAAGAGTATGTAGACTGTGTAATGTAGAATCGTACTGACTAACCCTAGCGCAGGGATGTGCAGTCCACTGGGACAGCTAACAGATCAGGGGCAGACAGGAGTAACACTGCTTGTCCACAAGTGGTCTTTTGTTATATGGACTGACTCACTGATATACTTACACCTGCTTAAAGGCATAGTAATACTTAAGTATTACTAATCCCTATAGTAAAGTCCTATTAAAAATAAATGTATTGCCCCCAGTTTCATCTCTCAAACCTTTATGGTTTGAGAGATTTTCACTCCTAAAGTTGCCCTCTCCCTCCCCCTTCCCTGGAGTCAGCGTTCTAGCTGACTGAAGGGAAATACGGTCATAGATCATCAGGCGGTTCTGCAGCAGAGCCACAATCGCGTTAATAAAAAAAAAAATCTTTCACTAAAGCGGTCTTCTATGTGTGTTTGCAAACCAAGGACACGTAGAAGACCATTTCAGTGAAAGTTTTCTTTTTTATTAACGTGATCGTGGCTGTGCTGGAGAGCCGCCTGAAAGTCGTATGACTTGCTTCCGTGCAGTCAGCTAGAACTCTGACTATGGGGAAGGGGGAGGGAGAGGGCAACTTTAGGAGCGATTATCTTTCAAACCATAAAGGTCTGAGAGATGACACTGGGGGCAATACATTTATTTTTAATAGGACTTTAATATAGGCATTAGTAATACTTAAGTATTACTATCCCTTTAAAAAGAAAAACCCCTTAGTATTACATTGCACACAAGGAGTTAACCTCACTTACCTTAATACAGCCAGTGAATACTAACTGCCATTTTTATTTTCGCCTTTGTGCAATTGTTCAAAAAGATAACACATTCAATCGGTACTGGAGGCAGACATGACTCTTACTGACATGACCCTTGAACCCAAACTCTGTCTAATGGAACTTCCATTTTTTCCCAAGCAGAAGCAGATAGAGTGTATGAGATGTCATTACTGCTATGGCTTGTGAATGGAGTCCAGGGGGAGATGCATTAAGCTGTGAATTTAATGAAAGATTTGCACTGGGATGTGTTGAGGGAAATTACCCTTATTATACCTGAAAAAGAGATAGTAACATAGTAACATAGTAAATTAGGTTGAAAAAAGACACAAGTCCATCAAGTTCAACCTTCGCTTCGCTTCTCCATTTGCTCATAGACTGTCGTATTTATGGGTAGGGTTTGAGACTGAGCATTAGCATATGATTTAATCTTTCCTACACATCGTAATCGCATAAGTCTGCAGTGAGTTTAAAAACCAGGCTGTAAAGTTACTTCAAAGTGCGCGTTTCCACTGCTTTCCTATAAAAATCTCACAGGTGTAATAGCGCACATCAAAATAGAGTGTTTAAAATGTTGCAGGAGTCTAAAACCGTAATAACCCTTTGGGTGCCGTAAGGGTATGTAATGCGTTGCTTTGCGTTGCAGATACTGTGATCTGGATCCCCTAACCCAACTACCCTAACCTAACTGATACTGTGATCTAGATCCCCTAACCTAACTACCCTAACCTAACAGATACTGTGATCTGGATCCCCTAACCTAACTACCCTAACCTAACTGATACTGTGATCTGGATCCCCTAACCTAACTACCCTAACCTAACTGATACTGTGATCTGGATACACTAACCTAACTACCCTAACCTAACAGATACTGTGATCTGGATCCCCTAACCCAACTACCCTAACCTAACTGATACTGTGATCTGGATACACTAACCTAACTACCCTAACCTAACAGATACTGTGATCTGGATCCCCTAACCCAACTACCTTAACCTAACTGATACTGTGATCTAGATCCCCTAACCTAACTACCCTAACCTAACAGATACTGTGATCTGGATCCCCTAACCTAACTACCCTAACCTAACTGATACTGTGATCTGGATCCCCTAACCTAACTACCCTAACCTAACTGATACTGTGATCTGGATCCCCTAACCTAACCACCCTAACCTAACTGATACTGTGATCTGGATCCCCTAACCTAACTACACTGACCTAACAGATACTGTGATCTGGATCCCCTAACCTAACTATCCTAACCTTACAGATACTGTGATCTGGATCCCCTAACCTAACTACCCTAACCTTACAGATACTGTGATCTTGATCCCCTAACCTAACTACCCTGACCTAACAGATACTGTGATCTGGATCCCCTAACCTAACTACCCTAACCTAACAGATACTGTGATCTGGATCTCCTAACCTAACTACCCTAACCTTACAGATACTGTGATCTGGATCTCCTAACCTAACTACCCTAACCTTACAGATACTGTGATCTGGATCCCCTAACCTAACTACCCTAACCTAACTGATACTGTGATCTGGATCCCCTAACCTAACTACCCTAACCTAACTGATACTGTGATCTGGATCCCCTAACCTAACTATCCTAACCTTACAGATACTGTGATCTGGATCCCCTAACCTAACTACCCTAACCTTACAGATACTGTGATCTAGATCCCCTAACCTAACAGATACTGTGATCTGGATCCCCTAACCTAACTACCCTAACCTAACTGATACTGTGATCTGGATCCCCTAACCTAACTACCCTAACCTAACTGATACTGTGATCTGGATCCCCTAACCTAACTACCCTAACCTAACTGATACTGTGATCTGGATCCCCTAACCTAACTACACTGACCTAACAGATACTGTGATCTGGATCCCCTAACCTAACTATCCTAACCTTACAGATACTGTGATCTGGATCCCCTAACCTAACTACCCTAACCTTACAGATACTGTGATCTTGATCCCCTAACCTAACTACCCTGACCTAACAGATACTGTGATCTGGATCCCCTAACCTAACTACCCTAACCTAACAGATACTGTGATCTGGATCTCCTAACCTAACTACCCTAACCTTACAGATACTGTGATCTGGATCTCCTAACCTAACTACCCTAACCTTACAGATACTGTGATCTGGATCCCCTAACCTAACTACCCTAACCTAACTGATACTGTGATCTGGATCCCCTAACCTAACTACCCTAACCTAACTGATACTGTGATCTGGATCCCCTAACCTAACTACACTGACCTAACAGATACTGTGATCTGGATCCTCTAACCTAACTACCCTAACCTTACAGATACTGTGATCTGGATCCCCTAACCTAACTACCCTAACCTTACAGATACTGTGATCTGGATCCCCTAACCTAACTACCCTGACCTAACAGATACTGTGATCTGGATCCCCTAACCTAACTACCCTGACCTTACAGATACTGTGATCTGGATCTCCTAACCTAACTACCTAACCTAACAGATACTGTGATCTGGATCCCCTAACCTAACTACCCTAACCTAACTGATACTGTGATCTGGATCCCCTAACCTAACTACCCTGATCTAGCAGATACTGTGATCTGGATCCCCTAACCCAACTACCCTGACCTAACAGATACTGTGATCTGGATCCCCTAACCTAAGTACCCTAACCTAACAGATACTGATACACTAACCCAACTACCCTGACCTAACAGATACTGTGATCTGGATCCCCTAACCTAACTACCCTGATCTAACAGATACTGTGATCTGGATCCCCTAACCCAACTACCCTGATCTAACAGATACTGTGATCTGGATCCCCTAACCCAACTACCCTGACCTAACAGATTCTGATACACTAACCTAACTACCCTAACCTAACAGATACTGTGATCTGGATCCCCTAACCTAATTACCCTAACCTAAGAGATACTGATACACTAACCTAACTACCCTAATCTTACAGATACTGTGGTCTGGATCCCCTAACCTAACTACCCTGACCTAACAGATACTGTGATCTGGATCCCCTAACCCAACTACCCTGACATAACAGATACTGTGATCTGGATCCCCTAACCCAACTACCCTGACCTAACAGATACTGTGATCTGGATCCCCTAACCCAACTACCCTGACATAACAGATACTGTGATCTGGATCCCCTAACCCAACTACCCTGACCTAACAGATACTGTGATCTGATCACCTAACCCAACTGCCCTGACCTAACAGATACTGTGATCTGATCACCTAACCGAACTACCCTGACCTAACTGATACTGTGATCTGGATCCCCTAACCTAACTACCCTGACTTAACTGATACTGTGATCTGGATCCCCTAACCTAACTACCCTGACATAACAGATACTGTGATCTGGATCCCCTAACCCAACTACCCTGACCTAACAGATACTGTGATCTGATCACCTAACCCAACTGCCCTGACCTAACAGATACTGTGATCTGGATCCCCTAACCCAACTACCCTGACCTAACAGATACTGTGATCTGGATCCCCTAACCCAACTACCCTGACATAACAGATACTGTGATCTGGATCCCCTAACCTAACTACCCTGACCTAACAGATACTGTGATCTGATCACCTAACCCAACTACCCTGACCTAACAGATACTGTGATCTGATCACCTAACCGAACTACCCTGACCTAACTGATACTGTGATCTGGATCCCCTAACCTAACTACCCTGACTTAACTGATACTGTGATCTGGATCCCCTAACCTAACTATCCTAACCTAACATATACTGGTTCACTTTTAAAAGGTCTCACACAAAAGAGCATGCAACCACATAACACATTAACCATGTCACCATGATAATAATGGCGACATGGGAATCTCGCACTGCAGACAGGTGCTTTAAATAAGAACGTTCGTGTGCTTTTTGTTTTACTCACATTGATTTAAACCTTAGAGCGCCAGCTGTGTGCATGTCATCTAATGAATGGTCTTTGCTGCACCCCCATCAATATTTATCTTCAGTGTTTAGTGGTTTCTGTGACTTTTCTTCTATTGCCTTCCAATAATACCCATAGACTTGTGACTGGCGTCTACCAAAGGCCCTTTACGCCTTTTAGTGCCGCGTTGTACACCACTGGTGCTCTAAGGTTTAAATCAATGCGAGTAAAACAAAAAAAGCTCACTGTCCGGAGCATTACCATGCTGGCAGATCATTGCTAGGCTGAGTACAGGAAGGCTTCATTCCATCTAGAAAATTGCCACCATTAGTAACACAAACAGCGTGTACCTGTAATTGAGGACAGCAGATGGGAAAGGTAAATACTTCACATTCTGTCCTAGCAGAGACGGGAGAGGTCTTTCACCCACTCATATGGAACTTTAAATAGTACTTTAAACCCGAAATTATTCACAGCTCGCAGTATACCATACCACATTCGCAGTTTCATTGTAGGTCTGAGAGTTACTTTTAGTCTATATTATGTATTCTTGTCATTTACTTTTGTACATCTTTAAACGTATTTTATTAATTGAATTTCTATTTTGTACGTCATTGCCCTATACGGTATCTCAGAGTTTGTGGGAGGAATTGGATTACGCACCAGATTCCATGCACAGCATATATGCACATTAGCCAGTTATTTGTTGTATATATATATATATATATATATATATATATATATATATAAAAAGACAAAAAATGCAGATAGCGCTAAAAATGGGATAAACAATTAGGTACACACCTATATCACAACAACCAATAGTAAAACTCTGAGCGCTATGTTTCCTGTGGTCTGGAGGTGAACAGACCACAAAAATACACATGCAACGACAAAACAAGGAAAAGCGCTCTGAGTCACTATAAATTTATTGTTCACAAAAGATATAATAAAACATCACAAATAAATAAAAATATTTCCTCCTTTCTCAGACCAAAAAAGAAAGAAATATAAATACAAGAGACCAATGCTCACTACTGGTGACACCTCATAATCTACCTGGACAACGCAGTACAAAAAAACGTGTATCCAGTAGATGCAACGTAATGTTAATATAACGTTGTAAATATGCTGCTATATAATCTAAAAAATGTAATGCTGGCCAGCACTAAAAATGAAAAATAGAAAAGATAAAAAAGTAAAAATATGTATAAGCGTCCTCCACAGAATCCTCATACACTAGCACTGCACTGCACTATCTGCTCAAAGCAGACCAGCCTCATGGGGATTACCGCTCTATCTAGCGGATCCAAATACTAATGATCAGTGAGTAAGCCAATATCTTCCGCTCTAACTAGCGGTGATCACGGGCAGATATCTTCGTAAAAGACAAGCCTTATAACGACCTTACTTGAATGCTGGAAATGTCAAAACGGTACCCTTATAGTTGATCCGTCCAGATACAACAACTGCCTCGATCATAGACGCCTCCGTTCGGATAGAATCCAGATTTCTCCGAGGTCAGAGTCAGGTGATCCGTCACAGGAAGTAGGTCAAACTTGGCTAGGATCCAATGCTCACGATCCTCTCTGAATCACTTCACTGATATAGTGCATGATACAATCCCTGCTGTTGCTCGTAATGTCAAAGTGCTTGCAGCGCTGTTATAAGTGTTCAATCCAGGAGATCAGTATAGTCAACAGCAAAAGACAACTAGTGGTGCCAATTCCCAAAAAAATAAGCCTACGCGTTTCGTATCACTGATACTTCATCATATATCAGTGAAGTGATTCAGAGAGGATCGTGAGCATTGGATCCTAGCCAAGTTTGACCTACTTCCTGTGACGGATCACCTGACTCTGACCTCGGAGAAATCTGGATTCTATCCGAACGGAGGCGTCTATGATCGAGGCAGTTGTTGTATCTGGACGGATCAACTATAAGGGTACCATTTTGACATTTCCAGCATTCAAGTAAGGTCGTTATAAGGCTTGTCTTTTACGAAGTTATTTGCCCGTGATCACCGCTAGTTAGAGCGGAAGATATTGGCTTACTCACTGATCATTAGTATTTGGATCCGCTAGATAGAGCGGTAATCCCCATGAGGCTGGTCTGCTTTGAGCAGATAGTGCAGTGCAGTGCTAGTGTATGAGGATTCTGTGGAGGACGCTTATACATATTTTTACTTTTTTATCTTTTCTATTTTTCATTTTTAGTGCTGGCCAGCATTACATTTTTTAGATTATATAGCAGCATCTTTACAACGTTATATTAACATTACGTTGCATCTACTGGATACACGGTTTTTTGTACTGCGTTGTCCAGGTAGATTATGAGGTGTCACCAGTATTGAGCATTGGTCTCTTGTATTTATATTTCTTTCTTTTTTGGTCTGAGAAAGGAGGAAATATTTTTATTTATTTGTGATGTTTTATTATATCTTTTGTGTACAATAAATTTATAGTGACTCAGAGCGCTTTTCCTTGTTTTGTCGTTGCATATATATATATATATATATATATATATATATATATATATATATATATATATATAGAAAGGCTCATTGCATAATTTATGTCTCCTCAGGAGACACACACATCCAGGGGTGGCAATAAGGAGGGGTTACTGTTCCCATTGGGTGATTCAGTGGGGGCATGATTTTCACACCAATTGCAGTGGCCGAAGGGAGTTGGCCCACCCCCACTATGCAGCCCGCCCACCACTATCAAAGTCAGAAAAAAACAATATGGCCGCCACTTGCTCCTACACCACAGACAAACACACTCATGTCCCACTCACACAGCACCAGACACACACACACACACAAAAGCCAGAGAGAAATATGGCTGACACACACACACACACACACACACACACACACACACACACACACACACACAGTCACTCACCCTGACTCCCAGTGGCCTCAGCAGGACCTGTACTACAGCCACTGAGGAACAAAATGGCACTCAAAGGGTTAAGGTAGGTCCTCATTGCTCAATTATTTCTTCACTGTCATCATTTGCCATACAACACAGAGGACAGGCAGGCATCAGGTACACACTTAACCCACTGACTGCCTCAGGGTTGTGTATCAAGTTTTACCCCTCAGGGAGTGTGTTCAAACCCCTCACACTGTAAACTTGCATTTCCCTCCCACATCTCCTCCTTCCCCAGCCTATTACTGACACTTTTCCACATTTCTCTTAAGCCCCGCCCCTACTCGCGATTAAGCCCCACCCCCTTTAACCCAAATTGCCCCATTGCTCTCTCCACATCAGCACCACATGAGGGACTCCACAAGTAAAAGTTCCCAGGTATTACACACTCATGCCTCACTCACACAGCACCAAACACCCATACACATATACAAAGCCAGAAAGAAATATGGCTGCCACACAGTCACTCACCCTGACTCCCAGTGGCCTCAGCAGGATCTGTAGTATAGCCACTGAAGGGTGCTGCATCACCAGGGGAACAAAATGGCACTCAAAGGGTTAAAGTAGGTCCTCATTGCTGAATTATTTCTTCACTGTCATCATTTACCATGTAAGACAGAGGACAGACAGCCATCAGATTCACACTTAACCCACTGACTGCCACAGGGTTGTGTATCAAGTTTTACCCCTCAGGGAGTGTGTTCAACCCCCTCACACTGTAAACTTGCATTTCCCTCCCACTTCTCCTCCTTCCCCAGCTAGGGTTGCCACCTTTTCTTCAAAAAAATACCGGCCATGGCATTCTCTCCATAGACTTAACATTGGACAGAAGCCAATTTTTTACCGGCCTACCGGTAAAATACCGGCTGGGTGACAACCCTATCCCCAGCCTATTACTAACACTTTTCCACATTTCTCTTAAGCCCCGCCCCTACTCACGATTAAGCCCCGCCCACTTTTAACCCAAATTGCCCCATTTGTCTTTCCACATCAGCACCACATAACTCCCCTCCAGAGACAACACAAATCAATGTTCCCAGGTATGAATACACTTCCCACTGCTATTTAACTCTGACATACCTCTCTATACCTTAACCATTTGAGTGCCAGAGGGGTGCACAACTCATGCGTGCATGTGTTTCTGTGCATATATGTTGCGCGTGTGTGTGTGTACATCTCTGCTACATATTTGTGTGCATGTGTGCATCTCCGGTGTGTGTGCATGTCTTTTGCATGTCTCTGCCGCTCACTGTATGTATGTATCTGCCTGTGTGTTGCATATATCTGTGTTTATCAGTGTGTCTACATTTCACACACGTGTGCCCAACAGTCATAACATGACGGCCAACGCCGTCCCACATAGTGTATAAGCGCCCAACATGTGTCACTTAACCCTTTCACTGCCAGAGGACTATACAACTCATTACACAGCAATGTGTTGCGTACCTCTCTCACTCTGAGTTAAAGTGCTTCACTCCAACCAACTGCTACACTAGGTCTGTATAATGCAGTAACCCTACAGCCCTGTATTTCATGTCTACTTCACTGTCTATGTACAGTCATTTCTCCCCTCACCCATTACTTTACTGTAACACTTCACTGTCCCTCCTCTCCTCAATCTCTCATCTCCTCCTCCCTTGTTACCCCCACTCACCTATCCCCTAGCCATTCATCCATAGTCCCAATCTCACCATTTTACTCCCACATCACTATTATATTATCTATCACTGCATCTGTCACTTAACCCTCTGTCTGCCAACCTATTTCTTCAAATGTACTGCAGTATCCACTGCTGTAATCTAAATTATTCCTTTACTCACAAACATCTTCTCACTGTGACCTTCACCAAGTACATAGCACACTCACTTCAACTGTAAGGATACAAGACCTTATTCATCAAGTAACACAGCACACTCACTTCAACTGTAAGGATACAGGGCCTTATTCACCAAGTAACACAGCACACTCACTTCAACTGTAAGGATACAGGACCTTATTATCAAGTAACACAGCACACTCACTTCAACTGTAAGGATACAGAACCTTATTATCAAGTAACTCAGCATACTCACTTCAACTAGGCTTGCCACCCAGCCGGTATTTTACTGGCACAGCCAGTAATTAGGACCTTAGAGCTGGTGCCGGTATACCTACCGGTATTTGTTTGTGCGACGTGTCCAGAGTCAGTCTCCTCCACTCAGCCCTATATGCCAGCTGCTCATGTGGCTCGCTTAAAGTCGTCAGCGTCCACGCACCATCACCAGCCAATGATTGAAGAGTATTTGGACATTAATGGTCCTCATTGGCTGGCTGGTGTGTCACGCTTGCCTGTTGTATGTGTCTGAGTCTTGTGACTGACAACGGGGAGTCAGGGATTGCGGCAGTATGCATGCGCTGTGAGAGTGTCAGTGCTCAGAGACTGTGGTGTGCTGTGCACAGGAGGCAGTCTGGTCCGAATCCACTGGACCACCCGATGTCTGCGGCCTACACGGTTCAGCTCATCCTCGGTCTCTCCTGCTCCCCGGCTCCAGCCCTGGCAGAACTTGGAAGTAAACAGCACCGCCTTCAGCACGCACACACTTCCAGGTATGACGTGACAGAGGTCGGTAGAAGGCCAGAAGAAGCGGGCCTAGTGTTAATAATCCCTTATTGGTAGGCATTCAGTTGTCCTTGGCCAAGTGTAGGCAACCTACAGCTCTTCAGCTATAGCTGACTGGTGGAGAGGATGGGAGCCGTTTTTTTATCAAAGTTAAACCATCCCCAAACATGTATTTACAACTTTAAAAAGTGCTATAGCCCATCTGCGAAAAACTTAGAAAAAAAAATATATTACAGTATGTAACTGATGACCTTTATGATGGTCGCTCTGCTTTATTTTATAAAGATACATATGGTTACTGAGACAGTTCAGGGCATTTCTGTGATGAATCTTAGCAATAACAGATAATGTCACCGCTACAATTGTCTTAATGAGATGTAGATATTTGTGTATTTAAGATCTTAGTGATTTGTACAGGTAACACAATGTGCATCTATGTCACACCTGTAGTACACATGTACTGAGCGAGAAAAGTAAGTAAATGTTGTGTCCTGTCTGTGTACAAACACTGGGCCTTATATATACAGGCAAAGTAGATCCATTCTGGCCAAACCATCTGCACTATAGAGGACAAATAGGGCCTTCAATGCAGTGCAATGTATTCCAGTATTCAAGCAACTTGACTAGGCCTCAAAGGCTTAATTGGGAGGTCTGATCACCTTTGTGTGTAGGGGATCCTTCACCACTCTGGCCTGGGAGAGCTTAGTTTGAGAGAGAGAGAGAGTGAGTGCTTAGTCTGAGAGAGACAGAGAGTGCTTAGTCTGAGAGAGACAGAGTGTTTAGTCTGATAGAGAGAGAGAGAGTGCTTAGTCTGAGAGAGAGAGTGAGTGCTTAGTCTGAGAGAGAGTGAGTGCTTAGTCTGAGAGAGACAGAGAGCGCTTAGTCTGAGAGAGAGCGTGAGTGCTTAGTCTTAGAGAGAGTGAGTGCTTAGTCTTAGAGACAGAGAGTGCTTAGTCTTAGAGACAGAGAGTGCTTAGTCTCAGAGAGACAGAGAGTGCTTAGTCTGAGAGAGAGCGTGAGTGCTTAGTCTTAGAGAGAGTGAGTGCTTAGTCTTAGAGAGAGTGCTTAGTCTTAGAGAGAGTGAGTGCTTAGTCTGAGTGAGAGTGCTTAGTCTGAGAGTGGTCATGCAACATTGAGTGGTTCTGCCCCTTTTTTGGCTCCTCCCTTTTGTGACTCCGCCCTCACACAGCTATGGCCGGTATTTTTTTTAGGTGGCAACCCTAACTTCAACTGTAAGGATACAGGGTCTTATTCATCAAGTAACACAGCACACTCACTTCAACTGTAAGGATACAGGGCCTTATTCATCAAGTAACACAGCACACTCACTTCAACTGTAAGGATACAGGGCCTTATTCATCAAGTAACACAGCGCACTCACTTCAACTATAAGGATACAGGGCCTTATTCACCAAGTAACACAGCGCAATCACTTCAACTGTAAGGATACAGGGTCTTATTCACCAAGTAACACAGTGCACTCAATTCAACTGTAAGGATACAGGGCCTTATTCACTAAGTAACACAGCACACTCACTTCAACTGTAAGGATACAGGGCCTTATTCACCAAGTAACACAGCACACTCACTTCATCTGTAAGGATACATGGCCTTATTCACCAAGTAACACAGCACACTCACTTCAACTGTAAGGATACAGGGCCTTATTCACCAAGTAACACAGCACACTCACTTCAACTGTAAGGATACAAGACCTTATTCATCAAGTAACACAGCACACTCACTTCAGCTGTAAGGATACAGGGCCTTATTCACCAAGTAACACAGCACACTCACTTCAACTGTAAGTATACAGGGTCTTATTCATCAAGTAACACAGCACACTCACTTCAACTGTAAGTATACAGGGCCTTATTCATTAAGCTGAAGAGCTGCAATTAAAACATTTTTTACAACTCTTATCAGCATATCTACATCCCCACTGCGTCTGTCACACACTTTCTACATATCTGACATACGTCATGTATGTGTGTGTCTCTCTGTATGTATGCGTTTCACAGTGTGTGACACTCTCTGTCTCTTTAAGTGCGTGTCTGTAACACTGCATATTTCTGTTTCACACAATGTCTCTCTGTGTAAATAATATGATGGGCAACGCCGTCCCACATTGCTAGTATATATATATTATAGCTCTCTTTTATTTATTTATTCATTTTGTTTTTCATTTTGATGTATTTTACACCAGATATTTTAGGATTGTAGTGGCTGTATTGAAGCTTTAGTGTTTGGCGGTTTTATACATTTTACAAGCTGAGCGCCTTTATCTTCATATAAGATAGCAGTTTACATTTCAAAGAGAGCAAGACATGCACATAGATGGTAAAAAGTAAGAGACATAATGTTGGTCCTTATATCTAGTATTGTTCCACAAGAATGTCCCTATTTAAAGCACCTCGCTACTTACAGCTCCCTGCTGCAGTAACACGCTCATCTCCAGGTAGGAGACCGTTCAGTAGGTGACATGAGAATCTAGCTCTGTCATGCAGTGCGGGATTCTAATGTTGTCATTTTTATCATGGCAACATGGTTAATGTGTTGTGTGATCGAACCATCTTTTTCATGCAACCTTTTAAAAGGATACCACAGATACTATGACTTGGATACCCTAACCTAACTACCCTAACCTAACAGGTACCATGACCTGGATACCCTAACCTAACTACCCTAACCTAACAGGTATCATGACCTGGATACCCTAACCTAACAGATACTGTGAACTGAATGCCCTAACCTACCTACCCTAACCTAACAGATACTGTGAACTGGATGCCCTAACCTACCTACCCTAACCTAACAGGTACCATGACCTGGATACCCTAACCTAACTACCCTAACCTAACAGGTACCATGACCTGGATACCCTAACCTAACAGATACTGTGAACTGAATGCCCTAACCTACCTACCCTAACCTAACAGATACTGTGAACTGGATGCCCTAACCTACCTACCCTAACCTAACAGATACTGTGAACTGGATTTCCTAACCTATCTACCCTAACCTAACAGATACTGTGAACTGGATGCCTTAACCTACCTACCCTAACCTAACAGATACTGTGGCCTGAATTCCCTAACCTACCTATTCTAACTTAACAGATACTGACATGTTACCCTAAACAACATATACTGTAAACGGGACACTCTAACCTACCTAACCTAACAGATACCTTAACTTCCCTAACATATCAGATACTGGGCGATATTTTAAAAGGTGCTATTTGAAAAGTGTCATTTTGATGCCTGCCATGTTTTCAAAATGCCATTTTGACAAACACACACACACACACACACACACACACACACACCAGTTAGGTGTCACCATTTCAACAGGATACCTTTCAATTACTCTATAGCTTTCTAATGCTAAACCTCACCCTTTCTTCTGCTATAAAGTAATTGATATAAACTGGTAGAATGTATGAATTTCAAATGCAATTTATATAAACATGAAATGCTAAGGTCTTACGTGAGGTGGTGTTATGTGAGATTTATAGAAATTCAGATTTACAATGTACTCGCCAATAAGGAATCATTAAAGCGAGTTCATGGGAATCTTAAAGGGATAGTAATACTTAAAATGTAAAAAATATATGTTGTAGGATTTATCCCCCCGAGTAAAACAAGGTTACTCCTACTGCTGAAAGATATTTTATTAAAAAATGATAATGGCTCAAACTTGAATTTTTGTAGATACAATATCAGAGTGGCCTGAAAATTTACAGTGGCGCTGTTGCTACATCATCCTATGGCCAGCTCTGGTCTGTAGACCATAAATCTCCATAGTATGGTGTAGCAACAGCACCACTGTAAATTTTCAGGCCACTGTGATATTGCACCTAAAAAATTCAAGTTTGAGCTGTTAATGAAATATCTCTCAGCAGTGGGAGTACCCTTGTTTTATTTGGGGACATAAACCCTACAACATATATTTTTTTACATCTTAAAGGGGAACTTTCACCCCGCAATAACTTAAGGTTAACTTATTGCACACCTGGCGACTAGCTGCTTAGTAGCGCTAGTCGCCAGCAATATTACCCGGTTCTTCAGATATCGGCTTTTTGCCGATGGTGACAGGAGCAGGAAGCACGGACGTCTCTTCACAGTGACATCCGTGCGCCTGCGCTGTCAGTCCCTTTTGCACCGCGTGGCGCAAAAGGGACTGACAGCGCAGGCGCACGGACGTCACTGTGAAGAGACGTCCGTGCTTCCTGCTCCTGTCACCATCGGCAAAAAGCCGATATCTGAAGAACTGGGTAATATTGCTGGCGACTAGCGCTACTAAGCAGCTAGTCGCCAGGTGTGCAATAAGTTAACTTTAAGTTATTGCGGGGTGAAAGTTCTCCTTTAAGTATTCCTATCACTTTAATTGCAGTGAAATAGCAGGGAACAGTGATGGGAGGTGCTTAGTGCATATGGAAAGGCAGCAAAGTACAAAATCCTCTCACTTCTCACCAGTCGAGAGCCTTATCAGAGCTTAGTGCATCTGCCACCAGGATTCTTACCAACAAGCGTCATGTCTTCCTCCATGGTCATGATATAGAAGACCGACTACTGATGGTATCCCTTGAATAAATGCAGAAAGACAAAATTCATAGGGGCTAATAGGATTTCTAGCCATTATACAAGAAGAGGGAGTTATTTATCCTTAACCCATTCAGTGCCAGTGTCACTTTTAGCACTGATTTCACATATTTACGTTATATTAGTGGATAAGGGATTCCAATCATAAGGCACTAAAGTACTGACAGCCATTTCTGTTAACCCCTAAAGGACCAGATGGGTGCGCAATGCATTGCGCACCCATCTGGTCCTTAAGGGGTTAAACATGTTCCTTTTAGTCTGATTATTGGGATACTTATACAGTTTTCGGTTCCACTTGCTCATTAAAGTGATAATTATACATGAATGTAAAATGATAGACACTAACATCAGAACACATCGGGCCATATGAACAAAGGCAGTCTGAGCAATTCCGGGGTATTCCATCCGCACCATAAAGGACCACTAAAAATCTCCATTGATTCAGTTGGGTCCTTTAACCCTTCAAGTGTCAGTCAGGCAGCCAAATAAAAAGAAACAAGAGAGAATCCGCAGAGTGGGTTGCGTTGAAATACGTTGTATACCTTTCCAGCACTCAGGCGGTTAACCCATTGAATGCCAGACAGGTCTCCAGTGCAGTGCTCTAGCTTGAGGTGAGTTCACCCTTTGAGAGCTAGAGGGGTGCGTAAAGCACAATGCGTTGCGTACCCATCTGGCACTCAAAGGGTTAAACGTCCCATTTAAATAGGTGGGGATTCCGAGAACTTCTATCCCGTCCCCGATGGCGCGGTTGATTTTCTCCAGAATTGCTGCAATGCACTGGATAAGCCTAGGGATTATAAACCTAATTTAAATGGTTCCCTCGGTGAGCCATGGTATTGCCCCTCTTTTGTCTTCACACATATGGCCCCGCTTACTGGACAGCGAGCTAACTAACTGATACTAAGGACAGGCCTATGCACTGGTTTTACACTGGATCTAATGTATTCTATTGACTCTTCCCTGTCACCCTAAGACAAGTTTAGTTTTTTGGGGTTTTTTTTACAGAGAATTAAGATGTGCCTATATGTTGTGCTAGACACTAAAGACATTAACCTTTATCTGTTGGTGGCTCCGTGTGGCATTATGCTAATTCCCTGCACACTATCCTAATGAATTCTGTTGGAGCCCAAACTTACCCCTCTGTGCTAATAGAAATGTCGCCAGTGTGTGGGCTCTGCCTAGATTCATTCACAGCACAGTGTTTGCTAAGATTGGCCAGCACATAAGCTAATTAGCATTGAGTGCCACACTGTGCCACCAACAATTAAATATCAAAGTGATACTAATATTTCATTTTTTCCGGCAGTAATATTGTATGTATTAAATAAATAAACAAATCCATCTATGTATTCTTTGCATACCTTTCATAGTTTAAGAGCAATTGCATTTTAAATGTTACCCCTCTCGCCCCTTTTATTTACGTCACCGATCAAGCTGTCAGACTGCCGAAATAGGAGTGGATACAAAGTAAAGCTTCACAAAAATGGTCTACTGCCTCAAACCGTGCCCACTTTCAGGGCCAGATTTACATCTCAGGAGCCTGTAGGCACAGAAATCTGAAGTGCCCCCCCCCCATTGGCATCTCCACTGGACACCTACACAATGCTCCTAATCTCCACATTGCCCCCATCATCTTCATATTGCCCTCACATTGCCTCCACCATCTCCATCTTGCCCCCCATCAGCTCCACATTTCCCTCACCATCTCCATATTGTCCTCACATTGCCCCCCATCAACTCCAACTTGCCCCCATCAGCTCCATGTTACCCTCACATTGCCCCCATCAGCTCCAACTTGCCCCCCATCAGCTCCACATTGACCCCACCATCTCCAAATTGCCCCCCATCAGCTGAACATTGCCCCCACCATCTCCATGTTGCCCTCACATTGCCACCGTCAGCTCCAACTTGCCCCCACCACCTCCATGTTGCCCTCACATTGCCTTACCCCCCCACTGTCCGGTTCCTACCTCCTCCCGTTGTCCGTTTCCTACCTCCCTGGCAGGAGAGATCTGTTGTCTGTGCCTAAACTATGAAAGTTATGTGAAAAATAGATGGATTTGTTTATTTCTTTAATACATATAATATTATTACCAAATAGGCTGTTTTTGCTTTTCTTTAACTTTTCTTAAGGTGGCATGTTAGCTTTATATATATCTTGTTTTAACCAATTGTTAACCAAATCACTTTTTTGCTATGTATAACTAACAGGTGCTTTGTCATTTCACAATACTAGCAACTAACCAACTATCTTCACTAGTTTCCCAATCTTTGAGAATCCCTACTCCATGGATATCCATGAGTCACCAGTGACCTGCACTGAATATTTCGCAGACTGCCCTCCTGAATTGATCCCAGTGCTGTATTCTGTGGGAGCCAAGCACAAAAAGCAAGGCTACAGTAACAAGGTATCATTCCCTTTCGCTGCCAGACTTGATCAGTGGCCTGAAAGCTATAGGATGTATTCCAATGCTGGTGCATGTGATTTTGTATGTAACAAAAGGGGTTGGTGGTAACAGTGGGATTCTCTAAAATACATTGAAACCACCTGAGAAATACAAAGTGAGGCACGTATCCATCTTTATATGCTTGTGGTAAACTTATCTAAAATATTGTAAGAGAAAGTTTGAAATTACAGATAAATATTTTAATTTAGGATTGTATACAGATACATTTTGGACCAACCAGGTGCAACATTGAGGACAAATACGAATTCCCAGTTTTTTAAATTACTATTTTAACCCCATAAATGATGGAAAGGACACCATTGCCTTGAGAAAACCCCTCTATAAACTAAAGGAGTTAAAAGTCTCATTTAATCAGTGGGAATTTTAGTTTGTAGTGAGTTTACACCAGAACTGACACATGTTCTTTCTGCTGATATACAGTAGGGGCACATTCACATGGGTGATTGGATTGGAACAGTAATTTAAATTTACATACCAGCACTGTCCATACGTTCTCCTGGAAAGCCATTTGCTAAGGGGACCATGAGTGATAACCATCCCAAACATGATTGGCTGAGCTCCAAATAGGTTGCCATTGGCTTAATCTTTTAGATACACATTTCAGCTATTCAATTACAATAGCTGCGTAGGCTGCCGTGCATTCATACCCTGCGTGTGTGTGTGCGTGTATGTATGCGTGTGTGTGTGTGTGTGTGTAAGAGGGGCAACTCTGAATCAAACCACTAGTGGAAATTAAAAATTCCCCAAAGACCCACTGATTTATAAGTGCAGTAATCTTTTATATCTATCTATTGATCTATATGTTTGTCAGTGACTCACTTTTCCCATAGAAAGTGACAGAATAGCTCTTTGAAATCTGGCCACTAGAGGGCACTTCTAATAAAAAAATAGCTAGTGTTTAAACTTTAATAATTCTGGAACTATGCATCTCTCAGGAATACACATGCTTTACTCTGCCAGAAAAACTCTACAACATATTATTTTTCATACAAAAGTTAACTGCTTCTTTAAATGTCGCTTTTAACTCCTTGAATACTAGATAGGTCTCCAGTGCAGTGCTTTACAGTGAGTTGAAGACATCTACAAAATCTCAGTAGACATTTGCAATTGTCCCGTGTGATATAACTGGTTTGCTGCAGAATTGCTTGTCTTTACTTTCGTGTATGAAGCCCATTAGCTCTTGCACCAAGGCATGAGGATGGTCAGAGAAAGGTAAGGGTGATCACATACACAAAAAGGAAGAATAGAGGGGAGGCACTCGTATGGTTAATAAGTTCTTGGATCATAAAAATATGTATTGAATATTTAAATACACTCACATTAACAGATGGACTTCAGAACAGCAGCTCCCTTATAATCCACCTTCAAAAGAAGAAGGGAAAAACACAGGAACATGAAATACACAAAAAGGGGAGCTCTGTATTTAAAAGCTGATTTGTTAATTTATTGATCGATCAATTAATAAATCATCTTTTAAATACAGATTGTTGGCTACGTTGTCTTGCAAAACTAAGGACTGTGAAGCGGGACCTTTGGAGCGCCTGTACAGGTTGATAAATCCCCTGTCATTTTAAAGGGATAGTAATACTTGAAAATCATTTTATTTTATATTGTAGCCCTTAAAAAAACATGAAAAATGATATAAGACTTGTCTCCCAAACCTTTATGGTTTGGGAGATATTCATATGTAAAATATAGTAAAGTTCCCTTTTCCTGGCTGTTTCAGCCGAGTCTGCCATCTAGTGGACAGATTTGGAATCTGGTCCACAGATCAGCAGGCAGCTCTTTAGCAGTGCCGAGATCACGATCTTTAAAAATAATTACTTCATTGGAGCTGTCTACAAAGTGTACCTGGCTTGCAAGCATACTTTGTAGACCATTCCAATGAAGAAATAATTTTTAAAGATTGTGATCTCGGCACTGCTGAAGAGCCGCGGCCGGTCAAGGGACCGGATTCCAAATCTAAAGGCTAGAGCAGTGAAGTCACTCCAGAGGAAACTTTACTTGTGAATATCACCCAAACCATAAAGGTTTGGGAGATAAGACTTGTATCATTTTTCATGTTTTTTTAAGGGCTATAATATAAAATAAAATTATTTTCAAGTATTACTATCCCTTTAAACCAGTTGTACAGAGCTCAACCGGAGTTCTTATAACTGTGAGTAAATTTATCATTTGAAGCATTGGAAGCCTGTTTTATGTTGAAAAAGGCTTCACTTTTAAAAGGTTGCACGCAAAAGAGAGTGTGACCTTTTATATCATTCACCCTGTCACCATGATAAAGATGGAGACCAGAGAATCTCACAGTGTGATTCTCAGGTGGCACTATGAAAAGTCTCAAACTAGTGTCATGTCTGCTAGTTCTGTTTCCCTCGGGCCTCATCCCAACTTTGTGCCCGCAGATGTCCATCTTGCTCTTCCTCCACATCCACGCTGTACTCTTTTTGCAGGAGCCCAAAAGCAACACCAAGGTGCACAGTTCTTTTATATATGACAGCAGTGCTGCTGAGCGCTGCTCCGGCCTTTCTCTCCCTCTCTCCCTGCATGTAGACTGACAGAGCAGAGCACACAGAGAGAGAGGGAGAGATCAACACTGCTGGAAAGCTCATAGCCTATGACGAGGAAGAGCAAGACAGACATCTGCGGCACAAAGCCGGGTTGTGAGTCGGGATGAGTCTGAGAACAGAACTAGCAGACATGACACTAGATTGCTACTTTTCATAGAGCGACCTGAGAATCTCGTGCTTTCATGCACTGCAAGATTCTCATGTTGCCATTTTTATCATGGCGACATGGCAAACGCTATAAAAGGTTGCACACTCTTTTGCGTCCAACCTTTTAAAAGGATACGATTGAAAAGCGCCCCTTTTGTGTATTTCAAGGTGATCACAAATCCCTTTAAAGGGATAGTAATACTTTATTATTACTGTTCCCCATATTGTACATATTTGTAAAATAAGTTCATAGCCCCCAGGTTCATCTCTCAAATCTTTATGGTTTGAGAGGTAACCGAAGGCAAAGTTCCCCCCTCCCTCCCCCTTCCCTGAAGTCAGCGTTGTACTGACTGCAGGGATATCCAGTCTGACTTTCATCATGTGGCTCTGCAGCAGAGCTGCGATCGCGTTAGTGAAAAAGTAATATTTCACTGAAACGCTGTTCTACATGTGCTTGCAAAACAAGCACAAACCAATCACACTTAGAAGACCGTTTCAGTGAAATAATTCTTTGTCACTAACGGGATCTCGGCTCTGCTGCAGACTTCCCCTGCAGTCAGTACTACGCTGACTTCACGGAAGGGGGAGGGAGGGGGAACTTTGCCTTTGGTTATCTCTCAAACCATAAAGGTCTGAGAGATGAACCTGGGGGCTATTAATTTATTTTACAAATACCTACAATATGGGGGATAGTAATAATAAAGTATTACTATCCCTTTAAATCATTGACACTTATAAACAACGTGCACTACAGGGACCCACAGATTCCTGTGCAGTCCACAATTGACCTTGATTGAACCCTTGCCAGAGGGGTATTGCTGTGGCGCTCAAAGAGTTAAGTGGGTGTGTGGTCACCTTAGTTTGTTCTTCTTTAATGTACACAGATATGTAAAGGTCATGAGCACTCACATATCTACACACACACACATATATCTACACACACATATATCTACACACACACATATCTACACACTCACATATCTACACACACACACACACACATATATCTACACACACGCACACATATATATATATATATATATATACATGGTTTGGATGGAAGCACTCACACTCAAGTTGTTAAACGCCAGGGTGCAATCAAAAGGCGATATGTAGATATTCAAAAGAAATGAAGCACACGCTGGTCTTTTAAATAGAACAGAGAAGTTTACTTATATATCGACGTTTCGGCCAAGCTCGAGCTTGGCCGAAACGTCGATATATAAGTAAACTTCTCTGTTCTATTTAAAAGACCAGCGTGTGCTTCATTTCTTTTGAATATCTATATATATATATATATATATATACACACATACACATATACAGCTACAAATACCAAATAAAGGGATTTATCAAACATTTCTATTATCTTCCTATCATCCAAGTGAAGTCACATCATCATTTTTTCCAGGTAAAACTTGTCCCGAGTTGTTTTTATTCTTCTTTAGTAAAGGTCACAGCTCAATGATCTCCCTTCCAGTAATATTTATCTGTAATCCTATTTCCTATTTACCGGTTATTTTCTGCTGTGCAGTACTTGAATTGAAGTGACCCTGACCTTTTGCCCCGAAACATCTGTCACAGTGGAACCTAATTGTATTTCTGCTTTTAAAGTTAATTTGTTCTCGAGCAGGTCTGCGTTATGATTGGGTGACCTTGCACACACACCACTTTGCCTTGCACAGTAAACACACATTCACACTATTACAATGGTCTTTCCTGGTCTGTCCTTCAAAATGAAAGACATAACAATAATAATGACTACCTAAATAGTAACTTCATATTTTTTTAATATTGGAAAATGTGTCTCTCACGGTCTTAAATTCAACTGAAAAGTGGAGCAGTTCTGGTAGAAACAAACTGCACGACACTGGGAACATGAATGTCCCCATGTTACCAACAATTTAAATGTGGTTTTAACCCCATTCAGTGTCTTTAACGTACTGTCAAGCAATCCATTAGTTAAAGCGGAACTACCACCCGACACAATCTTTACCTTCACTAAGTCCCCATCTGGTGACTAGCTGCTTAGTAGCGCTAGTCGCCAGAATAATTACCTTATTTAATAGATTTCTTCTCTCTTCCATGGGCCACAGGCAGGACGAAGCGCGGATATCTTCCCATTGTGACGTCCACGCACCTGCGCTGTCAGTCCCAGCCGGAGCCAAATGGCTCCTAGCAACGCCTCCTAGACTCGGCTGGACTGACAGTGCAGGCGCACGGACGTCACAATGGCAAGATGTCCGCGCTCCGTCCTGTCTGTCACCCATGGAAGAGAGCAGAAATCTATTAAATAAGGTAATTATTCTGGCGACTAGCGCTACTAAGCAGCTAGTCGCCAGATGGGGACTTAGTAAAGGTAAACATTGTGTCGGGTGGTAGTTCCCCTTTAAAAAGCTGTATTTAAATCAGTTGCAGTTTTTATTTCTTACCTGTCTGCTCCAGATTGAATGCTCTTTTCTTTTGAACATAAGGCCTTCGGTTGATGGAAAGATTGGTGTTTATAGGGAAAACTAGTAAGGAAAAGGTTTAGTCTACTCTTTGTCATGAGGGGCAGGGTTTTCCTTAACACACAATATTGTACCTCATTGTGATCCATCCAGTCAAGTGACCAGCTTTCAGATCTGGGGGACCCTCGAGTGACGTACTGAAAAGGGGCAGGGGATGGGAAACGTTCAACTCAAATTACAAGGAGAATACAACGATAAGGACATTGAAAATGGGACAGTGCATTATATAACACGGGCCACAGTGCCACCCACTGAGACTCACCGGGGCTGAGCGGACTACGGTCTGAATTCGGAGCCCCTCTGTTATCAGCCGCTGTGTGGAAAGTCTGTAGTGCGCATGACTGCAGCGCATGCAGCTGTCTCTACTGCGCATGACGGTTTCTGACAAACACACATTTAGCGAATTATTACATAGGATTATAATGAATAGTCAAATATTACTTTATCTGTTGACATTACTATACCTTTAACCCTTTGAGTGCCAGAGAGGTAGCCAAAGCATTGCGTTGCATTGTGTTGGGTACCTCGCTGGCACTCAAAGCGTTAATAGGTAAATAGCTACCTAATTATTTTTTTAAGCTGAAAATTATGCTTGTCTAATTCAGTGGGGTACTCTGGCACATGCATTATGGCAGAGCTGTAGCAAAAACATGAAAAAAAGAAAAGGGGGCGCTCTAGTGTGATACAGCTTTAAATGATATTATTCACCTTCCCATCCCCGTTGGAATCTTACTCACAAGAAGAGCGGCTGAATATGACACGTATGTGTCGATGAGCATAGACAGCGTTGGGGATTTTAACAGCTGTTCCCCTACAGCAACAATTTCCTCATTCCGTGGCACTCTAGTGGGTATAAAGACAACTCCTCTCCGAACGACCACCTCAGCGGTAGAATAATACGATATATCCTATATAATAATTCGCTAAGTTGTGTGTAACGCCCGACATGCGCAGTACAGACTGCCCGCGCCGCGGCTGATACAGACCTGGGCGCTCCGAAGCAGTCTCTACTGCGTGTGACTGCCCCGCGACCGGCTGCCAGAGGCACTGTGGCCCGTGTAACGGGCTGTTCAACTAGTATATATATATATATATATATATATATATATATACACCAAAAAAGCAAAGAGAGGGCACCAATAGTGCCTTATCCAAGTATAATCAAACACATTTATATTTTGTTGGTAATCAGGCTTACGCTTGTAACCAACTTTTAAAACATACTGGGTACTTTACATGTTCCTGATTGGGTTCTTGTCCTCGGAAGCTGCAACCACTGGATGGTCCGTTGAGAAAGAGTAAATAATCCATGAATAGATAATCGAAATGATAAAACCATAAGTGGTAAAAACCAAGATAAAAAAGGAAAAATAAAAAATAATAAATAAAATATAAAGTAGACGATCCTCTAAAAATGCTTTTATTAAACAAATAATACTGTTATAGGCTAAAGGGACGTGTTTCACGACTCTAGTCACCGCTTTATCAACCTATTTCAGCCAAAAAGATAAAAACAATTTGTGTAAAACTAAACATATATATATTATGGGAGAGTTGCCCTTGAAAACTTAACCTGCAGCTTGTGAAACAAATATACATGTACACTAGTAATTTGATATGTAGGATAGAGTCCTGTTTCCGAGGTTATAGGATCATCATATCTCAGGAGATGCAGATTTGTAATTGAATGTGAACCGCTAGTGTTAACCACTCTTAGGGGATATTAATCTGAATAGGACGCAGTATGTTACTGTCCTCTTGTGTGTAGAAACGGCATTGAACTGCATCCCAGGGCACTGCAAAAGCATTTTATTCAGCTCCTTCAGACTTTGAGTTGACCGGTGAGCTACAGTATTCCCCCATGAGTACCCAGGTAGTGATAAAATAAGTCTTGCAGTAGACTGAAACAATACAGAGTTTACTGAACTCTAGGCAACAATACTAGTCTGTCATTTCAGTGCGTGATCCAGAGATTCACATTGTAATTATTTCACTGAGGGTTAGTTTGTGTTTTTTTAATAAAAAGTACTTTTAATTGGTATAATCATAATAAAAGTTAAAGGGGAAAATTCAACTCAAGATTTTTTACTATAGGTTTAGTTAATAATGTACTATTAGGAAACATGCTTTGTTTTTTTTTCCCTAAATGAACATAATTTTAAATATATTTAACCCCTTAACGACCGGTGGTCCTGGGACGTTTCCGTCCCATAAGGACCGCATAGGACCACTTGGACGCGCCGGTACACGTGACCTGTCGCGTGTATCGGCGCGTCACTATGGGGCCTGATAGAGATCGCTCCGATCTTGTAGCGGTCAATTTCAGGCCCTATTTTTACTTACAGCGCTCCCGGTAGAGCGCTGTAAGTAAAAAGTACGTGACGTACTATGACCGTCATCGGTCCTTGAGTATTTCAAGGACCGTGACGGTCATAGTACGTCACATGTCGTTAAGGGGTTAATCTTCGGACTGTGCACGCTAAATCTTTGGCGCAGCTCTTCTTCTCCTCCCAGCTGCCCCAGGAAGTACGTTCACACATAACGCAGCACTCTGAATCGCTGGCAAACCTCTTCTTCACTTCCTAATTCTCCTCCCACCTCCCTCCCAGCTGCCCCAGGGAGCGCGTTCACGCATAATGCATCCTCAGTATAATGCTAACCACAGCTTGATGTAACAATAGGAGCCATTCACATCACACCGAAGGGAAGCGTGAACGCACTCCCTGGGACAGCTGGGAGGGATGTGGGAGAGGAATTAGGCAGTGAACAAAAGCTTTGCCAGCGATTCAGCGTGCTGCATTAAAAGTACAAACAATTAGAAAAAAACCCTTTCCTAATATTGTTTTAGTAACTAAACCTATGGTAAAAAAATTTATGAGGTGAAAGTTCCCCTTTAAATTTTGTCTTGTGCGCAAGTGATATCTCACGGATCTTTAGGTTCCATTTCTGCCAAATGGTAGGGTTTGGTGCTTAATTGGGTGTTTTCTGCAGTTTAGGACAGAGAGGAGGTAAACTGGGAAATAATAGACAAGACTGAACAGGAGAGAATTTACAAAGAAGAGTTAGAGAATTGGGGTTGGAGGTCCCAAAATAATGTTTGAACTGGAGCCCTCCAGTGGCCAGTTACACCACTGCAAGAGCGAAAGAGAACATGGGGGAGAAAAAGAATTGGTTGTTGATGGAGAAGTTATAGAAATTAGTGAGAGAGAAAAGTCACAGATACTGTAAAGAAGAAATGCAAGGGTTTTGTGGCACACTCATTTTACTATGGGGGCCAATAAGAAGGGATTTAAAAGAGAACTAAAACCTCCTAATATTGACCCCCCCACACACACACACACATTTATCTTACGATGAGAAGAAAATTCTAATGACCCCTATGAATTTTCCTTTACTCCTTGGTTCAAGAGATAACATCTTCAGTCAGTCAGAGATTTAAAGCGGAACTACCACCCCACAAAATCTTTAGCTTAACTAAGTCCCCATCTGGCGACTAGCTGCTTAGTAGCGCTAGTCGCCACAATTATTACCTTATTTAATAGATTTCTGCTCTCTTCTATGGGTGACAGGCAGGACGGTGTGCAGACATCTTGCCATTGTGACGTCCTCGCGCCTGCGCTGTCAGTCCCAGCCGGGTCTAGGAGGAGTTGCTAGGAGCCATTTGGCTCCGGCTTGGACTGACAGCGCAGGCGCGCGGACGTCACAATGGCAAGATGTCCGTGCTCTGTCCTGCCTGTCACCCATAGAAGACAGCAAAAATCTATTAAATAAGGTAATTATTGTGGCGGCTAGCGCTACTAAGCAGCTAGTGACAAGATGGGGACTTAGTGAAGCTAAAGATTTTGTCAGGTGGTAGTTCCACTTTAATGCCAGGGGAGAAGGAACATGACAGCTGCTGACAGACAGACAGGATTCATTCCGCCCACTGCACATGGTAATTTTAACTGTTTGAGGACTAGAGCGGTGCACAAAGCATTGCATAAATGTTTAAAGGAGCAGTAAACTTTTTATGAAAATATATATATTGTAGGGCTTTTCCTGATGAGTAAAATAAGGGTACTCGTATTTTCTGAGTGATGCTTATTTCCAGAGATATTACAGCTTAAACCCAAGTTTTTTTTACATTAACAGTGCCCTCTAGTGCTCAAATTCCAATTACTTATTCTGTTACATTCTAATGGAGACGAATGTTCTCCATAGAATGTGAAAGAAACTGCTGAGTCACTTCCTGCAGTTAGAACTTTCAGGAAGTATTCACACTGTAATTTACTTCCTGATTATTTGAACTGTTATACATTTTGAATAAAACAACTGACAGCGGTGGGGGTGCCCTTGTTTTACTTGGCAGGAAAAGCTCTATAACATATAGTTTTTCATAATAAAAGGTTTACTGCTCCTTTAAGTAATCTCATTCACTCTGCCTGATTCAGTTTGAAAAATCTGCCAGCAACTGTCATGTCCGTCTCAAAGGACTCGACATCCAGTGTTGATTGAGGATGCAGGAGACTAAAAGTGATACCTTTATTGGCAAACTGAGTAGGTTCAGAATGCAAGCTTTCAAGTCAAATTAGGTCTTCATTGGCATGTTAGAATGAAGACTGGAGAATACAAAATACATGACAGGTTATACATGCAAATTCCTTGTTAATTTAAATTCCACTGGAGGGGAAACGCTTATCACCAGTGTCTGTGTATATTATTCCTCAGACCCCAGTGGAGGCATCTCTGTGGAACTGGCCAAGTGGTACACAATTTATTTCCCCTTTGATGTGTGAAGAGCTCCAGTAATTATAGTGTCTAGAGCGTGTCTGTGACTTGCAGCTCAAGATAGCTAAGTATATGGAACGCATGGTTAACCCTCCAAGTGCTAGATGGTGCACAACAAACCGCTTTGCAATGCACTGTGTATACGTCTGGCTTAAATTCCTTGTCACAGTTCAAGCCACGGGTCAAAATGTTAAAGCGGAACTATCATGTAACACTCATAGTAAAATAGCTGATGAGGCTGAAAAGAGATGTGTCCATCAAGTCCAGCCAATGCCAAATCACCCCGTTAATCCAGAAGAAGGCAAAAAAAAAAAAAAAACACTGAAGCCATTTTCAGTTTAGCCCCAAGTGGGTAAAAAAATTCCTTCCTGACTCCAAATGGCAGTCAGATAGTTCCCTGGATCAACAACCTCTCTGAAGCCACCTGTCATATAAACTGTAAATATAAGTAACCTCCAATTCATTGTTAGTATCCTTAATCATTAAAATATTGTAATAAAGTTTGCTAAAGGGATAGTAATACTTCGTTTCAACTTTATTTTATTTTGTAGGCATTAAAAAACATGAAGAACAATATAAGTCTTATCTCTCAAACCTTTATGGTTTGAGAGATATTCACAAGCAAAGTTTCCCCTCCTGCCCCTTTTACCTAGTGTAAACCATCTCTTCTCAGATGTGGAATGCAGTCCATAGACCAGACAGATAACACCAGGGGACAATCTTCTTCCTATGAGAACAATGAAAGCCCTGCCCCCCTTGACAAGTTTTTCAGGTTTTTCCCTTATCTTAATTGAAGATTGTCCCTCTCTGCAGTCTACCTGGGCACCTCCCTTCTGATCTGGCTGAGCAGTGTTACATCAGTAAAAGGGGTGGGAGGGGGATACTTTGTCATTGAATTACTCCTGAACTACAACTCTGACAGAATTGAAATAACACTCTCCAAAGTCCAAATACTATGATGATTAGTTAGAGCTGCTTTTATTATGAAACATTACTATCCCTTTAAGTGTCGGCATCATTTGAAATCATAACTTTGTATCAGAATTACAGGAATAGGAGAGTGCAGCCATCTTGGTAAAGTGGGATCTGTACACCTGCGCTGTGCATCCCTGTGCTGTATCGTACGGTACCAATGCAGCTCCCCCACTGGCAAACAACCTAAGAGTGACGAGACGGGGACGGACAGCGCTGCCACACAGATCGCACTTCGCCAAGATGGCTGCACTCTCCTATTCCTGTAAGTCTAATACGAAGTTATGATTTCAAATGATGCCGACACTTAACGTACTTTATTACACTATTTTCATGATTACAATGATACTAACATTGAATTGGGAAGACTTCTATTGACATGATAGTTCCGCTTTAAACTATGTCATCAATTTAAATTCACAGATCTTTGTCTCTCAGGTCACGGATTTGTAAGAACACTCAGGCAGTTAGGTAAGGTAAAGATCAGATTTATTGAAAAAATAATAACACAACAAGAGCAATCACTCTACTCAGGTCCAGATAAGGTCAGTACCGTGGTACTTCCCAAATCTGACGCAGGTCAGGATGGACAGCAATGATATACAGTAGGACTAAGTTGGCTTGATCCATCGAAAGATCATTGGAACAAAGTAAACCACAACAGTACCACACCGCGGAAAGGCCCTTCATTAGCAGTGGGTAACTGCAGGGCAAATCCCTAGAAGACTAGGGATAGTGGAGGCAACACAGAATGGTCACTGGAAAGTGACAGAGTCCCTAGAATGCTAGGGAAAGCGGAGGCATCACAGATAGGACACTGGCAAGTGACCAAGTCCCTAGAATGCTAGGGATAGCGGAGGCAGCACAGATAGGACACTGGCAAGTGACCGAGTCCCTAGAATGCTAGGGGTAGCGGAGGCAGCACAGATAGGACACTGGCAAGTGACCGAGTCCCTAGAATGCTAGGGATAGTGGAGGCAGCACAGAGGATACTGGCAAGTGACCGAGTCCCTAGAATGCTAGGGATAGAGGAGGCAACACAGATAGGACACTGGCAAGTGACCGAGTCCCTAGAATGCTAGGGATAGAGGAGGCAGCACAGATAGGACACTGGCAAGTGACCGAGTCCCTAGAATGCTAGGGGTAGCGGAGGCAGCACAGATAGGACACTGGCAAGTGACCGAGTCCCTAGAATGCTAGGGGTAGCGGAGGCAGCACAGATAGGACACTGGCAAGTGACCGAGTCCCTAGAATGCTAGGGATAGCGGAGGCAGCACAGATAGGACACTGGCAAGTGACCGAGTCCCTAGAATGCTAGGGGTAGCGGAGGCAACACAGATAGGACACTGGCAAGTGACCGAGTCCCTAGAATGCTAGGGATAGCGGAGGCAGCACAGAGGATACTGGCAAGTGACCGAGTCCCTAGAATGCTAGGGATAGCGGAGGCAGCACAGATAGGACACTGGCAAGTGACCGAGTCCCTAGAATGCTAGGGATAGAGGAGGCAGCACAGAGGATACTGGCAAGTGACCGAGTCCCTAGAATGCTAGGGATAGCGGAGGCAGCACAGATAGGACACTGGCAAGTGACCGAGTCCCTAGAATGCTAGGGATAGCGGAGGCAGCACGGAGGCAGCACAGAGGATACTGGCAAGCGACCAAAGCTACTCGCAACACAGTCTCCCAGTGACAGGCCAAGCAGGCTCTGTAGCGGTATTTACTGCAAGCGAGAGTAGGGGTAACAGAGCACAGGGTACGCACCCTGATGGGTCAGAAGCCAGAACTGTCAAATCGGTACACAGAGGTAGTAGCCAGTCCTAGTCAGCAACGGAATTGGATCCTCAGCCAAAGCCAGGTCGGAACACACGGAGGTAGTCAGCTAGTCCAGTCAGCAACGGAATTGGATACTCAGCCAAAGCCAGGTCGGAACACACGGAGGTAGTCAGCTAGTCCAGTCAGCAACGGAAAGTGAAGCACAGGAGCGAATCAGGCGAGCCGGGTCATACAAGGAACAGGAACAAGCAGCAACTCAAACTCTAGGTACAGATACACCACAAAAGGGCGCTGAAAAGATGACAGGAGAGAGTTTAAAAAGGCTAGCCCTGGGTGGAGCCAGAGCCCAATAACCAATAAGAACAGTGCAATGGGAAACCCGGAAGTAACAGTGTCACCCTGCTGCTAGAATCACAGCCATCATGATACTCTGTATCTGAAAGTTTCCCATCTGTACAGTCACCCTGAGGTCTTTAATGCTGTGACCACTGGACTGAGAATTCGTCCATTTTCTTACAGATTCTCCCGTCTCTCCTTCATATAATCCTGTACTGGGACAGTCACACGTATGGTGAGGTAGACAACACTGAATTATCCACAGGAGAATTTGCTCTTGATGTTGTGGTTTCGGTGGGAACGTGGTATGGGCACCATTCTCTGGTACATATGTGTGTGTGTATGGGCACCTATCTCTGGTACATATGTGTGTGTGTATGGGCACCTATCTCTGGTACATATGTGTGTGTGTATGGGCACCTATCTCTGGTACATATGTGTGTGGGCACCTATCTCTGGTACATATGTGTATGGGCACCTATCTCTGGTACATATGTGTGTGTGTATGGGCACCATTCTCTGGTACATATGTGTGTGTGTATGGGCACCATTCTCTGGTACATATGTGTGTGTGTATGGGCACCTATCTCTGGTACATATGTGTGTGTGTATGGGCACCTATATCTGGTACATATGTGTGTGTGTATGGGCACCTATCTCTGGTACATATGTGTGTGTGTATGGGCACCTATCTCTGGTACATATGTGTGTGTGTATGGGCACCTATCTCTGGTACATATGTGTGTGGGCACCTATCTCTGGTACATACGTGTGTGTGTGTGGGCACCTATCTCTGGTACATACGTGTGTGTGTGTGGGCACCTATCTCTGGTACATATGTGTGTGTGTGGGCACCTATCTCTGGTACATATGTGTGTGTGTGGGCACCTATCTCTGGTACATATGTGTGTGTGTGGGCACCTATCTCTGGTACATACGTGTGCAGGTTTCATATGTATTTTGTAGACAGGGACATTTTCTATTGCATTCTTAAGGAAGCTCTTCTCCAACAGTTTCTTCAGGTTAAAGGATGTTTATGCTGAGGAGCAGAAGTTTGGGTGCCAGAGGAGGTAAACAGCGTACTGCACTCCCCTCAGGAACTCAGAGGGTTAACCCATACATTCCATCTTGGCCTGCATATCATAGACTCTATACACATGGAATTTACGGAGCTATTCACACAGTAAAAGGGAAATACATCTTGGCCAGCTACAAAGAGCGTCTGATGAATAATTTACACAGACGCTGGTGATAAGAGTTCCACCTGCAGTGTCATTCAGATTAACCAGTTATTTACATAAATGTATAACCTGTCATGTATTTTGTAGTCATCCTTCATTCTACAGATACCTGAAGAAGAGATCTAACTTGTCTTTCAAGCTTGCACTCTATAGCTACTCAGACAATAAAGGAATCATTTATACTCTACTAGTCTCCCTCTGCTGTGAACACGGTACCACCTTTTACCTGAATGAAGATGTTTTCTCTTCAGCAAATGCACAAGGGCAGAAATGATCATAGGAATTCGTGATTTATTGTCTTAGTACAGCAACTTCAGGATCACTATTCTCCTCCAGGAGTTTAAATGAGACTTTCAGCCCCATGAATGTCAGGGAGATCCCCAGTGCATCACATGCACCACCAGCTTATGTTTGTCTGTGTGTCAGTCCTCTCCTCACTAACAGACATAGGACAGGAGGACCTGAGGGAGGGGCACGATGTATTTCACTGACCCCCCCTCGTACCTGAGCACTGATAAAGGACTGAGAGTTACAGGATTTCCACTGATAAATGTGCATATGGCTACAACTGGAACATACTGCCATATTTCTGTGATAAATATATATATTTTTTTGTTTTATGACATTGAGGTAATTGGATCTGTTTCCAAAGAGTTTTTTTTTTTTTTGTCAGGGACTGCGAGACCAGGGATAGTGATACAATATAACACACTCTCTGCAGTAGAACAGTCTGCCTCCACTACAGTATACAGAGCATTCAGTGCTGCAGGGACAGTGATACAATATAACACACTTCTGCAGTAGAACAGTCTGCCTCCACTACAGTATACAGAGCATTCAGTGCTGCAGGGATAGTGATACAATATAACACACTCTCTGCAGTAGAACAGTCTGCCTCCACTACAGTATACAGAGCATTCAGTGCTGCAGGGACAGTGATACAATATAACTCACTCTCTGCAGTAGAACAGTCTGCCTCCACTACAGTATACAGAGCATTCAGTGCTGCAGGGATAGTGATACAATATAACACACTCTCTGCAGTAGGACAGTCTGCCTCCACTACAGTATACAGAGCATTCAGTGCTGCAGGGACAGTGATACAATATAACACACGCTCTGCAGTAGAACAGTCTGCCTCCACTACAGTATACAGAGCATTCAGTGCTGCAGGGACAGTGATACAATATAACACACTCTCTGCATTAGAACAGTCTGCCTCCACTACAGTATACAGAGCATTCAGTGCTGCAGGGACAGTGATACAATATAACACACTCTCTGCAGTAGAACAGTCTGCCTCCACTACAGTATACAGAACATTCAGTGCTGCAGGGATAGTGATACAATATAACACACTCACTGCAGTAGAACAGTCTGCCTCCACTACAGTATACAGAGCATTCAGTGCTGCAGGGACAGTGATACAATATAACACACTCTCTGCAGTAGAACAGTCTGCCTCCACTACAGTATACAGAGCATTCAGTGCTGCAGGGATAGTAATACAATATAACACACTCTCTGCAGTAGAACAGTCTGCCTCCACTACAGTATACAGAGCATTCAGTGCTGCAGGGACAGTGATACAATATAACACACTCACTGCAGTAGAACAGTCTGCCTCCACTACAGTATACAGAGCATTCAGTGCTGCAGGGATAGTGATACAATATAACACTCTCTATGCAGTAGGACAGTCTGCCTCCACTACAGTATACAGAGCATTCAGTGCTGCAGGGACAGTGATACAATATAACACACTCACTGCAGTAGAACAGTCTGCCTCCACTACAGTATACAGAGCATTCAGTGCTGCAGGGACAGTGATACAATATAACACACTCTCTGCAGTAGGACAGTCTGCCTCCACTACAGTATACAGAGCATTCAGTGCTGCAGGGATAGTGATACAATATAACACACTCTCTGCAGTAGAACAGTCTGCCTCCACTACAGTATACAGAGCATTCAGTGCTGCAGGGATAGTGATACAATATAACACACTCTCTGCAGTAGAACAGTCTGCCTCCACTACAGTATACAGAACATTCAGTGCTGCAGGGACAGTGATACAATATAACACACTCTCTGCAGTAGAACAGTCTGCCTCCACTACAGTATATAGAGCATTCAGTGCTGCAGGGATAGTGATACAATATAACACACTCACTGCAGTAGAACAGTCTGCCTCCACTACAGTATACAGAACATTCAGTGCTGCAGGGACAGTGATACAATATAACACACTCTCTGCAGTAGAACAGTCTGCCTCCACTACAGTATACAGAGCATTCAGTGCTGCAGGGATAGTGATACAATATAACACACTCACTGCAGTAGAACAGTCTGCCTCCACTACAGTATACAGAGCATTCAGTGCTGCAGGGACAGTGATACAATATAACACACTCACTGCAGTAGAACAGTCTGCCTCCACTACAGTATACAGAGCATTCAGTGCTGCAGGGATAGTGATACAATATAACACACTCTCTGCAGTAGGACAGTCTGCCTCCACTACAGTATACAGAGCATTCAGTGCTGCAGGGATAGTGATACAATATAACTCACTCACTGCAGTAGAACAGTCTGCCTCCACTACAGTATACAGAGCATTCAGTGCTGCAGGGATAGTGATACAATATAACACACTCACTGCAGTAGGACAGTCTGCCTCCACTACAGTATACAGAACATTCAGTGCTGCAGGGACAGTGATACAATATAACACACTCTCTGCAGTAGAACAGTCTGTCTCCACTACAGTATACAGAGCATTCAGTGCTGCAGGGACAGTGATACAATATAACACACTCTCTGCAGTAGAACAGTCTGCCTCCACTACAGTATACAGAGCATTCAGTGCTGCAGGGACAGTGATACAATATAACACACTCTCTGCAGTAGAACAGTCTGCCTCCACTACAGTATACAGAGCATTCAGTGCTGCAGGGACAGTGATACAATATAACACACTCACTGCAGTAGGACAGTCTGCCTCCACTACAGTATACAGAGCATTCAGTGCTGCAGGGATAGTGATACAATATAACTCACTCTCTGCAGTAGGACAGTCTGCCTCCACTACAGTATACAGAGCATTCAGTGCTGCAGGGACAGTGATACAATATAACACACTCTCTGCAGTAGAACAGTCTGCCTCCACTACAGTATACAGAGCATTCAGTGCTGCAGGGACAGTGATACAATATAACACACTCTCTGCAGTAGGACAGTCTGCCTCCACTACAGTATACAGAACATTCAGTGCTGCAGGGATAGTGATACAATATAACACACTCTCTGCAGTAGGACAGTCTGCCTCCACTACAGTATACAGAGCATTCAGTGCTGCAGGGACAGTGATACAATATAACACACTCTCTGCAGTAGGACAGTCTGCCTCCACTACAGTATACAGAGCATTCAGTGCTGCAGGGACAGTGATACAATATAACACACTCTCTGCAGTAGAACAGTCTGCCTCCACTACAGTATACAGATCATTCAGTGCTGCAGGGATAGTGATACAATATAACACACTCTCTGCAGTAGAACAGTCTGCCTCCACTACAGTATACAGAGAATTCAGTGCTGCAGGGATAGTGATACAATATAACACACTCTCTGCAGTAGAACAGTCTGCCTCCACTACAGTATACAGAGCATTCAGTGCTGCAGGGATAGTGATACAATATAACACACTCTCTGCAGTAGAACAGTCTGCCTCCACTACAGTATACAGAGCATTCAGTGCTGCAGGGACAGTGATACAATATAACACACTCTCTGCAGTAGAACAGTCTGCCTCCACTACAGTATACAGAGCATTCAGTGCTGCAGGGACAGTGATACAATATAACACACTCTCTGCAGTAGAACAGTCTGCCTCCACTACAGTATACAGAGCATTCAGTGCTGCAGGGATAGTGATACAATATAACACACTCACTGCAGTAGAACAGTCTGCCTCCACTACAGTATACAGAGCATTCAGTGCTGCAGGGACAGTGATACAATATAACACACTCTCTGCAGTAGAACAGTCTGCCTCCACTACAGTATACAGAGCATTCAGTGCTGCAGGGACAGTGATACAATATAACACACTCTCTGCAGTAGAACAGTCTACCTCCACTACAGTATACAGAGCATTCAGTGCTGCAGGGACAGTGATACAATATAACACACTCTCTGCAGTAGAACAGTCTGCCTCCACTACAGTATACAGAGCATTCAGTGCTGCAGGGATAGTGATACAATATAACACACTCACTGCAGTAGAACAGTCTGCCTCCACTACAGTATACAGAGCATTCAGTGCTGCAGGGACAGTGATACAATATAACACACTCTCTGCAGTAGAACAGTCTGCCTCCACTACAGTATACAGAGCATTCAGTGCTGCAGGGACAGTGATACAATATAACACACTCTCTGCAGTAGAACAGTCTACCTCCACTACAGTATACAGAGCATTCAGTGCTGCAGGGACAGTGATACAATATAACACACTCTCTGCAGTAGAACAGTCTGCCTCCACTACAGTATACAGAGCATTCAGTGCTGCTGGGATAGTTTTCATAGTCTGTGACAGTAAACTCTCTGGAGACATATATTCAGAGAACTCAGTCTCAGTGATATAAAATTGATGAAGAAAAAAATAAAACACAAAAAGAGAGGTTGACTGTCACTTTAAAGGGATAGTAATACTTAGTTTTATTGTTATTTTATTTTGTAGGAATTAAAAAAACATGAAGAACGATATAAGTCTTATCTCTCAGACCTTTATGGTTTGAGAGATATTCACAAGCAAAGTTTCCCCTCCCGCCCCTTTTACCTAGTGTAAGCCACCTCTTCTCAGATGTGGAATGCAGTCCATAGACCAGACAGATAACAGCAGGGGACAATCTTCTTCCTATGAGAACAATGAAAGCCCTGCCCCCCTTGACAGGTTTTTCAGGTTTGTCCCTTATCTTAATTGAAGATTGTCCCTCTCTGCAGTCTACCTGGGCACCTCCCTTCTGATCTGGCTGAGCAGTGTTACATAAGGGACAGGAGGGGGATACTTTATCATTCAATTACTCTTGTACTACAACTCAGACAGAACTGAAATAACACTCTCCAATGTACAAATACTATGATGATTAATTAGAGCTGCTTTTATTATGAAACATTACTGTCCCTTTAAGGGGAATCTGTCTCCTTATAGCAGACCTGCCAGTGAAGCCTTGGGTGCATTGTACGCCCATGGGATCAGAACCAGACGCATCTGAAAGCTGCCCCCCCCCCACACACACACTCATCTCCTGTGATCCTGCCATGGACACTAAACTGTGTGATTTCATATTGCGCAGTTTGGAGTCACGTGGCGCATGACCCGGCAATCACATAGACAGCTACGGATTGGATTTCTACCTGACACTAGGAGTCTATGGGCCTTATTCATCAAGTTACAGAGGAGCAATTTCTGCACCATTGGTTTGAATTCAAAATTCTGAAAAGTCCCACTGATTTAATTGGGACTTTTCATTCCTTGAATGCCAGATAGGTCTCTAAAGCACTGTGAAGCAGTGTATCGAAGGCAACTCTAGTATTCAAAGGGTTAAAAGATCCATTTAAATCAATGAGAATTTTAATTCCCCCACGGTTCAGTGGTTTTTTCCATAATGTGAATATATATATCTATATAGAAGGGAAAATCCGTGCACTCTCCAATAAACAGAAGCAATGGCCTGGGTGCTTGATCCCATAGAAAATACATACAGTTTTTGTAGTTCATGAACCGCACTCACAGGACTTCCAATTTGATGAAGAAATGATGCAATAAATATTGCATCATTTCTTCATCAAATTGGAAGTCCTGTGAGTGCGGTTCATGAACTACAAAAACTATATATATATATATATAAATATTAGACATATATATTACTCATCCTTTAAGTGCCAGAGGGAGGTGCCCAACACACTGTTGTGCAATATGCTGGATACCCATGTGGCACTGAAATGGTTAAAGGGATAGTAATACTTAAAATGTAAAAAAAAATATGTTGTAGGGTTTATCCCCCTGAGTAAAACAAGAGTACTCCCACTGCTGAAAGATGTTTCATTCAAAAGTTATTAATTTTCAAAGTTGAATTTTTTAGGTGCAATATCACAGTGGCCTGAAATTGTACAGTGGCGCTGTTGCTACATGATCCTATGGACAGCTCTGGTCAGTTGACCATAAATCTCCATAGGATGGTGTAGCAACAGCGCCACTGTACAATTTCAGGCCACTGTGATATTGCACCTAAAAAATTCAACTTTGAAAATTAATAACTTTTGAATGAAACACGTTTCAGCAGTGGGAGTACTCTTGTTTTACTCAGGGGGATAAACTCTACAACATATTTTTTTTTACATTTTAAGTATTACTACCCCTTTAAAGAGAAGGTCTAAACACCTTAGCTGGGCTTGGCCTTGGGGACCATGCAGTTCTCTTTTATCAATCTATTCTCACTTTCCTTCACCATCATGTTTAATCTCTTTCATTGTATACAGGAATGGCCAATAACTGGAGGCACCTGGAACCTCGGAACCCAGACCTACCCTGAGATCATTGTTACGGGGTAAGGAGAATTCTGTCTTTGTGTTTGTCCTTTCAGCAGAAACTTCACGAAAACCTAAATGTTATAGAGCTTTTCCTACTGAGTAAAACAAGTAAATTCCCACCAGTGTTGGCTGTTTTATTCAAATGTTATAACTTTTCAGATAATCATGAAGTGAATTACAGTGTGAATACTTCCTGATAATTCTGACAGGAAGTGACTCAGAAGTTTCTATCACATTATATGGAGAACTGTTTGTCACTGACTTTCCTGTCAAATACAATGTAAGAATAACGAATTGTAATCTGACCACTAGAGGGCACGGTTAATGGGATAGTAATACTTCGTTTTAACTTTATTTTATTTAGTAGGCATTAAAAAACATGAAGAACGATATAAGTCTTATCTCTCAAATCTTTATGGTTTGAGAGATATTCAAAGCAAAGTTTCCTCTCCCGCCCCTTTTACCTAGTGTAAGCCATCTCTTCTCAGATGTGGAATGCAGTCCATAGACCAGACAGATAACAGAAGGGGACAATCTTCCTGTGAGAACAATGAAAGCCCTGCCCCCCCCTTGACAAGGTTTTCAGCTTTTTCCCTTATCTTAATTGAAGATTGTCCCTCTCTGCAATCTACCTGGGCACCTCCCTTCTGATGTGGCTGAGCAGTGTTACATCAGTAAAAGGGGAGGGAGGGGGATACTTTGTCATTGAATTACTCTTGTACTACAACTCTGACAGAATTGAAATAACACTCTCCAAAGTCCAAATACTATGATGATTAATTAGAGCTGCTTTTATTATGAAACATTACTATCCCTTTAATATAAAAAACAAAAAAAGCAAAACGTTTAAACTGTAATAACTGTAAATATGCATCTCTCAGCAGTGGGAGTACCCTGGTTTTACTCAACAGGAAATGCCTTACAATATAGATATATATTTTCATAACAAAAGGTCACTGCTCCTTTAAGACACAGGACAAGCTTTTTGTACTATTCCTTGACCCATTCTGAATGAGAACAGTGTGCCTTATAAACGATCCATAGGAATACACTAAACATCCCCACTGATTTACATTTGGATTTTAACTGAATGATAGAGACGTCTACATTCTACAACACGTTGTAAAGTAGGAATCAACCTCTTTCTTGACTTTACATAGTTTGCAAGTGCCTAATATTTAAAGACAATTACTTTTTTATTTTGTTTATTTCATCTATTTTTCTATACTTTTATTTCTCAGACAATGAACCTCCTGCTGTTTCCCGAGAGATTTCTCTCAGGAACGGTGAAAGCAGAGTGATTGATACAATGTATCACTATCCCTGCAGCAGAAGAACCTGCCTTCAGTCTATAAAATGCACTCGGTGCTGCAGGCTTTCTGTTACATTGTATCACTCTCACTGCATTCAACATCCCACCTGGAAACAGAGAGCTTACTGTCAGGTACATAAACGGAAAAAAAGTAATAGGTGAAGAAAAAAATAGACAGTATAGACAATGTGAGTGTAGTTATTATGCATTTGCAGAATGTATAAAGTCAGAAATGTGTCTGACTTTCACTTTGAATCAGTGGGAAACTGTGTTTGATCCTCATAGTGCTGTTGGTTTACAGCAGAATTGCACTTTTATGTTTATATATATATATATATATATATATATATATATATATATATACACACACAATGCCTTGCAAAAGCATTCACCCCCTTGCCATTTTTCCTATTTTATTGCATTGCAACCTGGAATTAAAATGGATTTTTGGGGGGTTTGTGTCATTTGATTTACACAACATGCCTACCACTTTGAAGATGCAAAATATTTTTTTATTGTGAACCAAACAAGAAATAAGATAAAAAAATCAGAAAACCTGAGCGCGCATAACTATTCACCCTCCCAAAGTCAATACTTTGTAGAGCACCTTTTGGAGCAATTACAGCTGCAAGTCTCTTGGGGTACGTCTCTATAAGGTTGGTACATCTAGCCACTGGGGTTTTTGCCCATTCTTCAAGGCAAAACCGCTCCAGCTCCTTCAAGTTGGATTGGTTCCTCTGGTGTACACAAGTCATACCACAGATTTTCAAATGGATCGAGGTCTGGGCAATGACTAGGCCATTCCAAGACATTTAAATGTTTCCCCTTAAACCACTCAAGTGTCGCTTTAGCAATATGCTTAGGGTCATTGTCCTGCTGGAAGGTGAACCTCCGTCCGAGTCTCAAATCTCTGGAAGACCGGATCAGGTTTCCCTCAAGAATTTCCCTGTATTTAGCCCCATCCATCATTCCTTCAATTCTGACCAGTTTCCCAGTCCCTGCCGATGAAAAACAACCCAACAGCATGATGCTGCCACCACCATGCTTCACTGTGGGGATGGTGTTTTTGAGGTGATGATAGGTGTTGGGTTTGCACCAGACATAGAGTTTTCCTTGATGGCCAAAAAGCTCAGTTTTATTCTCATCTGACCAGAGTACCTTCTTCTTCTGTTTGGGGAGTCTTCCACGTGCCTTCTGGCGAACAGCAAACATGTTTGCTTATTTTTTTCTTTAAGCAATGGCTTTCATCTGGCCCCTCTTCCGTGAAGCCCAGCTCTGTGCATTGTACGGCTTAAAGTGGTTCTGTGGTCCGATACTCCAATCTCCTCTGTGGAACGTTGCAGCTCCTTCAGGGTTATCTTTGGTCTCTTTGTTGCCTCTCTGATTAATGCCCCCCTTGTCTGGTCCATGAGTTTTGGTGGGCGGCCCTCTCTTGGCAGACTTGTTGTGGTACCATATCCTTTCCATTTTTTAATAATGGATTTAAATAATTGATTTAATGGTGCTCAGTTGGATGTTCAAAATGTGGGATATTTTTTTATAACCCAACCATGATCTGTACTTCTCCACAACTGTGTCCCTGACCTGTTTGGGGAGCTCCTGAGTCCTTGGTCTTCATGGTGCCGCTTGGTGGTGTTGCAGACTCTGGGGCCTTTCAGAACAGATGTATATATACTGAGATCATGTGACAGATCATATGACACTTGGATTGCACACAGGTGGAATTTATTTAATTACAGTAATTATGTGACTTCTGAAGGTAATTGGTTAGTAGCTGTAGTGTCAGACAGTGCACGTGTGTTAGTCTGTGGCTATCAGTGGAACAAGACTGTAGTGTCAGACAGTGCACGTGTTAGTCTGTGGCTATCAGTGGAACAAGGCTGTAGTGTTTGACAGTGCACGTGTGTTAGTCTGTGGCTATCAGTGGAACAAGACTGTAGTGTTTGACAGTGCACGTGTGTTAGTCTGTGGCTATCAGTGGAACAAGGCTGTAGTGTCAGACAGTGCACGTGTGTTAGTCTGTGGCTATCAGTGGAACAAGGCTGTAGTGTCTGACAGTGCACGTGTGTTAGTCTGTGGCTATCAGTGGAACAAGACTGTAGTGTTTGACAGTGCACGTGTGTTAGTCTGTGGCTATCAGTGGAACAAGGCTGTAGTGTCAGACAGTGCACGTGTGTTAGTCTGTGGCTATCAGTGGAACAAGGCTGTAGTGTCTGACAGTGCACATGTGTTAGTCTGTGGCTATCAGTGGAACAAGGCTGTAGTGTCTGACAGTGCACGTGTGTTAGTCTGTGGCTATCAGTGGAACAAGGCTGTAGTGTCTGACAGTGCACATGTGTTAGTCTGTGGCTATCAGTGGAACAAACTGTAGTGTCAGACAGTGCACGTGTTTTAGTCTGTGGCTATCAGTGGAACAAGGCTGTAGTGTCAGACAGTGCACATGTGTTAGTCTGTGGCTATCAGTGGAACAAACTGTAGTGTCAGACAGTGCACGTGTTTTAGTCTGTGGCTATCAGTGGAACAAAAAAAAAACTAAGTAAAGGGGTGTCAGACCTGTGGACAGCGGAACAAAGCTGGAGAACCATACAGTGTATACATAGCTGCCAGTGGAATACGTCTGGAGTATCAGACAGCATATGGCAACCAGTGGAGAGAGGAACAATTTCAGACAGCGTATGGCTACCAGTGGACAATGGAATAAATCTGGAGTATTAGACAGAGTATAGCTACCAGTGGACAATGGAACAAATCTGTAGTATTTGCTGGTCTTCTGGGTAACATGATTCAGAGGCAGTTTTTAACCCTTTCAGGGCCAGAGGGGTATGCAGCACATTGCAAAGCAATGTGTTCTGCACTCCTCTAGAACTCAAAGGGTTAATGAAGTGTTCAAATATGCAAACTTGAATTCAAGGTGACAGATCCACTTTAAACCCTTAAGGACCTGTGACTTGCTGTGACCGTCATGGGTAAATTTGCTTTAACCCTTTGCTGGAGAGTTACGCACGCATTGCTCTGCACGTCATGAAATTCAGGGGTACCCACGCAGCTGTTCGGTGGGACCCCTGAATCCATATAAATTAAAAATGATCCATGGTCCTTAACTGCTGGACGCACGCAGCCAGTTGCTGAGGGGTTAAATAGTGGCCAATAAAAGGTATGTAACTGGTAAATAAACCTGCCATAAAATAATTCAGACATGGGTACCTGGTGCAGGACTTAGGGACCCCACAGGTCACACACATAACCCTACATATATGAGGAGGCTCCACCCCCAAAAATCCTGGCCCTTGGTACTGCTCTGCCTAATAGAGAACGGAGACATGCAAACGGTGTACAAAAGGAAATCCGAAAAGTGACATCCCACAATGCATTCCTCATACCAGAGTCTTAGTGGTTGAAATGATGAATTCACCAATCAGGAGATCCGGTGAGATTATTATAGTTGTTTGAAAAATATTTCTTGGCCTCTATAATTATTTTATAACAAGGAATGAAAACAACTAAAGTGTTTGACTTGGACTTTGTTTAAAGGATCCATAAACTTTTTTTCCAACACCCAGACGTGTATGGGCCTATTGGCACAGGTCATAAATACAATTGCATTCATAGCAAACACATCCAAGTTGTAGCACACCCGATATGCATGGCAGCCTATAAAATCATTGTGCACATCCCTCACACTGGTGACACTGAGGATTGTGATGTCCTTCACAACCTGCAATGACTGGCCAGTACACTTGCATATAAGCCAGTAATATACAAATGAAAAGCCGGCTCCTATCCCACACCTGCCCTGACCCCTTCCTCCCCATGGGAGAGGATTGCTGGGGGAATGCAGGAGAACAGAGGGAAAGAGCACTCACTTAAACAGGCGACTTGAAGACTAATGCATCGCAGGGCTGTTTAAGTCTGTCATGTGAATAGGACCTCAGGGTGACATGTCCACTTTAATTTGCTAATGTAGCTCTAACATAAACCACTGGCGGATGAACCCTGGCTGGAAAAAAGTACCCAGGCCCACTATGCCACTGGATATAGTGTAATGATTTGTCATATGACTGGAGAATCCTATTTAATAAAATGCTAGAATGTTTGTCCGATGCAGTCATGTGCAGTAGAGACTGCCCGAACGAGCAGAATGCTGGGAGTATGGAGTGCTGGGAGCACAAAATGCTGGGATTACGGAATGCTGGGAGTACAGAATGCTGGGAGTACGGAATGCTAGGCTCACGGAATGCTGGGAGTACAGAATGCTGGGAGTACGGAATGCTAGGCTCACGGAATACTGGGAGTACGGAATGCTGGGAGTACGGAATGCTGGGAGTATGGAACGCTAGGTGCACGGAATGCTGGGAGTACGGAATGCTGGGAGTACGGAATGCTGGGAGTATGGAACGCTAGGTGCACGGAATGCTGGGAGTACGGAATGCTGGGAGCATTCTGTGCGTTCGGGCAGTCTCTACAATGCATGACTGCATCGCGTGCGCCGCTCGTGAGGTGTGGCAGTCTGCAGAGCAGGACCGGCCTCTTAACCCTTTAAGTGCTTTACAATGTGTTGTGTACCCCTCTGGCACTCAAAGGGTTAACATCACCCAGACCTTGGCCTGTGTACACAGGCTTTTACACTAGTAGTGTAATATGCCACTTCTTTGTTTGACCAATTATTCTGGCATTTTTCTTCCTCTGAAAAGTGTTTTTTTTTATATATAAGAAAATCCCTCTTTGACTCTTTCTTCTATAAATGATAAAAAATAAATGTTTTAAGTCATGGCGGATGTATTTTGTCATGTAGAGCTTGTACAATGGCAGCAGCTTGCTCTGTAATTTAGCATTACTACCTCTGTCTTACCACTGCTGATATGCTGTGATTGAATTCATTCTAGTAACCCGCTGGCTTATTGAACTTGTCTGTCACATTGCTCCAAGCCATCGGAAATAATGATATCCAGCTTTCCGTGCTTGTTACTAGAGTTCTCATAATCCTATATTCTGACTTTGGATTTTAGTGTCTTAAAAAGCTTACATTATACCATAATCCTTTAAGGACCAGAGGGGAGCACATGGTGGTCCTTAAAGGGTTAAAGGAACATTATCATGTCTTAATAAAACATCCCACTTACTTTAATCTGACCATAAAATCCTAATGACCATTATAACCTTTATATCACTGTTTTTTGCTACAAAAGTACACTGAATCCAATCTAATGGCCATTATGAATCAATTATCAGTTGACTGGTTCCCCCAAATACTCTTTAATTAGTACATGGTGTCTTGTTCATAACAGCAGACATGATTCTATTTGTAGAACTTAAAGGGATAGTAATGTTTCACAAACAGCAGATCCAATTAATCTTCATAGTATTTGGGCCATGGAGAGTGTTATTTCAATACTGTCAGAGTTGTAGTACAAGAGTAATTGAATGATAAAGGATCCCCTCCCGCCACTTTTACCTAGTGTAACACACCTCCCCTCAGATGTGGAATCTGGTCTCTTGACCAGACAGGTCACAGAAAGGGACAATCTTCTTACTGTGATCAAAAGGAAAACCCTGCCCCCCTCTACAGGTTTTTCCCTTATGCTAATTGAAGATTGTCCCTCTCTGCAATCTACCTGGACACTCCCTGCTGCTCTGAGGGGAGATGTCATACACTAGGTAAAAGAGGTGGGAGGGGGATACTTTATCATTCAATTACTCTTGTACTACAACTCTGACAGTATTGAAATAACACTCTCCATGGCCCAAATACTATGACGATTAATTGGAACTGCTTTTATTGTGAAACATTACTATCCCTTTACTATCTCTTTAACCCCTCAAATCCAAGTTGCGATCACTTGGTCCCAATCACAGGTCATTATACAGACTGAGGTCCGAGATGTTGCAACAGTGTAGCTATATTTATTTCTATGGGGGTGACATCCCCTCAGTCCAATCAGTAGTTATTTTGTAGTTAAAGGGATAGTAATACATCATTTTTACAAATCTGCATTTTGTAGCTATCAAAAAAAAAGAAATTAAATGACCCCAGTCCCTAAAGGTCTGAGAGCTATTCGCAGGTAAAGTTCCCCCCTCCCTCCTCTTTCCCTGACGTCAGCGCTGTAGCTGACTGCAGGGGAATCCGGCCCCCGGACCTGCGAAGGCTCTTCAGCAGAGCCAGTGGAGTAACTAGAAGCCACCGGGCCCTGGTGCAGGAATTGCCGCCGGACCCGGGCCCCCCTCCCCCATCTTCAAGTTGCCCCATGCACATCTCCTACCTCCATCTCTCGCGCTGTTCTCAGTTATGCAGAGCGCTGGGAGATGATGTCATCTCCCAGCGCTCTGCATTACTAGAGCGCTGGGAGAGCAGCTGAGCTGCTGCGGGCAGGGCTGTGGGCGAGTGGCGATGGGTTCGCAGGGGGTGGCCGGGCGCCTTGGAGTGACGGGCCCGGTCGCAGGTGCGACCCCTGCGACCCCTATTGTTACGCCACTGAGCAGAGCCGAGATCACACTACTGAAAAAGAAATCCCTCACTGGAACGGTCTACAAAGTGTGCTTGCAAATGTTTTGCAATGCTTTGCGTACCCCTCTGGCACTCAAAGGGTTAAAAATGCACATATCAAGCTGGTAATTGCTGATTTGTCACCATGACTGCTTTACTACATAAGCTTAAAAAAGTTTTAATATGTCTTACACCCTTTCCTTGCCAATCAGTGACAGACTTTATTATTTTTTCAAGATACGGTAGTAGCTGCATGTCCTGTTCTAAGCACAACCCTGGGCCTCATTCATCAGGCTGAAGAGGTTACATAGTTATATAGTAATTTAGGTTGAAAAAAAAAGATGCAGGTCCATAATGATCAACCTTTGCCACAGTATAACCCAGAAAATGATAATTACTTACTCCTTCCCAAGGTGCAATTCTGGAGCATACCAACTGCACAATGGTCTCAATGGTCTCCAATGCAATGTTACACCAGCATATCAAACAAATGGGTTCACTTTAAAAATGTCGCACACAAAATAGCGTGCGTCTACATGGCGTATTAAACATGTCGCCGTGATTGAAAAGGCGGCATGAGAATCTCGCCCTGCATCAAAGAGCGAGATTCTCATGTCATGCCCTTAAACATCGCTTCAAGTCCAGTATCAGATTTGCCTTTATCTACCAATAACCTGATCCCAATGTTGCTGAGCTCTGCTCCGGGTTCTCGCTCCCCTTCTCTGCGTGTTCCGCTCCGCCGGTCATTCTGTACATAGAGAAGGCGAGAGAGAACCCAGAGCAGCGCTCAGCAAAACCCCACTGTCATCCCATCCCTCCACTGTTGCCTAACAGCCCCGAAAACAAATGAGAAAAAACATTAAAGTGGATGTATCACCCATGCACAACATCCTCTAAATAGTTAGGCGACACATCCAATAGCATTAAAACATTATTATTAATTGTTTTTAAGATTCCGTTTGGTTTAAATGTGACTTATAAAAGTCTGGGCTGCAGCTAATTCCATATAGACTGCAGCCTGATGCTCCACCTCTGCTCTCCTCCTTCCTCCGATGACAGAGGCTTCTGTCTGTAAGCTGGAGCTCTCTCATTGGCTAGATATTGATCTCTGCCAATGAGAAAGCTCCAGTTTACTGACAGACGCCTCTGTCATCGGACGAGGGAGGGGAGCAGAGGCGGAGCTCTGTAACCACGGAGAACCTCAGAGAACTGCAGTCACCCGGAAGTGGCTTCAGCAGATACTTTTGTAAGTTAGTTTTAAACCAAACGGAATCTTAAAATAAAATAATAAGAACGCTTTAACGCTATTGGATGTGTCACCTAACTATTAATACATCCACTTTAAACATTAAACCCAGAGGGCGCCCCACTGTCATCCCATCTCCCCACCACTGCCTAACAGCCAGGCTTACATTTGCAGAAAAGAAGAAAAAGAATGGAGGCGCTCATAGGGGAACATTGTATAATTTAGCATATATGTATATTACACTCATGTTTCTGTGTGGCCACCTTTATGTACGTGTGGCAGTCGCGCAAGTGGGGGATATTACACTGCCCTCCACGCAGATAAATTCAGACTTAGCAGCTCCCCGGGTCACCACCTTCGAAAGAAGAAGGGAAGAAACTGGAAAAAGGACTACAGACAGATGAGGGCGCTATAAAAGCACGATATCAAATCGAACAGATGACCAAATTCTTACCTACATTTGGTAGTTGACAGGTTGGAGAATTCACAACCGATATACAGCTACAGGGGATTTAAAGGGATAGTAATTTTTAATTTTTCAAGTAAAATCGAGTATTCTCTATTCTTTTTTATAACGATGTGTAGCAAGAAAATGTTATTAAACGCTGCCGTTTTTCATTTACAGTATAATAAAGTTTCCCCCTCCCGCCCCTTCTACTTACTTCCGCAGCCTCCCCTCAGATTTGGAATCCGGTCCGCGGACCGGACGTGCTGCATCGAGGGACAATCTTTCCGCTTTCAGTATAAGGGAAAGCCTGCCCCATTGATGAAGGAGGGAAGGTTTTTCCTTACGCTGGAAGAAGATTGTCCGTCGCCTCATTCTGTCCAGGCTGGCCTGCTGAGGCTGCTGAGGTAAGTAGAAGGGGCGGGAGGGGGAAACTTTATTAAACTGTAAATGAAAAATGGCAGCGTTTAATAACATTTTCTTGCTACACATCGTTATAAAAAAGAATAGAGAATACTCGATTTTACTTGAAAAATTAAACATTACTATCCCTTTAAACCCACCCTGTCCAGGCAATCACGGTCACAGCTATCCGTACTGCAAATGGTTCATCAAAATCCACTTTGAGGGAAAACTTCAGTATAATCAGTTATGGTTTATTATTGTAAAATATAAATAATTATCAGTTATGGTTTATTATTATAAAATATATTACATTTGGCGCAGCAGGGGACACTGTGGCGTACCAGGGTATCTGGTGCCTCTCTGCGCATGCATGGGCCTCATATCTCAGGCATGCATAGTCTTCTTGGAGTTGTCCACGCCCCCCTCACGAGGGGTTGTGTTGAGACTCTTGTGAGAGAGGGGTCATGGGGAGAGGGAGCCCGGATCAACATTGGGATCAGGTTATCGGCAGATATAGGCAAATCTGATATTGGACTTGAAGCACTGTTTAAAGGAGCTCTAAACTTTTTTAAAGAAAAAATATATATTGTAGGGCGTTTCTTGTTGAGTAACATAATGGTATTTTCACTGCTAAGAGATGAATATTTCCAGCGCTATTACAGTTTAAACCCATGTTTTTTTACAGTAGCAATGCCCTCCAGTGGTGAAATTCCAGTCAGATATTCTGTTACATTCTAATAGAGAGGAAAATCAGAGACATACAGTTCTCCATATAATGTGATAGAAACTCCTGAGTCACTTCCTGTCAGTTAGAACTATCAGGAAGTAAACACAGTAAATTCACTTCCTGTCAGTTAGAACTATCAGGAAGTAAATACAGTAAATTCACTTCCTGGTTATTTAAACTGCTATAAATTTTGAGTAAAACATCTGACAGCGATTGGAGTGACCTTGTTTTATTCGGCAGGAAATGCTCTATAACATATAGATTTTCATAAAAAAGGTTTACTGCTCCTTTAAGGGCACGATGAGATTTTCGCACTTTGATGCAGGGCTAGATTCTGATGATGCCCTTATAACCACGGTCACGTGGTTAATGCGCTGTGTAGTCGTGCATTCTTTTTTGTGCAATATTATTAAAGAATACCAAACAAATGTGTCCCCTTTGGAGCTATGCATTAGAGTCCTCATTAGCAATCAAAAACCGAACAGCAGGAGACTTTATTTGCACCTTAACGTGCCATTGCTTTGCATTAGAAACACCGCCTCTGGCGTTACAAATACAGCAGTGTGTATGATTATATTTTTACCTTGACTTCAACTTCTAAACTTTTGTTCATGTTGTTTTTCCAGGCACGCTGATGGATCTGTCAAATTTTGGGATGCCTCTGCCAGTAAGTTTGTTTTCTTTTTACATTATAAAACCACATATATATGCGTCATAATCTTATCCCTTCCCAATCTAGAGTCCTGTGGGGGAGACACTAAGGGTTAATGTGAGTCTGATGTGTGCCCCGGCGATGTGCGGCAAACACATTGCTATTGGCAATAGAGACACACATCGTCATATGCTCTAAGGGATGCAAGGGGAGGAATTTAACCCTTTGAGTGCCAGAGGGGTACGCAACGCAATGCGTTGCGTATCCCTCTGGCACTCAAAGGGTTAATCATTAGCATATCATCCTGATGAACTACTGGTCGTGTGGAAGGAATTCCCTTCTTTACACAATACCAATAGTTCGACAACCCTGAAGTGCGGGTGCATTCTCTCTGCATGCCCAGTGGGAGAGTGGAGAGGGTCCACTCAGACTTCAGCACGACAAACCCATTTCGTGCCATAGGTAAGTGCACTGCAGACCCCTGTGGCACTGAAAAGGTTAGAAAAGTTGTGTGAAAAGCCAAAGCCGAGAGGCTAGACAGGGGACTCAGTAACATGTCGTATAAAATATACCGCTATGTCAAGATCGACTGCATATTATGATAAGAACAAATATTTATTTCACAAAATATAAAAATATAGATACTTTCACAACTGCTGGGGTTACAACTGGGAGAGAGACTTTCAGGGCATTCAGATAAGCAAGGTGCATTCACATCGGTCCCTCACCGATCAACATGTTTCATGTTACACACGCTTACTCATAATCTAGACATTCACATCGGTCCCTCACCGATCAACATCTAGATCATGAGTAAGCGTGTGTAACACGAAACATGTTGATCGGTGAGGGACCGATGTGAATGTCTAGATTATGAGCAAGCGTGTGTAACACGAAACATGTTGATCGGTGAGGGACCGATGTGAATGTCTAGATTATGAGTAAGCGTGTGTAACACGAAACATGTTGATTGGTGAGGGACCGATGTGAATGCACCTTGCTTATCTGAATGCCCTGAAAGTCTTTCTTCCAGTTGTAACCCCAGAAGTTGTGAAGGTATCTACATTTTTATATTTTGTGAAATACATCTTTGTTCTTATCATAATATGCAGTCGATCTTGACATAGTGGTATATTTTTTACGATTTGTAGATTGAGAGAGCTTGTGGAGAGGCTCTGATATCTCCAAGAAATACAACTGCATACTTCGTTTGATCGAGATATGGAAATTGTGTAGCAGTTTTGAAACTTTGCCTTTAAGGTTCAGATATTTGAGAAGTAAGAGCTACTGAATTTGATTGTTTGTGACTCAGTAACATGCACAGTGCACAACCGGGGGCCATGGTAAGACTGGAATAGCTCTTAAATAATTCAGACACTGTTTTCTGTGAAATGTATGAATTATAAGAGATATGTAAGACTTGTTACTGACTCTGTGTCCTAGTTGTGTTGAACAGAAGCTATGTGGATTCATACAGACACGCTGAGCAAGCTGGTGATGTAAAGGGATGCCAGCGGTGTAGCCTGGTGAAGTATCCACATAACTTCTGTTCAACACAACTAGGACACAATGTGCAGTAACAAGTCTTATGTCTCTCTTATAAGCCATACATTTCACAGGCAAACAGTGCTTTAATTATTTAAAGTGTTAGTAATGTCCACAATTTTCTTTTAATAGATTTGTAGAGGCTAAAAAAAGATTCTCATTGCCACAAACCCCATCTCTCAAACCACTACGGTTTGAGAGATATTGGCAATCAAAGTTCTCCCTTCCCTCCCCTTCTCTTGAGGTCAGCGTCTAGCTGACAGCAGGAGATCCCAGTCTGGAGATCAGCCGGCAGCTCTGCAGCAGAGCTCAAATTGAGTTGTTGCAAAATAATTATTTCATTGGAAAGGTCTACAAAGTGTGCCTGGTTTGCAAGCCCACTTTGTAGACCATTCCCATGAAGAAGTTCTTTTGCAATAACGGGATTTCGGCTCTGCTGCAGAGCCTCATCATGTCGGCCAACACGGATCTCCTTCTGTCAGCTTTACAGCTGACATCAAGAGAAGGAGAGAGAAGGGAGAACTTTCATTGCCAATATCTCTCACACCATAGTGGTTTGAGAGATGGGGTTTGTGGCAATGATAATCTTTTTTAGCCTCTACAATTCTATTAAAATAACATTTTGGACATTACCAACCCTTTAAGAGCTATTCCTGTCTTACCGAGGCCCCGAGTTGTGCACTGTGCATGTTACTGAGCCCCCTATCTAGCCTCTCGGCTTCAGCTTTTCACACAACTTTTCTACCCTTTTAAGTGCCACAGCAGTGTGCAATCCACATCCTTATGGCACTGAAAGGGTTACAGGGAGGGCAGCTGCTGTCTCTGCTCTTTAGCAGACAGCACAGACTGTGAGCTCCAACAGCAGAGTTTAGTGCATGTGGCGAACAGCCTCATCCTATAACATAAAGTGGTAGAACGCGTTGCTCCCTGTGTGCGTAACCGCACATGCACAGTGGAGACAAACACAGTAGTTATGCGTAGTAGAGACTGCCTGCGCCGCGGCTGGTAACGGAGTGGCCTGCTCCATTATCATCCACGGTGCGGGCAGTCTCTACTGTGCATGACTGCACCGCGGCCGTTGCTGGGTGGCACTGTGGCCCGTGTACACGGGCTCTTCAACTAGTTAACATATAAACACACCCACAGGAATACAACAATGGCTCATTATCCTGTATTTACATATGCAAATGAGTCACTCTCAGATAAAACTGTAAACCTGTCGAAGGCATGGCGGATTTGTGGCGATGCCGGGATAGTGTGTTGGATTGTTGGTAGATTAATAGTGATAAGATGATAAAGACAATTTAGTGCATGCTGTCAAAATACCCATCACAGCGACGATCCTGTGAAACAAACTCAACTGTGCAAAAGCAACACAGATCAAGAAGAACATATCACTGTGACGAAACTAAAATTCAGCTGGCTAATTATGGAGTAATGAGGCAGGAGCCTCGGTATCCAAAATCATTGCTGCCAGTTTAAGTCTGACAGCCAGAGAAGAACGTCCTGTTCCTGCCACTGTATTACCACCCTGTCAACTTATTGCCTCTTAGTGCAGCTCCCTCCTGGAATTGTTATCATATATCATTCAGCTGATAAAACTACCTGCGGTTACTGTACGCAGACATGAATATGTGGTAATACACTGCAGCTTACCACTGTGGAGTGCAGAGTCTACTTGTCTAAGTGACCCTATCACCTAAAAACAGCTTTACTGATTTTGGAAGAACTTTCAGAATCAGCCCTATAATAATAGTCAGTTTTTACTTAGAAAGCTAGTTTTTTAGTTATTTAGCATTGTAGTTTATGATAATTAAAGGAGCAGTAAACTTTTTTTACAAAAAAATATATTGTAGGGATTTTCCTATTAAGTAAAATAAGGGTACTCCCACGGCCAAGAGATTTATATTTCCAGGGTTATTACAGTTTAAACCCATTTTTTTTTTTTTACATTAGCAGTGCCCTCTAGTGGTCACATTCTAATTAGATTTCCTGTTAGATTCTAATGGAGAGGAAAGTCAGAAAAGTCAGAGACATACAGTTCTCCATAGAATGTGATACAAACTGCTGAGTCACTTCCTGTCAGAACTATCAAGAACTAAACACAGTAAATTCACTTCCTGTCAGTTAGAACTATCAGGAAGTAAACACACAGTAAATTCACTTCCTGTCAGTTAGAACTATCAGGAAGTAAACACAGTAAATTCACTTCCTGATTATTTAAACTGCTATACGATTTGAATAAAACATCTGACAGCGACGAGAGTGACCTTGTTTTATTCAGCAGGAAAATGTCTATAAAATATGTGTTTTCATTAAACAAAGTTTACTACTCCTTTAAGACATGCTGTGCAAACACTTCCTGCCTTATTCCTACATTATATCCCCCATTCACAAGTATTGCAATGTGTTCCGTACTCCTCTGGCGCTCAAAGGGTTAAAAATTGAACTTTGGATGACCCCTATGTTTTACTCAGGAGGATAAACCATACAATTTGTATGCATTTATATATTAAGCAATTAAGCACTACTATCCCTTTAAAAGTGTCAGTGTCACTTTAAAGATCAGCACATTTTTACTGTGAATAAAATATATGTTATGGGGTTCCCCTGCTAAATAAATCAAGGCACTTCCACCACTGGGGGACTTTAATTCAAAAAGTTATTACAGGTAATTTTTTTACCTCTTGTATTTTTAACTCTTTGAGTGTTAGAAGCGCACATTGCAGCGCATTCAAAGGGTTAAATTAAACTTCAATTTACTATGGGGACCTCTAGTTTATGACAGAAACTCTCCCATAGATTGCATTATAAAAATGTGCCTTTTGGAGCTGTGATAATGTTTGGATAAAGCATCTCCAAGCATTGGGAGCGCTCATGAGAAAAATCCTGTATCATAATGTACTGCGCCTTTAACCCTTTGAATGCCAGAGGGGTATGTATGCAGCGCATTGCTTTGCAACGTGTTGCATCCCCCTTTGGCAATCAAAGGGTTGAATGGGTTGAAATAGACTGATAGTATGGGACTTCTGCACTGATTTTCTTACATTGTTCCCTGTATATTTAATTAGGTTTCCTGTGAACGACTTTCTAAAAAATCTATGCAAATTATATGATATTTTTTTCTGCACGATCCTGGATTTTGTTGGTTATCTTTCTTGAATGGATTATGAATGATTCAGACAAGATACAATCTCATATACATTGAAATAATGTAAATGTGTCATTATGTTGTTCCAAACAGCAGTAATACGATTATTCTATTAAAATGATTACTGTGAATACAGTCCCATAACTAAACTGACTAATGTAAACTTTTCAGAGATTAACCCTTTATTGAACAGAATGGTGCTCAATACACCACAAACCAATGCGTCACACACATTTCTGGTGTCTAAAGGGTTAATCAGTTTGTATGCAGTGTGTAGTGTTAGTGTTTGTCTTTCAGGTAGATACGGACGGGAGGGAGGACAGTGTGACATGTTATTGTCTAGATGGCAGGTAGAGGCAGGTGGGAGGGAGGACAGTGTGACATGTTATTGTCTAGATGGAAGGTAGAGGCAGGTGGGAGGGAGGACAGTGTGACATGTTATTGTCTAGATGGCAGGTAGAGGCGGGTGGGAGGGAGGACAGTGTGACATGTTATTGTCTAGATGGCAGGTAGAGGCAGGTGTGAGGGAGGACAGTGTGACATGTTATTGTCTAGATGGCAGGTAGAGGCGGGTGGGAGGGAGGACAGTGTGACATGTTATTGTCTAGATGGCAGGTAGAGGCAGGTGGGAGGGAGGACAGTGTGACACGTTATTGTCTAGATGGCAGATAGAGGCGGGTGGGAGGGAGGACAGTGTGACATGTTATTGTCTAGATGGCAGGTAGAGGCGGGTGGGAGGGAGGACAGTGTGACACGTTATTGTCTAGATGGCAGGTAGAGGCAGGTGGGAGGGAGGACAATGTGACGTTATTCTCTAGATGGCAGGTAGAGGCAGGTGTGAGGGAGGACAGTGTGACATGTTATTGTCTAGATGGCAGGTAGAGGCAGGTGGGAGGGAGGACAGTGTGACATGTTATTGTCTAGATGGCAGGTAGAGGCAGGTGTGAGGGAGGACAGTGTGACATGTTATTGTCTAGATGGCAGGTGGGAGGGAGGACAATGTGACATGTTATTGTCTAGATGGCAGGTAGAGGCAGGTGGGAGGGAGGACAGTGTGACATGTTATTGTCTAGATGGAAGGTAGAGGCGGGTGGGAGGGAGGACAGTGTGACACGTTATTGTGTAGATGGCAGGTAGAGGCGGGTGGGAGGGAGGACAGTGTGACATGTTATTGTCTAGATGGAAGGTAGAGGCGGGTGGGAGGGAGGACAGTGTGACACGTTATTGTGTAGATGGCAGGTAGAGGCAGGTGGGAGGGAGGGCAGTGTGACATGTTATTGTCTAGATGGAAGGTAGAGGCGGGTGGGAGGGAGGACAGTGTGACACGTTATTGTCTAGATGGCAGGTAGAGGCGGGTGGGAGGGAGGACAGTGTGACATGTTATTGTCTAGATGGAAGGTAGTGGCAGTTGGGAGGGAGGACTGTGTGACATGTTATTCTCTAGATGGCAGGTAGAGGCAGGTGGGAGGGAGGACAGTGTGACATGTTATTCTCTAGATGGCAGGTAGAGGCAGGTGGGAGGGAGGACAGTGTGACATGTTATTGTCTAGATGGCAGGTAGAGGCAGGTGGGAGGGAGGACTGTGTGACATGTTATTCTCTAGATGGCAGGTAGAGGCAGGTGGGAGGGAGGACAGTGTGACATGTTATTGTCTAGATGGCAGGTAGAGGCAGGTGGGAGGGAGGACAGTGTGACATGTTATTCTCTAGATGGCAGGTAGAGGCAGGTGGGAGGGAGGACAGTGTGACACGTTATTGTCTAGATGGAAGGTAGAGGCAGGTGGGAGGGAGGACAGTGTGACATGTTATTGTCTAGATGGCAGGTAGAGGCAGGTGGGAGGGAGGACAGTGTGACATGTTACTGTCTAGATGGCAGGTAGAGGCGGGTGGGAGGGAGGACAGTGTGACATGTTATTGTCTAGATGGCAGGTAGAGGCAGGTGGGAGGGAGGACAGTGTGACATGTTATTCTCTAGATGGCAGGTAGAGGCAGGTGGGAGGGAGGACAGTGTGACACGTTATTGTCTAGATGGAAGGTAGAGGCGGGTGGGAGGGAGGACAGTGTGACACGTTATTGTGTAGACGGCAGGTAGAGGCGGGTGGGAGGGAGGACAGTGTGACATGTTATTGTCTAGATGGAAGGTAGTGGCAGTTGGGAGGGAGGACTGTGTGACATGTTATTGTCTAGATGGTAGGTAGAGGCGGGTGGGAGGGAGGACAGTGTGACATGTTATTGTCTGGATGGCAGGTAGAGGCGGGTGGGAGGGAGGACAGTGTGACATAGTAACATAGTAAATTAGGTTGAAAAAAGACACAAGTCCATCAAGTTCAACCTTCGCTTCATACCTCAGTAACTAAGAATTTTATAGCTTTCCTGCTACCAATTAAATTAGTCTTTATCAGACCTTCCTGATCTGCCTACTGATAAACAGTATAACTCTGTATGTTCCCTTTTGAAAGAAATGTATCTAATCTTCTCTTAAATGTGTCCATTGTATCTGCCATAACTACCTCCCTGGGCAATGAATTCCACAATTTGACAGACCTTACCGTAAAAAAACCCTTCCTCTGCTGAAGTTTAAACCTCCTTTCCTCTAATCTCAAGAGGTGTCCCCTGGTCACCTGAGCAGGCCTTGGAATAAATAGCTCACCGCAGAGATCCTTGTATTGACCTCTCATATACTTGTACAATGTGATAAGGTCTCCTCTTAGTCGTCTTTTCTCTAGAGTAAATAAACCAAGTTTGTTTAGTCGTTCCTCATATGTCAAGTCCTCCATTCCCTTAATTAATTTTGTTGCTCTCCGCTGTACCCTCTCTAGTTCTAGTATATCCTTTTTCAGAACCGGTGCCCAAAATTGCACTGCATACTCAAGGTGAGGTCTTACCAATGATTTGTATAATGGCAAAATAATGTTATCCACTCTTGCTTCAATACCTCTTTTTATGCAAGACAGGACTTTGTTTGCCTTTGCTACTGCTGTTTGACACTGGTCACTGTTTCCAAGTTTGTAGTTGACAAGGATACCCAGGTCTTTTTCTAGCAACGAGTCACCTAAAATTATTCCATTAAGTTTATAAGTAGCCTTGGGATTGTTTCCTCCCAAATGCATGACTTTACACTTCCCCACATTAAACTTCATATTCCACATGTTTGCCCAATCTGACATTGTATGTAAGTCCCTCTGTAGAGAGAAAATATCCTGTTCTGAATTAATGACTTTGCATAATTTAGTATCATCTGCAAATATTGATATTTTGCTTTCTATATCTATTTCCAGGTCATTTATAAACATGTTAAAAAGCAGCGGACCCAATACTGAACCCTGAGGTACTCCACTCTCCACTTTAACTATACTGGAGAATTTTCCATTTACAACCACACACTGTTCCCTATCCTTCAACCAGTTTTGTATCCAATTGCAAAGGTTATCTCCTAGCCCCAATTTCCTTATTTTATACACCAGCCTTCTGTGTGGTACTGTATCAAATGCCTTTGCAAAGTCTAGATATACTACATCTACTGCCTTGCCATTGTCAAGGTTGCTGCTTACCTCCTCATAGAAGCTGAAAAGATTAGTTTGGCATGACCTATTCTTCATAAAACCATGTTGATTCGTGCTAATGATCTTATTTTTTGTGTTGTAATCCTGAATATAGTCCCTTATTATGCCTTCTAATAGTTTTCCCACTACAGAAGTCAAACTCACTGGTCTATAATTCCCAGGTTCTGTTTTAGTTCTTTTCTTAAATAGAGGCACTATGTTAGCTCTTCGCCAATCCTGTGGCACTGAGCCTGTGGTAATAGAATCTTTAAAGAGTAAATATAGGGGTTTTGCTAACACTGCACTGAGTTCCTGAAGAACCCTTGGATGTATACCATCAGGACCCGGTGCTTTGTCGGTCTTAATTTTGTTCAGTCTTCCCATGACATCTCCTTGAGTTAACCCAATATCTATTAATTGTATTGTTTTATTTGATACTTGCGGAGGCTCTTCTACCATTCCTTGCTCCCTTGTATATACTGATGCAAAGAAAGTGTTTAAAACATCAGCCTTTTCCTTATCCTCACTAACCAACTCACCCATCTCATTTTTGAATGGTCCAATGCACTCCCTCTTAAGTTTTTTGCTATTTATATATTTAAAAAACTTTTTTGGATTAGTCTTGCTTTCCCTTGCAATTCGAGTTTCATTATCTATTTTTGCTACCCTAATTGCCTTTTTGCAATCTTTGTTGCTCTCCCTGTATTTTAAGAAAGATTGTTCAGTTCCTTCTGACTTAAATAATTTGAATGCTTTTTTTTTCCTTGCCATTTCCTTCTTTACATGTGCAGTTAACCACATTGGCTGTGACTTACTTCTTTTGCACTTGTTCCCCATTGGTATATACAGTTGGGTACATTTCTGCAACCTAAATTTGAATTCTGACCATTTTTCCTCAGTATTTTTGCCTTTAAATAACATATCCCAGTCTATGTGTTGCATTGAGGCCCTTAACAATTTGAAGTTTGCTTTTTTAAAATTAAGAGTTTTGGTTGAACCTATACATTTTTGCTTTGCCAGACAGATCTCAAATGTAACCATGTTGTGATCACTGTTTCCCAAATGTTCTCTTACCTTAATATTGGATACCATTTCTGTGTTATTAGTGATCACTAGGTCCAATACATTGTTATTTCTTGTCGGCGCTCCCACCATTTGTGACATGTAGCTTTCATGAAGCGTGTTCAAAAACCTGCTACCCTTAGCACTCTGACAGGTCTCATTTTTCCAGTTGATATCTGGATAATTAAAATCTCCCATAATTATAGTATGCCCAAACTGGGCAGCTTTCCTCATTTGCAATAGCAGTTGGGCCTCATCATTGTCATCGATATTTGGTGGTTTGTAGCATATGCCCACCAACAACTTTTTTTTACCATTCACACCACATTTAGTCTCGATTTCTACCCACATGGACTCCACAGTTTGGCCAGTTTCCTCACTAATATCACCTCGCAAAACTGGATTTAGCTCTGTTTTCAAATATAAACACACACCTCCACCTTTTCTATTAATTCTGTCTCTTCTAAACAGGGAATAGCCCTCTATATTTACAGTCCAGTCATGTGCATCGTTCCACCATGTTTCTGTTATTCCAATTATGTCCAATTGCTTTTTAACCGCCAGCAATTCTAGTTCTCCTATTTTATCTACCATACTTCTTGCATTTGCTAGCATACAATTGATTTTGAAGTCTTTACATATATTAATCCCTACATGCCTTTTTTCTTCACCTTCATTTACTAGGAGTTCCTCCCTACTGACTAAATTTCTCCCCACCCTTTCTCCACCCCCCTGGTCAGTTACTTGGACCCAGTTCCTATCTGCTCTATCTACCCCATTTTTGCTATCTATACCCACCCCCCCCTTTCCTAGTTTAAAAGCTCCTCCAAGCTTCCTAGCATTCTCTCCCCTAACACAGAGGCTCCTCTACCATTTAGGTGCAATCCATCTCTTCCATATAGATTGTACCCAAGAGCAAAGTCTGCCCAGTGTTCTAAAAACCCAAAACCCTCCTTCCTACACCATTGCTTGAGCCATGCATTAAGCTCCCTGAGCTCCCTCTGCCTACCTGCACTGGCGCATGGCACAGGTAGTATTTCAGAAAATACTACCTTAGAGGTCCTTGCCTTAAGCTTGCACCCTAAATCCCTGAAATCATTCTTTAGGGAACTCCATCTTCCTCCTATTTTGTCATTGGTTCCAATATGTACCAAGACAGCTGGATCACTTCCAGCCCCTCCCAATAATCTGTCAGCCCTGTCCGCAACATGCCGAACCCGAGCACCCGGAAGACAGCATACTGTTCGGCATTCACGTTCCTGGCGGCAGATTACCCTATCTACCCTCCTAATAATAGAGTCCCCTATTACCACCACCTGCCTTGGTTTCTGCCTGCTCTGCATCCCATCTAGCCTGTAAGGAGGACTGTTCCCCTGGCTGCTAGAGCAATCAGTCCTCTCCAGTGTTGCCAATTCTGAGCAATTCTCATCAACATCTTCACACAATCTTGCAAATCTGTTGGACTGAGTCAACTCAGAACTGGCCTTCCTCTTCCTCTGCCCACTACCTCCCCTCCTTACTGTTACCCAGCTGCCTACCTGTCGTTCCTCATCTACAACTCCACCCTCTTCACCACTAACCCCACATACTACCTGCTCTGTGAGTTCTAAACTCCTTTCCAGGTTACCAATGTCTCGCAATGTTGCAATATTTCTCTCCAAATCCAATATCTTGGACTCTAAAGAGAAAATATGCTCACACTTGGCACAGTGGTATGACCCCTGGAACGATTGCTCCAAGTGTTCAAACATGTGACAAGATGTGCACTGCGTGAGATTGGCTAACCTGCTATCACTCATGCTTGGTTTTACAATTCAAATAGCTTTGTATTATCCTCTAATGCTCACTATATGGTAAGTAACCAACCTTAAATGCAATAAATCCTTTGAAATGATAGTCACCAGATTCCTTCTAACTCTTCACGTGGAACCAGTCACTTTCAACAGCAGTCTCACAGAGCTAATGGACTGTATTTATAGTAACTAACAGCCAGGTGAAATCCCTTAGCAATCAGCCCTAATCACACAGGTCAGAGAAAAATCCAATAAACAGTTTTTTTTTTTTAACTCTTGCAATACCCACACAAATTTTTTTTTTTTTTTTTTTTAAACCTTAAAAAAAAATACCAATAAAACACCAAACACACTTATGTACTTAACCAGATTCCTTCTAACTTCACATGGAACCAGTCCCTTGTAATAGCAGTCCCCTGTCTTTGAATTCCCCCTGTTTTAAATTCCAGCACTTACCACACTTCTGCACTTACAAACTGAGGCAAGATTCACACGTTCAAGTATTCACTATGTATCTGCTATTTAATCCAGGAATCCACCAATTACAAACACAGCAATTAGTCACTCCCACCACACCAGACTTCAATTATTTGCTTCTCTCACAGTAAAGAGAGGGAAAACAAACCCCAAAGATTTGTTTTTAACCTCTTCCTTACCACACTACACCACACACAATATACTTATTGTATTTTTGCAGCAGGTATCCAAACTCAGTCTTCCAGGGCACAAGTCACTGATCAACTTACAGAGCTCTCTCACTCCTTGCTATTTAATCCAGGAATCCACCAATTACAAACACAGCAATTAGTCACTCCCACCACACCAGACTTCAATTATTTGCTTCTCTCACAGTAAAGAGAGGGAAAACAAACCCCAAAGATTTGTTTTTAACCTCTTCCTTACCACACTACACCACACACAATATACTTATTGTATTTTTGCAGCAGGTATCCAAACTCAGTCTTCCAGGGCACAAGTCACTGATCAACTAGACATGTTATTGTCTAGATGGCAGGTAGAGGCTGGTGGGAGGGAGGACAGTGTGACATGTTATTGTCTAGATGGAAAGTAGAGGCAGGTGGGAGGGAGGACAGTGTGACATGTTATTGTCTAGATGGAAGGTAGAGGCGGGTGGGAGGGAGGACAGTGTGACACGTTATTGTGTAGATGGCAGGTGTAGGCGGGTGGGAGGGAGGACAGTGTGACATGTTATTGTCTAGATGGAAGGTAGTGGCAGGTGGGAGGGAGGTCAGTGTGACATGTTATTGTCTAGATGGCAGGTAGAGGCGGGTGGGAGGGAGGACAGTGTGACACGTTATTGTGTAGATGGCAGGTAGAGGCAGGTGGGAGGGAGGACAGGGTGACATGTTATTGTCTAGATGGCAGGTAGAGGCAGGTGGGAGGGAGGACAGTGTGACACGTTATTGTCTAGATGACAGGTAGAGGCAGGTGGGAGGGAGGACAGTGTGACATGTTATTGTCTAGATGGCAGGTAGAGGCAGGTGGGAGGAAGACAGTGTGACATGTTATTGTCTGGATGGCAGGTAGAGGCAGGTGGGAGGGAGAACAGTGTGACATGTTATTGTCTAGATGGCAGGTAGAGGCAGGTGGGAGGGAGGACAGTGTGACATGTTATTGTCTAGATGGCAGGTAGAGGCAGGTGGGAGGGAGGACAGTGTGCGTTATTGTCTAGATGGCAGGTAGAGGCAGGTGTGAGGGAGGACAGTGTGACATGTTATTGTCTAGATGGCAGGTAGAGGCAGGTGGGAGGGAGGACAGCGTGACATGTTATTGTCTGGATGGCAGGTAGAGGCAGGTGGGAGGGAGGACAGTGTGACATGTTATTGTCTAGATGGCAGGTAGAGGCAGGTGGGAGGGAGGACAGTATGACATGTTATTGTCTAGATGGCAGGTAGAGGCAGGTGGGAGGGAGGACAGTGTGACATGTTATTGTCTAGATGGCAGGTAGAGGCGGGTGGGAGGGAGGACAGTGTGACATGTTATTGTCTTGATGGCAGGTAGAGGCAGGTGTGAGGGAGGACAGGGTGACATGTTATTGTCTAGATGACAGGTAGAGGCAGGTGGGAGGGAGGACAGTGTGACATGTTATTGTCTAGATGGCAGATAGAGGCGGGTGGGAGGGAGGACAGTGTGGCATGTTATTGTCTAGATGGCAGGTAGAGGCGGGTGGGAGGGAGGACAGTGTGACATGTTATTGTCTAGATGGCAGGTAGAGGCAGGTTGGAGGGAGGACAGGGTGACATGTTATTGTTTGGATGGCAGGTAGAGGCAGGTGGGAGGGAGGACAGTGTGACATGCTATGGTCTAGATGGCAGGTAGAGGCAGGTGGGAGGGAGGACAGTGTGACATGTTATTGTCTAGATGGAAGGTAGAGGCGGGTGGGAGGGAGGACAGTGTGACATGTTATTGTCTAGATGGCAGGTAGAGGCAGGTTGGAGGGAGGACAGGGTGACATGTTATTGTCTGGATGGCAGGTAGAGGCAGGTGGGAGGGAGGACAGTGTGACATGTTATTGTCTAGATGGAAGGTAGAGGCAGGTGGGAGGGAGGACAGTGTGACATGTTATGGTCTAGATGGCAGGTAAAGGCAGGTGGGAGGGAGGACAGTGTTAGTGTCTAGATGGCAGGTAGAGGCGGGTGGGAGGGAGGACAGTGTGACATGTTATTGTCTGGATGGCAGGTAGAGGCAGGTGGGAGGAAGACAGTGTTAGTGTCTAGATGGCAGGTAGAGGCGGGTGGGAGGGAGGACAGTGTGACATGTTATTGTCTAGATGGAAGGTAGAGGCAGGTGGGAGGGAGGACAGGGTGACATGTTATTGTCTAGATGGCAGGTAGAGGCGGGTGGGAGGGAGGACAGTGTGACATGTTATTGTCTAGATGGAAGGTAGAGGCAGGTGGGAGGGAGGACAGTGTGACACGTTATTGTCTAGATGGAAGGTAGAGGCGGGTGGGAGGGAGGACAGTGTGACATGTTATTGTCTAGATGGCAGGTAGAGGCAGGTGGGAGGGAGGACAGTGTGACATGTTATTGTCTAGATGGCAGGTAGAGGCAGGTGGGAGGGAGGGCAGTGTGACATGTTATTGTCTAGATGGCAGGTAGAGGCAGGTGGGAGGAAGACAGTGTTAGCGTCTAGATGGCAGGCAGAGGCAGGTAGAATGAAGAGCAGTGTGGAATGTTAGTATCTGGATGGCAGGCAGAGGCAAGTGAGAGGAAGGACAATGTGGATTGTAAATGTCTGTATGGCAGGTAGAGGCAGGCGGAAGGGAGGACAGTATGGAATGTAAATGTCTGGATGGCAGGTAGAGGCAGGTGGGAGGAAAGACAGTGTGACATGTTAGTATCTGGATGGTAAGTAGAGAAGGTGGGGAGAGAGTGCAGTGTTGGCATCTAGCAGCAATGCCACCAAGTACTGTCCAGTTTGCATATACTGACAAATAAATCAAGCTAAATATCTCCTAAACAGTTGTTTTAATCCTTTGGGTGCAAGAGGGGCATGCAACGCATTGCAGAGCAATGTGTTACACACTCCTCTGGCACTCAAAGGGTTAAGATAAAAATGAATAAAACAGACAACTATGTGTGTGAAGAAAAGGGCGCCTGTCTCCTGTAATACAATACCAGTAGCCACTATACCCCCAAATAAAGCCGCTACCATCCCAAAAGATGAGGTGTGTAGAAATCTATAAAGTACTGAACACAAAAGAATTGAAGGAAAGCGCTGTGATGTTTAAGCAATATATAATTTAGTAGTGTAAAGACCCGTGTACACGGGTCAAGGTCCGGGTGAAGTTAAGAGGCCGGTCCTGCTCTGTGTCCTGCCGCTGACGTAGTCATGCACTGTAGAGACTGCCCGAAAGCACAGAATGCTCCCAGCACAGAACTCCCAGCATTCCTACACCTCCCAGCATTCCATGCTCCCAGCACTCCTACACCTCCCAGCATTCCGTGCTCCCAGCACTCCTACACCTCCTAGCATTCGTACACCTCCCAGCATTCCGTGCTCCCAGCATTCCTACACCTCCCAGCATTCTGTGCGTTAGGCAGTCTCTGCTGCTCATGACAGCTTCTGACAAACATCCTAGCCAATTATTATATAGGATAATATGTCTAATTTCCCCATGCCCTGACTTACACAAAATACCTTATGAAGCATAAAACAAGACAAAATATAGTAGATAATAAAATGTGATTTTGCTCCTATAAAACATATACAAAATACTTATAACTTAAAAACACAGAATTAGCCCAGTCTTAATCTCTGGGAAAAAATGCCGCACTATAGCTAAGGAAGGAAATACTTAGATCTGTGAAGGGATCTCTGATACAAGTCTCTTAAAAGTTTCGTATAAGTGAATGAAGTCAATATGACATGAAGACTGCATCACCTCTTCCGCCTGTTGACCTCAGTGGATGACCGTAATGAGTGCCGCTGGTTCCTTGGAAACGCAATCTATGGCATGAAGTGAAACCTTCCTATACACAGCCTGATGAAGTATTGTGCTAATACGAAACGCATTGGAGAGAGCATTCCAGTATTCTGATATTGACTGTATATTATTATTTTCATCATTATTAACTCTGGAGCAATAGGTGCTACTTAATTCCTGCAATAAGGACAATAATTTGCAGGTTCACTACGGCTATGAATTGTATCCCAGTGAAGTCATTGAAATCAGTGCAATATACAGTGGGGCAAAAAAGTATTTAGTCAGCCACCAATTGTGCAAGTTCTCCCACTTAAAAAGATGAGAGAGGCCTGTAATTTTCATCATAGGTACACTTCAACTATGAGAGACAGAATGAGACAAAAAAAAATCCATAAAATCACATTGTCTGATTTTTAAATAATTTATTTGCAAATTATGGTGGAAAATAAGTATTTGGTCAATAACAAAATTTCATAGCAATACTTTGTTATATACCCTTTGTTGGCAATGACAGAGGTTAAACGTTTTCTGTAAGTCTTCACAAGGTTTTCACACACTGTTGCTGGTATTTTGGACCATTCCTCCATGCAGATCTCCTCTAGAGCAGTGATGTTTTGGGGCTGTCGCTGGGCAACACGGACTTTCAACTCCCTCCAAAGGTTTTCTATGGGGTTGAGATCTGGAGACTGGCTAGGCCACTCCAGGACCTTGAAATGCTTCTTACGAAGCCACTCCTTCGTTGTCTGGGCGGTGTCTTTGGGATCATTGTCATGCTGAAAGACCCAGCCACGTTTCATCTTCAATGCCCTTGCTGATGGAAGGAGGTTTTCACTCAAAATCTCACAATACATGGCCCCATTCATTCTTTCCTTTACACGGATCAGTAGTCCTGGTCCCTTTGCAGAAAAACAGCCCCAAAGCATGTTTCCACCCCCATGCTTCACCGTAGGTATGGTGTTCTTTGGATGCAACTCAGCATTCTTTCTCCTCCAAACACGACGAGTTGAGTTTTTACCAAAAAGTTCTACTTTGGTTTCATCTGACCATATGACCTTCGCCCAATCCTCTTCTGGATCATCCAAATGCTCTCTAGCAAACTTCAGACGGGCCCGGACATGTACTGGCTTAAGCAGGGGGACACGTCTGGCACTGCATGATTTGAGTCCCTGGCGGCGTAGTGTGTTACTGATGATAGCCTTTGTTACTTTGGTCCCAGCTCTCTGCAGGTCATTCACTAGGTCCCCCCGTGTGGTTCTGGGATTTTTGCTCACCTTTCTTGTGATCATTTTGACACCACGGGGTGAGATCTTGTGTGGAGCCTCAGATCGAGGGAGATTATCAGTGGTCTTGTATGTCTTCCATTTACGAATAATTGCTCCCACAGTTGATTTCTTCACACCAAGCTGCTTGCCTATTGCAGATTCAGTCTTCCCAGCCTGGTGCAGGTCTACAATTTTGTTTCTGGTGTCCTTCGACAGCTCTTTGGTCTTGGCCATAGTGGAGTTTGGAGTGTGACTGTTTGAGGTTGTGGACAGGTGTCTTTTAGACTGATGACAAGTTCAAACAGGTGCCATTAATACAGGTAATGAGTGGAGGACAGAGGAGACTCTTAAAGAAGAAGTTACAGGTCTGTGAGAGCCGGAAACCTTGCATGTTTGTAGGTGACCAAATACTTATTTTACCGAGGAATTTACCAATTAATTCATTAGAAATCCTACAATGTGATTTCCTGTATTCTTTACCCCCATTCTGTCTCTCATAGTTGAAGTGAACCTATGATGAAAATTACAGGCCTCTCTCATCTTTTTAAGTGTGAGAACTTGCACAATTGGTGGCTGACTAAATACTTTTTTGCCCCACTGTAGCTGTTTAAAGGGATAGTAATACTTTGTTTTATCTTTATTTTGTAGGCATTAAAAAAACATGAAGAACGATATAAGCCTTATCTCTCAGACCTTTATGGTTTGAGAGATATTCACAAGCAAAGTTTCCCCTCCCTCCCCTTTTACCTAGTGTAAGCCATCTCTTCTCAGATGTGGAATCCAGTCCATAGACCAGACAGATAACAGAAGGGGACAATCTTCTTCCTATGAGAACAATGAAAGCCCTGCCCCCCTTGACAAGTTTTTCAGATTTTTCCCTTATCTTAACTGAAGATTGTCCCTCTCTGCAGTCTACCTGGGCACCTCCCTTCTGCTCTGGCTGAGCAGTGTTACATCAGTAAAAGGGGCGGGAGGGGATACTTTGTCATTGAATTACTCTTGAACTACAACTCTGACAGAATTGAAATAACACTCTCCAAAGTCCAAATACTATGATGATTAATTAGAGCTGCTTTTATTATGAAACATTACTATCCCTTTAAGACGATCTCTACCCATGTGGGGCTATACTGCCCAAAGAGAGAACTTATATCTACCTTTGCCCACTGTCCTTAACATCATAGTGCCAGGGCTGTGTATTGGAAGGTTTCACTTCATTCCACGGATTGCGTTTACAGGTAACAAGAGGCACTCCTTACTGTCATCCACTGAGGTCAGTAGACAAGAGAGGTAACAGTCTGTATGTCATCTTGACGAGAGGTCGCCTTCATTCACTTATATGGAACTTTTAAGAGACTGTAATCAGAGTGCCCTTCAGGGTTCTTAGTATCTCATTTTTGCCCGGAGTTTAAAGGGATAGTAATACTTCGTTTTAACTTTATTTTATTTTGTAGGCATTAAAAAAACATGAAGAATGATATAAGTCTTATCTCTCAAACCTTTATGATTTAAGAGATATTCACAAGCAAAGTGTCCCCCTCCCGCCCCTTTTACTGATGTAACACTGCTCAGCCAGATCAGAAGGGAGGTGCCCAGGTAGACTGCAGAGAGGGACAATCGTCAATTAAGATAAGGGAAAAACCTGAAAAACTGGGCAAGGGGGGCAGGGCTTTCATTGTTCTCATAGGAAGAAGATTGTCCCCTTCTGTTATCTGTCTGGTCTATGGACTGGATTCCACATCTTAGAAGAGATGGCTTACACTAGGTAAAAGGGGCGGGAGGGGAAACTTTGCTTGCAAATATCTCTTAAACCATAAAGGTTTGAGAGATAAGACTTATATAATTCTTCATGTTTTTTTAATGCCTACAAAATAAAATAAAGTTAAAACGAAGTATTACTATCCCTTTAAGACTGAGCCAATTCTGTGTTTTTATATTAAAGGCATTTTGTATATGTTTTTATTAGAGTAAAATTACATTTTATTATTTGGTATATTTTGTCTTGTTTTATGCTTCATGGGGTATTTTGTATATTTTAGTGCATGGGGACATCGGACATTGATTTAGTTCACACGCACAGTATACACACATATTAACACACACACACACAATCTGGTGGGTGGAGTTCTATAGATATAGGTACCCCCTCACCACACCAGGGGCGCTATACAGAAACTGTCAAAAGTCACCAATGGCGCGATGCAAGAAACGTTCGCATCGGATAAAGGCATTTTTGTGCTCAGATAGATTTTGCGCATGTTCTAATCCAGGAAGCTAAATACCGAACGCTTTTTGAATTGCGCATAAAAAATTCCATTTTACGACAACAATACACAGACGTATAAATTCATTCGCAATAGCAGTTCTTGCATTAGACGCATTCGCTATTCCACTCACACAGATTCGTTAATCTTCGCCACGCCCACAAAAAAAAAAAATATACGCAGCCGTTCGCTAATCTTGAATTTTCATGCGCAATACAACAAATTCATGAGCAAACCTATTCCCTAGTGGTTTTCACATGGGAAAAAGCGACTGCGCACGTTTCCTGCATCGCGCCACAATACTATAAAGATGATCTTGTCCACAGAAGTTTCTTCAGTCAAGCTTCTGCCCTTTTACCACAGTGCCGCTGGGGTCCAGGTCACCTGGTCTCGTGACCTCCACAGAGTTCAACTGCAAAGCAACAAAAGAAAGAAAAAGAGGCCCAGCGCAAATGTGCATCTAAGAGCAATCCCTTTTAAACATAAAACAGTTCCTTGTTTGAATAAATAAAAAACGAAATGCGTAAGGTATGCTTTATATTGATTTTAGTTCACCAAGTACACATATAATTTTAACTAAATATCCGGTTTGAATACGTAGACCATGTATTTGATCACTACTGGGACCCAGTACCGAGAGTTGGAGAGTCTTATTTTATTGTGCCAATATACTCAGAGGCTGGATTAGCCTCTTCTAGTGAGTACCCACCCTGAGGGGTTCTGCATTTTATTCACACAAGGAACTGTTTTCTGTTTAAAAGGGATTGTTCTTAGATGTGTATTTGCACTGGGTCTCTTTTTCTTTCTTTTATCCTATTATATAAAAGGCCAGATGTATGTTTGTCAGAAGCAGTCATGCTCAGTAGAGACTGGCGATGCATTCATTCTCAGTAGAGACTGCCGATGCAGTCTTGCGCAGTAGAGACTGCCGATGCAGTCATACGCAGTAAAGACTGGCGATGCAGTCATGTGCAGTAGAGACTGCCGATGCAGTCATGCTCAGTAGAGACTGCCGATGCAGTCATGCTCAGTAGAGACTGGCGATGCAGTCATGTGCAGTAAAGACTGGCGATGCAGTCATGCTCAGTAGAGACTGGCGATGCAGTCATGTGCAGTAAAGACTGGCGATGCAGTCATGTGCAGTAGAGACTGCCGATGCAGTCATGTGCAGTAAAGACTGGCGATGCAGTCATGCGCAGTAGAGACTGGCGATGCAGTCATGCGCAGTAGAGACTGGCGATGCAGTCATGCTCAGTAGAGACTGCCGATGCAGTCATGTGCAGTAGAGACTGCTGATGCAGTCATGCTCAGTAGAGACTGCCGATGCAGTCATGCGCAGTAGAGACTGCCGATGCAGTCATGCTCAGTAGAGACTGGCGATGCAGTCATGTGCAGATAAGACTGCTGATGCAGTCATGCGCAGTAGAGACTGCCGATGCAGTCATGCTCAGAAGAGACTGGCGATGCAGTCATGCGCAGTAGAGACTGGCGATGCAGTCATGCGCAGTAGAGACTGGAGATGCAGTCATGGGCAGTAGAGACTGGCGATGCAGTCATGCGCAGTAGAGACTGGCGATGCAGTCATGCGCAGTAGAGACTGCCGATGCAGTCATGGGCAGTAGAGACTGCCGATGCAGTCATGTGCAGTAGAGACTGGCGATGCAGTCATGCTCAGTAGAGACTGCCTGAGCGGACAACACGTGACATCTTCCCAGCCGCTCTCCCAGCCCTGCGTGCCCGGTGTGTGAGGGAGCCTTGGCCCCGGTCAAGAGGTGTCTAGCTGAGCCCGGAGGTGCGAGGCACTTTCACGAACCCCCTGCTTTGGGTCAAGGCGCGCTCCTACATGCACACCCGAGACTGACGAGGTAGAGGCGCGCTCCCACATGCACACCCGAGACTGACGAGGTAGAGGCGCGCTCCCACATGCACACCCGAGACTGACGAGGTAGAGGCACGCTCCCTCTCCTGGTACCTCACATGCTGCTGTTACTGAGGCTGCAGGTGCAGGGACTGGCGGGTGCTCAGCTATCTTAACCCTTTGAGTGCCAGAGGGGTACGCACCGTCTGGCACTCAAAGGGTTAACCCATTCAGTGCCATTCACTTTGGCCCATGTACACGGGCTTTTACACTAGTACACACATATTAGCATATTATTTATTGGTTATATATAATAGCACTCTCCTTCCATTCTTTTGTTAAGATAAAAATGGCTGACATATAGGCGATTATGAAAGCTCTTTCAAAATCACCTGAGTTGTTATAAGAAGTTACTGTAGTTTCTATTTAATGCAGCAAGCTGATGTTGGATTCCAGCCATTGACATCACAAGGCCACCGGAGTGCCATCGATTTAGATATGAATTTCACTTGCTGGGGGACCGGAGAGGTCAGACGCACATGCAGTTTTTATTCATTAACAGTAGCCAAAGCACCGTAGTGGAGTGAGCTGCTCCGATGCTTTATAAATGTGTCCTCTCTCTCTCTCCTGCTGGGACAGCTTGTTGAGGTTCTATAAAAGGATCTTCACAGAAGAGACATCTTTATTGTTTTCTCTTAGAGTCGAGCTTCCAAGCTGTTATGTGCTTTGTGTTTATTAACTCTGCTCCAATGGGAGGCTGAGCCTGCCCGAAACTTCTACTGTCAACCCTGAGCAGGTCAGAAAACTAACCCCTTTGGCTAGAATTACTCCGGAGGGGGGAAGATGCATTAAGCAGTGATTAAGTGGAGATGACTTCTCCAGTGATATCATTTCTCCAATTCCTATGTAATTCTATGGAGCCTATACACTAAGATCTCTCCCACTTCGATAATCTTAGTTCATATCCTTAATAATAATTCGCCAATGTATGTTTGTCAGAAGCTGTCATGCGCAGTAGAGAAGGCTGCACGTGCTGCAGTCATGTGCAATACAGACTGCCCACGCCGCGGCTGATAACGGAGCGGGGCACTTCAAATTCAGACCGTAGTCGTAGAGAGGATTAAGTACTCTATAGAATAACACAGAAGTGATATCACTGGGGAAGTTATCTCCACTTTATCCCTCCTCATTACATAATCCCTCAATATGTCTTAATCTATCAGCATCTTAGAGTGCTACAGAGGTGTTCATTCCTCTTGTACTCTAAGGGTTAAACTTTTATGCAGTTTTACTCCAGACCTCACTGACATATTAAAGGTTAACCATCTGGACACCAATCCATTAAATCTTTGAGTCCCAGAAAGGGTGTGCAGTTCATTACTCAGCTATGCGCTGCACACAACCACTCTGGCAATCATAGGGTTAAACTGCAGAAATGCTTGTTTTTCTATACTTGTTTCCAGCCATAAATACGCAAGTGTTTTATCCCTTTTAGTGCAGTGGGTTAATATAGTCCTCAGTTCTTCCATTCATAGTTTGATGTATGTGTTAGGATTGATGTCACATGATCACATGAGATACAACCCAGCTTCTCTATAGCGTCCACAACGGTCAGGTGATTGGAGACCTCTGTTCTCTTGCAGGGTCATTAGGTCGGCTATGATGGATGTGGGGTCATCATCGACAATAAGTTCTGACCTCTCCTCCTTTATGTTGGGCCTGACCTAAGCAGCTGTGTTTCACCTCTGGCATTGGAGATTAACAGAGAAATATACTTTAGGAATAAGTTAGTCTTAACTTAACACACTGGGCCTTATATACGCAAGCAGAGCGGTGCAGTTCTGAGGTTAGACAACACATTGCAAAGCCTGTCTTGCAATCAAGAGGGTTAAAGTCCCCATTGATACAAAGCCTTTCCTAAGGTGTAGGTGTCAGATTCAATGCACTGATTAGAGCAGGACTTGCCACCAGGGTTCCCAAGAGCTACCAACAGAGCATGTTGTCAGGATCATGAGTAAGCGTTTTGTACGCGAAACGCGTGGATCTGTATAATGAAGTGTATTTTGGAATTCTGTTGATTGTACAGTGTCATGAGTCTCTCCTATTACCAACAGGCCTGAAGATATGAGGTATTTTTAACCTATTTGAATAAAGATTTGTTTTTACTGCAGCCTCCGTTAGATCTGTTTAGTGGGAGTGCGTGGATCTTTTTGCTTCTACTGTTGTCAGGATATCCCTGACTCAGCACAGGTAGGCCACTTAAAGTGACAGAGTCACTGATTAGTCTTCCTCTGCTGAGATGGAATATCCTGAACACACGCACTGTTGGTAACTCTAGAGAACCAATGATGCTCAGGTACAGTCCTCAGGACCCAACAGCACATCAGGTTAAAGGATTATACCAAACTAAGCACAGGTAGTTCAATCAGTATGACTGCGCCACTGATTTACCATCTGTGAATGAGCAGGCGTGTATTGAAGCGCGACCTGTTAGTGAGCACCGAGGACTAGCGCTGAGACTCACTGGACTAGATGCTAGAGGAGCTATGAAGGCACTTAACCCCCTTAAAGGTACAGTAATGTCCCGTAAAAAAAAATGTCATAATTTTGTAGAGCTTTAAAAAATAAACTATTTGCCACAAATCCTATCTCCCAAACCACTATGGTTTGAGAGATATTGGCTTTCAAAGTCCCCCCCCCTTCTCCTGACATCAGCACTTGCTGACAGCAGGAGACCCCGGTCCTTGGACCAGCCGGAGGCACTGCAGCTGAGCCACAATAGCGATATTGCAAAAGAATTACTTCATTGGAAAGGTCCACAAAGCATGCTTGCAAACCAGGCACACTTTGTAGACCTTTCCAATGAAGTCATTCTTTTGAAATAACACGATTTCGGCTCTGCTGCTGGTCCCAGGACTGGGATCTCCTTGTGTCAGCACAGTGCTGATGTCAGGAGAAGGGGGGGGGCTCTGAAACCCAATATCTCTCAAACCATAGCGGTTTGAGAGATAGGATTTGTGGTAAATAGTTTATTTTTTAAGCTCTACAAAACTATAACATTTTTTAATGGGACATTACTGACCCTTTAAGGACCAGAGGGGTGTGGTCCTTAAAGCAGAACAATCATGTCCATATAATTCACCCCCAATTAATCAGTAGGCTGATCAGGAAGGTCTGATAAAGACTAATTTATTTGGTAGCAGGAAAGCTATAAAATTCTCAGTCACTGGGGTATGAGGAGAAGGTTGAACTTGATGGACTTGTGTCTTTTTTCAACCTAATTTACTATGTTACTATGTAATTGCTAGTGTACTGCTAATCACGGGAATAGTGTCATAACGTCCTTATTCACAGTCATAGGTTAATGGCACTTACACACACACACACCAGGGCAGACATCTTGGCAAAGAGGAATCTGTGCTCCTGCACTGTCCATCCCTGTCTTGTCACCGATTGGTTATATGCCAAACGGGGAGTTTCACTGTACGGTACGGTACAGGCAGCACAGGCACACAGGTTCCCCCTCATCTGCAGTGTCCTGTTGATGGACCATACAAAGCTATCCCTCTGGCACGCAAAGGGTTAAAAAACATTATGACACTGTTTCCGTGATTACCAATTTCCTAACAATTCATTGGGGGTCAATTATATGTACATGATAGTTCCCCTTTAAGAGGTTAAATAAATACTTCTAGCCTTGAACGTTGTTTTATGTACAATATTTTACTTCCCAAATATCCGTCCCAGTGATTTGCACAAACCCTATTGATTTCAAATATCATCCAGCCAGAAGAGGGACCAGATAAGGATGTACGTCCCTCGGTTGCTGTGCTGTGTCCTGAGAGGTAGTCTGCAGTTACTTTGGCAGTGGAAGCACATCTGCACCAAGTACATTTCTAGCAAGAGAATCACTTCCACGCAATGAACCTACCGCTGATCCGCGGCTCCAAAAATAGTGCAGGCAGAGGTGACGAACGACACAGACCAGTGTTTACACCGCTGTGAGCCCAGGCACATTCCCTGCCAACGCAAGCCTTTCCTGCCTCACAGTTTAATGCAATTTTATTTGTTTGCTGGTTATTTGCTTTAAAGGGAAAGTAACACCACTGGTATAAATAGTCATTGGAGGTGCCCAGTGCAAACAATTTTTTTGGGCCCCAATTATAAAAGTATTTTCAGAGGCATAACTAGAATCTATTGAAGCCTGGGACACATGCCCCCCTTGGATTCTTGGTCCCAGTGCAGCTGCACTTCCTGTAGATTTCCTTTAAGTAACACCTCCTAAAATAACCCCCCTACTTACCTTACCACGGCCACAAAATCCAGTTGCCCCCCACTATTTTTTTCCTTGATTTAACTGATGACCTCTTCAATCAGTCCTGGATGTCAGGTACACAGGAGGCAGACATGACAGTTACTATCAGGATGTCAGGTCTGTTGGAGGCGGACATGACAGTTACTGGCAGGATTTCAGTTCCATGGAGGCAGACATGACAGTTACTGGCAGGATGTCAGGTTCATGAAGGCAGAGATGACAATTACTGGCAGGATATCAGATCCATGGAGGTGGACATGACAGTTACTGGCAGGATGTCAGGTTCATGGAGGCAGACATGACAGTTACTGGCAGGATGTCAGATCCATGGAGGTGGACATGACAGTTACTGGCAGGATGTCAGGTCCATGGAGGCAGACATGACAGTTACTGGCAGGATGTCAGGTTCATGGAGGCAGACATGACAATTACTAGCAGGACATCAGATCCATGGAGGTGGACATGACAGTTACTGGCAGGATGTCAGGTCTGTTGGAGGCGGACATGACAGTTACTGGCAGGATTTCAGTTCCATGGAGGCAGACATGACAGTTACTGGCAGGATGTCAGGTTCATGAAGGCAGACATGACAATTACTGGCAGGATATCAGATCCATGGAGGTGGACATGACAGTTACTGGCAGGATGTCAGGTCCATGGAGGCAGACATGACAGTTACTGGCAGGATGTCAGGTTCATGGAGGCAGACATGACAATTACTGGCAGGACATCAGATCCATGGAGGTGGACATGACAGTTACTGGCAGGATGTCAGGTCCATGGAGGTGGACATGACAGTTACTGGCAGGATGTCAGGTCCATGGAGGTGGACATGACAGTTACTGGCAGGATGTCAGGTCCATGAAGGTGGACATAGTTACTGGCAGGATAATCGGGTCCATGGAGGTGGACATAGTTACTGGCAGGATATCAGGTCCATGGAGGCAGACATGACAGTTGCTGGCAGGATGTGAGGTCCATGGAGGTGGACATGACAGTTACTGGCATGATGTTAGGTCCATAGGAGGCAGACATGGCAGTTGCTGGCAGGATGTGAGGTCCATGGAGGCAGACATGACAGTTACTGGCATGATGTTAGGTCCATAGGAGGCAGACATGACAGGTATTGGCAGGATGTCAGGTCCATGGGAAGCTAACATAATAGTTACTGGCAGGATGTCAGGTCCATGGGAAGCCGACATAATAGTTACTGGCAGGATGTCAGGTTCATGGGAGGTGGACATGACAGTTCTTGGCAGGAAGTCAGGTCCACGGTGGCAGCCATGACAGTTGTTGGCAGTTTTCCCTACACAGAAGAAGGCAGCATACATGAGCCTACTTAACCCTTTATGGACCAGAGAAATGCACAATACATTCTGAAGCAGTAATGCATTGCACACCCCTGAAGTCTTTAACCTCTTTGAGTGCCAGAGGAGAAGGCAATGCAGTGCATTGACTACCCTCTGGCACTTAAAGGTTTAAGATTAACATGTGCAGTGGGCGGAGTTTCTGTCTATGGCCCAGCTAGTAACTGTCATGTCCGCCTCCATGGACATAACATTCAGGACCAAGGGAGATTTTTTTTTTTTTATTGAACAAAGGCAAAATTGATAGAGGCTATTAGGATTTTCTGGCCATAGTAGTGTAGGTGAGAGGTTATTATTAGGTTGTGTTACTTCCCCTTTAAGCTTAATGAAATGAAAAGAAAGATACTTGTAATAACTATTGCCCATTTCTTTGCTTTAACCTTTATGTCAAACAAGCAGCACTGTGCCCATTAGTATGTGGCCCTGAGCTGGGTATCCTCCTCTCCTCCCGGATTGGCCTCCTCCACTAGATAAAAAAAAAAACATTGATTAAGATATGAAAATAATTAACTTATGGTTTGTGCTGATATCTCTGTGTCACAGTTCCCAGGAATAAACCAGGGGTCAGTACTGTAAAGTAAAACAGTATTTTATTAGAATAATACCAGTAATGCACGTAAACAGATAACACACAGAGGGTGATCAAAGAGGCAAGCACTGTATCAGAAATAGCAGTCCGCCAGTAGATCCACCACACTGTCCGAGACTAGGCCTCAGCCCACTGGAGCCTCGAGGTAATTCAGAACGCCCAAAGGACTAGCACTGACTCAGCCTGCAGTCAGTCTAGGAGTCTGATAGAGCCCCACGTCCGCACTAGGATGGGTGTCTGTGGACCAGGGACCAACACACGGAGGAAACAGACAGAGCCCCCTAGTCAGCACCAGATAGGATAGTCAGAAAGGCGGGTCATACATGGAGTAGGTAGTCAGCCAGAGCCACAGGTTTGCACCAGGTAGGATATCCACTGAAGCGTTGGTATGCTGGAAGCGCAGTGAACAGAGTCCCCAAGTCAACACCAGAGGGGGTAGTCAGACAAGCCAGGTCATACACAGAGCTGGTAGTTAGCCAGAGCCACAGGTTTGCACCAGAAAGGATGTCTAAGCGAAATCGGAACTCACAAGGAGAATGGTCAGCCAGAGCCACAGGTTCGCACCAGATTGGGTGTCCACTACACAGTGGGAGCAGACAAAAGAGTAGTCAGACAGAGCCACAGGTCAGCACCAGAATGGATGGTCAGACTAGCCAGGTCATACACAGAGCCCAAGGGAAACAGAACTGTATTGTACAACATGGCAAGGGCAACTGAGTCAGGACTCAGTCTGCCCTTTACACCCCTCCTCAGGAAGTAGGTAGGAGGAGCAGGTCAGAGGGACGAAGTAGGTAGGAGGAGACTACAAAAAGCAAACACGTAAAACAGAGGCCTACCTCATGCTTGAAGCCTCGCGCCTGCAGATTACGCTGAAACCAAGGTAAGCTGTAACACTGGGATACTAATGACTGATGTTGGGGACACTTCTTCCTGAGACAGACTCAGTGCAGGGTTAGTCAGTCTTTTGTACTGTAGCTGTCGGGCACTCGGTAACACCTGTTATCCCCAACCAGCCAATGTGGAAGTTTTAGTTCCCCAACTGCTGAAATACTCTTGGACCAGAAGGCAGCCACTTTGTAACAAACAAGGGATTGTGAAAGAGAGTACCATATCACCTACTTGTTGTGTTGACATCTTTTAATTAAAACTTTTGAGTGCCAGAGAAAAAATCCCTCTGAAGCCATTTCCAATTTCGCCCCATGTGGTAAAAAAATTCCTTCCTGACTCCAAATGGCAGTCAGATATTTCCGTGGATCAACAACCTATCTGTATTGGAGCCAACTGTCATAATTCTCATTATTGTTCGGATACAGTATCTGCAAGTACAACATCCCAAGGGAAAGTATTCCATAGCTTTACGTCCCTTACTGTAAAGAATCCCTGCCTTTGTTTTAGTCTAAAGCGCCTTTCCTCTAGTCTTAATGGATGACCCCTTGTTCTTAGCCCAGCTCTTTGCGTAAATAATTCATTGGATAGTTCTTTGTACTGACCATGAATGTATTTGTATACAGACAGACAGATCACTGCAACCAACAAATTGCACGGTCTTTTACATTATAACCCTTATCATGGCTTAACCCTTTGAGTGCCGGGGGTACGTAATGCATTGCAAAACAATGTGTTGCGGTCCTCTCTGCCACTCAAAGGGTTAGCAAAAAAAAAACAACAACAACCTATAGATATACAGAATATATCCCTGAGTGTGGTATGAAGGACACCTACTTAGGTAAGTAACTTGTTAAACAAACTAAGAGCCTCTTAAGCTGCGGCACAGTAGTTTAACAGTGCAGTATCCACATCCACACTGCGGCAGCGCAGTTTAACCCCTACTAATCTAGACAAGAGCACAGTGCGCAGTTCCTCCTTTCATGCTGCGGCAGAGTAGGTTAACCCCTTCTATTCTAAAACAGGGCAGTGGGTGCAGTGACATGTTCCATGCTGGGGCAGAGCAGTTTAACCCCTGCTATTAAAGAACAGAGCAGTGTGTGAAATAACACCTTCCATGCTGGGGCAGAGTAGATTAACCCCTTCTATGCTAGAATAGAGCTGTGTGTACAGTAACCATTTCCATGCTGGGGCAGAACAAGTTTAACCTCTGCTATTCTAGGACAGTGCAGTATGGGCAGTGACACGTTCCATGTCAGGACAGATCAGTTTAACCCCTTCTATTCTAGAACAGAGCAATGTGAAAACCTTACATGCTGACCCAGAGACATTTAACCCCTTCTTTTTAATAACAGTGTAGGGCTGTAGGCTGTAACACCTCCCGTGCTGTGGTGAAGCAATGGGTGTTGAGCCTTAACCCTTTGTGTGCCAGAGTGATATGGAATGCATTGCTTTGCAATGCATTCAATACCCCTCTGGCACTCAAAGGGTTAACCTATTTTGTGCTGGAGCCCTATACATCCAATAAACCTTTGTAAACTAGTGCAGAACAATGTGTGCTGTAACCCCTTGTATTCTATTAGCGGTCCCAATCCTATTTCATGATGGATTATCCACTTAATGAAATAATAGACTTGTAGTATTGCTCCTGGCCCTGTAGACAATATAGCCTGGTTTTTGTATTATAGAAATTAAAGAGAAAATTAATATAATAGAGAGAGTGGGATTAAGGCTGTTCTAGTGAACACGTAGCTGGAACGCTGACAGTGACTGTGAATTGCTTATGGAGATTAAGAAGTAAAAACCATTATGGTAACGAGAGCCTCTAATTATCCTTTCTTGCTCTCTGTACTGTCATCTCTACAACTCCTGGGACAGCCCGAAATGGCTTCCACATACAGTATAACAAAGATACTCAGACAGGAATGGATTTAAAGGGTAACCAACATGATAAAAAATAATATAAAAAATATATACATACCTGTATATTGAAAAGCAATGCAGTACACACACCTCAAAAAGTTAATTGATTCCACATCCCACCTCTGAGTGAGCAGCTTTATAAACTTACGTTCCTAATCCCCAATTGTACAGACTCAACACAAGATTCTTGTCCCATCTCTTCCATGAGCTGAAGCTGCCAGTGGCTGCTTCATTCCTATTGGCTTGGCAGTTTGGTGTGACATCACAGCAGCCAGCTCACAAAACCAGATCTCAGCAGAATCACTTTACACTTATGGCTATAACTTTATAATTCTGATACTGCTGGGACTGGAAATGACGGAGAGTAACTAGTACAGGACTCGACTTTCACACGTTTTTTACTTTTTCGTGTTACTTGCCCTTTAAGTATGTCGTCACTTTACCACCGATTACTGTCTTTAGCATAGGTGAATCATTTTGACAAATCAATTAATCTTAATGACAATCAAATGAGGGTAAAGTGAAAATCAGGGATTAATAGAGAACGAGCCTGCCAAATACTGTTCTGTGCTGTACAGGACCTTATCCTATCTAGGGCGCGATCTCTTTTAGGTGCCATACATAGAGTAGAAATAGCCTGCAGCACATCATACTGATCCTGCCAATAAATGACAGTCCAGCCACCAAGTGTCACATTATTCTCCACTGGACAAAAGAGGCAGCTGTAAGGGGTGCACTTCTGGATTCCCATATAACGAAAAAAGCTGAAATGTACATCTGGGGTTAGCCACGTCTCTCGTTTAGTGGAGACTCGCCTGGAACGTGGTGGCTGGACTGTCATTCTTCCAGGATCAGTAAGATACTACTTCTCTGCGCTTGTCACCTACAAATTAATAGAGATGACACCCTGGGTAGGAAGAGGTTTTATAGAGCACAATACAATATATCATACCTCCCAACATGTCAAATGGCTAAAGAGGGACATTTGTGTTTTAGATGGTGTTTCTGGGGGGGTGGCTGGTAGGCGGGGCATTGCTGAGAATTTTTAGGTTACTCTGTGACCTGTCAACACCTCTTTGTGAAACTGAATAAAGGATATAGAGCAAGACCAAAATATTTTATTTACATAGATTAATTTACAAACACATACACTGAAGATTAACTAAACATTAATGTGAGTTTTATTGCTGTGGAGCAATGTGATCCACTTATATACACACCACACAATCTCATCTCCTAAAAAGAGGGACATTAGGGTAGAAAAGAGGGACAGGGGAATTTGGGTCTCAAAGAGGGACAGTCCCTCCTAAGAGGCACACTTGGGAGGTATGATATATTGAAGGCCTATCCTTGTCTTGGGCATGAGGTAATGATCCAAGTAAGACACACAGACCATATACGGATGAAACCAGGCCACAACTTTATTGAAATAATAATTACAACACAACATCCTGCTTTAAACCCCTTGCCAAGAATATGGGACATAAATCTATGTCCCACCCCTACTGAGCATAAAACTCAGCCCAATTCTTACTGCACCCCACCATACCCCATTAGCTGGTCTGTGCAGCACAATAAGGACGATGCCTAAGACCCGCGACCATGGTCCGGGTGTTTAACCATCTTCCAGTTACAATATTTATTACACAATTGTTTAACCATTGTACTCCTTGGCAAGGGCCCAAAGGGCCAAGAGCTGTGACAAAACCAAATCACAGGTGTTTTTATGACCTGAACAGTAGTAACTCTGACCCAAAATACAGACAACAAGCCCCCAAAACAAGGGAGGGAAGGAGGGGCAGTGTTCCACAAGGATCCCAGAAGGAAGTGAGCAGGTAAGAACTGCCTATATGTAATATTCCTCCCCCCCCTCAATATCCTCCTTAAGCGATCAATACAAAAGGGCCTTACTTAGACCCTCAGCCCAGACATGTTTCCCCGTCTTAGGTTCTTGTGGGGAAATCTGAGCTGGAAACCTACCTTGTATTCAAGGTGTTAAATCTCCCATTTAAATTAGTGGGAATTTGTGGAATTTTATTTGTCTCTGCGGTGCACATTGTATACACAATCTCCCCAGGTATTTTCAGAACATCAGCCTCACAGATTAAAGCGGAACTACCACCTGACAAAATCTTTAGCTTAACTAAGTCCCCATCTGACTTAGTAGCGCTAGTCGCCAGAATTATTACCTTATTTAATAGATTTATGCTCTCTTCTATGGCTGACAGACTGAGTGCAGACATCTTACCATTGTGACGTCCGCGCACCTGCGCTGTCAGTCCCAGCCAGGTCTAGGAGGCATTACTAGGAGCCATTTGGCTCCGGCTGGGACTGACAGCGCAGACGTCACAATGGCAAGATGTCCGCGCTCCGTGCTACTGTCAGCCATAGAAGAGAGCAGGAATCTATTAAATAAGGTAATTAATCTGGCGACTAGCGCTACTAAGCCAGATGGGGACTTAGTTAAGCTAAATATTTTGTCAGGTAGTAGTTACGCTTTAACTCTTTGAGTTCCAGCAATGCATGGCGTACCCCCTCTGGCACTCAGAGGGTTAAAAGAAGAAAAATTCCTCGCATTTCCTCATATTCCTCAATATTTTAAGTCGGTGTTGTAAACCATTCTATGCAAGAGAGGTCTCCAGCAGATTGCGAAGCATTCAAAGGGTTAAAAAAAATCCAATATGCGTTTGTATGTGTCCCTTGTAAGGCAGCACATGAGCCTCAGTGTGTCTGGTGCATCAGCTGCTGAAATGGAAGCCAATTATCAGTCTAGATAGGCACCTCATGGTGCATGTAATCCTGCTTACTTATACATTATTCTGCTCGGTTATACATACAAAAGGCACAGGCTGAGAAGGAAGAAACTACACAACACTTCCTCTGGGTAAGAACAGGCCAGATTTTATTAATAAATCAACCTATTTCCATAACAATTTATAAACATCAATAAACTGAATAATAACAGTGATAATCATAATCATCATTCGCCCCATAAGATGCTTAATCTGCGTACCCTTCACATGGCCAAACAGACTGGGTTCATGATTAAAACCCATAACAGTTACCAACCTTCCTAAAATACAGTTAACCCTTAAGGACCCACAACGTACATATATGTAATGGAAAAACTGACATTAAGGACCCATGACTTTATGTACATTATGGAATTCGGGGGTCCCCGCACATCTGCATGCTGTTCAGAGGCCCCTGATTCCATTTCTGGGGAAAAAAAGTGTGGTCCTTAAGGAGTTAAACACATTACCCCAATGGTGCCAGACCCAGCCAGCTCCAATGGGTAATGTCACCAGGTATCCTTGTAAAATGTTGCATTTTTAACAGTGTGCGGCTTGGAGCTGCGTTAAACAGGTCGCCGTGTTGAAAAGGGCGACATGAGAATCTTGCCCTGCATTTAAGCATAAGATTCTCATGTCACTTCTTTTAACAAAGCTCTCGCCTGTGGGGTTGGTTTGAAAAAAAAAAAAAAGTATAATCGAGCACGGTGTCCACTGCCTTTCCTGGAATAATAAAGTTCTTTAGCTTTGCAGAATGTTTTGAAACTTGCTTCTCCATAGAGGTACAGAAGTATAGATGTGCGCCTCTGTGTCATTAATTAAATGTAAAGCTGCCTGATTAAAAAAATATGCATATTAACCCTTTCAGCACAGAAAAGGTTATTAAAATGTGTTTCTTGTAATATTTTATTAACCCTTTCTGTGGCAAAAGGGTTAATATGCATTTGTTTTTTGTGCAATTTTACTTTTAATTAATGACACACACAGAGGCAAACATCTACTTCTGTATGCTGCCAATAACGTTCTGAACTTGTAGGACTCTACTGTTTATACTAAGACCCAGCAACTTCTCGCTGCACATTAGTAAATACCTCTATGGAGAACCAAGTTTCAAAACATTTTGCAAATCTAAAGCAGTTTATTATTCCAGGAAAGACAGTGGACACTGTGCTCCATTATACTTCTTTTTTTTTCCAAAATAACCCCGCAGACGAGAGCGCTTTTAAAAGAACATGAGAATCTTGTGCTTATATGCAGGGCGAGATTCTCATGTCACCCTTTTCAACACGGCGACCTGCTTAATGCGGCTCCGAGCCGCGCTGTTAAAAATGCAGTATTTTAAAAGTGAACCATGTCACCACCCGAGACATAAGCCCACTGCAAACATTCATAGGGTCTTCTTCCTATGGAACTATGATAAATTGTTGTTAACACTCAAACACCATCCAAGGACACCACCCTGCCCAAGTACCATCCCGCTACTGTACCCCCAACTTCCTCTTCCCCCTACACTTTAACTTTCCCTGATCTCCCACCCCCAGGACACCCTCCCTCTCCCGTTTTGCATGTTCCCCCTCCTCTATTAGCTTTGCAAGATTTCTTTATTCTCCTCACTTAAAGGGATAGTAATGTTTTACAAAAACAGCAGCTCCAATTATTCTTCATAGTATTTGGGCCATGGAGATTGTTATTTCATTACTGTCAGAGTTGTAGTACAAGAGTAATTGAATGATAAAGTATCCCCCTCCCGCCCCTTTTACCTAGTATAAGCCACCTCCCCTCAGACGTGGAATCTGGTCTCTTGACCGGACAGATCACAGCAAGGGACAATCTTCTTACTGTGATCATAAGGAAAACCCTGGCCCTGTTGACAGGTTTTTTAGGTTTTTCTTAGGGTCACTGAAGATTGTCCCTCTCTGCGATCCATCCGGACAGTCTTGCTGCTCTGAGGCGAGCAGTGTTACATTGGAAAAAGGGGTGGGGGGGGGATACTTTATCATTCAATTACTCTTGTACTACAACTCTGACAGTATTGAAATAACACTCTGCATGGCCCAAATACTATGAAGATTAATTGGAACTGTTTTTATTTTGAAACATTACTATCCCTTTAAAGAAGCTCACATTACTTTACAAAACCTCTGTGGATCCTGAGAACTGATACGTGCAGAATGGAGAAGTTGTTTGTCATGCTGTTACAATGCTAGTCGCTCTGTAAGACGTGAGCGCGTGCTGCAGTGCAGCAGATTGATGAACACAGGACAGATTCCTTTAGCTCTAGGCACAAACGGATGAGATCGGGAGACGTTCTGTCACTCGCAATCCCCCCTCCTAACACAATGCTCAAATTTGTGACTGGAATCATCTGAAAAGTAACTCGGCCTTAATGTTTAGGGATTTTTCATACTTTGACAAAAGTGGTTATTCTCAGAAATATCACTGTTTTCCACAGATTAGCACTTGTTAAATGATCCGATGTCTGACGTGGAAGGAAGAGAAGATCGTTCCTCAGTCACCTCTGATAGGAGCAACGTTAAATTAACACTCCTGTTTTGAACTGTTATTTTAGTATTAATTTATTTATCTGATGCATTTTTTTTCTTGAATTCTGTGTGCCTGAATTGTATTAACTAATTTGGTTCTTCTCATCTTTCTGCTTTGAGTGATGAGAGCATCCCCGTCTTCAGTCTTTAACCCCTTAAGTACCAGCGGTCCAGGGAAGTTACCTTCCCTTAAGGACCACTTTGATCCTTGCCAACGCGCCGGGACACGTGACCTGTTACGCATACCGGCACGCCGCTTTGAGGCCTAAGAGAGATTGCTCCGGTCTTGGAGCGATCAATTTTAGGCCCCTTTTTTACTTACAGAGCTCCCGGTGGATCACTGTAAGTAAAAAGTACATGACGTACTATGACTGTCACTGGTCCTTAAGGGTATAAGGACCGTGATGGTCATAGCACATAACGTAGTTCTTAAGGGGTTAAAGAGATAGTAATACTTCAAAATTACTATCTCTTATATTGAAGCATTTTAAAAACTGAATTAAATGCCACCAGCAGCATCTCTCATACCTTTATGGTTTGCGAGATAGCCGCCTTTAAACTTCGCTCTCCCCTGCCTCTTCCCTGACGTCAGTGTTCTTGCTGCAACAGGGGAATCCGTTAATTGATTCAAGAGGAGGCTCTTCAGCAGAGCCAGATCTCGTTATAGAAGAAACGATCCTTCACTAAAACGATATTCTACGTGTGCTTGGTAACCAAGCACACGTAGAAGACCGTTTTAGTGAAGGATCTTGTTTTTCATAACGAGATCTCAGCTCTGCTGAAGAGCCTCCACCGGTCCCGGGACCGGATTCCCCTGCTGCAGCAAAAACGATGACATCAGCGGAGAGGCAGGGGAGAGCGAAGTTTAAAGGCGGCTATCTTGCAAACCATAAAGGTTTGAGAGATGCCGCTGGTGGCATTTAATTCAGTTTTTAAAGGGCTTTAATATAAGGGATAGTAATTTTGAAGTATTACTATCCCTTTAAATAGAGTCTGTGACTCAACTGTATCCATAAAAGAGCATAAGAATTCTGTCTGGGAGATAGGGTTGCCACCTTTTCTTCAATAAATACCGGCCATGGCATTCCCTCCATAGACTTAACACTGGACAGAAGCCAATTTTTTACCGGCCTGCCGGTAAAATACTAGCTGGGTGGCAACCCTATTGGGAGACTGATTAAGAACTGGAGCAAACCAATTGCACCATAGGACAGGGGTGCTAAAATATGCCCCCCCCTCCACACACACACACACACACACACACACTAAGTGAATGTTTTCAGAATCTCCTCAGTTAAACATGAGTGAACGTCGGTAACTCACACAGACCACACAGGGTGAGGGAACCACTGGTGGATTAATATGTGTTCATGTGAGGAGATCCTGAAATCCTGCACCGCTGGGAGAGGTTTGAGCTCCCCCGCCATAAGAGATAAATAACCATTGTCATTGATTTAAATGGGATTTGGAGAAGCTTCCAGTGCAGTCGGAATGTTTATTTATACCGTATGATTATCCCTTAAGGACCTCGCAATCTGGGGTGTGGGGGGGGGGCACGCTAGAGGACCACAGCACTTTTCTTTTCCATAGATACATTTTGGGATCGCAGATCGGCGTGCTGTCTCGCTGCAATCCCAGAATACCATGACAAACCACCTGGAGAGGTGTGATAGTCTTGTCACGTCATCGGATGTTAAGGTGTTAAGTTGGTTTGACTCAGAATTAATCCAGTTTCTTAGTGCATGGCCCTTATTATGTATGACTTCTTATACACTCCCCATTTTCTTTTCATCTGGACAGTTGGTACTGAGGAATTAAGATCGAGACACATATACATATACCATACGTACATTCATACACACACACACAGACTCCCATACATACACACATATACACACAGACACACACACACACACTCACAGACTCCTATACCACACACACATATACACACAGAGACACACACAGACTCCCTACACACACACACACATATATACAAACCGAGACACACACACAGACTCCCATACACACACAGACTCCCATACACAGACACAGACACATACATACACATACATATACACACATACAAACACTCACAGACTCCCATACATACACATAGAGACACACACAAAGACTCCCATACACACACACACATATATACACACCTAGACACACACACACACAGACTCCCATACACAAACACAGACACATACATACATATACACACAGACTCCCATACACAGACACATACATACATACACAGACTCCCATACACACACACACACACACACACAGACACACATATATACACATTGAGACACACACACACAGACTCCCATACACAGACACATACATACACAGACTCCCATACACACACACAGTCACACATATATATACATCGAGACACACACACAGACTCCCATACACAGACACATACATACACCTACATACATATACAGACTCCCATACACACAGACACACATATATACACATCGAGACACACACACACACAGACTCCCATACACACAGACACAAACACAGACACATACATACACATACATATACACACACACAGGCTCCCATACGTACACACAAAGACACACATACACATATATGCACAGGCACACAATACACACACACACACATACATACATACAAAGACACACACACACACCCAGCACAGACACACACAATGCACACAGACACGCACACATGCACATAGACACGCACACACACAATACACACAGACACGCACACACGAACTGGTTATTATCACTACTTAATAAATAACGGCCCCAGTTTTTATAGATCACTTGCAGATCTGGTTGAGTCTCAGACTCTTTTTACAGACTGCGGGTAGAAGATGCTCATATCATTTGTAGTAGAAATAAGAGATGAACTGAAACAGCTGATTAATCAAAATGATTCAGAGTTAAAGAAAAAGATAGCAATGAGTCTGAATAAACATATACTACTAAAATAATAGAATTTGAAGCATTAGTATACTCTTGAACCCTATTGGACCAGAGGAGTGTGTAATGCGGGGCTTTGCAATGCATTGTGCGCCCCTCTGGCCTTCAGTGATTTAATGACATATAAAGATGTGAGCGCTGAATGCAGTAAATATGCTTTGTTTCACAACAAGGAGTTAATATGTCATTTCCACTTGTAAGGAATTGACTTGCAATAGCCATCAGTCATCTTTACACAGAACACTTTGTCTTCCATTAGTCTTTTTCAATCCATTTATAAAAGTACAGACACGGGAATGAAGACATTTCATTATAGTACTAGTTTTAATCCCATCATGTAGTGGCAGAAATGGATGTGAATTTGTGATGCCATGGAATGAGCCATTAAAGGAGCAGTAAACTTTTTTTATGAAAAAATATATATTGTAGGGATTTTCCTATTGAGTAAAATAAGGGTGCTCCCACTGCCAAGAGATTTATATTTCTAGAATTATTACAGTTTAAACCCATGTTTTTTTACATTAGCAGTGCCCTCTAGTGGTCAAATTCTAATTAGATTTCCTGTTAAATTCTAATGGAGAGAAAAGTCAGACACATACAGTTCTCCATAGAATGTGATAGAAACTGCTGAGTCACTTCCTGTCAGTTAGACCTATCAGGAAGTAAACACAGTTAATTTACTTCCTGTCAGTTAGAACCATCAGGAAGTAAACACAGTAAATTCACTTCCTGGTTATTTAAACTGTTATAATTGTTGAATAAAACATCTGACAGCGATGGGATTACCCTTGTTTTATTCAGCAGGAAATGCTCTGTAAAATATGTCTTTTCATAAAAAAAAGTTTACTGCTCCTTTAAAGTCATAGTAACATAGCTAAGAAGGTTGAAATCAAGGAACCTTTACCATATCACCTTTGTTTATCCAGAGGAAGGCAACAACAACAAAACCATGGAAACCATTTCCAATTAAGCCCCAAGTGGGTAACCAAATACCTTTGTGACTCCAAAAGGCAGTTGAATATTTCGCTGGATCAACAACCCATCTGAACTGTAACCAGCTTTCATAATTCTCTATATTGTTCTGAATGAAGAAGGCAACCAAGACTTTTTTTTAAGTATCTACACAATCTGCCTAAACAGGCTCCCAAGGCAAAGAATTCACCAGGAACGCGGATAGGTTAGATTTATACAGCCACAGACTCACTCCTTAGCACATTTCAGACCATTGTGGTCCCTAAATTTTAATCCATCAATTCCTAGCCACCCCTAATACAATCCAGGACTGGAATTACATAGTATGTGTAAGTGGAGTGTAGGAAACTTGTTGCCAGACAAAGACCTGGGTATCCTATTAAACTACAAACTTGGAAACAGTGACCAGTGTCAAACAGCAGTGACAAAAGCAAACACAGTCCTGTCTTGTATAAAAAGAGGTATTGAATCAAGAGTGGATAACATTATTTTACCATTATACAAATCATTGGTAAGACCTCACCTTGAGTATGCAGTGCAATTTTGGGAACAAGTTCTGAAAAAAAGCAAGGAGCAACAAAATGAATTAAAGGAATGTAGGAACGACTAGACAAACTTTATTTACTTTAGAGAAAAGACAGCTAAGAGGAGATCTTGTTATACTGAATATGTATATGAGAGGTCAATGCAGGGATCTATCTAATTAGCTTTTCATTCCAAGGCCTGATCTAATAATTAGGGACCACCCTTTAAGAGAAAAGGAGGTTTAAACTTCAGCATTTGATTTTCATCAAATTTCCTGTAAAACAATTTAAAAAATAAGATGTAACAAATGCATTTTTTTTTTTAAACTTTGGCAATAAAAATCTTTTACATATCTACAAACGCTAAAGAAGAAACCCTGCTAAATAGATTATAATATTTGTCTTGATTTTAGAAATACCCAATGTTGATATGTTTTTCTGATGTTTTTGTCAGGTTATATGGCAGTAACTAAAAGTAGCAAAAACTGAGGTGTCCCAAAACTTTGGACGCTAGTGTACACAATTCGCCAAATGCTATATGCCAAAAGCTATACGTAATTTGCCAAACACTATAAACCAAAAGGTATATGCAGTCTGCCAAACGCTATACACCAAATACCAACACAATACAACAAACACTATGCAACATGCACACACAAAAAACACACGTTCGCTGATGGAGAGTTGTATAACACTGTGCTTTGCAATGCGTTACACACCCTTTGTAGCTGAAAGGGCTAAGCACAGATAATGTAACAAGCTACTTATTAAAGCCGTCATATTAACCTCACGGGCAACACCAGGCCAATATTGCTAGTCACAAATAAGGCTACGTTGTTATGAGAGGTAAGGAAAGAATGTTTTGAATACATTATTTTCATCAGTTTATACTAGGGAACAAGCAATGACAGAAGAGCGTCAACAAATAACAAAGACAAGACAAAATTAAGACTGACAAAGCTCTTGCTTCTAATGGTATACATCCAAGGGTTCTTTGGGACTCAGTACAGTGTTAACAAGACAATTCTTTTGTAGTCTTTAATATTCTTTCTCCACAGGCTCAGTGCCACACAACTGGCTTAAGGCCAGAGTGATTCTTTTATTTAAGAAGGGAACTAAAACTGTACCTGGGATTTATAGACCTGCAAGTTTGACCTCATTAGTAGAAAAATTGCTTGACAAAATAATAAGGGATTATATTAAAATTGTACATAGTTGATGAGGTTGAAAATGGACGCGTCCATCAAGTCCAGCCCCTGCCAAATCACCCATGTTAATCCAGAGAAAGACATTTCCAATTAGGCCCCAAGTGGGTAAAAAAAAATCCTTCCTGACTCCAGATGTAGGTCAGATAGTTCCCTGAATCAACATCCTATTGCCTATGTCACTATGTTAAATATGTAGAAAGACATAAAATGGCAGACTGGGCAAACTTGGAATATGAGACTTAATGCAGGAATGTGTAATGCAAGTTATGCATTTGGGACAAATAAGCATGCAGCTTATGTACTTAAAGGGGAACTTTCACCCCAACTAAACGTAATATGTATTGAATCCTCAGGCGCAGTGTGCCAAAACCTTGTATATTTTTTTCTTTAAAAAAATCTCAATCTGTCTAAACAAATCACTGTTTATACCGTTACATGAAGATTGCTCTGCGCAGTACAAGGTGCGTCACACTGCTTCATATTTCCTCCTCTCTCTGCTCATTGATGTATAGCACACACTCTGAGAGAGAAGAAACATAAACATCAAGGTGACTTAGGAGGTTATAATTCTACACTTGCCATTCTTATTAAATAATTATACTGGGCTTTCCCTAAAGGATTTGGTGGGAAACATTTACTGGGGCAACAAGTGTATATGTGATAGTTCCACAATAAGTGGAGCATTCTAGGAGACTCATTGCTGGAGAACGATCTTGGAGCATTTGTAAATTGAAATCTTGGCAGTAGTGATCAGTGTCAAACAGCAGTAGCGAAACCAAACAAACACTCTTCTGCTTAAAGGGTTAGTAATGCCGTTATATAAAAAAATTTAATATTGCAGCTAATAGAAAAATAAACTAAACAATCCCAGTCCCATCCCCCAAAACTTTATGGTTTGAGAGATATAGGAGGCTAAAGTTCACCCCTCCCTCAGCTTTTTCCTGATGTCCGCTATAAAGCGGACAGCAGGAGATGTGTGCCGGCCAACTCGAGGTGGCTCTACAGCTCTACAGCTGACGTCAGCCTTCTATATCTCTCAATCCATAAAGGTTTGGAAGATTGGCCTGGGCTTATTTAGTTTAATTTTCTAATAGCTGCAATATGACCATCATTAATTTATAGACATTACCAACCCTTTAAAAAGTGAATACGTTTTGACTCCCTACCTATCATTGGTAAGACCTCAACTGGAATATTCAGTGCCGTTTTGGGCACCCGTTCTTAAAAGGGTATTCTAGATTTGGAGAGATTACAGAGAAGGGCAAGAAAATGAATTAAGGGACTGGAGGAAATGAAGTATGATGAATGTCCTAGAGCCAAACATGGTTTATTTACTCTAGAGAAAAGATTCATAACTGGGATCTTGTTACTGTATAAATGTATGAGATGTCAATACTAGGATCTCAGTAGTGAGCTTTTCATTCCAAGGCCTGACCAAATATCTAGGAGCCATCCCTTAATATTACAGGGAAGGAGGTTTCAGCGTCACCAGTGGAAAGGGACATTTATGTTAAAGGGATAGTAAAACTTGCAAATTACTAATCCCCATATTGTAGCTTTGTTAAAAAGAAACTTATTGCCCCCAGTGTCATCTCTCAAACCCTTATGGTTTGAGAGATGATAGCACTCAAAGGTCCACACTCCCCCAGCTTCCCTGACTGAACGCTGACTGCAGGGATATCCGGTATTATGATCATCAGGTGGCTCTGCAGCATTGCCGTGATCACGTTTATAAAAGAAATCTTTCCCTAAAATGGTCTTGTACGTGTGCTTGCAAACCAAGCACACACAGACCGTTTCAGTGAAAGATTTCTTTTTTATAAAGGCGATCTCAGCTCAGCTGCAGAGCCGCCTGATGCACATAAGACTATCGTACGACAGCTTCCCCTGCAGTCAGCGTTCAGTCAGGGAAGGGGGAGGGAGGGGGGAACTTTGAGCGCTATCATCTCTCAAACCATAAGGGTTTGAGAGATGACACTGGGGGCAATAAGTTTCTTTTTAACAAAGCTACAATATGGGGATTAGTAATTTGCAAGTATTACTGTCCCTTTAAGTTCTGTTAAATCAAGGAATTCTTTGACCTGGAATGTGGTAATGGCTGATATAAAGGGTATATTTAAGAGACCATTACATACATTTCTAGCAGAAGGGAACATATAGGGCTATACTATGTATTAGTAAGTTAAACAGGAGATTCTTTTAAATAGACTCACAAAATCTTTGAGTCAGGAAGGATTATGAAATTCTTCTTTTATACTATGGTGAAGGTTGAACTCGGTGGACTTGTGTCTATTTTTCGACCTAATTACTATGTAATGATTTAAAGGGATAGTAATACTTCATTTTATCTTTATTTTATTTTGTATGTATTAAAAAAACATGAAGAACGATATAAGTCTTATCTCTCAAACCTTTATGGTTTGAGAGATATTCACAAGCAAAGTTTCCCCTCCCGCCCCTTTTACCTAGTGTAAGCCATCTCTTCTCAGATGTGGAATGCAGTCCATAGACCAGACAGATAACAGAAGGGGACAATCTTCTTCCTATGAGAACAATGAAAGCCCTGCCCCCCCTTGACAAGTTTTTCAGGTTTTTCCCTTATCGTAATTGAAGATTGTCCCTCTCTGCAATCTACCTGGGCACCTCCCTTCTGCTCTGACTGAGCAGTGTTACATCAGTAAAAGGGGACGGGAGGGGGATACTTTATCATTCAATTACTCTTGTACTACAACTCTGACAGAATTGAAATAACACTCTCCAAGGCCCAAATACTATGAAGATTAATTAGAGCTGCTTTTATTATGAAACATTACTATCCCTTTAAGAATGTGAATCGGCATACAGTAGTGTATTAACAAAAAGCTGGAGTATTCTAAATAAATAATCTGAAATGGTGATATATATATATATATAAGAACATATAACTTAGATAATCCAAAATAGGCTAAGGGACACAATGCTTGATGCATAGCATAAAATGAATAAGTAATAATATAAAGACTACTGGGCCCATTATTAATAATAAACTAAGATCCCATTCAGATTTCAGTCTATTCAGTACCTTAGCATCGATTTGATGTATCCAGATCCTTTCTTACAACCAGGGATTGGGAAAGTATTCCCTGTCCGGGCGACCCACACACCTTCTCAATGCCATGGAAAACAAGTGGGTTATGGCCAAATTGTGTTAGGAAATGTCATGTAACTAGTGATTAGGGAGCCTGTTTTCAACCACATTCAAGTGTTTCCTGATTCTTTCTTTCAACTGGTGTGTATTACGGCCAACACATTGTATAACACATGCTCTTCAGGTGGTAAGATGTACCATATGGAAGGTGGAACATTAATTTAATGTTTACTCTTTGAAGGCTTAGTGGAAAATCTTTGGACACATAGACCCCTCATTAGTTAACCCCCTGAGAACCAGGTGTATGTGCAGCAAATTGCTTCCCAATGCATTGCACACAGCTCTGGTCCTCCAGAGGTTAAAATCAGCTGTGCTAAGCCATGTTCCGCTAGATTACTTGGACCGTGAAAGCTGGGGACAAAGCTAAACCTGTCCCCCTCATGGAGAATATTTAGGAGTACCATATCTCATATAAGATCCTATATAATAATTCTCTAGGATGTTTGTCAGAAGCCGTCATGTGCAGTAGAGACTGCCTGAATGCACAGAATGCTGGGAGGTGTAGAAATGCTGGGGGCACGGAATGCTGGGAGCACAGAATGCTGGGAGCACGGAATGCTGGGAGGTGTAGAAATGCTGGGAGCATGGAATGCTGGGAGCACAGAATGCTGGCAGGTGTAGAAATGCTGGGAGCATAGAATGCTGACAGGTGTAGGAATGTTGGGAGCATGGAATGCTGGGAGGTGTAGGAATGCTGGGAAGTGTAGGAATGCTGGGAGATGTAGGAATGCTTGGAGCACAGAATGCTGGGAGGTGTAGGAATGCCGGGAGCACAGGATGCTGGTGGCACGGAACGCTGGGAGCATAGAATGCTGGGAGGTGTATAACTGCTGGGAGCATGGAATGCTGGGAGCACAGAATGCTGGCAGGTGTAGGAATGCTGGGAGCACGGAATGCTGGGAGGTGTAGAAATGCTGGGAGCACAGAATGCTGGCAGGTGTAGGAATGCAGGGAGCACAGAATGCTGGCAGGTGTAGGAATGCAGGGAGCACAGAATGCTGGGAGGTGTAGGAATGCTGGGAGTTCTGTGCTGGGAGCATTATGTGCTTTCGGGCAGTCTCTACAGTGCATGGCTGCGTCGGCGGCAGGATGCAGAGCAGGATTGGCCTCTTAACATCACCCGGACCTTTTACAATAGTAGGTAATAAACCTCTAACTATAGCACAGATTTGCTTGTTTTCATAGCAGTGTTCAGTTATAAAAGTGATGGGCTTATGAGCATGTTTGATTTTTTTATTCTGTTTGTTGTAGTTGTAGTTAAAGATCCTCTCAATCCAATTCATCCTGCAAAGATCTCTCCGTTGGTTTTGTGACCTGAAGTAACCGCTCTCCAACAGCCATAAATAAATATTATCTGTGTAGTAGCCGCGTGTGGTGTTATGGATGCGTTTTAATTGTGTAAACCGCTCTTTTTGAATATTATATGGGGTGGATGACAACTAACAGTTTAAGGGCTCGATTCTATTACAGGTGCTAAATGTTAACACCCGTTTTATCAAACATTTTCCGTTTGAAGTCTGTGGGTAAAACCGGAGATAAAAGCAGAGATAAAAATAGCACCTACAATAGAATCCAGCCCTAGTGGTAATGACAGAGACCTGATTGGTCAGTTCATCAAACCCTTATATTTTAATACCTGTGACTGACAGTTTACCTACAGTACACAGAAAAAATATAATTAACCTTTATGGATCTAACTCTTACAGGGTGATGGGTACAAAGTGTCCTGAAAACCTAATTCAGGTAGCTCTTGTATGCCAGTACAGCAAAAATGGTGCCTTTTGTTCCTGAGATATGTAACCTTTTTCATGCCAGAGAGGAATCCAAAGCTCAGTGATGCAGTATATTGGGCTCCCCTCTGTCATTGACAGGGTAAAGGTTGAAGTTGCTGTTTTTGCATAGTGAAAGGTGATATTTATTAGAATACACAGAACAGACCTCAGCTCACACTCCAGTATAGTATAATACAATACTACAGTCCAGTCATTAGTGGTTCTTAGTCTTTGCTGGGGGAACCCCTAACACATAATCTACAACAGTGCTTTCCAAACTGTGTGTTGCGACACATTAGTGTGTCGGCTGCAGTGTGTAGGTGTGTCACAGGCAAAGGTGCCGTTTACACAGCGCGAGATTGTCATTCAACCCAAGCACGAGCTACACTGGGAGCTGAGATAAAATACTACTACTTAATGGTCGCATTTACACAGCGGGAGATTGCCTCTGTGTGCTGCATACAGCTGGAGCGCCACAAAAGATTTGTAACAGCTGGAGTGCCTCTGTGTGCTGCTTATATAATATGTATGCAGCACACGGAGGTATTCCAGCTGTTACAAATCTTTTGGTGGTTCAGCTGTTAAAATCTTTTGAGATACCACCTCCTCTATACCTTTGCTCTCTCTTTGGGCTGCCAGGCTGGAGTGTCCCTGTGCGCCGAGGCTGCCTGTCAGATGGCTACTGCTTCTCCTTGTGGTGCCGATGAGACAGGAAACACGGACAGTACTTCTAAAATCAGTTATGCGCTATCTATTTACTAATGCGACATGAGAATCTTGCGCTTATATGTAGAGCAACATTCTCATGTCGCCCTTTTATAAACCACACGACATGCTTAATGCCTTCCGCAGTATGAATGAAAGGAATTAATGAGATATGTTGTGTCCTCATACATCTTGTTATTACAGTTTATGTATGTGTCCGTATCTCTTATAAAGGATTATTAGTTTAACCTCCGGTTTGCTAGCAAAACTGAATTACTGTGTCACAAAATGATGCATGTCTAAAAAGTGTCACCGACATGAAAAGTTTGGAATGCTCTGATCTACAACATTCAGGGCACCCCTAACATATTTAATGTACTTTATCAAGGGCATAAGAATGGTACAATACATACATATACAGTTATTATTAGGTTTTTATAATCATAATAACAAAACTAAATCTATTACATATAACAATTTCTATAAATCTTTATTTAAAAGTCCATTTTTGTTAGTCTTCATAGAAAACATGGGGCATCCTGAGTTGATGTCCGTGGCGCATCTAAGTGCCACTGCACCCTGGTTGAGAATCACTGTCATAGAGTGTTTTTTGTTCCAAATTTGTTAGGGGAATGGAAAATCAGCTGCAATGGACAATAGATGTCACAATGCATTTGTGCATCCTTCAGCAGTATTGTAAGGATTAAGGTATGATTTCCCTGCAGTATTTGTTTTGTCATTACTGAAGGTACTGGACCTAATAGAATCAAGCCCCTGAAAAATGAATTCTACAGTACTGCACAGTGATCAGTGCAACCCTGCAGTCTGTGTTTTTCATAAGCATCCTGCATTTAAAGGGACTTCTGGTCACCTTAGGCTAATCTACATTTTGGTGCTCAGCTCCTCCAGTGCGCATCTTCAGTGTGAAAGTGTCAATGAAATCAGTCCCACAGGGCAGAGTAGGGAATGTTAATAATTCATATCAATGGACATGGGGTCCGGATAGTGGCCAGCAATTGTCACAGTACCTTGTTTCCAGCGCCTCCGCTTCAGTGACGCTCGTCATCTTTCCACGCGTCATCTGCAGGCAAGAGGCTTCAAGCATGCTGCAGGCCTCTGTTTTATGTGTGTTTGTTTCCTGTAGTCTCCTCCTACCTACTCCCTCCCTCTAGCTGCTCCTTCTACCTACTTCCTGTGGAGGGGTTTAAAGGGCAGACTGAGTCCTGACTCAGTCACCCTTACATTGTTGTTCTGAGCAGTTCATTTTCTAGTATTCCTGATTCCTGTGTATGATCCAGTTTGTCTGTCCATCCATTTTGGTGTTGTCCTGTGGCTCTGTCTGACTATTCTCCTTGGCGTTCCAATTTGGCTCAGATAGCCTTTCTGGTGCAAACCTGTGGCTCTGGCTGACTACCCGCTCCGTGTATGACCTAGGCTTGTCTGACTACCCACTCTGGTGTTGACCTGGGACTCTATCCACTGCGCATCCAGCATACATATTCTCCAGTGGATATCCTATCTGGTTCAAACCTGTGGCTCTGGCTGACTACCAGCTCCGTGTATGAACTAGGCTTGTCTGACTACCCACTCTGGTGTTGACCTGGGGCTCTATCCACTGCACATCCAGCAGAAGGCTTTGTCTGTTCACTCAGTTTGTTGGTTCCGTTATTCAGACATCCTTCCTAGTACTGACCTGGGGCTCTAGCAGACTCCTAGCTACTGACTGCAGGTTGAGTCAGTGTCTCTTGGGCGTTACCTTACCATGAGACTCCAGTGGGCTGAGGCCTAGTCTCGGACAGTGTGGTGCAGAGATTGGGAGACTGCTATTCCTGATACAGTGCTCGCCGTTTCTATCACCCACTGTGTATATATTTATATATTGCATTACTGTCATTATTCTCATTATAAAAGTTCTATTAACTATACCGTCTAACTCCTGGTTTTGCTTGACAACCGTAACAGCAATATCTAGGAGCTTGTGCATGATGTAGGGAACTGGACTGGCTACTGTAGTGGAGATACAGTTAACAGGGCCTATATTATGTATGTAGCTTGCATGCAGGAACTTTGGGCACTGAAGAGGAACTAGGATTGGATACAGATTGCTGGCAAATGGATATCAAGAAGACTACTGGAAGGGAGAGCTCAAACGGACCCACCACACGTACAAATCCAGTCAGAAAGGTGTATTAAAATCTGAAATGTATTTCTTCAGCAATAAAATTACATCCATTTGAGATGGTATCTAAACAAATACTCGATATGCGTTACGTATTTCGTGAGTGTGTCACTTCTCGTTTGTTGAAGCCTTTTGCTGAGGCTGTTGGGGGCTGCACCAGATCCACAATGATCTCAGAGCCTTTGTGGAGTTATTTCTACCATACTAAGCTGGTCAGATGGCTCAGTTGGTTAATGCACCAGCTGTAGAATCTATTCAAGCCACAAGATTGCTGGTTCTAGTCCTGCCAAGGAGCTCAGCCTTTCACCCTTCTGAGGTAGATCAAATAAGTCCAGGACATACTTGAAAACAAGACACAATACTTTCACAAAAAAAAAAATAATATTTATTAGGGAGCCACCATCAACTACTGTACATATAGGCAAATGGATATCAGACAGGGCTGTCCTGACAAGACCAAAAACCAACTAAGGATTGAGGTTTTTACAGTAAGAGAAATGGGCAGACTAGATGTGATGAATGGTTCTTATCTGTCATCAGATTAAATGTTTTATGACCTGCGTCCGGGTCAGTTTGTAGGAACACATCTAATAGCAGAGACAGAATGCTGGGACTGTTTTTTTTTTTTTTACAGAAAAAGCCCTTATTGTAAGGAAAATGAAGAACTGTGAGCTAATTTCCTCTATACCCAATGATTATATAGCATAGGAAAGAGTGCAGAGGATGGGTATGCCATGACAGACATATATCCACCACACTGACTACTCCTTGGTGCAAGCAACTCAAAGCAACTAGCTTTGTACATAGGTGTCAAACAGCCACAATGTACAATAGCAGTTCTTTGAGATTATTTTAGCAAGGAGATCTTGCTGTATATTCCGCTTAATGTATTTTGGTTGATCAATTGTTTGATCGATCTCATGGCATTATCAATTACATTGAAAAAAAAAATCATAATTTTTGGAATTTTACTGGTAAAAAAATGGTAGTTCAACATTGTTTAAGGTTAGAGCTCAAGAGGTTGTTGGTGGAGGAGAAATGTGATCACATACTACATTATTTAATCAAACTATACATTTAATTTACAAGTAATTATGAACAAGCTCTTCTTATAAAAAAAAAAATCTAATTTTTATAAAACAGACATGGATCTAAACCAGTGTTTCTCAGCATGTGATTAATCATTGCTGACTCCTGTACCTGTACTGTTCCCGTCTTCGATTTAAAGGGATAGTAATACTTAAAATGTAAAAAAAAATATGTTGTAGGGTTTATCCCCCTGAGTAAAACAAGAGTACTCCCACTGCTGAAAGGTGTTTTATTCAAAAGTAATTAATTTTGAAAGTTTAATTTTTAGGTGCAATATCACAGTGGCCTGAAATTGTACAGTGGCGCTGTTGCTACACAATCCTATGGACAGCTCTGGTCCCGGGACCATAAATCTCCATAGGATGTTGTAGCAACAGCACCACTGTACAATTTCAGGCCACTGTGATATTGCACCAAAAAAATTCAACTTTGAAAATTAATAACTTTTGAATGAAACACCTTTCAGCAGTGGGAGTGCCCTTGTTTTACTCAGGAGGATAAACCCTACAACATATTTTTTTTTACATTTTAAGTATTACTATCCCTTGAATGCAGAGGCATGCACGATGTTGCTCTGAACTCTTCTGTGATATATTTTACAGTTACACTACAGATGCTGTACAAATTAAAAACCTCAAAGGTTTTCGAAAAGCAAAAGCCGGGAGAAGGGAAGCAGACAGCCGAAATCGTAGAAGAGGACCCTTTTGCCATCCAGATGATCTCTTGGTGTCCAGAGAGTCGAATCTTCTGTGTCGCCGGCATCTCAGCTTATGTCATTGTCTATAAATTCAGCAAACACGAAGTTGTGACCGAGATAACGGTAAGTGTTTAGAAGAAAACTCTTACACAATCCAACTGAAAACATAGAGATGTATGATCTGTGTCACTAATCGTTCACAAGATATTGAAATAAAAAGTTGTTAAAGGGATAGTAATATTTCATAATAAAATCAGCTCCAATTAATCTTCATAACATTTGGGCCATGTAGAGTGTTATTTCAATACTGTCAGAGTTGTAGTACAAGAGTAAATGATTGATAAATTATCCCCCTCCCGTACCTTTTACTGATGTAACACTGCTCACCTCAGAGCAGCAAGACTGTCCGGATGGATCGCAGAGAGGGATAATCAGTGAGCATAAGGGAAAAACCTGAAGAACCTGTCAAGGGGGGCAGGGTTTTCATTGACCTCATAGTAAGAAGATTGCTGCGAGCTGCCTGGTCTGTGTACCAGATTCCACATCTGAGGGGAGGTGTCTTACACTAGGTAAAAGGGGCGGGAGGGAAAACTTTATCATTCAGTTACTCTTGAACTACAACTCTGACAGTATTGAAAAAACACTCTCTATGGCTCATATACTGTGAAGATTAATTGGAGCTGCTGTTTTTTGTGAAATATTACTATCACTTTAAATAGCAATTGTGAGACATCCATATGTATCGCTCTTATAAAGAAATGTTCATGACTTGAAGCAATGTGCAAATAAAACCCCATTTGTAATTGGCAAATGTACATAGGTATGTGTATCAATATATCACTACAAATTCACTGTTGAGTAATTTATTGCAAATAAAATTTCTGTGTCGTCCAATACAGATTACTGGTAACTCTGGGTAGGTGATCTGCCCCTTTAAGTAGGCAGGAACAATTCTAGAATTGATTGCAGGGGGTGGAGCCTACCTTCCCTCCTTGGCTGCAGCTAGCCAACCAGCTCCAGAAAGATTTGTACCTTGGTGAAGACACAGACAAGAGAACAGTTCTGCTATAGCTTTAGAAGTTTTTTTATTTTTCTGTTACATATGGAATACCACCATTAGGTGGATTACCATGACTGACAATGCCCTTAGATGTGGCTACCTCAGTAACCAGGTGCTTTTTGTGGACCTTAAGCCCTGGGGGGAAAATCTTGGGTGCAAGTTATTTCCTCAGGAGTTGCCCAGCGAGGCTTCTTCTTAATACATGGTAATCTGAAGACAGAAGATCTGCAGGAAAGGTGAGCAACCTTTTGAGTGCTGCAGGTCCACATGTCCCACAGTGCTCCTCCGCACACAGGTTTTACCTTTGGGGTTCCTATTTCACACTCCTGCACTCATTGGGTTTATCTGTATGTCTGTTTGGTGTTTTAGAGCAGTTTATGTGGCAACTTAACCCTTTAGCTGCTGGATTGGCATTTTTTTTGGGGGGGTTGCTAACACTTTTCCTACCGGTATAGTGTTTTTTGGCTATCCTAACATGTTCTATTGATGTTTTAGGCATTTTAGTTTTACACTTTCAATTTTGTAAAATTTGAGTTCCGTGCCTTTAAGACGCGCTTTACCGCTTAGACGTCATTGCACCATTCACTTCTATGGGACTGTACTGTTTCAGACATATCTCTGCAACCGTTTAACCTAGCGACTTCAGAGATGGCTCATTCTTCTTGTCTGCCTTTGCTCTCTCATCCGGTTCATGTTTCTAGTGTGTTGGGGGGCACAGTGTGCTTCAGGCACTGTTTGGGGTACTTTTCTGGGAAAACTACATTTGTCTTGAGCGATTGCTTTGCGCGCTCGTTTCTGATTGGCTCCTGCCACGGCAGCCATTTTGTGCTATTTCCAGAATGAGTATCCTACGCAGGGCTTGGACTTTCCTTCTCTCCTCTGTCAATTAACCCTTTGCCTGCCAGATAAGTTTATTTTAGCGATTTCTGGGGTGAAACTTTAATCCTACACACTATAATTGGGTGATTTCTTATACAGTAAGGTTATTTGACACTGTGAGAATGTCTATACCACTGGAGCTTGGGGCCAGACGTAAGACTAAGGAGGCTGGGTTCTCGGTATCCCCCATTGCGCGTTGCTCTTCCTGTCTCTCAGGGCTACCTAGAGAATTCTCAGGTCACTTATGCCCAGCATGTTCTGATGTCCCTGAAAGTATTACAGGGACCTGCAGCCATGCATTAGAGCCAGCTTGGGTGCAAGAGTTCAAGGCTGCTACTAGGGACCTTAGGTCCACATTGCAACTCTTTCCATCCCAGTTGCAGAGGGTCCTTCATTCTTGGCAGGCCCCCTCCTCAGTCAAGTCTTCCCTGCCCAAACCTCAGGGAGTACCTGACATGTCAGATTCCTCTGAAGAGGAAGTGCTGGTGGATTCAGATGTTGAGGAATGTTCTGCTGTGGGCTCCTCTCAGTTTTTTGGGGATCCTTTTGAGTCTGATCCTGAGCCTTCTGCTGAGGGCCTGATCAGGGCTGTCTTGACTACTCTTAACATTCCCTTAGTTCAGGAGGTTCCTTCTGACCCCTCTGATGTGTTCCAGGAGCCTAAAAAGCCCCTTACTTACCTTCCACCTAACCCCACTCTTGACCGCCTTGTGTCTGAGGAGTGGAAATCCCCGGACAGGAAACCCCCTGCTTCCAAGAAATTTGCCAAGCTTTATCGCTTTTCTGAGGCCGCTCTTACTCAGTGGGTTCATCCTCCCAAAGTGGATGCTCCTATTTCCAGGATATCTAAGTCTACTGCCGTACCAGTCTCAGATGCATCTGCTCGGAAGGACTGGACTGACAAGAGACTTATATCGTTCTTCATGTTTTTGTAATGCCTACAAAATAAAATAAAGATAAAATGAAGTATTACTATCCCTTTAAGGATCTGATCAGTGAGTCCACAGGGGGTAAGAGTACTCTTCTACCTTTGGTTCCCAGGAAAAAATTGCCGCTTAATCATAATTGGTATTTTCGTTCCTTTCAGAATGAGACAAGTCCGGCAAACCAGACTGTTCCCTCAGCTCTGCGTACCTCCTCCAAGCCCAAACAACAATGGAAGCCCAAGGTCTCCTCCAAGCCCAAGGCTTCCAAGCCTTCTTCGGCATGACTCATCGAACCCGCGTCCACACTCTGCTGTGGGTGGTCGTCTGCGACACTATCACAGCATTTGGGAGGATTCAGTGACAGACTCATGGGTTTTTCAGGTGGTGATGGAAGAGTACAGGATCCCTTTCGTCTCTCTTCCTCCCTTTCGTTTTCTTCCTTCTCACATGCCTCAGGGCGCAGAGAAACGCCATTTGTTCAACGGCGCTGTTCAGGCTCTTCTAGACAAACGCTTTTTAGAGCCGGTTCCAGTTCAGGATAGAGTTATGGGTTTTTACTCAAACCTCTTTGTGGTCTCCAAGAAGGATGACGGTTGTTGTCCCATTTTGGACTTGAAGGATCTCAATTTCTTTGTGACCCGGACTCATTATCACCAGGAGTCTCTACGAACGTTGATTGCTGCCATGTCCCCGGAGGAATTCCTTGCTTCTCTGGATCTTCAGGACACATACTTACACATTGCCGTTCATCCAGAGAGCCGGCAGTACCTCCGGTTTGCCTGTGACCGGGGACATTTTCAGTTCGTAGCTCTTCCATTTAGCTCCTCGGGTCTTCAACCGTGTCCTGGGAGCCTTAGTGTCCGTCTTCCACCGGAACGGCATCAGAGTTACTCCATACATGGATGACCTGCTTCTGAAAGCCCCTTCTGCGGATCTTCTTCATCAGCAGGTTCAGCAATGTATTCATGCTCTCACCCATCACGGGTGGATCTTCAACTTGGACAAGTCAGACTTTATCCCATCCCAGCGTCTGGTCTTCCTGGGCCTTCTCTTCGACACTCAGAAGAGCATGGTGTTCCTCACAGACAAGGTGGCTCACCAGATCGCCCACAGGGTTTCTGCGGTTCTGGCTCAAGATCCAGTTTCAGCCAAGAAGCTGTCCTCTCTAGTGGGAAAATTCATTTCCACCATAGAAGCGGTCCCGTTTGCCATGGCGCATACCAGGAAGCTCCAGAGGTGTGCAAGGGTCAACCGGACCTTCTGGAGACCTCAGTGTCTCTTCCTCTTCATGTGGAACTAAGTTTGTCATGGTGGCTCGACCTCTCCAACCTGCTGAAAGGCAAGTCCTTCCTGGTATCCTTCTGGACCATGGTAACGATGGACGCCAGCCTCTCTATCTGGGGAGTGGTCCTGTGTCGCCTGAGCGCTCAGGGTTGGTGATCTCTGGAGGAATCTCTCCTGATCAACATATTGGAGCTTCAGGTATTTCATGCCCTTCGACATTGGACATCTCAGTTTGAAGACTGTCCAGTCCGGGTACTGTCCGACAACGCCCCGGCCTTGGCTTACATCAACAAGCAGGGCAGAAGTCTCACTGCTTGGTTAGAGGTCAAGGCTATTTTGTTCTGGGCATAAGGTCACGCTCCTGCCATTTCTGCAGTACATATTCCTGGCGTAGATAATGTCATGGCGGACTTCCTCAGTCAACACACAGTGTGAGCGGAGAGTGAGAGCTGCACCCAGAGGTGTTAAACCTCATTGTTCAGAAATGGGGTCTTCCTTACATCGACCTGATGGCGACAAGACACAACAGGAAGGTACCGAGGTGTTACGGTTTTTAAGACACTCAGACCAATAAGTGAAAATAAAACACACTTTATTAAAGTGAATAATGACACTGACGCCCTCTAGAGGCGGTAGGCAATACACAGATAATGTAAACTGAGATAATACAAGGAAAATAGTATTATGGACATAAATGCAAATCAGTATGCACTAGGATGATATTGGCCCCAAAGGGGTTAAAGTCCAAATTATAGTCAGTCTCAGATGTGGAAGTTTGACACGCCCTTGATGTTAAATAGGCTGTGCTGTACAGACGAAGTTCATCAGGTGCTGAGGAATGAGCTGCCTTGCCAAGGTGGTAGATGATAAGCAGAATGGGTAACAACTTAGCCCCCACGGGCGTAGCTACAGGAACTGCTTTAGTATGTGCAAGTGTGAATAGCCCCTTAGGGCAATATGGAAACCGGCCTGCAATGCAAGAGCTAATAGCCTCCTCAGGTGTAATCGAATGCAGTAATACTAGAGCCAGAGCCACTAGCCCCCTCGGGCGTAGTACCGGATAAGCCAACACTGAAGCCTTTCTGCCAACACTCTGAGTATATGATCTCGTCGGTAACCAACACCGGAGAGCCTTAAGCGCCCAAACGGCCCAAGCTTTGTGAATACTCTGCAACGTTAGACTAGAGTTGCCGACGGAGAGCGGCCAACTCAGCAGCAGTATCACTTGTAACAAGGCTCATACTGGAGATAGAGAGAGTGAATATGAGGCAGCACTGCAAGAGTTAAAATGCACGTTTACTCGAGGCTTCAGCGCTACTGCAAGGCTCTGTAACGTTACTCGAGGCTTCAACGCTACGATCAGGCTCTGCAAGGAGAGGAAGGCCCACAGAATACACACAGCTCTGCACTAGAACGAGGCACATCACTATCGAAGGAATCACCAGGCTAGGCAATGGCACACTCGTGGGCAGCAGAGACTGGAAAATGTTGCGGCGGCGACAACTGGAACGCAGGTCACTGGAACAAGCTGGAAGTCGATCTTCGGAGCAGGAAGTCAGCCGGACCGGGTCATACACAGGCAGGAACGTCAAACTAGCTGGGTCAGGATCCAAGGGTGGTCCGCAGACGAGCCGGGTCATACACAGGCAGGAACATCAAACTAGCCGGGTCAGGATCCAAGGGTGGTCCGCAGACGAGCCGGGTCATACACAGACAGGAACACTGGAGAATGGTCAGGACAAGCCGAATCGGTACACAGGAACTCAGAATACAGGAACACAGCAAAAGCACTACTGGCTCAGGAACACCACGAAAGGGCAACTGACATAAGAGATAGCCAGGTATAAAAAGGTCATCAGGAGGCGGGTCAAACTCAGTCAGCAAATCAGTGACATCCACAACAGAGAGTGACAGGAATCACAGGCACTGTGATACGAGGTTCTGCTCTCGGTGGAGAAACCCCCTGGCTCTTGCAGTAGATGCGATGTCCATTCCTTTGTTATTCCCTCTGGCCTACATCTTTCCTCCCCTCCCAATGATGCACAGGGTGTTACAGAAATTACGACTGGAGAATTGTCCAGTTATTCTGATGACACCGTACTGGCCTTGTCAGACATGGTTTCCGGAACTTCTGGATCTGTATGTGTTGGAGCCATTTCGGCTCCCTTGCCGTCCGGATCTTCTTCTACATGGTTACCTGTGGAAAGAGGATGTTCATCGGCTAGCTTTGACGGCTTGGAAATTGAATCCTCAATATTTAAGAAGAAAGGGTTCTCTTCTGGTGTGGTGGCTACTATGCTTAGTGCCCACAAACCTGTTTCTTCCAAGATATACCATCATGTCTGGTCGACTTTTCTGTCTTGGTGTGCTGACAAGGACATGTGTCAGGATTTTGATCTGCCTACGGTCCTGGCCTTCTTGCAGGACGGTGTGGATAAGGGCCTCAGTTTGAGTTCCCTTAGGGTTCATACTTCTACGCTTTCTGTTTTCTTTCAGAGGTGCATTGCCATCCTTCCTGATGTCAAGGTTTTCTTCCAGGGCGTTGCTCATGCTCGTCATGCCTTTAAGATTTCTGCTCCTCAGTGGGATCGTAACTTGGTTTTGGGCATTCTTCAGCGCCCCCATTTGAGTCTTTGGCTACTATTCCTTTACGCCTCTTGACGTGGAAAATGGCCTTTCTCCTGGCGATTGTGTCTGTCCGCCGTGTTGCGGAGTTATATTCTCTGTCCTGTAAAGCACCCTACTTGGGGTTTCACAAGGACAAGGCGGTGCTTCGCACTTCTCAGGAGTTTCTCCCGAAGGTGGTCTCTGAGTTTCACATCAATCAGGAGATTGTGGTGCCCTCTTTCTGCCCGGACCACAACTCTGACAAGGAAAGGGATCTCCACCTGTTAGACGTGGTGCATTGTTTCAGGTTTTATGTACATCGCACTGAGTCTATCAGGCAATCAGATGCGCTGTTTGCCATTCCTGAGGCTCCTAGGGCAGGTAAACCTGCATCTTGGATCAAGTCCACTATTCATAAGGCTTATGAGCTGAGGAAGAAGCCTGTCCCTTTCAGGGTCATGGCTCATTCTACAAGATCTATTGGGGCCTCTTGGGCTTACAAGAATCAGGCCTCTGCAAGGCGGCCACTTGGTCGTCTGTGCACACCTTTTTGAAGCACTACCGTGTTGATGTGCTGGCATCGGCTGACGCCAGCTTTGGGAGGAAAATCCTGGAGGCAGTCTTGCCTGTCTAGGATTTCCTTCAGTTCTTGGTGCTTCCTTCACTTTTGAGCCCTGTTGGCTCTAGTTCAGCATGCTGTGTAACAGTTCCTGGGGTGTTGTTACCCCTGCTCAGTGTCCGTTGACACTTCAGTTGTTTTGTTGGGCTATCTCTGATCTGTTGGTTCATATCTGCACTGGTGATTTTGGGGGTGTTGCTCCTGGTCTTTGCCTTACTTCCCGCCTCTGGGAAACTCAATGGTTGGACATCCCAGAGTTACTAGTAACCTGTATTGGATGACAGAGAAAAGAGGATTTTAGTCTTACCTGTTAAATCCTTTTCTCTTAATCCATACAGGTTACTGGTCTCCCACCCTGTCAAGGGATCATGTTTGGCTGTCCTGTGGCAGACTGTGGGGGTCCTTCGGGGTCATGCTCTCAGGAGTCTTCTATCCCTTCACTATCTAGTCAATAGTTAGTGTCCCAAATCTTTCTGGTTGGCTAGCTGCAGCCAAGGAGGGAAGGTAGGCTCCACCCCCTGCAATCAATTCTAGAATTGTTCCTGCCTACTTAAAGGGGCAGATTGCCTACCCAGAGTTACCAGTAACCTGTATGGACTAAGAGAAAAGGATTTAACAGGTAAGACTAAAATCCTCTTTTCCTTGTTTGTTTGTTTTTTTTTTCATTTTTAGGTACTAAATCACTTCATACATTCTCGAGTTCGTCTCTTTTTCTTGCAATATATTTCATACTACTGTCTCTAAGGGTCCATATTTCATTTTCTGGAAGTTCACCATTGATCTTTCTTATAAAAATGCTAATAGGTAGTTGCAGTTTTCAAATAAAATCACATTTCAGATTGTGAATCCACGTATCCTTTCACAGAGCTTTATCGTCCTTTTGTAGTAGAAGAAAATTATTGTAGCCAAAGTAAAATCAGTTTTTTGGAGAAAAATAAAAGATCCACCCTGATCAAAATAGCAGCACTTCCCGCTATGTGTATTGTATGTGTATTGTTGCTGGAAGACGCGTAATTATAAAATGATGACAGTTAAAACTGTTATCAAGGGATGGCGTTGTTTCTGTAATGTTCTACCGGAAGCTGTAGCCAGTGGCTCACCTCTCCTGTAGAATGTAATAGAAACTAGCCGAACACTAGGTGGCACTGTTGCTAACAATTTGATATACAAAGACAACTGTTTAACTGTAATGTTTTGTAGATAAAGCATGTCCCTTGTTTTACTCAAAAGGAAAAGTCCTGCATGTCACAAGAACAGAACAAAACGGTCCAGGGGACTAAGGGAATACCAGTTTGTCGCAGGAACAGGACATGCCTGTTTTAAAGGACTAGAACATTTGATATATTTCTCATTGTATTGTATATTGTGTGGTATAATGTAAAAGTGTGTGGTGTTATAATATCAGGTCGGTAACAGGATTTGTAGCTGGGAGCTAGAGTGCAGAGATAGTGGGGGTTGGGCGTTGCTTCCACTATACTCCAGGTCTGTTCTAAGGAATGTTAATTGATGCCTGCTGTTCTTCCTTGACCAATCAGAGGAGGTTATTGATGAGCCAGTTAAGAATGTCTGTTTTTCAAGTCCTAATCTGCATGCTTATCTTGATAAGGGTGCTGGTGACTGATTGGTCAAGCATAGAAACACTGTCCCAAGTCCTCATTTGCATGCTGATCTTGATAAGAGTCTCTGTAGTGTATATAAGCTGTGTGTTTGATTCAATAAAAGAGAGTTCTTCCCTTCATCAAGTCTCGGCTGATGTTTGGGAACAGGAGGTTTGGTAGAGGTTTGAGAGATAAGACTGATATCGTTCTTCATGTTTTTTTAATGCCTACAAAATAAAATAAAGATAAAACGAAGTATTACTATCCCTTTAAAGCAGACCAGCCATCCTAAGACAATATGGTTTGCTTTAAGTAGAATTAACCCTTTAAGGACCAACACATTGCATAGGGTTAAATGTTGTTTTAGCCAATTTTTTGCTGCAGCATAAATAGTTTCATAAAATGAGCCTTTATGTTGTGGTGGTATAATTTGTCACTTTATGCTAAATCACTGAACAGTATGCTAATTCGTTATGTTCCAGGATAAATGTACCTCTCAATCTGCTGTTAGAAGTGTCTCATCTGTGTGGGCTCTGTCTAGCTGCATTCATAACACAGTGTGTGGTAATATTGGCCCTGCACAAAAACTAATTATCATAAAGTGCCCACTATGCCACCGTCATAAAATATTCATTTCTCAAAAATGATATTCTAGAAACATGCCTAGCACAATATAGAGACAGATTTTAGTTTATTTACCTTTAAAATAAGTAAACTACTACTGTAGCACAACATGTAGGTAACTTTTAGTTTATTTCTCTTTAAAATAAGTAAACTAATACTGGACTTATCTCCATTTTCTCCCAGGAAGCAGTGCCCCTTAATGCCCGCATGTCATTCTATGACCGTCACACATTTTTTGCATTAAAGGGATAGTAATACTTAATTATTACTAACCCCTATATTAAAGTAATATTAAAAATAAATGTATTGCCCCTGGTGTCATCTTTCAAACCTTTATAGTTTGAGAGATAATCGCTCCTAAAGTTGCCCTCTCCCTCTCCCTTCCCTCGAAGTCAGCGTTGTAGCTGACTGAAGGGAAATCTGGTCATAGATCTTCAGGCGGCTCTGCAGCAGAGCCACGATCACGTTAATAAAAAAAAATCTTTCACTAAAACGGTCTTCTACGTGTGCTCACAAACCAATCACAAACCAGGCACAAACCAAGCACAAACCAAGCACAAACCAAGCGCAAGCTAAGCACACGTAGAAGACCATTTCAGTGAAAGATTTATTTTTTATTAACGCGATCACGGCTCTGCTGCAGAGCCACCTGATGATAAGACCGGATATCCCTGCAGTCAGTACAACACTAACTTCGGGGAAGGGGGAGGGAGAGGCAACTTTAGGAGCGATTATCTCTCGAACCATAAAGGTTTGAGAGGTGACACCGGGGGCAATACATTTATTTTTAATATGACTTTACGATAGGGATTAGTAATAATTAAGTATTACTATCCCTTTAAGGACTGGTGACATAGCACATCACGTACATTTTACTCGCAGCACTCTTCCAGAAGCGCTGTCAGTAAAAGCGGGGAGTAAAATTGACCACTCCAAGAGTGGAGCGGTCTCTCTCAGTCCCCAGCGCGGTGTGCCGGTACGCATCACAGGTCACATGTACCAGCATGTCAGAAACATCAAAGTGGTCCTTAAGGGAATGTTAGTTCCCAGGACCCTAGATGTTAAGGGGTTAAAATAAATGTGTGGCCAGGTAATTGTGAGATAGTATGGACCCTGCTCTGTGTTGCAGTATGATGATTGAGCTTCTTCTTTCCTGTAAGTCCCTAGACGTTCGGCTGCAGTATGAGGTTGAAGACATCATCACCCCAGAACCAGACACCATCTCTCCTTTTCCCGAACCCACTTCGCAGCCTTTGACTTTGAAAAGCAGGAACCTGTCCGGCAGTGCAAACACTGTGACTTGTGAGGGGCCGCTGAAAGACAGCATCCCGTGCCTAAGGTAGGACCCATGAGTCCTTTATATCTTCACTGATTTGTTGTGTCTGTTGTGTAGTTATACTTATTTATCATCGGATAAATGGTGCTTTGCTATACAACAGGGGTGTTCAATTTTTGGAGTGCAAGCTGTAGGCTCTCAGTGGTTGGTTGGAGATGATGAGAGTTGCATGCCTCAACATCTGCAGTGCCAACGATTGCCTACACCTGCTGTATATCGTGTGTGAAACAGCAAGCATAAGCTACAGGACCCATATTTATATGTGTGTGTCCTCATCTACATAGCATTGTGTGTCCTCATCTGCATAGCTGACTGGTAAATTCCCTGACTATGGAGCCTATTAAACCTCAGGGTTGCAGGTTTGAATCCCAGTAGGGTCAACTCAGCCCTTCATCCTTCCGAGATGAGTAAATGAGTACCATTGATTGGGTAATAATAACATCTATTTTTTCAGCTGCCGATTTGGTTAATTCTGAAAGCGCTTTGAGTCCCACTGGGAGAAAGGCGCTATATAAATACGAGTTATTATTATTATTACTTGTTGCTGCTGGGAATTGTGGGAATTCAGTGTAAACACTGGAAAAAGGTCTATGGGCCTATTTCAGGAATGTCAGTCTGCACACAAATGTATTATTTAGCAGTGTTTTAGGCCTTTGTCAAGGTTATATTTTGTTTATGGATCAAATTGGACTCCAAATTTTGATCCACCAGGGTCTACAGTGTGGGGTGGGTTTGAGTGATGCTCCTCTTCCCATGTAGGTGGTTGATGTATCCAGTCAGCTTTACAGCTGGACCAATCCTCTTTAATGTCACTGCCACATGGACATTGATTTACCAAGAAGAATTGGAGCAATCCAACAGCATGATAATGGACAAAGAAAAACTCCCAAAATGTACTAGTGATTTAAAGGGAAAGTAATGTTTCACAATAAAAGCAGCTCCAATTTATCTTCATAGTATTTGTGCAATGAAGAGTGTTATTTCAATAGTTGTAGTACAAGAGTAATTGAATGATAAAGTATCCCCCTCCCGCCCCTTTTACTGATGTAACATTGCTCACCTCAGAGCAGCAGGACTTCTTCAGTGATTATAAGGAAAAACCTGAAAAACCTGTCAAGGGAGCAGGGTTTTCCTTATGATCAAAGTAAGAAGATTGTCCCTTGCTGTGAGCTGTCTGGTCTGTAGACCAGATTCCACATCTGAGGAGAGGTGGCTTAAACTAGGTAAAAGGGGCGGGAGGGGGATGCTTTATCATTCAATTGCTCTTGTACTACAACTCTGACAGTATTGTAATAACACTCTCCATGGCCCAAATACTATGAAGATTGTCCCTCTCTGCGATCCATCCGGGCAGTCTTGCTGCTCTGAGGTGAGCAGTGTTACACTAGGTAAAAGGGGCGGGAGGGGGATACTTTATCATTCAATTACTCTTGTAATACAACTCTGACAGTATTGAAATAACACTCTCCATGGCTCAAATACTATGAAGATTGTCCCTCTCTGCGATCCATCCGGGCAGTCTTGCTGCTCTGAGGTGAGCAGTGTTACACTAGGTAAAAGGGGCCGAAGGGGGGGATACTTTATCATTCAATTACTCTTGTAATACAACTCTGACAGAATTGAAATAACACTCTCCATGGTCCAAATACTATGAAGATTAAATGGAGCTGCTTTTATTTTGAAACATTACTATTACTATTAAAAAGAGCCTTTAAAGTTTAAACTCTTGAAAGCAATGATCATTTTTACTTGCTCCGTTTGGTAGTATTGATTTGCCCTAGAAGTGAGTCATTCCTGTTTTTAGTACATACGACACCACATCTTTTTCTAGTTCTTGAAGCTGATGAGATAGAAAACCGTAAAACAAATTAAATGCAGGTTTTGTTACAGAGCTGTGTGCTTATAGAAGGTGCTGGGTACATTTTGTGACTGGCAGTGAAATGGTTACAGCGCTCCTAATCAGAGTAACAGCTGTCCAAGCTCCTGCGTTCCTCTCCCTCTTTATATTTAGATACTTTTTACTCAGGCAAATACATCAGAAAAAAAGAGTAAGCACAATCCCACCATAACACAAGCACAGCAGCTTAACCCGATCCTATGGACAGCTCTGGTCCCGGGACCATAAATCTCCATAGGATGGTGTAGCAACAGCGCCACTGTACAATTTCAGGCCACTGTGATATTGCACCTAAAAAATTCAACTTTGAAAATTAATAACTTTTGAATGAAACACCTCTCAGCAGTGGGAATGCTCTTGTTTTACGCAGGGGGATAAACCCTACAACATATTTTTTTTTACATTTTAAGTATTACTATCCCTTTAAGGACCAGAGGGCTGTGCAACGTCTCTGGACCTCTAAGGGTAAAGGTACAGTAAAACCTAATAATAACTCTACACTTTCATTATTGTGAACAGAAACTCTTAGTGGACACAACAGACCAATTTTGTGTGTACTGGTCCCAAAATAAACCTTTAATTAGTACTGGATAGCATGTCTGTGGAGGTGGACATAATTCCTTGGTGACGGACTCCAGAATCCTAAAACTCCTCCCACTTCCTTCCTTAAGAACATCTTGCTGAGGGGAGCTTGGGATCCTTGAATTTGTCCGCAAAGTATCATGTCTGACTCTGTGTACGTTATACCCAGTGCTATTGAAAGATTCCTTTTTGTCATCCAGTAAATACAGAAACTAGTCTAATGGCTATTAGGACTTTTTGTCCAGATTAAGGTTAATGTGGGGTTATTATTAGTAAGGGTCAGTGTTCCTATAATCTTACATTTCTCTGTCATCAAGTGTGGAACACAGGGTCCATAGAATACAGGAACCATGGGGTAAAGTTCCCTCCTTCTGAAGGACAGGACACTTCAAAAAAAGAAAAGGCCTCTGAGGCAGAATCTCCAGCTTTACCCCTCCTACTCAGTTTCAAGTGACCTGCCTCAAGAAAGGACAGTTGGGCACTGTTCTCTTAGTTAGACATATTTTCCATCTGTATTCTTAGTGATATGGGGCTGTATAATTTCCCATTAAGCGAACACCCATTCAATGGCTTCCTCGGTCATGGATTTTCCGGTTCACATGTATATTTTAGGACGTTTGCCTGTGGAGGTTGACTTGTTCCCTGGTATCCTTTTAAAATATGGCATTCTAACATCGTGCTGCTAGAAGCTGCATCAAGCAGGTTGCCGTGTTGAAAAGGGTGGCATGAGAATCGTGCCCTGCATATAGACACAAGGTTCTCATGTCGCTTCTTTAAACAGCAATTTAACTCAGCCCCGCAGCCATTCAACCCAACCCCGCAGCATCCACATTATTCTTCAACCCAGCCCCACCGGGACGCAGAATACTCTGCATTTGGACAGAGGCTGGATTAATTTCTGCTTTCTGGGCATCTGTTGTAGTAATATAATACAGTTATTGAAGTGAATCGTGCATGATTAACTCTGCGGGCGCCAGGAGTGTGCTATAGATGTGTTCCTCTGTTGCGTCATTAATGAAAACTAAAGCTGCACGATAAAACAAATGCATGTTAACCCTTTTGGCACAGAAAGGGTTAATAAAATATGACGTCAATATTTTATTAACCCTTTTCTGTGCCAAAAGGGTTAATATGCATCTGTTTTATCGGGCAGCTTTAGTTTTCATTAAAGCGGATCTTTCAGTTACTAATAAGTCGCCCTTGAATTATGAAACATATTGCGACTAGCATCCTAATACACGTATTACCTCTGTAAAGTGACGCATTCTATAGAAATCTTTCCTCTAAAGAGACCGGAAGTCAGGCATCAGCGCAGACATTTTGTCTACACGCCTGCGCTATTAGTCCCGGTCTCCTGTAAGAAGCATTGTAGTGTCCCACATGGTAACCGGAAGGACTGACCGCGCGGGTGCGCAGAATGAACTAACCTGCCGTCAGTCTTCTAGGATGAAAGATTTCTTTAGAATGCGGCAGTTTACAGAGGTAATACGTGTACTAGGATGCTAGTCTCCATATGTTTAATAATTCAAGGGTGACTTATTAGTAACTGAAAGATCCGCTATTCTTCAGCATGCTGCCAATAACGTGGATGCTACGGGGTTGGGTTGAACAGCTGTGGGGTTGGGTTGAAGCAATGTTTAAAGAAACGACATGAGAATATCGTGCTTCTGTGCAGGGCTAGATTCTCATGTCGCCCTTTTCAGCACAGCGACCTGCTTAATGCGGCTTGTAGCCTCACAATGTTTAGAATGCAATATTTTAAAAGTTCATGTTCCCGAAGTCTGTGCCTTAAAGGGATAGTAATGTCCCAAAAATTCTTTTACAGTTATGTAGAGTTTAAAATATTAATCAAATCGCTCCAAACCCTATCTCTCAAACCGCTATGGTTTGAGAGATATAGGGATTCAAAGTTCCCCCCTCCCTCCCCTTATCCTGATGTCAGCTGTAAAGCTGACAGCAGGAGAATTGAGTCGTACGACTCGAGGAGGCTCTTCAGCAGAGCCGGAATCGCGTTATTTAAAAAGGATTCATTCATTGGAAAGGTCTAAAAAGTGTGCCTGCTTTGCAAGCACACTTTGTAGATCCTTCCAATTAATGAATTATTTTTAAGTACCGCAATTTCGGCTCTGCTGCAGAGCAGAGCTGCCTGCTGGTCCCCGGACCGGCATCTCCTGCTGTTAGCTAGACGCTGTCATCAGGAGAAGGGGAGGGAGGGGGGATCTTTGAATCCCTATATCTCTCAAACCTGAGAGGTCTGAGAGATAGGGTTTGGAGCGATTTGATTAACATTTTAAGCTCTACATAACTGTAAACATTTTTTGGGGGACATTACTGTCCCTTTAATGTTGAGCTTCTATGAAGCTCTATATGTTACACAATGGGAGTCTTATTCTTTTGTCCCTTTTGTTCTGGCACCCATGATTTTGTGGTGTTCTCTGCCCGTATTGCACTCTGTTTTATTTCTCTTTTACTATTGTATGTGTCCGAGGTCTCTGCATTTACTGTAAGGGTTCTTTAAAATTCCTGTTCTTTATTCTGTTCCTACTATTTCTAGGACTTTCCTTTCCTTTTGTGAGTAGATGTCTTTGTTCCTTCACTTTTTCTACTGTTTCGTTTGATACTTTTTAAGTTTTCAACTTCATATTTCTATATTTATTGTAGTACTTAAAAATGATGCAGCCCCTGTTTGTTTCACACGATTCTTCGCAGGGACATATATCTTCCCCATTTGCCTCCCTGGGGTCAGTGTGGGCTTATATTGAATTTGGATGACCTATTCTTTGAAATGGTCATCCTGGGGACTCTGATTTGAGTTGTTAAAGGCAGTAGCATAACAATAGGAGTCGCAGCGGTCGCACCTGCAACCGGGCCAGTCACTCAAGGGGCCCGACCGCCCCCTGTGACCCCCTTGCCCGCAGCAGTCCTCAGCTGATCTCCCACTCGGCGCGCCGCTCTAGTAATACAGAGCTCTGGGAGATGACATCATCTTCCAGCCTCTGCATTACTAGAGCAGCGCGTGGGAGCTCCAGTTACAGAGATCTGTGCCGAAGGAGGTACAGATCTGTAAAGACACGCCGCTAGACCACCAGGGACTGGAGGTAGGGGAAATGTGGAGATAAAGGGCAAATGTAAAGATGGGGGCATTGTGGAGATGAAGGGGGCATTGTAGAAGGGTCATTGTGGAGATGAAGGGGGCATTGTAGAAGGGGCAGTGTGGAGATGAAGGGGGCATTGTGGAAGGGGCATTTTGGAGATGAAGGGGGCATTGTGGAAGGGGCATTGTGGAGATGAAGGGGGGGCATTGTGGAGATGAAGGGGGCATTGTGGAAGGAGCATTGTGGAGATGAAGGGGGGGCATTGTGGAGATGAAGGGGGCATTGTGGAGATGAAGGGGGCATTGTAGAAGGGGCAGTGTGGAGATGAAGGGGGCATTGTGGAAGGGGCATTTTGGAGATGAAGGGGGCATTGTGGAGATGAAGGGGGGGCATTGTGGAGATGAAGGGGGCATTGTGGAAGAAGCATTGTGGAGATGAAGGGGGGGCATTGTGGAGATGAAGGGGGGGCATTGTGGAGATGAAGGGGGCATTGTGGAAGGGGCATTGTGGAGATGAAGGGGGGCATTGTGGAGATGAAGGGGGCATTGTGGAAGGGGCATTGTGGAGATGAAGGGGGCATTGTGGAAGGGGCATTGTGGAGATGAAGGGGGGCATTGTGGAGATGAAGGGGGCATTGTGGAAGGAGCATTGTGGAGATGAAGGGGGGGCATTGTGGAGATGGAAGGGGGCAATGTGGAGATGAAGGGGACATTGTGGAAGCGGCAATGTGGAGATGAAGGAGGCATTGTGGAAGGGGGCAATGTGGAGATGAAGGGGGCATTGTGGAAGGGGCATTGTGGAGATGAAGGAGGCATTGTGGAAGGGGGCATTGTGGAGATGAAGGGGCATTGTGGAAGGGGCAGTGTGGAGGTGAAGGGGGCAATGTGGAGATGAAGGGGACATTGTGGAAGCGGCAATGTGGAGATGAAGGGGACATTGTGGAAGCGGCAATGTGGATGAGGGGCCAATGTGGTCGGGGGGGCCCATGGCAATTCTTGCACCAGGGCCCGGTGGCTTCTAGTTACGCCTCTGGTTAAAGAGTGTTGTTTTAGAATGGCTGGAGAACCACTGTTAATTGTGCATGTGCACTGAAAACTACAATCCTCAGAATTCCCTGTTTCCCAGGCTTTTCTGGGGGTGGAAGCCATCTTTCGTTCCTATTACATGTGATAAACAGAGGCCATTAATCCCTTGCAGTCAGATAAGTCATTTTTTATTTATACAAGTACTTCTACTTTCCTGCTGATTTGGGCTATTTTGTCTACTTTTGGTGGAATTCCTTTGGATATGGCAGACACCAAAGCACACAGGGGAAAATCCAATGCTAAAGATTCTGGGGTCCACTTAACCCATTGCTCCTCATGCCAGACTGGGATTCCTTGTGAACACTCTGGTACCTTATGTTCTTCTTGCATTGTGACGCCCACTCTAACTCCGGGGCCCTCCACTGCAGAACAGGAACCAGTCTGGGTTATGATTTCTTCAGTTGCCTCTATTCCTGGCCTCCCTAGGCCTCCTATTAGGCACCTAAGTCCTATTTTTGGGGGGCATTCACAGTTGGTTGAGGATTCCTCTGAGGAGGAAGGCGAGACCGATGGGGATCAACTGGATTCCTTCCTGTCCTTGTGAGATGTCTATGATGTCTATAAGGGCCTTATCAGACCTGGAGAAGCTTCAGATTTCTCAGGTCTCTGGTTCTAGTCCTTCTTCTCCAGGCATCTTCCAGAGATGCAAAAAACAGGCACCTATTTTTTCTTCACATCACTCTTTAGACCAGATTCCCCTGGATGAATGGAGGACTCCTGATAGAAGATTACAGGTGCATCTGTAATCGCTGTCCTTTTTCAGCTGAGGCTTTGACGCAGTGAGCTACCCCACCTGCAGTGGCAATATCTTGCCTTGCTATGAACACCACTTTGGAAGACACTATGGCACTTAAGAATCAGGCTTATTTTGTGGCTACTAGTGCCACACTGTGACCCATTTTTCCTTTTGTTTGGGTCGCTAGAGCTGTGCTATTGGGACAAACATCTCTCAGATGCAATCCAGAGGAATGTTTCCAAGGAGGAACTGTTGGTATTGCTTGTGAAAATCCTGGAGGCAAACACATTCCTTACTGAAGTGGTTTTGATGCCATCAGATTTTCTGGAAAAGCCTCCACTTTCTTGGTAGCTTTGTGTCACATGTTGTGGCTCAAGATTTGATTGGCTGACCAATCTAATAAAAAGTCCTTGGTGTATCTTCCCTTTGCTGGGGAACAACTTTTTGGCCCTGACCTAGAGAAGGTCATCAGTCACACTGATGGAGGCAAATGTGCTCTGTTACCTTAAATTCTTCCAAAACATGCCTTTTTCCCTAAGAAAATGCATAGTTTCCATAACCCCCATTAATATGGGGCATCTAGGGTTCAACTCCCCAAGACTTTTCAAACCCATCCTGCCCTAAATACCAAAAAGTCTTGGCCAAACAAGAAGGTACTCAGAAGCCTAAGGTTGAAAAGTCTGTCTCTGCCCATTGGAATTGCCTCAGTTTCGTTTGAGATGTGCGGGAGACTTCAGTGATGGTTCACCGGGTTTTTATGGGTAATCTCAGAAGACAGAAAATGATCTAGTCAACGAATTTGAAGATCGACACTAGCCACCTACTGAAAAATCATAAGAATTGCAGTCCAGTCACTTCAGTGTGCTGCAAGGACTTCCAGACACAGACATTTCATTCCAAAATGAAAATGCTATTGAGATTATTGTAGACAATGTCCATGTCCTTGCACCTACTGTAAACAAGAAAAACCAACTCGGATATCAAAAGATAAGCGACAAGGAATTAAGCAAATGGTAATATTAGAAACACGGTAGAATATGTACAAATGTGCAAGACCATAAGGAATTGGATAAAAGAAGGAAAGTGCAAGTTCAATGCTGAGCTCATCAAAAGGACACTGGAAGAAAATCAAGGGCTAAAGGAAGCAAAATAAAATATGGCCACACATAGGAGCCAAATGATTGCATTAAACGTTGAAGAAGGTACAGCAGGAAAAACTCAACAACAAATCGTAAAATGAGCGGAAGAATTTTATTCAAATCTTTATAAGGATGAAAGACAACAACTGAATGCAGTGCCAGAGACTGAAGTTGTGCCAGTGTATCGAAGCCCTTTAGAAGAACTCCCAGGACGCTGCACTCTTCTCCTCCTTCTTACCCCATTCCTCCTACTTTCTGCACTCTTCCTGTCTGTCCTACTCTGTTCCTCTTACTTCCTGCACTCTTCTCCTCCTTCCTACCCTTTTCCTTTCACTTCCTGCACTCTTCTCATCCTTCCTACCCTGTTCCTCCCACTTCCTGCACTCTTCTTGTCTGTCCTACTCTGTTCCTCCCACTTCCTGCACTCTTCTCCTCCTTCCTACCCTGTTCCTTTCACTTCCTGCACTCTTCTCATCCTTCCTACCCTGTTCCTCCCACTTCCTGCACTCTTCTTGTCTGTCCTACTCTGTTCCTCTCACTTCCTGCACTCTTCTCATCCTTCCTACCCTGTTCCTCCCACTTCCTGCACTCTTATTGTCTGTCCTACTCTGTTCCTCCCACTTCCTGCACTCTTCTCATCCTTCCTACCCTGTTCCTCCCACTTTCTGCACTCTTCTTGCCTGTCCTACTCTGTTCCTCTTACTTCCTGTACTCTTCTCCTCCTTCCTACCCTGTACCTCCCACTTCCTGTACTCTTCTCCTCCTTCCTACCCTGTTCCTCCCACTTCCTGCATTCTTCTGCTCATTCCTACTGTCAAGATTTGGCTGAGCTGCTCTAACTCTGCTGCTTGAATCTACTGTCTGAGCTTATCCAGTGCTCTGCTATCCATTACTGCTGCCTTCCCTTTGTTGAATCAGGCTGAATCAGCTGACCTCTCTGTGTTTGCTCACCTGACTGTTATCAGCCAACCCTCCCTGGGTATATAAAGCAGCTTGGCTCACTACCTGTTTGCCCTTGTGTTTGCTTCTGGCTGCAAGAGTGTTCTACTGAGTTCCTGATTTCCTGTGCATGACCTGGCTTCCTGTGACGTCCTTTCTAGTTCCTGACTCCTGGCTTGTTCCTGACATCGCTGATCTGTGTATTCCTGACCCGACTTGTCTGAGTACCTGTCTTGGATCCTAACCCTGACTTGTCTTTTGGTTTATGCTTCTGGATCACGATTTTGCTTTATTTGCTTTTATTATTTTAATAAAGGTGTTTTGCATTTTACATCATTGCGTCTGTCTGGTTCCTGGTCCCTAACACCTAACCTGTTCCTTCCACTTCCTACACTCTTCTCCTCTTTCCTGCCCTGTTCCTCCCACTTCCTGCACTCTTCTCATCCTTCCTGCCCTGTTCCTCCCACTTCCTGCACTCTTCGCCTCCTTTCTACCCTGTTCCTCCCACTTCCTGCACTCTTCGCCTCCTTTCTACCCTGTTCCTCCCACTTCCTGCACTCTTCTCATCCTTCTCACCATGTTCCTCCCACTTCCTGCCCACTTCACCTCCTTCCTACCCTGTTCCTATCACTTTCTGCACTCCTTTTGTCTGCCCTACTCTGTTCCTCCCATTTCTTGCACTCTTCTCATCCATCCTACCATGTTCCTCCCACTTCCTGCCCACTTCTCCTCCTTCCTATACTGTTCCTCCCACTTCCTGCCCACCTCACCTCCTTCCTATACTGTTCCTCCCTCTTTCTGCACTCTTTTTGTCTGTCCTACTCTGTTCCTCCCATTTCCTGCACTCTTCTCATCCATCCTACCATGTCCCTCCCACTTCCTGCACTCTTTTCCTCCTTCCTATACTGTTCCTCCCACTTCCTGCACTCTTCTCCTCCTTCCCACCCTGTTCTGCCCCTTTTATGACATAAATCATGTAATTTAGTTACCTATGTTCACAGTACATGGTCTCAAGTGGAAGAAGTGCCCTGGAACATGAATAAGATTCAAAGATGGCAATTATTTTCATCCAGTTCAGGGCAACCTGAGACCTTCCAGCTGTTCAGTAATACAATTCACATCATCCCCACTCAGCCAACAGCAATTCTATTCCTGAACAGCTGGAGAGCCTGAGATTGCCCACTAATGTTTTAGACAGTGAAATCGCTGGGTAGCTGTAGATTTACTTTCTGTTCCCAGCTTTAAAGACTGGATAATAACTATAGTTTGTCTTATGGTGTTTTGTCTTTGCGCCATCAGGTCTGTCACTGAAATTATACATGTGAGGACGCCCACTGTGATTTTTATATAAAAAGCAGTGATCTAATATAGTCAGATTATAGTGATTAGCGGTATCCGTACAAAGACCCTACAAAGCAACGGCAGCAAATTGTACACGGACCTGCTCTTTCTAATACCCAACAGAATGCTGCAAATGAGCAGGCTGGGAAAGCTGTAATTTAATAGCAATTACTGTATTATTCACGGATCTTTGTTTACTGTAGACTTAGTGGATTCATAATTAGCTGTGTTTCAGCAATAACGAATTTGTTGCAAAAACAACTCATTTTGTATAATTCTAGATTTACACGAAGATATTTATTACTACTTATGGTCTTTTGCTAAATCTGTGTTCTTAAAGGAATAGTAATGTTTCCAAATAAAAGCTGCTCCAGTTATTTCCATACAGTCAGAGCTGTAGTTCAAGAGTAATTGAACGGTAAAGTATCCTCCTCCAATACCCTTTTACCTAGTGTAACACTGCTCACCTCAGAGCAGCAAGACTGTCCAGATGGATAGCAAAGAGGGACAATCTTCAGTGATCATAAGGAAAAACCTGAAAAACCTGTCAAGGGGGGCAGGGTTTTCCTTATGATCACAGTAAGAAGATTGTCCCTTGCTGTGATCTGTCCGGTCAAGAGACCAGATTCCACATCTGAGGTGAGCAGTGTTACATCAGTAAAAGGGGCGGGAGGGGGATACTTTATCATTCAATTACTCTTCTACTACAACTCTGACATTATTGAAATACCAGTATTGAAATAGTATTTACATAACATAATATAGTTAAGAGGGAATTAGCACTACCTTACTCCTTTCTGCCCCGTTGGGCATCAGTGTGGTAGGAAACTGGTTCTTGCAGTCAATGGGGTGGAATAATTTGCATAGCTCTGTTTTACAGATAAGCAGGAACCAGTGGTGTCAGCTAGCAGTTTATACACAACATTCTTTAGTTTCAGACAGTCCCTGATTGATGGACCTTAAAACTTAAAGGGATAGTAATGTTTCATAATAAAAGCAACTCCAATTAATCTTCATAGTATTTGGGCCATGGAGAGTGTTATTTCAGTACTGTCAGAGTTGTAGCACAAGAATAATTGAATGATAAAGTATCCCCCTCCCGCCCCTTTTACTGAGGTAACACTGCTCACCTCAGAGCAGCAAGATTGTGCGGATGGATCACAGAGAGGGACAATCTTAAGTGATCATAAGGAAAATCCTGCCAAAGGGGCAGTGTTTTCCTTATGATCACAGTAAGAAGATTGTCCCTTGCTGTGACCTGTCTGGTCAAGAGACCAGATTCCACATCTGAGGGGAAGTGACTTACACTAGGTAAAAGGGACTGGAGGGGGATAATTTATCATTCAATTACTATTGTACTACAACTCTGATAGTATTGAAATAGATGAGAGTTGGTACTGTGTTAGCCATAGAAATAAAGGCAAATATAGTGTTTTGATACCTTGTATTGGCTAACTAAGCAGATTTAGAATGCAAGGTTTCAAGACCTTTGTTTAAGGGCCTGTTGTATGTCCTCAGTGTCTGGTCCAAGCTGTTCCTTTAAAAGGATAGTAATACTTCGTTTTATCTTTATTTTATTTTGTAGGCATTAAAAAAACATGAAGAACGATATAAGTCTTATCTCTCAAACCTTTATGGTTTATGAGATATTCACAAGCAAAGTTTCCCCTCCCGCCTCTTTTACCTAGTGTAAGCCATCTCTTCTCAGATGTGGAATCCAGTCCATAGACCAGACAGATAACAGCAGGGGACAATCTTCTTTGGATGAAAACAATGAAAGCCCTGCCCCCCTTGACAAGTTTTCAGGTTTTTCCCTTATCTTAATTGAAGATTGTCCCTCTCTGCAGTCTACCTGGATACCTCCCTTCTGATCTGGTTGAACAGGGAAGGGATACTTTGTTTGTGAATATCTCTTAAACCATAAAGGTTTGAGAGATAAGACTTATATTGTTCTTCATGTTTTTTTAATGCCTACAAAATAAAATAAAGATAAAACTAAGTTTTACTATCCCTTTAAAGTTGATATTTCTGCCAGAAGAGACCTAAGGTCTTGAAAGCTTGCATTCTAAATCTGCTTAGTTAGCCAATAAAAGGTATCAACAACTATATTTGCCTCCAGTATTGAAATAACACTCTCTATGGCTCAAATACTATGAAGATTAATTGGAGCTGTTTTTATTGTGAAGCACTATCCCTTTAAATGAGAACAAACACCTAATAATATTAAAACCCCTGCTTACCTTTCTATGGTTAAAAATCCGAATGGCCTGATTTTTATCTGGATTCTTTGGTTGAAGATATATAGTATGTTCAATCAGAAATGTATTTATTTTGAAAATGTTTTGCCAGGAAGAATACATTAAGATTTGTCTCATTTTCAAGTATGTCCTGGATAATTTTCTGTAAAGGGTTACATATTTACATGAATATTATGTCCAGGCTAACAGGACTTCTGGACTCCAAACTACCTCTACTGCAGTATTAGCACCTTCTACAGTTTAATGCTGACTGCCTGCTCCAGTTTCATAAAAAATATCCACTGGGTGGAGTCTGAGGGCCAGAGTCCTGCCAGTAAGATTCATGTTTACCTCCATGGACGTGATATCCAAACCGGATTGAAGATGTTATCTGTTGAATCAGGGAACAAGGGAAAAATTAAGGTTAAGTGGGGGTTTTTATTAAAGCAGAACTACCACCATAGTTAAAGTAGCCCTGCAATAATTAGGCAGATGGCGACTAGCTTAATAATAGTTATTTTACCTCTAAACAGTACACGATTCTACAGACACCCTTAATCTTCGGACACCAGAAGCCAGACATCAGTGCAGACATCTTGTTTGCACGCCTGCGCTATCAGTCCCGGTCTCCATTAAGAAGCATTGCAGTGTGCCACAAGGTAATCAGAAATGACTGACGGTGCAGGCGCGCAGACTACACTAACCTGGCCGTCAGTCTCGTAAGAGTAAGGATTTCTTTAGAATCGTGTAGTTCTGAGAGTTAAGATAACTATTATTAACCCCTTAAGGACCCATGACGGTCCAGGACCGTGCCTCCGTGCACGCTACTATCATTGATTCCAGGCTGAGGCTGAACGCTCCGAGACCGGGGCATTCAGTCTCAGCCCTTCTTGCTTGTGCCGGTTCATGTGATCACCGTAGCAGCGATCACATGTACCGGCATAGTGACAGACAGAGGCAGTACAGACAGCATGCTATCTCTGAGTGTCTCCTCTGCCTCTGTCACCCTTGCTATCAAAGTAAGGGAGACAGAAGTAGAGAGGAGACACCTAGTGGCAAATGAAAATACAGCAGCTGGGGGTATTAACCCCTTCACTGCTGGTGCTGGAGGCTTCCTAAATGCAGGTCAGTTTCTGACCTGCAATTATACCTTTTTTTTTTTTTTTTTTTTTAAATAAATAAATCTCATTAAACAATTTTGGAAGTGTGATAGTTGTGGAGCTATGTAATACACTTATACACACTGCCAAATGTCAGGGATAAAAAAGTGACAAAATAGGTTGGGAAAAAGGGACATGGGGGTTTTCTCCTGGGGGGGGACAGTGGCCACTTTAAACTGCACATTTTGTAGGTATGACTGACCGGTCATACCTTTCATGCAGTCGCCATAAAAATTTAACCCTTTGTGCCCAATTGATCCCAAGAGAAAAAACAAAAATGGTGGGGGGGGTTTTACCTTTTTTTTTACCTTTTTTTAATTTTAATAAAGTGAATGGTGGGTTATCCATATAAGTAGGGTATCAAATGAAAGCCCTATTTGTGCTTAAAAAAACAGTATATAATTTATGGGGGTGGGATAAAAGCCTAAGAGGGAAAACACTGCTGAACAAAGACATAGTCAAAAGGTCAGAATTGCTCTGGTCCTTAAGGGGTTAAGCTAGTCGCCAAATACCTAATTATTGCAGGGGACTTTAAAGGGGAACTACCACCCCGCAATAACTTAAGCTTCACTGATTGCTCATCTGGCGACTAGCTGCTTAGTAGCGCTAGTCGCCAGAAATATTACCCGGTTCAGCAGATATCGGCGTTTTACCGATGGTGACAGGAGCAGGAAGCACGGACGTCTCTTCACAGTGACGTCCGTGCGCCTGCGCTGTCAGTCCCTTTTGCACCGCACGGTGCAAAAGGGACTGACAGCGCAGGCGCACGGACGTCACTGTGAAGAGACGTCCGTGCTTCCTGCTCCTGTCACCATCGGTAAAACGCCGATATCTGCTGAACCGGGTAATATTTCTGGCGACTAGCGCTACTAAGCAGCTAGTCGCCAGATGAGCAATCAGTGAAGCTTAAGTTATTGCAGGGTGGTAGTTCCCCTTTAAGAGGTGTTTGTGTTTCTTTAAATTCAGAACTATAAATTTTGAGCAGCGGTCTTCGCTTGTATTCTGAGTTTTGCATAAACCTCTTGAATGCTAGAGAGGTCTCCAGTGCATTGCTTTGCAATGCATTGGAGACCTATCTAACTTTCAAGGGGTTAAAATGCACATTTAAAGGAGCAGTAAACTTTTTTTATGAAAAAATATATATTGTAGGGTGTTTCCTGTTGAGTAATATAAGGGTGCTCCCACTGCTGATAACTGCATATGTCCAGAGTTATTACTTTGTTTTTTTACATTAGCAGTGCCCTCTAGTGGTCAAATTCCAATTAGTTATTCTGTTACATTCTAATGGAGAGGAAAGTCAGAGACATACAGTTCTCCATAGAATGTGATAGAAACTGCTGAGTCCCTTCCTGTCAGTTAGAACTATCCGGAAGTAAACACAGTAAATTCACTTCCTGTCAGTTAGATCTATCAGGAAGTAAACACAGTAAATTCACTTCCTGATTATTTGAACTGTTATAACTTTTGAATAAAACAACTGACAGTTGTGGACAGGCCCTTGTTTTACTCAGCAGGAAAAGCTCTTTAACATATAGGTTTTCATAAAAAAGTTTACAGCTCCTTTAAATCAATGGTACTTGTACAGAACTTTCATTTGTCCCCTATGGTACATTTGGATTACTCCATATTGAATGTAGTTTGTACATCAAACTCACTGACTGTGAATTGTGAATCTTCGATTAATTTGTCTTTGATTTTCTTTCCTGATGTTTAGCGTGAAGGGCCGCCCAGTGAGGATGCCTCCGGGGTACCAAGCGGATCTCGTAATTCAGCTTGTATGGGTGGATGGGGAACCACCACAGCAAATTACCAGCCTGGCTGTAAGCTCTGCCTATGGCCTGTAAGTACAATGAGCAAAACTTAATTAGTTCTATGTGTTTGCGATGTGCATGTTTATGCTCTAATGCAGGGGTAATCAATTTTGAGATCTCTAGTTGGTGAGGGCTACAATTCCTGTAATTCCCAATAAGCCAGAGAGGAAATATGGATACATTACAGATCATAATCATGCCTGGGAACTCATAGGTTTGGATCCTGTGACTCAGGGTTTGACACAGATCTCAGGGTGAGAAGCCAAATTCTCAGGGTGAGAGAGTCCACTGTCCCCATCTAAATTAACTTCACCAATTGGCTGCTTTTTTATCACATTCATTTTTGTTAGGTTAGAATGGAAAAGTAAAAGTATTTACAGAAATACATGGACATGCATACAGCAGGCAAGATACAATAAAAACAATCCACATATTCTCATTGAAACAAGTGGAACTATACACGGGGGCAACAGCATCATTCAAAAATGTAGTATCCGTGTATAGTCTGTATGTCACATTCCAACCAGTACTATTTTATTGAAGAAGAGGAGAAGAAGAGAAAAGAAGAAAGGTGAGGAGGGGCGAGAGAGACAGAAGGTAAGATGCCCAATATAGACTCAAGGGGAGAATATAGAAGAAAAGAGATATAGACCAGAGATTGAGATAGAAAGTGTCCATTGTGAGGCCATCTCAGCCACAACCTGTGACAGGGTCATTACAACAGTTGGGGTCGGAGATCATGCCATTTGTCCAGCAAAGGGCTAAAGACTGACATATCATATCCTCTATTCATCCAAACCAATTGGATGTGTAGCATCTGGTCTTTGAATTTAGAAGCCCACTCTCGTAGCATGGGTGGACATGCAGCCTTCCACTTTCAGTGAGATGAGGGCTTTCGCCGCGTTCAGTAATGTTTTCTGGGGAAGCAAGATGTAGGGCAGTCGTCCATACAGAAGCACCTACTGGCTGCGTTTGTTTCTTTCTAAACTGGATCCATTTCTACCAGAAAATCATAGGAAGAAGTCCTGCTTGTCTACTGTGTTTTCAGGTTGTACTATCTCTAAGCTGGAGCATGTTATAGGTGCCTTGTGGATGGACTGTATACCTCTGGGTTACAGCAAGCAGGGACATATGGCGCGATGCAGGAAACGTGCGCAATCGCTATTTCCCATGTGAAAACCACTAGGGAATTGGTTTGCACATGATTTTGTTGAATTGCGCATGAAAATTCAAGATTAGCGAACAGCTGCGTATTTTTGTTTTTTTGTGGGTGTGGCTAAGATTACCGAATCTGGGTGAGTGGAATAGCGAATGCGCCTAATGCAAGAACTGCTATTGCGAATGAATTTTTACGTCTGTGTATTGTTGTCGTAAAATGGAATTTTTCATGCGCAATTCAAGAAGCGTTCGGTATTTAGCATCCTGGATTAGAACACGCGCAAAATCTATCTGCGCGCAAAAATGCCTTTATCTGATGCGAACGTTTCTTGCATCGCGCCAAAAGTTCCCAGAACATATTCACATATTTACTATGGGGAACTTAAAATGGTGAATCTGACTCCACATTCCATTCACATGGTGAAGATCGCTCCACATTCCATTCACATGGTGAAGATCACTCCACATGCCATTCACATGGTGAAGATCGCTCCACATGCCATTCCCATGGTGAAGATCACTCCACATGCCATTCACATGGTGAAGATCGCTCCACATGCCATTCACATGGTGAAGATCACTCCACATGCCATTCACATGGTGAAGATCACTCCACATGCCATTCCCATGGTGAAGATCGCTCCACATGCCATTCACATGGTGAAGATCACTCCACATGCCATTCACATGGTGAAGATCACTCCACATGCCATTCACATGGTGAAGATCACTCCACATGCCATTCACATGGTGAAGATCGCTCCACATGCCATTCACATGGTGAAGATCACTCCACATGCCATTCACATGGTGAAGATCACTCCACATGCCATTCACATGGTGAAGATCGCTCCACATGCCATTCACATGGTGAAGATCGCTCCACATGCCATTCACATGGTGAAGATCACCCTCCAAAAGATAGAACTTGCACATTTAAAGAAAATATGTTTTACATCACATCATGAACTCAAATAAAAAAATGGGGTACAATGCATCGCAAAGCAATGTGTTGCACTCCACACTCGTCCTTAAAGGGTTAACAAAACTTCTTTACAAGTGGGGAAATAATACACGTCTTTGAAATTACCTGTACCAGTGGAGTAAGGGCTTCTTCATTTGTTTAGTGAGGTGTCCTTCTTAAGACAGATAGGTATACCTAGCTGTTGGGTTTTTGTTTGTTTTTTTGCATGAGTGGGGGTCTCCCTTTCTCTCCCTCTCTCTCTCTCTCTCTCTCTTTGGCCCTAGCCAGAACCACCAATGAATCTAAAGGGCTGGGATCCATCTGTATTGGTCTAACCAGTCCTGCCTGTGATTCTGAAAGCTGCTTTCTCTCTTTCTATGGCTCCAGTCAGCTCTGCACATGATTCCAAAGGGCTGCTCTCACTCACTCACTCACTCACTCACTCACTCACAATTCTAAGGAGGAGTCTCTCTCACTGTGTATTTAGACAGCCCACTCACGATTCTAAGGAGGAGTCTCTCTCACTGTGTATTTAGCCAGCCCACTCATGACTCTAAGGAGGAGTCTCTCTCACTGTGTCTTTATCCAGTCCACTCATGATTCTAAGGAGGTGTCTCTCTCACTGTGGCTTTATCCAGTCCACTCACGATTCTAAGGAGGAGTCTCTCTCACTGTGGCTTTAGCCAGTCCACTCATGATTCTAAGGAGGAGTCTCTCTCACTGTGGCTTTAGCCAGTCCACTCACGATTCTAAGAAGGAGTCTCTCTCACTGTGGCTTTAGCCAGCCCACTCATGATTCTAAGGAGGAGTCTCTCTCACTGTGGCTTTAGCCAGTCCACTCACGATTCTAAGAAGGAGTCTCTCTCACTGTGGCTTTAGCCAGCCCACTCATGATTCTAAGGAGGAGTCTCTCTCACTGTGGCTTTAGCCAGTCCACTCATGATTCTAAGGAGGAGTCTCTCTCACTGTGGCTTTAGCCAGTCCACTCACGATTCTAAGAAGGAGTCTCTCTCACTGTGGCTTTATCCAGCCCACTCATGATTCTAAGGAGGAGTCTCTCTCACTGTGGCTTTATCCAGCCCACTCATGATTCTAAGGAGGAGTCTCTTTCACTGTGGCTTTATCCAGCCCACTCATGATTCTAAGGAGGAGTCTCTCTCACTGTGGCTTTAGCCAGTCCACTCACGATTCTAAGGAGGAGTCTCTCTCACTGTGGCTTTAGCCAGCCCACTCATGATTCTAAGAAGGAGTCTCTCTCACTGTGTATTTAGCCAGCCCACTCATGATTCTAAGGAGGAGTCTCTTTCACTGTGGCTTTATCCAGTCCACTCATGATTCTAAGGAGGAGTCTCTCTCACTGTGTCTTTAGCCAGCCCACTCATGATTCTAAGGAGGAGTCTCTCTCACTGTGTATTTAGCCAGCCCACTCATGATTCTAAGGAGGAGTCTCTCTCACTGTGGCTTTATCCAGTCCACTCATGATTCTAAGGAGGAGTCTCTCTCACTGTGTCTTTAGCCAGCCCACTCATGATTCTAAGGAGGAGTCTCTCTCACTGTGTCTTTAGCCAGCCCACTCATGATTCTAAGGAGGAGTCTCTCTCACTGTGTCTTTAGCCAGCCCACTCATGATTCTAAGGAGGAGTCTCTCTCACTGTGTATTTAGCCAGCCCACTCATGATTCTAAGGAGGAGTCTCTCTCACTGTGGCTTTATCCAGTCCACTCACGATTCTAAGAAGGAGTCTCTCTCACTGTGGCTTTAGCCAGTCCACTCATGATTCTAAGGAGGAGTCTCTCTCACTGTGTATTTAGCCAGCCCACTCATGATTCTAAGGAGGAGTCTCTTTCACTGTGGCTTTAGCCAGCCCACTCATGATTCTAAGGAGGAGTCTCTCTCACTGTGTATTTAGCCAGCCCACTCATGATTCTAAGGAGGAGTCTCTCTCACTGTGTATTTAGCCAGCCCACTCATGATTCTAAGGAGGAGTCTCTCTCACTGTGGCTTTATCCAGTCCACTCATGATTCTAAGGAGGAGTCTCTCTCACTGTGTCTTTAGTCAGCCCACTCATGATTCTAAGGAGGAGTCTCTCTCACTGTGTATTTAGCCAGCCCACTCATGATTCTAAGGAGGAGTCTCTCTCACTGTGGCTTTAGCCAGTCCACTCATGATTCTAAGGAGGAGTCTCTCTCACTGTGATTTTAGCCAGCCCACTCATGATTCTAAGGAGGAGTCTCTCTTACTGTGGCTTTATCCAGCCCACTCATGATTCTAAGGAGGAGTCTCTCTCACTGTGGCTTTATCCAGTCCACTCATGATTCTAAGGAGGAGTCTCTCTTACTGTGGCTTTAGCCAGTCCACTCACGATTCTAAGGAGGAGTCTCTCTCACTGTGTATTTAGCCAGCCCACTCATGATTCTAAGGAGGAGTCTCTTTCACTGTGGCTTTATCCAGTCCACTCATGATTCTAATGAGTGAGTCTCTCTCACTGTGTCTTTAGCCAGCCCACTCATGATTCTAAGGAGGAGTCTCTCTCACTGTGTCTTTAGCCAGCCCACTCATGATTCTAAGGAGGAGTCTCTCTCACTGTGGCTTTAGCCAGCCCACTCATGATTCTAAGGAGGAGTCTCTCTCACTGTGTATTTAGCCAGCCCACTCATGATTCTAAGGAGGAGTCTCTCTTACTGTGGCTTTATCCAGTCCACTTATGATTCTAATGAGTGAGTCTCTCTCACTGTGTCTTTAGCCAGCCCACTCATGATTCTAAGGAGGAGTCTCTCTCACTGTGGCTTTAGCCAGCCCACTCATGATTCTAAGGAGGAGTCTCTCTCACTGTGGGTTTAGCCAGCCCACTCATGATTCTAAGGAGGAGTCTCTCTCATTGTGGCTTTAGCCAGCCCACTCATGATTCTAAGGAGCGAGTCTCTCTCACTGTGGCTTTAGCCAGCAAACTCATGATTCTAAGGAGGAGTCTCTCTCACTGTGGCTTTAGCCAGCCCACTCATGATTCTAAGGAGCGAGTCTTTCTCACTGTGTCTTTAGCCAGCCCACTCATGATTCTAAGGAGGAGTCTCTCTCACTGTGGCTTTAGCCAGCCCACTCATGACTCTAAGGAGCGAGTCTCTCTCACTGTGTCTTTAGCCAGCCCACTCATGATTCTAAGGAGGAGTCTCTCTCACTCTGGCTTTATCCAGCCCACTCATGATTCTAAGGAGCGAATCTCTCACTGTGATTTTAGCCAGCCCACTCATGATTCTAAGGAGGAGTCTCTCTCACTGTATCTTTAGCCAGCCCACTCATGATTCTAAGGAGGAGTCTCTCTCACTGTGGCTTTAGCCAGCCCACTCATGATTCTAAGGAGGAGTCTCTCTCACTGTGTATTTAGCCAGCCCACTCATGATTCTAAGGAGGAGTCTCTCTCACTGTGATTTTAGCCAGCCCACTCATGATTCTAAGGAGGAGTCTCTCTTACTGTGGCTTTATCCAGCCCACTCATGATTCTAAGGAGGAGTCTCTCTCACTGTGGCTTTATCCAGTCCACTCATGATTCTAAGGAGGAGTCTCTCTTACTGTGGCTTTAGCCAGTCCACTCACGATTCTAAGGAGGAGTCTCTCTCACTGTGTATTTAGCCAGCAAACTCATGATTCTAAGAAGGAGTCTCTCTCACTGTGGCTTTATCCAGTCCACTCATGATTCTAAGGAGGAGTCTCTCTTACTGTGGCTTTAGCCAGTCCACTCACGATTCTAAGGAGGGGTCTCTCTCCCTGTGGCTTTAGCCAGCCCACTCATGATTCTAAGGAGGAGTCTCTCTCACTGTGGGTTTAGCCAGCCCACTCATGATTCTAAGGAGGAGTCTCTTTCACTGTGGCTTTATCCAGTCCACTCATGATTCTAATGAGTGAGTCTCTCTCACTGTGTATTTAGACAGCCCACTCATGATTCTAAGGAGGAGTCTCTCTCACTGTGTCTTTAGCCAGCCCACTCATGATTCTAAGGAGGAGTCTCTCTCACTGTGGCTTTAGCCAGCCCACTCATGATTCTAAGGAGGAGTCTCTCTCACTGTGTATTTAGCCAGCCCACTCATGATTCTAAGGAGGAGTCTCTCTCACTGTGATTTTAGCCAGCCCACTCATGATTCTAAGGAGGAGTCTCTCTTACTGTGGCTTTAGCCAGTCCACTCATGATTCTAAGGAGGAGTCTCCCTCACTGTGTCTTTAGCCAGCCCACTCATGATTCTAAGGAGGAGTCTCTCTCACTGTGGCTTTAGCCAGCCCACTCATGATTCTAAGGAGGAGTCTCTCTCACTGTGGGTTTAGCCAGCACCTCATGATTCTAAGGAGGAGTCTCTCTCACTGTGTATTTAGCCAGCCCACTCATGATTCTAAGGAGCGAGTCTCTCTCACTGTGGCTTTAGCCAGCCCACTCATGATTCTAAGGAGCGAGTCTTTCTCACTGTGTCTTTAGCCAGCCCACTCATGATTCTAAGGAGGAGTCTCTCTCACTGTGGCTTTAGCCAGCCCACTCATGACTCTAAGGAGCGAGTCTCTCTCACTGTGTCTTTAGCCAGCCCACTCATGATTCTAAGGAGGAGTCTCTCTCACTGTGGCTTTAGCCAGCCCACTCATGATTCTAAGGAGCGAGTCTTTCTCACTGTGTCTTTAGCCAGCCCACTCATGATTCTAAGGAGGAGTCTCTCTCACTGTGGCTTTAGCCAGCCCACTCATGACTCTAAGGAGCGAGTCTCTCTCACTGTGTCTTTAGCCAGCCCACTCATGATTCTAAGGAGGAGTCTCTCTCACTGTGGCTTTATCCAGCCCACTCATGATTCTAAGGAGCGAATCTCTCACTGTGATTTTAGCCAGCCCACTCATGATTCTAAGGAGGAGTCTCTCTCACTTTGGCTTTAGCCAGCCCACTCATGATTCTAAGGAGGAGTCTCTCTCACTGTGGCTTTAGCCAGCCCACTCATGATTCAAGGGAGGAGTCTCTCTCACTGTGGCTTTAGCCAGCCCACTCATGATTCTAAGGAGGAGTCTCTCTCACTGTGTCTTTAGCCAGCCCACTCATGATTCTAAGGAGCGAATCTCTCACTGTGATTTTAGCCAGCCCACTCATGATTCTAAGGAGGAGTCTCTCTCACTTTGGCTTTAGCCAGCCCACTCATGATTCTAAGGAGGAGTCTCTCTCACTGTGGCTTTAGCCAGCCCACTCATGATTCAAGGGAGGAGTCTCTCTCACTGTGGCTTTAGCCAGCCCACTCATGATTCTAAGGAGGAGTCTCTCTCACTGTGTCTTTAGCCAGCCCACTCATGATTCTAAGGAGGAGTCTCTCTCACTGTGGCTTTAGCCAGCCCACTCATGATTCTAAGGAGGAGTCTCTCTCACTGTGGCTTTAGCCAGCCCACTCATGATTCTAAGGAGCGAGTCTCTCTCACTGTGGCTTTAGCCAGCCCACTCATGATTCTAAGGAGGAGTCTCTCTCACTGTGGCTTTAGCCAGCACACTCATGATTCTAAGGAGGAGTCTCTCTCACTGTGATTTTAGCCAGCCCACTCATGATTCTAAGGAGGAGTCTCTCTCACTGTGTCTTTATCCAGTCCACTCATGATTCTAAGGAGGAGTCTCTCTCACTGTGGCTTTAGCCAGCCCACTCTTGATTCTAAGGAGGAGTCTCTCTCACTGTGGCTTTAGCCAGCCCACTCATGATTCTAAGGAGCGAGTCTTTCTCACTGTGTCTTTAGCCAGCCCACTCATGATTCTAAGGAGGAGTCTCTCTCACTGTGGCTTTAGCCAGCCCACTCATGATTCTAAGGAGCGAGTCTTTCTCACTGTGTCTTTAGCCAGCCCACTCATGATTCTAAGGAGGAGTCTCTCTCACTGTGTCTTTATCCAGTCCACTCATGATTCTAAGGAGGAGTCTCTCTCACTGTGGCTTTAGCCAGCCCACTCATGATTCTAAGGAGGAGTCTCTCTCACTGTGATTTTAGCCAGCCCACTCATGATTCTAAGGAGGAGTCTCTCTCACTGTGTCTTTGTCCAGTCCACTCATGATTCTAAGGAGGAGTCTCTCTCACTGTGGCTTTAGCCAGCACACTCATGATTCTAAGGAGGAGTCTCTCTCACTGTGTCTTTATCCTGTCCACTCATGATTCTAAGGAGGAGTCTCTCTCACTGTGGCTTTAGCCAGCCCACTCATGATTCTAAGGAGGAGTCTCTCTCACTGTGTCTTTAGCCAGCCCACTCATGATTCTAAGGAGGAGTCTCTGTCACTGTGGCTTTAGCCAGCCCACTCATGATTCTAAGGAGGAGTCTCTCTCACTGTGTCTTTAGCCAGCCCACTCATGATTCTAAGGAGGAGTCTCTCTCACTGTGTCTTTAGCCAGCCCACTCATGATTCTAAGGAGGAGTCTCTCTCACTGTGATTTTAGCCAGTCCACTCATGATTCTAAGGAGGAGTCTCTCTCACTGTGATTTTAGCCAGCAAACTCATGATTCTAAGGAGGAGTCTCTCTCACTGTGTCTTTGGCCAGCCCACTCATGATTCTAAGGAGGAGTCTCTCTCACTGTGTCTTTATCCTGTCCACTCATGATTCTAAGGAGGAGTCTCTCTCACTGTGGCTTTAGCCAGCCCACTCATGATTCTAAGGAGGAGTCTCTCTCACTGTGTCTTTAGCCAGCCCACTCATGATTCTAAGGAGGAGTCTCTGTCACTGTGGCTTTAGCCAGCCCACTCATGATTCTAAGGAGGAGTCTCTCTCACTGTGTCTTTAGCCAGCCCACTCATGATTCTAAGGAGGAGTCTCTCTCACTGTGTCTTTAGCCAGCCCACTCATGATTCTAAGGAGGAGTCTCACTCACTGTGGGTTTAGCCAGCCCACTCATGATTCTAAGGAGGAGTCTCTCTCACTGTGTCTTTAGCCAGCACACTCATGATTCTAAGGAGGAGTCTCACTCACTGTGGGTTTAGCCAGCCCACTCATGATTCTAAGTGAGAGTCTCTCTTTTTCTCTCTGTTTGCAGCTCTAGGCAGCCCCATGAGTGAAGGAACATATTCCAATACTTGGAACACCAACATGATAAAACTTTGCTTTTATTTTGTATATCAGCTGAAAATGCTTCAGTCCCATCAGGATCTTTAATGAGGAATACACCATGACAGTATAGGGAAGTTGTAGAGTCATCATTATATACACCTTTGGTTCTGGTCATAAAAACAACTCACCTAGTTGTTATGATAATCAGATTAAACATCAGCATTAAGTGTCAATCTCTGAAATGCAGATAGGAAGAATATGATTAAAACATTGGGAAAAAACACATTAATATTCCAAACCACCATTTTCATCAACCTGCTGGGAAATTAAGTATGTTAAGGCATATCACAAATAATTAATAAGGCCCAAATGTTCATTTAGCCCAATGTATTACACGTTTCTAATGTATAAACGTGCTACCCCTCCACTGCTCCCCCTCCTTACATCTCTTTCCTCATCTCCTCTTATGTTCCCAGTACACTGCAAACAGATTACAATACACTGTAAACAGATTACAACACACTGTAATGCACTGCAAACAGATTACAATACACTGTAAACAGATAACAATACACTGTAATGCACTGCAAACAGATTCCAATACACTGTAAACAGATAACAATACACTGTAATACACTGCAAACAGATTACAATACACTGTAAACAGATAACAATACACGGTAATGCACTGCAAACAGATTACAATACCCTGTAAACAGATAACAATACACTGTAATGCACTGCAAACAGAGTACAATACACTGTAAACAGATAACAATACACTGTAATGCACTGTAAACAGATTAGAATGCATTGTAAACAGATTACAATACACTGTAGTACACTGTAAACAGATTACAATACACTGTAGTACACTGTAAACAGATTACAGTGCACTGTAATACACTGTAAACAGATTACAATACACTGTAAACAGATTACAGTGCACTGTAATACGCTGTAAACAGATTACAATACACTGTAAACATATTACAATACACTGCAAACAGATAACAATACACAGTAATGCACTGTAAACAGATTACAATACACTGTAATACATTGTAAACAGATTACAGTACACTGTAATACACTGTAAACAGATTACAATGCACTGTAATACACTGTAAACAGATTACAATGCACTGTAATACACTGTAAACAGATTACAATGCACTGTAATACACTGTAAACAGATTACAGTACATACAATACACTGTAAACATATTACAATACACTAATAAAGCTGCTTTAAAAAGCTTAATAGGATTCTTCCAGTTTCAATGATAAGTTCCCTTTTTGTGTTAATTCTTACATGGCGGGTTAGTGCTCCCAATCACATAATGCATTACACATTCATGCGGCATTAGTTAGGATTAAAGGGCCAGTAATCCTTAAATATTACCATCCCTCATCTTGTAGCCCTTCAGAAATTGAGTTAAATGAGACCAAAGGCATCTCTCAAACCTTTAAGGTTTGAGAGATATTAGCTTTCAAAATTCACTCTTTTTGCCTTTCCCCTGAGGTCAGCATTCTAGCAGACAGCAGGGGAATCATCTCCTGAGATCAGCCGGTGGCTTTGTAGCAGAGCCGAGATTGCGGTAATAAAAAAGAAATCCTTCACTAAAAAGGTCTTCTATGTGTGCTTCGGTTGCAAGTACACATAGAAGACCTTTTAAGTTAAGGGTTTCTTTTTTATTACAGTGATCCCGGCTCTGCTGAAGAACCTCCGTAGTCCCGGGACCGGATTCCCCTGCTGTCAGCTAGAATGGTGACGTCAGGGGAGAGGGAACTTTGAAAGCAGACATCTCTCAAACCATAAAGGTTTGAGAGATGCCGCTGGTCTCATTTTACTCAGTTTCCGAAGGGCTACAAGATGAGGGGTAGTAATTTTTAAGTATTACTATCCCTTTAATTCATTACCAAATAAAAAGCTGAACAGTGCATTAAAACTTGATTCTTGTTTGGAGATATGTTAAAAGGGGAATGTGTCTATGTTTCAGAGTTGCCTTTGGAAACTGTAACGGCTTAGCAGTTGTGGATTATATACAGAAAACAGTTTTACTGAGCATGGGAACAATCGATCTGTATGGTTCAAGTGACCCGTATCAACGGCAGCCACGATCGCCTCGCAAGAGCAAACAGTTCACTGCAGGTACGGGACAGACTGAGCTTGTTTCATGTCTCTGTGTTCTGCATGAGAATGTGCCCGTATGTCCAAAACTGCACAGATGCATGACAGCCCACTGCACTTTCCTCTCCACGGGGATACATCTAAAGCAGTGATTCTCAGATAGGGTGACGTGACACTTTGGTGTGCCGTGAACATTAACTTAGGGTGCCCCATTTTCTATGTGAAAAATACGAATTTTGACTTTTAAATGAAAATGTATAGAAATTGATATTTTTTTATTATGATTGTAGGACCTGATAATAACTGTATATCTGTATATTGTAGCATTCATTATGCCCTTAATAAATTACATTAAATTACAACATGAAAGTTCCAGATGGCGTGTTAGGGGTGACTCGAGGAAAAAAATTGAGAACCACTGATCTACAATAAATCCCCTTTTTGACTCTACAAAGTTTGCAAGTGCATTATATGTTGTGAGTTAAAATAGTTACTGGGAGATGTCTGTATGTATTATTGTTATAAAGAAATGTTAAAGGGATAGTAATACTTCGTTTTAACTTTATTTTATTTTGTAGGCATTAAAAAAACATGAAGAATGATATAAGTCTTATCTCTCAAACCTTTATGGTTTAAGAGATATTCACAAACAAAGTATCCCCCCCTGTTCAACCAGATCAGAAGGGAGGTGCCCAGGTAGACTGCAGAGAGGGACAATCTTCAATTAAGATAAGGGAAAAACCTGAAAAACTTGTCAAGGGGGGCAGGGCTTTCATTGTTTTCATAGGAAGAAGATTGTCCCCTTCTGTTATCTGTCTGGTCTATGGACTGGATTCCACATCTGAGAAGAGATGGCTTACACTAGGTAAAAGGGGCGGGAGGGGGAACTTTGCTTGTGAATATCTCATAAACCATAAAGGTTTGAGAGATAAGACTTATATCGTTCTTCATGTTTTTTTAATGCCTACAAAATAAAATAAAGTTAAAACGAAGTGTTACTATCCCTTTAATAACGAGTCAAAATCTGCAAACAAAAACCCAATTTAGATTGAAAAATGTAGAAGGGCATACCTATCAACTTGTAACTTAAATGTCTCTGTTCAGTAGTTCATTATGAATAGAAAAGCCTTGTCTGTATTATGTTTAGGTGCTAAATCATTTTATATGTTCTGTATGTTATCTCTGATTCTTGCACATAGTTCATAGGTAAGTCTATAATGGTCTCGAATGGATATGTTGCGAGTTCGTTTTTGTTCATCCTCAAGTCACTACTTATACATTTCTCTCACTATTTTGTTTAACACCTTAAGGACCATTGCCGTGCCAGGACCGTCACGGCGGTCCGGCACTTAAGGATCAGTGACGGTCCTGGCACGGCATGGAGTTCAGGGCTCCTGGCGTGGCTGCATGCTGCTATGGAAGCCCTGAACCGGAAGCTGAAAAAAAAAGCCCCATGGTCCTCAAGTGCCGGTCGCGCGTGCACGCGCCGGTCCTTAAAGGGTTAACTAGGTGCAAATCAGTAGCAAAATCATTTGTTACCAGTTTTGACACATGGCTACTTATGGCCCTTAGCAACTAAAAATGAAAGCCAGCCAAGGGTCATATTTGCAGTATGTGACCATTCAGTCACATGTTGGTACATTTGTCTCAAATGATGCTTTATTTGCAAATTCAACAAGTAAATTATGTTTCTTTATAAGAATGATACATATTGACATCTCACATTCGCTATTAAAGAACGTTTTATTCCAATATGCCCCCCAAGTTTTTGTTGCACCTCAGCTCTGCAGACCACTCCCACATTCTGGGTTGTGGGTGTGGCTAGAATAATCCCAACATCTTTAGCCGCCAAGGAGTGAAAGAGGAACATTATGAATGTGCTTCTAGGCAGAAGAAAGAGGATTTGCACCATTAAGGTGAAATTAGGGGGCGTGTAATGATGGGGAGAGGGAAGTTATTTCCTCTTGTTACTGACAACCTGGGGGCCACAGGAAAAGCCTCAGAGGGCCACATGCGGCATCAGCACCACCAGTTGCCCACGGTTCACTATTGAAAAGTCACCTTGTATTAGGACAGCAACAAAACGCTGCATTCAAAATGTAGCAAGGTTCAAAATGCCGACAACACCTTGACAGTTGGACCTGAGAGCCTGAAGTCTTCTCTCAGGTCCACCTCTCAGTCAGTCTTCTCTCTGGCCTGCTTGTCTTGCGCAGAGAGAAGACTGAGATGGCACCAGGCAGACTCAGCAGACAGACACGTAACATTTTAATATGCGATAAATTATTATCTGCTTATTTGGATCTTGGATGGTGATCATCTGTTTATTTGGATCCTTGCTGCTTTTCCCATATGTGGTGTTTCTAATAATTTTGAGTCGTTTTTACTTTGAGATGCGGTTTCTGCATTAGTGCTTTGAACTATAGAGACAGATTCACCAAGCAGAACGGTACGGCTCCCTGATGATAAAAGGTATCCTATCAACTCTAAGGGTTTTGACACAGATCTCAGGGTGAAGGGCCAAATTCTCTGGGTGAGAGAGTTCAGTGTGGCCTACTATATAATTTACACCAATTTACTGCTTATTTATTGCTCAAATCAGTAACATTTGTACCAGAAAGGTAGAGGGAGAAGCCCTGCTGGTCTTGTGAGTGTTTAATAAGTGATGTCCCAAATTGTAACATGTTAAAGGTTCCTTGAAGACTGACTGGATCATCTCTGGGTTAGAGCAAACACTGACATAACACAGAGAATCTACTTTCTTGGGAGCGTTAAGGGTTAATATTTCAATGATCTCAGGGTGAGCTCTTATCAAAAGTTCCTAGGTATGCCTATTACTCGTAAAGACACTTAAGCACCCTTTGAGCACCAGAGAGGTATACAACGCATTGCTTTGAAATGCGTTGTATACCTCTCTGGCACTCAAAAGGTTAAGATGGGGAACTGAATGGGGGGACACTGTGCAGGCAACATTGTCATGTCGGCATTTTGAACCTTGTGACATTTTGAATGCACCATTTTGTTGCTTGCCTAATACGAGGCAACTTTTCAATAGGATACCAATACTGCCCCCTACTGCCCTGTACCAGTGAGGCATATATCAGGCCAACTGCTCTCATGACATGGTGAGGAATATCGGGATATTCTTTGCTGTCACATTAAATATGGACTAAGTTCTGCTGCTCTTAGATGGGAATAGTTCAGCAACAGGTTGCCTGCTCCTGTACTAGAGATATTGTTCCTCAATAATGTCATCTGAGCAAGACCTTCCCCTAGCACTGGGGAGATTGTAAATATTCTCAAAGATAATATTGATTTTAATCAGAGGCGTAACTAGAAGACTGGTGCAAGAAGTGCCACGGACCCCCCACATCACATTGGCCCCCCTCGACCACACTGACCACCTCTACAATGCCCCTCAATCTTCACAATGCCCCCATCTCCTACTTCCCTGGAGCTCCCGTGCGGTCCTCTTAGTAATGCAGAGCCCTGGAAGATGATGTCATGGAGATGATGTCATCTCCCAGCGTCCTGCATTACTAGAGCGCCGGAGGGAGATTGCGGGCGCCAGGCGGAGGGGTCGCAGGGGGCCCGGTCACAGGTGCGACCCCTATAGTTACGCCACTGATTTCAATGGGCTGTTTGACCCCTTGAATACTAGGGATATCTCCAATGCACTAATTCACAGCCTAAACAGCCGATTCTCTGCCAGCTGAACCCCTATGAGAGCATTACTTATTCCTCCTCTGGGCTTCTTCCTGGATCAGCACATGGGGATAGAAACTCTGCAAACGTTTCTGACACATAAGCAGCAGATCTGATCATCCTAGAGAGAGGCCATCTGAGCCGCTAGCATTTGGTCTCTTTATCTTCAGACTTGGTGAAAAAAGCAAAATGTTACAGGGCTAACATGCCAAAAGCATAATCATCATTGCAAAGTAGTGAACATTGTTCAAAACAAGAATTACTCTATCCATCAAACTCCCCTGTGTTTTTGCGGCTTACTGTCAAATCTGGCTAATGTAAGGCAAAACAGACATTACAGTGCTTTTTTGCAGACTTATTAAATCCTTGAAAATGTAATTTTCATTAGATGTCAGCAGATATTATCCTGATAACATGGAACATATCAGGAAGCCAGCATAATGACTACTGGACTTTGCTAATGGGCATCTGGTCTGCAGTTGATATCCGCAAGCCTGACCCTAGTCACTGAAATTAGTTTATTAATACAGGCCCAACGGAGATAGCTGTAAACTCTCCTTAACCCTTTGAGTGCCAGAGGGGTACGCAACGCATTGCTTTGCAATGCGTTGCGTACCCCTCTGGCATTCAAAGGGTTAACGACCGCCTGATCCAGCACATGGACGTCTGTTACGGACCAGGCACACAGGTCAACAGGAGCAACAGGTATCACATGACCATGATAAACAGCTACTGCAATGATGATCTGTGCAATAGTTAAGTCTATAAGTTTTTGTATACATTTATATGTATGGACCTTAGCCGCATATCTTAGCGCCTCAAGAAGGCGATAGTAATAAAGTTAAGAGGGTAATATTCTGGCCGTGCGTCTACAAGGCACGGCGACCCTTCAGCAAGCTACAATGTGATCTCGCTATTGTGGTGCAGGTGACAATATGAGGTCGCCCTTTTCGTGGTCTGCATATGCACACCGACATTTCCATAGTGAACCCGCCCAAGTGTCCCTCTTTAGGAGATATTAGGGGTCCATACCTCCCAAGTGTTCCTCTTTAGGCAATATTAGGGGTTTGTACTTCCCAATTGTTCCTCTTTGGGAGATATTAGGGATCCATACCTCCCAAGTGTCCCTCTTTAGGAGATATTAGGGGTCTGTACCTCCCAAGTGTCCCTCTTTAGGAGATATTAGGGATTCATACCTCCCAAGTGTCTCTCTTTAGGAGATATTAGGGGTCCATACCTCCCAAGTGTTCCTCTTTAGGCAATATTAGGGGTTTGTACCTCCCAATTGTTCCTCTTTAGGAGATATTAGGGATCCATACCTCCCAAGTGTCCCTCTTTAGGAGATATTAGGGGTCTGTATCTACCAAGTGTCCCTCTTTAGGTGATATTAGGGATTCATACATCCCCAGTGTCCCTCTTTAGGAGATATTAGGGGTCCGTACCTCCCAAGTGTCCATTTTTAGGAAATATTAGGGGTCCATACCTCCCAAGTGTCTCTCTTTAGGAGATATTAGGGGGTCAGTACCTCCCAAGTGTCCCTCTATAGGAGATATTAGGGCCCATACCTCCCAAGTGTCCCTCTTTAGGAGATATTAGGGGTCCGTACCTCCCAAGTGTCCCTCTTTAGGAGATATTAGGGGTGCATACCTCCCAGGTGTCCCTCTTTAGGAGATATTAGGGGTCCGTACATCCCAAGTGTCCCTCTTTAGGAGATATTAAGGGTCCGTACCTCCCAAGTGTCCCTCTTTAGGAGATATTAGGGATCCATACCTCCCAAGTGTCCCTCTTTAGGAGATATTAGGGGGTCCGTACCTCCCAATGCCCCTCTTTAGGAGATATTAGGGATCCATTCCTCAAAAGTATCCCTCTTTAGGACATATTAGGGGTCCGTACCTCCCAAGTGTCCCTCTTTAGAAGATATTAGGGGTCCGTAGTTCCCAAGTGTCCCTCTTTAGGAGGTAATAGGTGTATATAATTCCAAAGGCCTCTGTTTAGGAGATATTAAGGCTTCATACCTCCCAAGTGTCCCTCTTTAGGAGATATTAGGGATCCGTACCTCCCAATGCCCCTCTTTAGGGGAACGGTCTACAAATTGTGATTGCAAACCAGGCACTGTTTGTAGACCGTTCCAATAAAGTATTTCTTTTTAGATTTCGGTATCTCGGCTCTACTGAAGAGTCACCTCAAGTCAGACAACACAAACCTCCTGCTGTCAGATTTACACCTGACGTCTGTGAGGGTTGAACTTTAAAACATTCTATCTCATATACCATAAAGGTTTGATGTATCAGACTGGCATTGATGGATTTCTTATTTGATCATATACATTATTACTTTATATGTATTTAAGACATTACTAACGCTTTAAGGACCAGAGGGGACTATAACGCTTTGCTTCTCAATGTGTTACACACCCCTCTGGTGCTTAAAGGGTTAAACCTCCATAACTGGCATCTTATCATCATCCCCAGTGTTTGGAAGGACGATAAAATTAAAATTACTGTCAAATCTCTGTATTCCAGTCTGTGAGCCGACACATTTGATTGTAGCTATTACACCAGCATTTCTGTATTGTTGGGTATGGCAGAGAGATATACAAAATAATAGTATTTTACTATTAAATTATCGGGTGGAAATAACGTCTTATTGCTGCACTGAAACCTATGCTTTGCCGCCTCTTTAGCCATAATAACACTTTAAGTAGCAGAGGGGTAGGTACTGTGTTGTTCTGTAATGTGTTCCCTGCCCCTCTGATACTTACTGAGTTAAAGGGATAGTAATGTTTCACAAAAACAGCAGCTCCAATTAATCTTCATAGTATTTGGGCCATGGAGAGTGTTATTTCACTACTGTCAGAGTTGTAGTACAAGAGTAATTGAATGATAAAGTATCCCCACTCCCACCCCTTTTACTTAGTGTAAGCCCCCACTCCTCAGATGTGGAATCCAGTCCATAGACCAGACAGCTCACATCAAGAGACAATCTTCTTACTGTGAGAACAATGAAAACCCTGCCCCCCTTGACTGGTTTTTCAGCTTTTTCCCTTATCTTGAAGATTGTCCCTCTCTGCAATCCATCTGGACAGTTTTGCTGCTCTGAGGTGAGCAGTGTTACATCAGTAAAAGGGGCAGGAGGGGGATACTTTATCATTCAATTACTCTTGTACTACAACTCTCCATGGCCCAAATACTATGATGGTTAATTAGGGCTGCTTTTATTGTGAAACATTACTATCCTTTTAACGGGACAATAACACCTACTAATCTTTATCTGAGCAGAAAATACACCGTTCTCAACGGATCGGTTCTCCAAATGTTACCCTTTGTGTGCCAGAGGGGCATCCCACGCATGGCAAAGCAATGTGTCGGCTAGCCCTCTGGCACTCAAAGGGTTAATATTTATAGTGCCCGTGGAGGTGGACATGATGTTTTCTGCAGGACTTCAGGTGGGAAATGCGACGACATGATAAATGTGAGATAAACTCTCTAATCCTTGTTATTCTATGATGCATATGTGAAATAACGTTGGGGCAGAGGCCCCATACAGTAACCAGGGAACTGAAGAGTTAATCTCACTGGGGGGCTTATCTCACCTTCACAATGCCTTATTGCATCACCCCCCGGGACACTAAACTCCTCCCACTGAGGTCTTCACAGGAAGTCTTCAGACAGAGGAGTTTGCAGTCCTGAAAAAAACAAATGGCCACCTCCATATCTGGTGCAAACTAAAGACAATCCTCCCAGAATTAATTCACAGAGGCCATTAGGGTTTTCTGCCCAGATACGGGTAAGTGGGGGGTTTTATTAGGAGATATTAGTGTTGCTATTAACCTTACTGCAGCTTTTCTCTGGCAGCTTTAAAGTAAAAGTCACTGCTTGCTTTATTCCATTAACCCTATGAGTGCCAGGGCGGTATCCAGTGAACGGCAACTCAAGGGTTAAAGGGGCAGTAGATTACGACTATATATTTCCTGCGCAGTTCTGCTTACTGAATAGAATGCATTGCACGCTCCTGACGTGCTCAAGGGGTTAAGGGTCCGCAAGCATTTATTAGGGAAAAAAGTGTATATTGAAGGGCTTTTGGTACGTAGTATAAACAAGGATACTGACACTGCCAGGAGCTGTCAATTAAAAAGTCATTAAAGTTCAAACTTGTATTAACCTTCTGAGTGCCAGAAGGGTGTCCAACGCATTGCTACACCCTTCTGGCACTCAGAAGGTTAAACTGTCATCAGCAGTTCTCCATGGTGTGCAGACAGTTATCCTATAGCGAGGGTAGGCAACCTGTAGCTCTCCAGCTCTTGGCGATTACAACTCTCATCTCCAACTTGCCTAAGGAAGTCCCAGTAGCTGGAGAGCCAGATGTTTCCTACATCTGTCGTATAGCATTCTGTGGGAGAGTTGTACCACTGTCTACGGTTCTCCATAGAATGCAATACGCACATCCTCACCTCTTCATGGCAGCTTGAACTGGAATGACTTTATAATGAGCGTACTCTTGTTGTACACAACATGAAACCCCTACAATATCCTTTATTTCATAATAAAACTTACAGATCCTGTAAAGGAGATGTAACACCTCTTAATAATAATACCACAACTGCCTCAGTTCATCTAAAAAAATCCTAATGCCCCCTATGAATTTTGCTCTTGTACCTTTGTTGAAGAGATAGCATTGTCAATCAGTCATGGATGTCGTGTCCATGGAGGCGGGCATGATAGGTTCTAACAAAATCACAATGTTCAGCGTGCGTCACAATAGTGTGTTAACAATAACTCCATGAGGAGACATAACGAATGCTCCATTAGTAGGGCGGCAACATAACTAATGCTCCATTCTGAGGCAGGAGACATAACTAATGCTCCATTCTGAGGCAGGCGACATAACGAATGCTCCATTCTGACTCAGGAGACATAACGAATGCTCCATTCTGACTCAGGAGACATAACGAATGCTCCATTCTGACTCAGGTGACATAACGAATGCTCCATTCTGAGGCAGGCGACATAACGAATGCTCCATTCTGAGGCAGGCGACATAACGAATGCTCCATTCTGAGGCAGGCGACATAACGAATGCTCCATTCTGACTTAGGCGGCATAACGAATGTTCCATCTTGACTCAGGTGACATAACGAATGTTCCATTCTGAGGCAGGAGACATAACGAATGTTCCATTCTGAGGCAGGAGACATAACGAATGCTCCATTCTGACTCAGGCGACATAACGAATGCTCCATTCTGAGGCAGGTGACATAACGAATGCTCCATTCTGAGGCAGGAGACATAACGAATGCTCCATTCTGACTCAGGAGACATAACGAATGCTCCATTCTGAGGCAGGTGACATAACGAATGCTCCATTCTGACTCAGGTGACATAACGAATGCTCCATTCTGACTCAGGTGACATAATGAATGTTCCATTCTGAGGCAGGTGACATAACGAATGTTCCATTCTGAGGCAGGTGACATAACGAATGTTCCATTCTGACTCAGGTGACATAACGAATGCTCCATTCTGAGGCAGGTGACATAACGAATGCTCCATTCTGACTCAGGTGACATAACGAATGTTCCATTCTGAGGCAGGTGACATAACGAATGCTCCATTCTGAGGCAGGAGACATAACGAATGTTCCATTCTGACTCAGGTGACATAACGAATGTTCCATTCTGAGGCAGGAGACATAACGAATGCTCCATTCTGACTCAGGCGACATAACGAATGCTCCATTCTGAGGCAGGTGACATAACGAATGCTCCATTCTGAGGCAGGAGACATAACGAATGCTCCATTCTGACTCAGGAGACATAACGAATGCTCCATTCTGAGGCAGGTGACATAACGAATGCTCCATTCTGACTCAGGTGACATAACGAATGCTCCATTCTGACTCAGGTGACATAATGAATGTTCCATTCTGAGGCAGGTGACATAACGAATGTTCCATTCTGAGGCAGGTGACATAACGAATGTTCCATTCTGACTCAGGTGACATAACGAATGCTCCATTCTGAGGCAGGTGACATAACGAATGCTCCATTCTGACTCAGGTGACATAACGAATGTTCCATTCTGAGGCAGGTGACATAACGAATGCTCCATTCTGAGGCAGGAGACATAACGAATGTTCCATTCTGACTCAGGTGACATAATGAATGCTCCATTCTGACTCAGGTGACATAACGAATGTTCCATTCTGAGGCAGGAGACATAACGAATGCTCCATTCTGACTCAGGTGACATAACGAATGCTCCATTCTGACTCAGGTGACATAACGAATGTTCCATTCTGACTCAGGTGACATAACGAATGCTCCATTCTGACTCAGGTGACATAACGAATGTTCCATTCTGACTCAGGTGACATAACGAATGCTCCATTCTGACTCAGATGACATAACGAATGTTCCATTCTGACTCAGGTGACATAACGAATGCTCCATTCTGACTCAGGCGACATAACGAATGCTCCATTCTGACTCAGGTGACATAACGAATGTTCCATTCTGAGGCAGGTGACATAACAAATGTTCCATTCTGAGGCAGGTGACATAACGAATGTTCCATTCTGACTCAGGTGACATAACGAATGTTCCATTCTGAGGCAGGTGACATAACGAATGCTCCATTCTGACTCAGGTGACATAACGAATGTTCCATTCTGACTCAGGTGACATAACGAATGTTCCATTCTGAGGCAGGCGACATAACAAATGTTCCATTCTGAGGCAGGTGACATAACGAATGTTCCATTCTGACTCAGGTGACATAACGAATGTTCCATTCTGACTCAGGTGACATAACGAATGTTCCATTCTGACTCAGGTGACATAACGAATGCTCTATTCTGACTCAGGAGACATAACGAATGCTCCATTCTGAGGCAGGCGACATAACGAATGTTCCATTCTGAGGCAGGTGATATAACGAATGTTCCATTCTGAGGCAGGAGACATAATGAATGTTCCATTCTGACTCAGGTGACATAACGAATGTTCCATTCTGAGGCAGGTGACATAACGAATGCTCCATTCTGACTCAGGAGACATAACGAATGTTCCATTCTGAGGCAGGCGACATAACGAATGCTCCATTCTGAGGCAGGTGACATAACGAATGTTCCATTCTGACTCAGGTGACATAACGAATGCTCTATTCTGAGGCAGGCGACATAACGAATGTTCCATTCTGAGGCAGGTGATATAACGAATGCTCCATTTTGAGGCAGGCGACATAACGAATGTTCCATTCTGAGGCAGGTGATATAACGAATGTTCCATTCTGACTCAGGTGACATAACGAATGTTCCATTCTGAGGCAGGTGACATAACGAATGTTCCATTCTGACTCAGGTGACATAACGAATGTTCCATTCTGAGGCAGGTGACATAACGAATGTTCCATTCTGAGGCAGGTGACATAACGAATGTTCCATTCTGACTCAGGTGACATAACGAATGTTCCATTCTGAGGCAGGTGACATAACGAATGTTCCATTCTGAGGCAGGTGACATAACGAATGTTCCATTCTGAGGCAGGTGACATAACGAATGCTCCATTCTGACTCAGGTGACATAACGAATGCTCCATTCTGACTCAGGTGACATAACGAATGCTCCATTCTGAGGCAGGTGACATAACGAATGTTCCATTCTGACTCAGGTGACATAACGAATGCTCCATTCTGAGGCAGGCGACATAACGAATGCTCCATTCTGACTCAGGCGACATAACGAATGCTCCATTCTGAGGCAGGTGACATAACGAATGTTCCATTCTGAGGCAGGTGACATAACGAATGCTCCATTCTGACTCAGGTGACATAACGAATGCTCCATTCTGACTCAGGTGACATAACGAATGCTCCATTCTGAGGCAGGTGACATAACGAATGTTCCATTCTGACTCAGGTGACATAACGAATGTTCCATTCTGAGGCAGGAGACATAACGAATGCTCCATTCTGACTCAGGCGACATAACGAATGCTCCATTCTGAGGCAGGTGACATAACGAATGCTCCATTCTGAGGCAGGAGACATAACGAATGCTCCATTCTGACTCAGGAGACATAACGAATGCTCCATTCTGAGGCAGGTGACATAACGAATGCTCCATTCTGACTCAGGTGACATAACGAATGCTCCATTCTGACTCAGGTGACATAATGAATGTTCCATTCTGAGGCAGGTGACATAACGAATGTTCCATTCTGAGGCAGGTGACATAACGAATGTTCCATTCTGACTCAGGTGACATAACGAATGCTCCATTCTGAGGCAGGTGACATAACGAATGCTCCATTCTGACTCAGGTGACATAACGAATGTTCCATTCTGAGGCAGGTGACATAACGAATGCTCCATTCTGAGGCAGGAGACATAACGAATGTTCCATTCTGACTCAGGTGACATAATGAATGCTCCATTCTGACTCAGGTGACATAACGAATGTTCCATTCTGAGGCAGGAGACATAACGAATGCTCCATTCTGACTCAGGTGACATAACGAATGCTCCATTCTGACTCAGGTGACATAACGAATGTTCCATTCTGACTCAGGTGACATAACGAATGCTCCATTCTGACTCAGGTGACATAACGAATGTTCCATTCTGACTCAGGTGACATAACGAATGCTCCATTCTGACTCAGATGACATAACGAATGTTCCATTCTGACTCAGGTGACATAACGAATGCTCCATTCTGACTCAGGCGACATAACGAATGCTCCATTCTGACTCAGGTGACATAACGAATGTTCCATTCTGAGGCAGGTGACATAACAAATGTTCCATTCTGAGGCAGGTGACATAACGAATGTTCCATTCTGACTCAGGTGACATAACGAATGTTCCATTCTGAGGCAGGTGACATAACGAATGCTCCATTCTGACTCAGGTGACATAACGAATGTTCCATTCTGACTCAGGTGACATAACGAATGTTCCATTCTGAGGCAGGCGACATAACAAATGTTCCATTCTGAGGCAGGTGACATAACGAATGTTCCATTCTGACTCAGGTGACATAACGAATGTTCCATTCTGACTCAGGTGACATAACGAATGTTCCATTCTGACTCAGGTGACATAACGAATGCTCTATTCTGACTCAGGAGACATAACGAATGCTCCATTCTGAGGCAGGCGACATAACGAATGTTCCATTCTGAGGCAGGTGATATAACGAATGTTCCATTCTGAGGCAGGAGACATAATGAATGTTCCATTCTGACTCAGGTGACATAACGAATGTTCCATTCTGAGGCAGGTGACATAACGAATGCTCCATTCTGACTCAGGAGACATAACGAATGTTCCATTCTGAGGCAGGCGACATAACGAATGCTCCATTCTGAGGCAGGTGACATAACGAATGTTCCATTCTGACTCAGGTGACATAACGAATGCTCTATTCTGAGGCAGGCGACATAACGAATGTTCCATTCTGAGGCAGGTGATATAACGAATGCTCCATTTTGAGGCAGGCGACATAACGAATGTTCCATTCTGAGGCAGGTGATATAACGAATGTTCCATTCTGACTCAGGTGACATAACGAATGTTCCATTCTGAGGCAGGTGACATAACGAATGTTCCATTCTGACTCAGGTGACATAACGAATGTTCCATTCTGAGGCAGGTGACATAACGAATGTTCCATTCTGAGGCAGGTGACATAACGAATGTTCCATTCTGACTCAGGTGACATAACGAATGTTCCATTCTGAGGCAGGTGACATAACGAATGTTCCATTCTGAGGCAGGTGACATAACGAATGTTCCATTCTGAGGCAGGTGACATAACGAATGCTCCATTCTGACTCAGGTGACATAACGAATGCTCCATTCTGAGGCAGGTGACATAACGAATGTTCCATTCTGACTCAGGTGACATAACGAATGCTCCATTCTGAGGCAGGCGACATAACGAATGTTCCATTCTGAGGCAGGTGATATAACGAATGCTCCATTCTGAGGCAGGCGACATAACGAATGTTCCATTCTGAGGCAGGTGATATAACGAATGTTCCATTCTGACTCAGGTGACATAACGAATGTTCCATTCTGAGGCAGGTGACATAACGAATGCTCCATTCTGACTCAGGAGACATAACGAATGTTCCATTCTGACTCAGGTGACATAACGAATGCTCCATTCTGACTCAGGTGA